>OW119931.1:32316995-32988245 GCA_933210815.1 Meta bourneti | reverse complement strand
ATTAATATATAGATTACAGTATATGAACGTAAACAATGAATGTTTTATTTTGTTTAATATATTTGTAACGCATATTATACATAAATTTTATCTTTCTGCACTCCTTCTCCATATGAACTTTAATTATACCAAATCTCATACTCCTCAGTGCACGCAATGTGCTTAAAAAGGGGTACAAAGTTTTTACTTCACGTATTAATATATAGATACTAGTGGTCGCCCAGTGGTCGAAATTCGACCATAATTCATTTAATTTTTAAGTTTGAACGTTAATAAGGTTCTTTTGTCAAAGAGTATACCTCTTCCGTGCGCGCAATGTGCTTAAAAAGGGGTACAAAGTTTTTTCTTCACGTATTAATATATAGATTACAGTATATGAACGTAAACAATGAATGTTTTATTTTGTTTAATTTAATATATTTGTAACGCATATTATATATTAATTTTATCTTTCTGCACTCCTTCTCCATATCAACTTTAATTATGCCAAATCTCATACTCCTCGGTGCGCGCAATGTGCTTAAAAAGGGGTACAAAGTTTTTTCTTCACGTATTATTGTTTAACTAGTGGTCGCCCAGTGGTCGAAATTCCACCATAATTCATTTAATTTTTAAGTTTGAACGATAATAAGGTTCTTTTGTTAAAGAGTATACCTCTATATTCATTGCATATAATTTTTTTGAATTTTGTTCTATTACGTAAGCTGCGAGCATGTACAAATACGTCATAGGAAAAATGCGGTATAGCTTGGTTAAGCCATATCTAAAAAACAATAACGCGTTGTTTGACATTTTCTTGGGGTTTTTTTATTGCTATACTGGCCACAGGTTTCGCCAAGGCTACACAGTTAATTTGCCTATCTTTTTCAAATTATATAAAATTTAAATAATAAATAAATCCAAAATATGAAAAATGAAATAAGGAATACGTGCTTCGTATTTTTTAATATATTTTTTATTGAAACAAAAAAAACCGGGTGGTTAAAAAACTAAATGTTGTCCTTTGAACTTGAAATAGTTCGACAATGAATTTAATGATTCAAAACTTCTGTGTAGACGATGTTTTTTGTAAAAACTCTTTCATCGTTTGCTAAATGCCCTTGACCGTTATATTCTGAAATATAAAATCTCAAACCATCGAATGATCGAACTCTACTTGCTGCGATGTACAATTGACCATGTGTAAAAACTGGCTGCCTCAATAAAATTACAATTTCTTCGAATGTTTGTCCTTGAGACTTATTTATTGTCATCGCAAATGCAGGTATAATTAGAAATTCAGTTCTTTGAAAGTTAAATGGTAAAATAGTTCCGGAATATATTAGATTTATACGTGGAATCAAAATTCTCTTATTGCGTGCGGTTCCAGTTAAAACTTCACAATCAATAGTATTACAATGTATAAATTTCATGCGCATTCTTGTTCCATTGACTAATGCTTCCTTTGTATTTAAGTTTCTGATCAGCAAAACGATGCAATTAACTTTCAATACTAACTTATGTGGTGGCAAATTATGCCAAATCTCATACTCCTCAGTGCGCGCAATGTACTTGAAAAGGGGTACAAAGTTTTTTCTTCATGTATTAATATATAGATTACAGTATATGAACGTAAACAATGAATATATTATTTTGTTTAATTCAATGTATCTATAACGCATATTACACATTAATTTTATCTTTCTGCACTCCTTCTCCATATGAACTTTAATAATGCCAAATCTCATACTCCTACGTGCGCGCAATGTGCTTAAAAAGGGGTGCAAAGCTTTTTCTTCACGTATTAATATATAGATTACAGTATATGAACGTAAACAATGAATGTTTTATTTTGTTTAATTTAATATATTTGTAACGCATATTATATATTAATTTTATCTTTCTGCACTCCTTCTCCATATCAACTTTAATTATGCCAAATCTCATACTCCTCGGTGCGCGCAATGTGCTTAAAAAGGGTACAAAGTTTTTTCTTCGCGTATTATTGTTTAACTAGTGGTCGCCCAGTGGTCGAAATTCCACCATAATTCATTTAATTTTTAAGTTTGAACGATAATAAGGTTCTTTTGTTAAAGAGTATACCTCTATATTCATTGCATATAATTTTTTTGAATTTTGTTCTATTACGTAAGCTGCGAGCATGTACAAATACGTCATAGGAAAAATGCGGTATAGCTTGGTTAAGCCATATCTAAAAAACAATAACGCGTTGTTTGACATTTTCTTGGGGTTTTTTTATTGCTATACTGGCCACAGGTTTCGCCAAGGCTACACAGTTAATTTGCCTATCTTTTTCAAATTATATAAAATTTAAATAAAAAATAAATTCAAAATATGAAAAATGAAATAAGGAATACGTGCTTCGTATTTTTTAATGTATTTTTTATTGAAACAAAAAAAACCGGGTGGTTAAAAAACTAAATGTTGTCCATTGAACTTGAAATAGTTCGACAATGAATTTAATGATTCAAAACTTCTGTGTAGACGATGTTTTTGGTAAACACTCTTTCATCGTTTGCTAAATGCCCTTGACCGTTATATTCTGAAATATAAAATCTCAAACCATCGAATGATCGAACTCTACTTGCTGCGATGTACAATTGACCATGTGTAAAAACTGGCTGCCTCAATAAAATTACAATTTCTTCGAATGTTTGTCCTTGAGACTTATTTATTGTCATCGCAAATGCAGGTATAATTAGAAATTCAGTTCTTTGAAAGTTAAATGGTAAAATAGTTCCGGAATATATTAGATTTATACGTGGAATCAAAATTCTCTTATTGCGTGCGGTTCCAGTTAAAACTTCACAATCAATAGTATTACAATGTATAAATTTCATGCGCATTCTTGATCCCTTGACTAATGCTTCCTTTGTATTTAAGTTTCTGATCAGCAAAACGATGCAATTAACTTTCAATACTAACTTATGTGGTGGCAAATTATGCCAAATCTCATACTCCTCAGTGCGCGCAATGTACTTGAAAAGGGGTACAAAGTTTTTTCTTCATGTATTAATATATAGATTACAGTATATGAACGTAAACAATGAATATATTATTTTGTTTAATTCAATGTATCTATAACGCATATTACACATTAATTTTATC
Source organism: Meta bourneti (assembly GCA_933210815.1). Classification (NCBI taxonomy): domain Eukaryota; kingdom Metazoa; phylum Arthropoda; class Arachnida; order Araneae; family Tetragnathidae; genus Meta; species Meta bourneti. The sequence goes on along the minus strand of OW119931.1, from coordinate 32,985,137 downwards.
TTTCTGCACTCCTTCTCCATATGAACTTTAATAATGCCAAATCTCATACTCCTACGTGCGCGCAATGTGCTTAAAAAGGGGTGCAAAGCTTTTTCTTCACGTATTAATATATGGATTACAGTATATGAACGTAAACAATGAATGTTTTATTTTGTTTAATTTAATATATTTGTAACGCATATTATATATTAATTTTATCTTTCTGCACTCCTTCTCCATATCAACTTTAATTATGCCAAATCTCATACTCCTCGGTGCGCGCAATGTGCTTAAAAAGGGGTACAAAGTTTTTTCTTCGCGTATTATTGTTTAACTAGTGGTCGCCCAGTGGTCGAAATTCCACAATAATTCATTTAATTTTTAAGTTTGAACGATAATAAGGTTCTTTTGTTAAAGAGTACACCTCTATATTCATTGCATATAATTTTTTTGAATTTTGTTCTATTACGTAAGCTGCGAGCATGTACAAATACGTCATAGGAAAAATGCGGTATAGCTTGGTTAAGCCATATCTAAAAAACAATAACGCGTTGTTTGACATTTTCTTGGGGTTTTTTTATTGCTATACTGGCCACAGGTTTCGCCAAGGCTACACAGTTAATTTGCCTATCTTTTTCAAATTATATAAAATTTAAATAAAAAATAAATTCAAAATATGAAAAATGAAATAAGGAATACGTGCTTCGTATTTTTTATTGAAACAAAAAAAACCGGGTGGTTAAAAAACTAAATGTTGTCCATTGAACTTGAAATAGTTCGACAATGAATTTAATGATTCAAAACTTCTGTGTAGACGATGTTTTTGGTAAACACTCTTTCATCGTTTGCTAAATGCCCTTGACCGTTATATTCTGAAATATAAAATCTCAAACCATCGAATGATCGAACTCTACTTGCTGCGATGTACAATTGACCATGTGTAAAAACTGGCTGCCTCAATAAAATTACAATTTCTTCGAATGTTTGTCCTTGAGACTTATTTATTGTCATCGCAAATGCAGGTATAATTAGAAATTCAGTTCTTTGAAAGTTAAATTGTAAAATAGTTCCGGAATATATTAAATTTATACGTGGAATCAAAATTCTCTTATTGCTTGCGGTTCCAGTTAAAACTTCGCAATCAATAGTATTACGATGTATAAATTTCATGCGCATTCTTGTTCCATTGACTAAAGCTTCCTTTGTATTTAAGTTTCTGATCAGCAAAACGATGCAATTAACTTTCAATACTAACTTATGTGGTGGCAAATTATGCCAAATCTCATACTCCTCAGTGCGCGCAATGTGCTTGAAAAGGGGTACAAAGTTTTTTCTTCACGTATTAATATATAGATTACAGTATATGAACGTGAACAATAAATGTTTTATTTTGTTTAATTTAATATATTTGTAACGCATATTAAACATTAATTTTATCTTTCTGCACTCCTTCTCCATATGAACTTTAATTATGCCAAATCTCATACTCCTCCGCGCGCGCAATGTGCTTAAAAAGGGGTACAAAGCTTTTTCTTCACGTATTAATATATAGATTACAGTATATGAACGTAAACAATGAATGTTTTATTTTGTTTAATTTAATATATTTGTAACGCATATTAAACATTAGTTTAATTTTCTGCACTCCTTCTCCATATGAACTTTAATTGTGCCAAATCTCATACTCCTCCGCGCGCGCAATGTGCTTATAAAGGGGTACAAAGCTTTTTCTTCACGTATTAATATATAGATTACAGTATATGAACGTAAACAATGAATGTTTTATTTTGTTTAATTTAATATATTTGTAACGCATATTATACATTAATTTTATCTTTCTGCACTCCTTCTCCATATCAACTTTAATTATGCCAAATCTCATACTCCTCCGTGCGCGCAATGTGCTTAAAAAGGGGTACAAAGTTTTTTCTTCACGTATTAATATATAGATTCTTCACGTATTAATATATAGATTACAGATGAACGTAAACAATGAATGTCTTATTTTGTTTAATTTAATATATTTGTAACGCATATTATACATTAATTTTGTCTTTCTGCACTCCTTCTCCATATCAACTTTAATTATACCAAATATCATACTCCTCCGTGCGCGCAATGTGCTTAAAAAGGGGTACAAAGCTTTTTCTTCACGTATTAATATATAGATTACAGTATATGAACGTGAACAATAAATGTTTTATTTTGTTTAATTTAATATATTTGTAACGCATATTAAACATTAATTTTATCTTTCTGCACTCCTTCTCCATATGAACTTTAATTATGCCAAATCTCATACTCCTCCGCGCGCGCAATGTGCTTAAAAAGGGGTACAAAGCTTTTTCTTCACGTATTAATATATAGATTACAGTATATGAACGTAAACAATGAATGTTTTATTTTGTTTAATTTAATATATTTGTAACGCATATTAAACATTAGTTTAATTTTCTGCACTCCTTCTCCATATGAACTTTAATTGTGCCAAATCTCATACTCCTCCGCGCGCGCAATGTGCTTATAAAGGGGTACAAAGCTTTTTCTTCACGTATTAATACATAGATTACAGTATATGAACGTAAACAATGAATGTTTTATTTTGTTTAATTTAATATATTTGTAACGCATATTATACATTAATTTTATCTTTCTGCACTCCTTCTCCATATCAACTTTAATTATGCCAAATCTCATACTCCTCCGTGCGCGCAATGTGCTTAAAAAGGGGTACAAAGTTTTTTCTTCACGTATTAATATATAGATTCTTCACGTATTAATATATAGATTACAGATGAACGTAAACAATGAATGTCTTATTTTGTTTAATTTAATATATTTGTAACGCATATTATACATTAATTTTGTCTTTCTGCACTCCTTCTCCATATCAACTTTAATTATACCAAATATCATACTCCTCCGTGCGCGCAATGTGCTTAAAAAGGGGTACAAAGTTTTTCTTCACGTATTAATATATAGATTACAGTATATGAACGTAAACAATGAATGTTTTATTTTGTTTAATTTAATATATTTGTAACGCATATTAAACATTAATTTTATATTTCTGCACTCCTTCTCCATATGAACTTTAATTATGCCAAATCTCATACTCCTCCGTGCCCGCAATGTGCTTAAAAAGGGGTACAAAGTTTTTCTTCACGTATTAATATATAGATTTATAATATTTGTAACGCATATATTACACACACACACACACATTAATTTTATCTTTCTGCACTCCTCCATATCAACTTTAATTATGCCAAATCTCATACTCCTCCGTGTGCGCAATGTACTTAAAAAGGGGTACAAAGTTTTCTCTTCACGTATTAATATATAGATAATAATTCTCGGATCTCTTGCACGCCCAATAAAAATTGAATTATCGCATCGTTTGCACTTGCGCAATAAAAATTAAATATTTGGATATCTTTGCACGCGCTCACACCTTGTAAATATAAAATATTATTTTGGTTAATTTATTGTCATTTTGTTCCCCAATCGTAAATTTGCTATACTAATTTTCTTCCTATGTTTACACTACTGTTCCCTAGTTTAAAGATAAACCACTAGGGAAAATTACAACAAATTAAGAAGTTTGTTAGAAAGGAAATAAGTTTTGTTCTACAGTTGAACGAACTTGATGGAGTTCGTAAAATTGTGTGAATTCATAAAAGTGAAGTTCTCAATTGTGAGGAAGTTCATATTTACATTTTCCCCTTTCTCTCATTTCGTTCTACAAATAGATTCATTCCAAGCCACGTGACAAATACCAACTATCTAGAGCCGGATTAAACTAAAAGATTTCGCTCTAAGTTAATAAAGCTAACAAGACTGGTGAAATCATGTTGAAAAGTTTGAGAAATATCTCTATACTATAATAGCCGAATACCAAAAAATCAAAACTCGGATGAACGCAAGGAAAAAAATTCTTAAAATAGCATTAAAAATTGTCAAAAATGAAACAAAAATAGCATTTTTCAAATGAAACAACAAAAAGTATCATTTTTCTTTCCATCTTTGAAATTTTATCACCAATTATGTCTGTGAAACTCATATTTCAGAAGATACGAAATACAGAATGGCAAATATATTAGATGTCTATGGAAAAATTAGATAAAACTGCTTCAATTAAAATGAAGGATATCTTATCCCCGGCTGTTGAGAAGTAAGTGCTCTTTTAATTTTGCTCTTAACAGGAATAGTTATTAATGTTTTTCATTTTTAACTGATTGTAACGTTGAGATTTTTCTTTAGTAGTTTGATGATTCAAATTACTAGTGACGCATCAAATAGAGATTAACCAAAACTTTGAATACGAGTTTAACTGAAAGTTTTTGTTTTCCATTGGACACAAATGCTTTTACGTATAAAATATCGTCCTGGCATCTGGTTCTAGGTAAAGATGTCGAATCCGGGGCATGTTTGTCGCCAAGCAATTTTTGTCGCTAAGTTAAGATAGCTTTCAAAGCCATACTGGCTTTGGAAGCCATTGCAATTTCGTTAAAAAAAACGCGGACTTTCCTACGTGAAAAACCTTTTGCATAGGTCATAAACTGGATCATGTTTGTTGTCATAAACTGGATCAAAACTCCAAGGTTACCATGTTTGGTGATAAATCGCTAGTGCCCCAGATTCGACACTCCACCTTGTTCTATTTTGGGCAAGAAAGAATTAAAAAAAGTAAAGAGAAAACTGTTTAAAAAATTCTGTCTGTTTTCATCAAAATCGGATATTATACATTTCCCACCTGGGTCTGATTTCATTCATTGTGGCCTGATCTATAAATAGGATAACCTCAATTTTGTAATATACACGATAAGTTCATAACTAATTGGGAGTATGTAGTCATAGATAATTTTGCGAATTATGTAATTATTTACAATTAGTTGTATTTAGGTGAAGGATGCGCAATGTTTTTGGTCAAACTCAAGCACACGGTAACGTCACCAATTGGCGATAATCCAAATAATCCTTTGGCAATGAAAGTTTTTGTTGCCAATCTGGGGGCGAGAAGCCAGAAGTACCGTGTTTTTGAGTTTTACCAATACTTTAACCTCACTGGTGATTGCTTCTACTACAGAGTGTCCTAAAAGTTCCCGTACTGACGATTCGTGAATTTATTATACAAAAACAACAAATTTTAAAACAATTATTTTTATGCTAATGGTGAAAAGCACTTTTAACATAACGTAGGAAAAAAATTTGAACTCACATTTACAATAAATGTTCAAAATGTCCGCCCCTTCCATGGAGGCAAAGTTGAAGTCGTTTGCGCATATTTTTAGAAACGCGTTTCAAGATGCTGGAAGTGATTTCTTGTGTCCTTTGAATAATAGCAATTTTCAGATCATCTATTGTTTGGGGATTATCTTCATAAGCTTTGTTCTTTAAATTTCCCCAAAGAAAAAAGTCAGCGATGCTCAGATCAGGGGAACGAGGTGGTCAAAGATTTCTTGAGATGAGTTGATCGACAAAAAAATCTTGAAGCATGCCCATGGTTTCATAACTTGTATGGCAGGTTGCACCGTCTTGTTGGAACCAAGAATCTCGTTCATTCACTTCTAATAATGCAACAAATTGTTGGATAAGGTCTCTGTATGCAGTGCCATCAACAGTTGGCTCGAAAAATAGAGGCCCAATAATCCTTTTGCGTGATACGGCACACCAAACGCCAATTTTTGAGAATGTAAAGGTTTCAGCATTAATGAATGGGGATTTGTCGTCGCCCAAATGCGAGAGTTTTGCGCGTTCACATAACCGCCTAAATGAAACCATGCCTCATCGGAGAAAAATGTTTTGTCCAAAATGTTGATGTTGTTGCGAATAAATCTCCGGAACCATCGGCAATAATAAAGCCACTTCTCATTGTCCGGTGGCTTTATCTCCTGTAACATTTTTACACGATAAGCTCGAAAATGCAAAGCTTTTAAAGCCTTGTGTGTCGATCCACGTGATGTGCCCATTTGTTGCGACAAACGCCTCACGGATTGATGAGGAGATTGCAATATCCTTCGTTGAGTTTCTTGCACAAAGTCTGGCGTAGCGACTTTCGTTCTTCCACTCCTGTGTTTGTCTTCCACCGAACCTGTCTCACGAAAACGCCGAACGAGTTGATATAGCGTATCTTTACTCGGTATTGCATCATCTGGATATTTATGTCGCCAAAATTCTTTACAACTTTCATATGATTTGCATTCAAAATAAGCCTCAAGAAGTACAATTCTCTGAATGCGTGATAAACTCATTTTGCAATGAAGAACAAAATGACATGGAACTTTATTATCGCACTACTTGAACGAGAAGAAAACCAAACGATAAATATTAAAGAATCCATAAAATTATAAGCAGCCGATAAAATTCATAATTAAAAAAATACACGCGCAAATAATTTTTTAAAGTTGGAGTACGGGAACTTTTAGGACACTCTGTACATCCACCTTATAATGAAACAGACGGAGCATGTGCCCAAAGCTTCATGTTATTTCATCCAGTTGCTCGGTTTGAAGACCTGTCACGTGATTGTGGGTAAAACTATGAATCCTAAATTGTTGATTGGTTAAAGTGATTATCCACCGTGATCAAAAACACTAATCTGCGATTCGACAGCCAATCGGCTTAGTCAATTTGTTTGTCCACGTGATTTACCCTTCAGAGATCTTACGACAGCGACTCCGCCCACATGCTCCGTCTATTTCATTAGAAGGTCGATGTTCTACTGTGTATCTTGTCATTAGATGAAAACTGACCAGATCCTAATCGCGACATCACAAGAAAATCGGCAATATCTTGATGATGAGATATCTCGTCATTGTAAAATTGGTTAGATCATGATGGACGAGATATCACGCCGAAACCACTTGGAGGGTTAAAGGGAGTACAAGTTAGAAAACCTGTGTGATATGTCTTGACATGACTGTCTAAGTCTTTGTATTCGCCAAAAAATAGAATTTGGTAAAGCTTAAAAACGCAGTACCCGCCTATTGCCAAACTAACGACTAAAATTTTCAACAAGCGGTTATTTAGATAGGATTACGATGTATTACCATATTTCAAAATTAACACCATTTGGAGATGAAATAGTATTACTGATTGGCGATGGGTTTGAGTTTTTAGCTAGGATTTTATACTATTAGACTCTGGTAAACGGGGCGAGAGAAACGACCATCTATATTGATTAATGATCTGATTTGTCCGTGCGACATAATAGGCTTAATCAATTTCACCACTCTAAAAAATGCAAATTCACACATCAGCCCTGTCATGAGGTGTTATATCGCCAAACGAGGCGATAAAAGACCAAAATTGGTCAACCAAGTCAATTTGTCACGGAAAAGTCACATGATTATTATTAGTCGACATGTTGGCCACACTTTATGAAGCTCCTCTCAATAGCCAATACAGTCTAATTAACGTCGACCAATCAACCATCATTAATTAGGAATTTATTTGAAATTTTATAAGCGAAATCATAGAGGAGATATAAAAGTAGAGTGAGCTATGGCAACCTTTTTATGTTCCCATAAACATGTGATCAAAACCCAGTAGTAACGCAATACTTAGATTCTTCTCTCCAACGCGCATATAGTTTGCGCATTCCTTCTTCCTTAGCAAATGCATTGAAAGTGAAAGCTAGCATGGTTCTATCGTGCTGTGCATATGGTTGATTCCAAATTTATTAAAGGTGGAACATTACATTTCACAAGTAAACGATTTACGTGTTGCTTATATTTGTTTTTTGTGTTTTTCAATATTTGCTGGTACGATAAAAATTGATGATCTAACTTTGGAATTAGTAAATATAACATCGCGTTCTATTAAAAAATATTTCATACATTTACAGTCAATATATATCTAAAATAATGTTTAGAATAAAATAAGTGATGTTCCAGTATGTTTGCTATTGTAAATTGTACATCTATATATAAGAACTTAAAATATTAAAAAAAAATAAACCGAACTTTAAAAACTTGAGTGAAATCGTTCTCTGCTTGGCTATGATATTTTTGGCGCCAACTGGGACACAATATTATCTTTCGTGTCTTATACGATAAAAATGTTATCAATTGATAACATGAACATGATTGATAAAGCTTATAAATTGTTATTTCTTGCTAAACAAAATTCTTTTGTATCCACCCATCTGTGGAATTACATAAGAATAATGATTAAAATTAAAAGTAAAGTTTGAAACTTTAAAGAATTATAATTGTTACCACCACGCGCCAAAGGCACGAATCTGCAAAATTCACGTTCCTACAAAAACGCGTTCAAAGTGTTGATGCTTCGGGGAAAATAGAGTTACTGCTCAAAGATTATTTTCTCATAAAAATCGGCATTTCCACTAAGAATCAAGATGATTCGTGGCTTGTCAGTATAAAACATGAAATGACTCGAAAAATCCAGTTAGGTGAAAATCGCCAAAATGCAGATTCGTGCATTTCGCGGGGTAGTAAGGATAAGTTAAATAAAATCTATTTGTTAAATAGGATTAAAGCATTTCATAAAACCGTGTTATAAATGTGAACTTATTTATGCATAGGGAACCTTTTTATTCATGTTTTAAAATATACGTTAAATCTTTCATTATAAGATTGCATTTTACGAAAGAGCTTGCTTTCAAATAATTTCCCTTGAACCTATAACTTTCTACTGGAAAGGCGAAAAACAGATTGCCGTTCTCTAATGTGAAAAACAAAAACTGTTTAAGAGGGAATATTATTAAATACTGTTTACCTGTTTTGAGGCATTTTTATTCTTGTTAATGAAGCATACAATATAGCAAATTGAAAAAGCAAAAAATTTGAGAACGAAATGAAACTTCTTTTGTATTAATTCCAAAAAATCTGAGCAGCTGGAAAAGTTCCTTTTTTTAAAGCATCTGCTTGACACCCTGATTTTTTTTGCTTCGTATTTAAATAAACCTAATATTAAAATTTGATTATGGTTCACTTTTAAACCAGTTTTATCTTTCTTCCTTATAAATTTTAATTTTGAGATAAATCATACTGAATTAGATTATTTCGATCAATATTTGTACATTTCAATGTTTATACTATGTTATGTCACCAAGAGGAGCGATAAAAAACCAAATCAATCAAGCTGAATTTTCGCAGAACAGTCACGTGACTACTAGGGACATATTGGTCCCACTTTTTGAAGCTCTTCTCAATAGCGATACTCGATCTATTTATATTTCACGTCTATGAACGAAATACTGAAATCAATTCAAAAAGCCAATTGATGTCACGTTCAGAATACTTTAAAGAAACACGTATCCAGGGACGTAACTGGGGCAGATGGGGAATGTGCCCCTGGTGCCGGATTGGGGGGCGCTAAACTAGCCGAGTATCATTTTTACTATAGATATTTACGTATGATAAAAAAATGAAGAGGGGGGGTGCCAAAGCGAGTTCTTGCCCCGGGTGGAAACTAGCCTAGTTACGTCCCTGTACGTATCGCCACTGGAACACTACCGATTAGCTCGTGGAACAGAGCAAGGTGAAAATCGTCTGGCTTCGAGAGTGGAAGAGAAAATTTCTATCGTATCGAATGAAAATTATCATGGGCAATGATTTTTCGCCAACCCCTAGCTTAACAACCTTGAATCGCCAAAGCATAGAACCATTTATTTTTAATTTCGTGCTTGCTTCATGCTATTTACTGCTTTGGCAATTCAAGATTGGCAAGCTGTAGGATGGCGAGAAATCGTGCCCCTGATTTCTCACCATCCTATAGCTTGCCAATCTTTCCATTCCATATACAAGAAATTTCTCAGCCACTTTCGAAGCCAGACGATTTTCACCCTGCTGCGTTCGAGCTTGTACACTACTGCCACCTACATTTAAGCTTGACAGAAAATGCATCTAACAGGAAACACATTCTGCCGCGGAAATACTACCACCACGTACGCTTATTTAGACAAGAAAATGTCTCTGGTACATGCTGAAACTGTTTTTGATAACACATACCGAGGTTTATCACTTTCTGTGAGAGGGATTTTCAGTGCAAACAAACAATGAAAAACGGAAATTTTACTTCCTGTTACTCAAACGCTCCTTCATTATATATATATATCAGTGTTACCTTAAAATGTAGTATATTATCATTTTAACGACGCTTGGCATTAAATTTAATTGGCGCTAACCAATTAACTATCTTTTTTTATATTCGGAATTATTTGAATTTGTAGTGGTAAAGTGTGAAAACGTTTTCGAAAAACAAGCCAAGTTAAGTCACGTCCGGAATATATACAGAATGCACCGTTCCTGCACAAAAACTGCTATCTACATTTGGCTAACAGCAAAAGCCTCTCGTACTTTTTCTCATAGTTTTATCATTTGAAAATAAAATAAATGGTACCAAGATTAGTAAAAGTCAGTTTTCGAAACAATTCGGTTCTAGTGCTATCCGTCTTTGTAAATTTACATTGCCCCTAAATATTAGTTTTTAGCAGTTATTAAGCACAGTTAATATAATTAATGCTAGTTCCTTTCACTATTTATCCTTTAAAATTTTCTGTTTTAAGTATGTCTTGATCCTAGGGGCGCTCATAGCGAAAGAGCAATGTGTGACCGGAAAACCGGTCGTAAAAGCTCGCTATTTGCTGTTTTCTTGCTTTATGCTTTTCTAGCGCTAGCAGCCTTTGATCTAACCATGTGTTGCAGGATTGCGCACAATACAATTGTTAAAAGACTAATTTCATTCACAGTTTGAAGGAATTGTGATGTAACTCTTCCCAGGTTAGATTGTTTTTGACACTTTTCTACTAAAATTGTGTTATATTATACCAAAAAAATTTTTACCTAATTTTTACTGTTCTAAATTAGCATAAGTTTCAACTACAAACTATGAGAACGAAGATGCATATTTTAATTTACGTTAATGGAAAGAAGGATCAGATTGGAACTTCATTTTCAAGAGAGTGCATTTGATAGTTTACAATTTTCGGTGCACATATTCATTGTTTCTCCAGATCTGCAATTACAAACTTTTGACGGCTTGGTATTGCATAATTTTACTGCGTCGAACGTTTTTCTATAGGAAATCTTGGATTATGCGCATTCTCTGACGGATATTTCTCCTTTCATTGAAATGTATTTGTTTTTAGAGCCCCTGAAATTTCGTATACAATACTTAATTTTTTTTTTATAATCTTATTTATAGACCGGTTTCCGTGTTAAGCTAGTATAGAATACATTTTTAACTACTCGTTTTTTTATATGTTAGTAATTATTTTCTGTCATCTTATCTCTACTTACAAACGTATAAATAATCTACTCAATTATTTATTAGGAAGACGAAAAGAAATGTTTAAATCTGGTATGAAATGTTCATCTAGAATCTGCAGTTATTGTTCATTCATAGCTTCTACCTTCGATTATTTTCAAGACATGGAATCATAAAAATTATTTAAATGTATTTAAAGAAATGGACCCCCTTTATAATTTCTGTTGGATCTTGTGCAAAATTCTTTTGGGAGGATCTTTATACTTGAATAAAAAAAACCAGACCAGGTAGAAAAGATTTGGAATAAAAATCATGTTCTAATATCATTTGGAGATTATGCTTTTAAAACTTGTTGGATTCATCTATCATATTAGTATTGTAAAGTAAAGCATCTGAATTTACTTTTGTCCTGATCCTATATACATCCAAAAAGAAAGGAATTTGTATAATTTGAATTGATTGCTAAAATGTGTTCATTTGCAAACCAGATGTTACAAGATCCAAAGGATTTATAATGTTCATCTATACAACCTCTGAAAACATCTCACATAATTCATATCAGTAGATGCAAGTTGTAGGTGACACAGGTTCGATTTTTGTCAGGTTTAATTCCTCTATGAGTATTCTCTCTTCTGTGTTTGTAAAACTTTCTCTGTGCATCCATTTACTTATGGCCCGTTGTGACAAGCACATGAACATTCATGTTCAAAACAGTAGATTTTAAAGGCAAGAATTATGTACATGCAAAAAAGTTTTCATGTTCCTCACGATCATGTGCAATTTTAGCTTGTGAGGTATGAAACTCAGATCCATACTATTTCCGATTTAAAAATGGGATCTGCCTTTTTTAATGGTTTTTGTCTTCAATTATTCAGCAGGTTAACTGTTAGGTTATGCAAATGACAAATTCAAGTATATATAAATATTTATAATTAAAAATAAGAATAAAGATTGAAGAGATAAATAAAAATCATAAATGCATTTAAATGAGATGATTTAAAGTATTATTTGAGTAAATTTGTTTCATTTGTACAATTTAATTACGTGTCTACACTTGTTGCTAAAACACATTGATACAGGGAGAAATCCACTCTGGGCATGGATTTTTGCCCCGAGTACCTTGTTGGTTCCTCGATTTCAACTCTATTGCAAGTTCTGTAAACATCAAAGGCTGGTCATGTTATATAATTTAGGGGTTTCTGAAGGCGAATGATAGTCATTTCTTGCATTCAGGGGGCCGTCATGGTTTAGTGGGTATGCCCACTGCGCTAGCAACCTTCGAGTTGTAGGAGGTACAGGTTCGATTTCTGTCTGGTGCATTCTTCCCTGGGTGTATTTATCTTCTGTGTCTGTAAAACTTTCATTGCGTGTCTGTCTATTACTTAATATTGTATGTCGTGTCTGGCGCAGCATGGCCAGATATGGCCCTTGTGCACCAATAGTTAGACTTAATGACCATAGAATTTTAAAGTTTGTGGTAATTTCAATTAGCATTCATGGCATAATAATTACTGACCAAATATGGTATTTTCACTGCTGATAGTTTATATTTTCAACATTCATTTACAAAATCTATTTCCCTTAAACTCTTTCATTTGTTGCTGATTACAAATCATCAGGAATAGAATAATCTAATTGAGCAACAGCTTCAATTATACAAAGTTATTGACTAATATGCTATAAGTTTGTTTCTTAAGAAATATCTAAAATAAATGGTACCCCAATAAACAAGGGGCTTTTGTGGTATGCCCATTGCACTAGCAACTTGTAGGTGGCACAGGTTTGATTCCTATCAGGTGCATTCCTCCCTGGATGTATTTCTCTTCTGTGTCAGAAAAACTTTCATTGTGTATGTATGTCTTACTTGATATTGTATGTCTTGTGTAGTAAGGCTAAATGACTCTTGCGCCATAAAACCCCAAAACCAACCCCAATTAACAAAGTTGTCCACTTAACACCACCCACTAAGTGAAAACCTTACCATGTTAACATTGTTTCTGTCAAAGTCAAGCTTCATAAGGCATGCATGGTCAGTACCTGGGAGAATGTCCACATAGAAATCCACATCCTGATGCTCTCATATAGCATAAGAAATTAGGATCAGAAAGTTGACATCTTAACATTTGTCATCAGTAAACAATGTTTAAAGTACAATTTCAAATATATTTTGCATTGATGTGATAAACATGCATTGTAAAGACTAGTGTTTGCATTGACATTTGCATTTTAGGGGCCCTTTTTCTTTTAAAGGCATTTGTCTGTTTTGCATTTTTAGGTTTTAATAAAAGTTCTTAATGCTTCCTTATTGCAACTCATAAACAGGATCAACCTGTGACCAAAGCAAAAACATACAAGTGACTCCTGGGAACCGTTCCCCTTGGAACAGTTCACTGTATTCAGCTTGGTGGAAAGAATTTCCATTTTTGATTGTTTGATTGTTTCCATTTTTGATTTTTTTTAATGAATTTTATATATTGTCATACTAGTGAAAAAATTCAGAATAGTTAGATGTCAAATAACGACCAGGTCAAGAACAATTACCTTATATAACCCAGCAATTTTTTTTCTAGAATTGTTTGTATAAAAATGGATAACTGTTGTAAATGGTAACTTGTGGATTAACTGTTTGTCTAAAATGTACGAGTGTAAATTAGTCTCTGTAAATTGGCTCAGTAGGTTTGCCCACTGTGCTAGCAACCTGCAAGTCATAGGCAGCACAAGTTTGAATCCTCCTTGGGTGTATTTCTCTCTGTCAGTAAAGTTTTCCTTGTGTGTGTATGTCCATTTACTTGACGTTTGGTGCAACTTGGCCAAATATGGTTTATGGGCCATAAAGTCCAACTCATCCTTCAGGAAGCTGCTATCAGATCAAGAACCATTGTGTACATCAATATAAACATGAACCAAAATATCAGCAATGTTTTAAAGATATCAGATTTTATGAACCCATGCAATTTATATGGGTTCATTATTAACTGTCATTAAAATATGGAAAACATTTTAATTTCCCTTTAATGTACTCGACTATTTTGAGAACTTTTTCTTGTGGTTTACTAAAAATATGTGCTGTTTTTATACTTGTTTGTTAAAATTATTTCATAATGGATTTTTTGGAGATGCATCAACACTACATCTAATATGGAAGTCACCCCTATGCAATTCTGCATTTCCAAAATAATTAGAGCGTGTTAGTTTCCCAAGTACTTATGAGTTGTTTCAAGTAAAAGAGTAAACAATGAGATCCCTTTTATGTTAACATTTTTGTAACTTATCTATTCAGGGGAAATGCAACTCTGGGTTTTGATTTTTTAAAGGCATGGGATTATTTTTCAATGCAAACTCAAGGGTGAAATAATCAAATATTTATTCGCAGTGTCTGCAAAAAAAATTGTTTTCTTTCCTTTTAATACCCTCATTTAAAAATTACTAGACTTTGTTGATAAATATGCTGAATCGATATCTGGCTGCTATTGGCTAATTCAAAAACATCCGAATGTTTCATTCCGAAACCACAGAAAAAAGTTTTCGCAAGAAACATCTCTCGAAATCGTAAATTTACAAAGATGACAAAAGAATAAATATTGCTCTCATTAAAGTAATTTGTAAGAATAAGTTAGTTCAGGACGCAGTAGATTTCGTGAGCAGCGTGCATGTAGCTGTTGTTTTGATGAAAATGACAGCAGATGCCTCGTGACCACCGCGAACCAATGACAGCCCGATTTGGGCCAGCGTCACCTGCGCAAATGAGTGCGCGCGACATGATACCAATCCAAAATGCCGTCTAGTTCAGAAGGGAAGTCCGTTTCGTCAACAACGCAAGCGGAGAAACCTATTCATTATACGTAAGTTTGTTGAATTGAATCCAAGTTTGTAGAAAAGCCAACAGAAGAGTTCTTTTGTCATGTCTGTGTGACCTCCCGTAGTGATTTCTGCATTCTATTCACAGGTATTTGAAGGAATTTCGCGTGGAGCAATGTCCACTATTTCTACAGCACAAATGCACGCAACACAAGCCTTTCACGTGCTTCTATTGGCATTTTATGAACCAACGTCGTCGAAGGCCTGTCAGGAGAAGAGATGGCACCTTCAACTATAGTCCGGATGTTTACTGCTCTAAATATGACGAGACAACGGGCATTTGCGCGGACGGAGACGAGTAAGTACAACCGTTTGACAGCGCTTGACAACCTACTCCCTGCGCGTGCAGCCATGTTTCTGTTGGATGGGAGGGAGCATTCGTTAGGTTTCGAACGTTCCCCCGCTATTTTTATCGTTGTTTTCTGCTGATAACTGTATTTTATCACTCGAAATTTGAACTCCGGTTTATGCTGCGTAATTTTATGTTCGAAAATGGGTGTTAATGGCGCGTGAGAGGGAATTTATGAATCGATTATTTTCGACATGTGGACCTTTCTTTTGCTTGTAAACAAAATACGCCATATTAGTGCGTCCCGCCATATTGTGTTGCGCGCGCGCAGGAGTGACGTTTTTGATGTCAGTAAAGAGGTGATGGAAAAGACTTGACAGCTGTATGTTTACAATTTGTAACAGCTGATAGTTTTTAAATTGTTTGAGGAAACAAGTTATTTTTATATTTAATTATATGTTGGCAAGATTTATTATATTTTTAAGACACTTATAATTTCGATCAAGGGTTTAAAGAAAACGAAATTAGTGTTGGGAAACGTTTTTCTGATTCTTTACAATTATGCTACTTAACATTCAGGAATATAATTTTTGAATTGAATTACTTTCGAACTCGTATGTGTATTAAATGCAAATCCAAGTATTCCACTTCAGAAATTCTGTTTTCTGAAATTCTTCAGTTTGTATTTCTGTCTTTCAGAAATTAAATTTCAGAATGTTCTCAATCCACTTATTACTTTCCTATCCCTTTGTTAAATTTTAGTTGCATTAATGTTGTGAAAACTAAGACTCGTAAAATCTGAGCTACAAATTATAGTTTAATCATGTCTGTTCATGTTGAAATAAAGTTAAACTTTAATAGCTATATAAACATCTTGTATTTTTAAGTATATTTTAAACAATTTTATTGAAATATTTATAATAAACTAACGCTTTTGTATGTAAAGCTCTCGGAAGCATCTCTTTGATGTGCAGGCTTCACGGACTCGAGGTATCCTAGATATCTTTTCACATGGGGTTTATTGTCTTTAGTAAACATGTGGGCTGCACTCCTGTTGTATCTAAGCGATCTTTTTCTTCTTTCATCTCACTACTTTTTACATTTAAAAACAATTCAGTAAAATTAATTTTGTGGTAATATTTATACATATCAAGAAATTCCGCACATGGTATACTAAGAAATTCCTTAAAAATTAAAGCTGACAATTTAGATCTTTTAATTGCATCAAATATGTGCACACGGTTTTCACATAAATGTGGGTAATTCTCGGTAAACTGTTAAATGTTGATTTCTTTTTGTATTTTGGGGCATCGTAGCTAAAAGGGTCTTCCTACTGCATTAGCAACCTGCTAGTTGTAGACAGTAAAACTTCCCTTGTGTATGTTCATTACTTGCTGTTTGTCTTGTGCTTGACCAAGTATGGACTTTGTTTCCAAAAAACCAAATCAACCATTGTTTTGTATTTATTGATGTATTGTTTGTAGTCATTTTAAACACTTTAAATTTTACAGCTATTCAATGTTACATTTCTACTGTCAGTTTCTTAGGTTTATCTATTCCTACTAGATTTGAGTTTTATGCCTTCTGGCTGTCTGTAGTAAATAGGTAATTACTTAAATATTAAATGTGATTTCACTTAGACATAAATTTAATGCTCTAAGCATGTAAGGTTTAAAATACTTATAGGAACTCTCCTTTTAAACCATGATATAAAATTTCTTAACCTTAGTTTCTACCTAAACTTATTGTAACCATGGTTCATTCATACTCACAAATGAAAAGTATGTCTATAGCTTCATTTCAGTGTTTTCCCATTGCATACTTTTCTAAAACTTCCCTTTTAACATTTCAGCTGCTCATATCTGCACCGCACAGCTGGGGACACAGAAAGGCGATATCATCTTAGGTATTATAAAACTGGAGTCTGTGTCTATGACACAGATAGCCGTGGTTATTGTGTTAAAAATGGCCCTCACTGTGCTTTCGCACATGGTATCCATGACTTGCGAAATCCAGTATATGATCTTAGAGAATTACAAGCTATGGAGTCAAATGAAGAGGGTCCCAATGGTTTATCTGGACCTAATAACTTAGATAAAGAAAGAAATGCTCTTAATGAAGATCCAAAATGGCAAGGTGAGTTTTATTATTTATATTAAATCCATTGCATTCAATTATTTTAGTACAAATTGGTATAATTTTTACTTTTAAATTATTTTTTATTTTAATGTGAATTTGCTGTCTTTTATAATGTTTCAATCCACTTGGTACCTGTACTTGAATTGCAGATACGAAGTATTCGCTAGAGTATCAAGTAGATGAGATATTAATACATTTTTTGGAAATACAACACTGATTTATTAAACACAATATCAAAATTGTACATTCAGGGATTATGATTTAATGTTCATGTGTTTTATTAGACTTTAGTTTTGGTTTCATCGTCAAATTTCATTTTTGTATCCTTTTGTTATATTTCGGAGAATGGAAGGCTAGGTGTCCTTGGATCTTCCACTTCGATATTGCTCTCAAATTATCACTAATAGCCTTTTGTGTTGCTCCAGTGCTATATAAATTTAACTAAATACCAAATTAAATTTTGCAAGCAGCACACTTCTTATTTTCATATCTTCTCTTCCACTGCTCAAATAAAATTTTCAGATTTCACTGATTGTTGATATAAACAAGACTTAAATCTTTTGTACTGTCCTGATTGTGTTTTCAATGTTGCTTTTCATTCTGTTTACCCATTTCAACTAGACAATTGAATAGAAATGGTAATATTTTTCGGTTTTGTGGATCTTATTTTGAATTAAAATATTTCTAAGAATGTTTGTCAAGGGAAAAGTAAATTATACTAAATTGAATTGTCTATTAATGTTAATGCTGGGGTGTTAATTTAAACAAGATAAAATTACTGGTATTAGATGATTTGAATTAACAAGCATTCCTTTTGATTTTTTAAAACAAAGATTTTTTAAGTTTTGCATCAATAAAAAAAATTGATTGGATGCAATACAAGGCTTGTTTAGTCCTTAGTCTAACCTTTAACTTGAATAATCTCAGCATATTGACAAGGGGCAACAAGTTTTTGAAATGTTGGCATCTCAATTGTTTGTAACCAAATTTGCAGTGAAACTTTATTTGCTTTACATGCTAGTTTTTCAGGATGAAACTTGTACTTGTGTGATATCTACTTGCTCTTGAATCGTGAGATGAGTGAAGGAATCGTTAACATCATTCTATTCCCTCTATAGAATTAGGATTTTTTAAAGTTTTAATTTTCTTTGAAAATGAAATCAATTTAAAATTAGTGTTGATCAGAGTATGACGATTTAAATCAAGTGATTTTTATTTCAAAAATAATTTATTTAAATGACTAGTTTTCTTTTTTTCTTAAGTAATAATATTGAAAATGAAATAACCTAGGACAAAATGGAATGATACAAATCATTTTAAAAGTTTGCTTCTACTCAGTAACCCCGTGATTGATCCTTTATAAAATTGATAATTACTGGCCTTCCTACTTTGAGGACACTAAAGATAATTGCATTGATTGTGATGCACTGGTTTCCAACTTGGAGATATGATTTGCTTCATTATAAATATTTTGGAAACCTTTATTTTGTTTACTTAAATCATTACCAGTATTTTTTTAGCATTTTATAATTGGAGCCAGTCTCCCTCCAACATAAAAATATTCGGACCCAAAGAGTTAGTTCCAGGGTCTAGAACTTTGCGACCCTTTTGATAAGCAACCTGGGACTGATAAAACCACTCTGCATATTTGGTTACTCATTATTTGCATATTTACCTCTTATGTTTGGATTCGTGCACCCTACCATACAACTTTTAAAGGGTTTCAAGGGGTAGGTGAATTTTTTAAACAAGTTTAGTTCCTCATTGGAAATTGACCAAAATGGCCCTTGCGCCATCAAACCAACCAATTCTCATTGGAAATATTTACCCCTCTCGTTTGGGGACAAAAGGGACTTCGGTCCCTTGAGGTTAACTGCTCATGTTGCGATGACAGTTCAACAAATATTTTTCTCTTTGCTCACTTAAAATAAGTGTCACTTAAATCTGTATCAGCAGATGCCGAGTTTTGTACAGATGAAACCAGTCCATACATTGTCCAAAACGTTTTAGATAATTTTGACATACTCTTCCCATGGAAGTGTTAGACTTGAATTGATGGCTTTATAGAAGGAATTTATTTCTGGTAAGGAAATCTACAATTCCTAAATCCTCAGCCATGTTTAACACAAATTGATATTATCTAGTAACTACGCTGATTTGCATCTCAGGTCTAACAAGTTTAAACACGGAAAAAATTAAAATCATAAAAATCCGACAAAATGTCTGATTTGAATCGAAACCCCAATTTTTAAAACATTTAAGGGTGGAGATGTCGAATCCGTGGCACTGGCGATTTATCGCCAAATGTGATAACCTTGGCGTTTTGATCTAGATTTATGGCAACCCCTTTTTAACGAAATTGAGATGTATTGCGTTCTATTTGTGGTTTGAAGCGGTGGTTAAATTTGTATTTTTCCGTGGGATTGGTTTCCGTGCTTGCCGTTGGATTTTCAAAATTTTTATTACTATCTTTTCAAGTAAGTGGCACATTTCTATTGATTTTTTAAAAATTAGAAATTCAATTTATTAATTATAGTTGGTGATATTATACATTTATTAGCCGCTCACTTACCCTTGATTAGGTATGGCAGTGGATAGTTTGACTGATGTATAAATGCATATTTTTTTGGAAAAATGTATGATGAATGTTTAACGAATCCGGAGAACTTGAAAGTGATTGAATGGTGCCAGAAAGTTGATTTGATTGCGAATATTGTGGAATGTCCAGAATGTGGGAGTGAAATGGCTTTAAATACAGAAAGGATGCGGGCGATAGGTACGAATGGTTATATAGAAAGGGTGGACATAAGCGAAAGCAGTCGGTGCGAAAGGGAACATGGTTTGAAAACAGTAAATTGCATATGTGTAAGATTCTTTTGATTGCATAGTACTGGGTGAATGAAACCCCAATTAAATGCGTTATGAATGAAATGGATGTAGCGACCCATACGATGACTGATTGGTTTAATTTTTGTAGAAAAGTGTGTGAATGTTAAAATTTGTTAATTTTTGTAAAAAATTGTTTTAAAACAATTAATTAAAAATTAATTAATATTTGTAAAAAATTGTTAAAATTTTGAACCCTGACAAACCTAATTAAATTTGACCGTAAGTTTTATTTTTCTTTACTTTTTATTGCTTATTTGTGAATTCCTTATTTTTACTTCCTGATGTAACAAATCGAATCGGCAAGTTGGCCGCCATACAGGTGTTGAACGCCATCTTGATTTGGCGACAAACATGCCCCGGATTCAACATATTTACCCATTTAAAAAAGAATCTAGATTCTTTCGCTGTCTCAGATCTCCTTTGGAATTGGGAGAACTCATTTGGTTTTTAATATTTGTGTAGAAGACTGGAAAGCCTATATAACATAATACTAACTAGATCCTACGCTATGATTTGCATCTCATGTCTGCCACATTTAAACATAGGAACAACAAATTAATTAAAATTATAGAAATCCGATTTTAATGATTTTTGTAAATCGTGATTTTTTAACACGCTGTCATAAATCAGTGTTATCTAGGATCTACTGTGATTTTCATGTCTCATATCTAACAAGTTTAAGAGAAAGCAGATAAGTTTCTCGGTTTTCTCTTTGCGAAAGCATTGCATTCCATAATGTGGAATTTCCTTTTGAATAGGAAACAATTTGGTTCCTGTGAATTTAAATTAGTTTAGATTTTCGTGTTTGTAGCAGACAAGAAATGTGTTCATGAGAAACAAATTGGGTAACAAACAAGCCAGAAAATTAAAATTTGTTTAACTTTTATGGTTTATAAAAATATTTTTAAATTAAAATTTCCTCCCCTTATTTAAATGATTATTTTTTATCTGGATTTGTATCATGAAATACAATTCAAATGGAAGAATAAAAGTAACAAGACCCAATGATAACTTTTATCATTTCAGTCTCAAAAATTTACCCTGCTAAATTTTCTAAGTCTATATATCAATATTTAACAACTACCTAGGATCTATACTGTGATTTGCATGTCTCATATCTAACAAGTTTAAACATGTAGAGACAACGAATGAATAAAAAATCATTAAAATCTGATTTAAATCAAATAAATCCGATTTTCATGATTTAAAAAAATCATGATTTTACATACCCTGGTGTTGATTGGAATCTTTAAAATAAAGTCATTTAGAGCACATCGTCAAAAAGAGTTTCTAAAGGATATATTTTGAATTACTTAAGGTTTTCCCATTAAGTCTAAAAATTGCAATGTAAAACTTTAGAGTCTTTTCTATATAAATTTGTAACTGTTCGAATGTGCAGTTGCAGGACTACAAAAAGATGCCAAAATAACATTTTTTAATTTTTCTATCACTGATTTAAAAGTCACTTAAAATCTTCGACATAATCTGAATTTTACTTACCATTTTTAATTTACAATTTTCTATAGGAAATTTTTAGTTGCCAAATAGTAATGTGGTGTAATCCTACTAATTGTAACCTTTTGTTTTTGGCAGTTATTCATACATACACGTTTTACAGCTGAAACATTTCATTACCTCCTTCACTTTTGTTTGGATTTTTATTTTCGAAATGTATTTGTTGAGAATGTGGTACAAGTGTTAAATTTTTAAAAAATATGAATTTGTTTAGAGCAAGTGTCACAGCATCCCAATCAATATAGCATTCTCAAAGTATTTCCTTCTTTGGGGATGCTAAATTGATTGAATTTATTATTCCATTTAAATCATTATTTTTAATAAAAATCACTTGATGTAATAAAATTTCTAAATCATGGTTAAAATCAGCATACCCTGGTATGTATGCCTATTTACTTGACTTTATCTGGTACATCTTGACGAAATATGGCTCTTGCATCATAAAACCCAACCAACTGCCATCTTTAATAGCAGATTGGGAGTAAAGAGCTTGCGGCTAGCTGAAGGTAATGTGCCTAAATCCCTTCAGCTAGCAGTGGGGCACCTGATTCTTCAGGAACACCATAATATTCTACTTGAAAATTTGAACACGTTATAAGTCATTCACTATCGAAATGTGATTTTTAAATTAAACATTAGTAGTGATCATTTTTTTAAATTTTGAATGTTTTTTATTTCAGACACAAATTATGTTTTAGCCAATTATAAAACTGAGCAATGTAAAAGACCACCAAGGTTATGTCGGCAAGGCTACGCTTGTCCATCATTTCATAACAATAGAGATCGTAGAAGAAGTCCTAAGAAGTGTAAATATAGGTAAGCATACTCTGTTATGTATTTATACAGCTTATGATGTAAAATGTTTTATAACTACCTGTTTGAAAAATGATGCACAGAAACTGGCCAATGCTTGTCGGGTTAACCTAAATTTCATTTACAAAATTTGGTCCATGAACTCTAATGAATGGAAATAAATCAGGATCAGATTATTTTATCCTATAAAATTACTAATACTAGCTAAAAATCCAATTCAAATTAACTCTAGTCATAATCCCTTATGTTCGGCATTTTTATATATTTTGTTTTAACCTTCAACTAACTTTTCTTGTCTACAAGAAAGGGATTGATGCCAGAATTTTAATTTCAAGACTACTTGAACATTTGCTTTACAATGGGAAAAAGCTGTGCTTACCTAAAATGTTGTGGATATTTCCAAATTGTACACCAAGGTATCTTGAAAAAATTGGTGTTTGAAAAATTCTTTCATACAAAGTATTCTTTTCTATGTTTGTAACAAATGTTATCAACTAAAAATATGCTAGAATAAGTACCTTGATATATACTCTTGTTGGTATGGAAAGGTGTGAAGTCAATTGTATGATGAATAAGGTAAAGGAACAATGAAATATCTATTGAAAATAGTAAAAATTAATTTTTCTGAAAAGTTGGATATCATAACCTAACATGTTAACTTATGAATTATCAGCTTCAGTTAAATCAAGGTCAACTTCAGTTAAATTTCCTAAATGTTGTGGCTCAGTAAGTTGCCCATTGTGCTAGCAACTTGTGAGTTGTAAGCAACCCAGGTTTGGTTCTTGTAAATTTCCCTGGGTGCATTTCTCTTCTGTGAATAAAACTTTCCTTGATGTTGATACATCTTAGTAATCATTTTTTAAAATAAGGTTTTTACACACTTCTCAATTAAAATTTTGCCTTTGTGTTTAAATTTTATTCGACCCATTTGTTTTTATTCCTTGCATTCCTCCTTTTAATGTTGATGTGATTATTCTATTTTCTGTTTTGTTGTCTTGTGTTTGGTGCAGTTTATCCTTTTCTGGATATTGCGCCATAAAACTTAAATCAACCAATTATGACTCTTAGGCCATAAAAACTCCAGACAATCACCTTCAGCTAAATTTGATATCTATTTTTCTGGTGCTATAAATTTTAACAGGACTGCCACATGTGACTTAAGGATAACTTTTGCTACTATTTTTCAACATTGGGGACAGGGTATCTAAGCAATATCATCCTTCAAAAGCTCTTATTTTCAGTGTTGTGGTGATTTTGAATTCTTCAAAGCCCAATGAAAATTAAGTCCCCCTGTTTACCAAAAGCATGAATCCTTATTTCCATCACGAATTCAGAGATGCCAATATTACGAATATTTGGTATTTCAGAACTTCACCTTGATTATTGCAAATTGTGAAATTGTTATAGAAAATCCCACTTGAGGATAAAATTGTGTGGTCACCTTGCAAAGTTAGCGACTTACCTCCTTTTTTCCTACAAATCATCAAGTTTGCACTAATTCAAAAGTTTCAATCGGTATTTTGTTCTCACTTCAATATGATGTCCTTTTTTGCCATTGTTATAATTTGGCAGTGACTTTGGCAACAAATTTGAAATCTAGGACTACCAAATTTCAAGCGAAAAAAATCCAGCATCTAGGGATTGCAGGATTTATTAAAGGGGTGGTTTTTTAAATCATAAAAATTGGATTTATTTTATTTAAATATGTTAAACATTAATATTTGTGATGAATAGCATTAATGTGTTAAGATATATAGCAGGGTAAATTTTCGAAAGATTAAAACACAATACAGGAAGTTAATCACATGATAGAGTAAATAGAACAGCACAGCAAATGCCATGCATAAGCAATGTTTTCACATCTAGTTTTCAAGTGGTTTAGATTAGTTTGTTTTTAATCCATAACCAATGGCATGAAATTTTTTGGACCTAATTAAGGTTGCAGGATACCACCTAGCACCATATAAATTTTTGTGTAAAAGCAGATAAATTTCAGAATTCTTTTGTATTTATATATTTATCATATATGAATGAAATATATAGAATTTTTAAGTTATTTTTATATAAAGTAATAATTGGTTAGACTTGTTTTTGAGAAAAACTTATGTCACCAATAGAAAATAAAAAACTTGCAACAAAATTCATGAAAAAATTCCTACTTCTCATTAATCGCTTTGTTTTAAGTTGCCTTATTAAGCTTGCAAAAAGTACTTGTTTGTGAAAATATGTTATTTGTAAGTAAATAGTTAAAAATGAGGTAAGACATGGAAATATACATAAATTGAAGTGAAATATGCCTATTTAACAAATTTTCTCTGAGCAGTAAGTATTTAAGTTATATTCCAAACACATAGAAAGGATTTATACATAACACAAAAAAATAAAGATTTTCTCTATGAACATAAAATAAGTGTTATAGCATTCCCCCAGAATCTGCCAATTGTCTGGAATTTTGAGCTTACAATAAAAAAATCATAATCATTAAACTAGCTTTTTGCTACAATCCATAATCTATTTTGTTAACATACTCAATTATCAGATTGGCAAATTAACTGCTATGCCTTACACTGCTACTAAATTAAGCCAGTAAAGGAAACTAATTTTGCTACCAATTTTAAGAAATTATGCTACTAAAGCTACTATTTCACACGTGCTTGGGCTCTGTCAGCCTTGTTTTAAGAAATTAAGTCTGAAGAACTGATTGGGGACATGCAGTGTTTAGATTTTTCTGTAATTATAAATAATAGTGTGCTAACATAGTTCTGTTTACATTTTAGATCAACACCATGTCCTAATGTAAAACAAGCTGATGAATGGGGTGATCCAGCAAATTGTGAAAATGGTGATGGCTGCCCATATTGTCATACCCGTACAGAACAACAATTTCATCCAGAAGTAAGGTTATTTTGTATATTTCTAACTAGTAAAATTGTCCAACCTCACTTGGGTTGAATTGGTTAACTATATATTGAAAGTGACCAGAAAATCACTTTCCTCTTTCATAGAAAATGCCAAATCTTTCAAGTGAGTAAAATAATTTTTTAACACCTTTTCGACATTTTTATAATTTCTACAACCTACTTTGGACACAAATCCTATCCCTGCATATCCATCCATGTAATACATTTCAAATATATCACACCCTTGCTAAAGATACAAATTGGCTAAAGGTGAGACACTAAGGTAACTACTACAAAAGACAATTTGACGGAGGATTCCCTTAAGTGCTATTCCTGTTAAATTGCTCAACTCAATTCGTAAAAATGACGAATCTACGGCAGATACTCTCACATAATTTACCTGTTGATATTTTTTTATTTGTGACTCTTTTCAAATTTTGCTACTATTAAGGGAAAATGACTAATTTGATAAGATATTTATCACTAAGTTGTTTTTAATGCGAATACATTTTTCTTGAAATTTCTGGTTCATGGCACCTGTAATAATAAAAACTTGTTTTAAAATTTAATATCTTCAGTAGTGATAAAGTAAAGGTAACCTATTACCATTTTTTAAATGGTAAATGAATTTGACAGCTTTTCTTCTAAAGAAAATTATTGTTTTAAACAAACTTTCCCAGTATAAGTTGCTTAAATATAGCTTCAATTAGTAAAATTAGCCACCTTGGCCATCTGTCACTATGACAAAGAATTTGTAATATTTCAAAAGTCCTAGTTGGGATATTTTTAACATTAACGTACTTTCAATAATGGCAAAAATCAACTTAATATTTGCTTTATTCTAACTTACATGCAGTTTAAAACAGGATACTTTGGTGGAGTTGCATATGATGAAAAGGAATTACAATTTATTAAAATAAATATTTAAAATTGAAAAGGAGAATTAAAACAAAATCACACACACAAAGTTGGCGGGAAAAGTTCTAAAGATATAAATTCATGATTATTTTTTTATCTCTTGATCTCACACAGTTGCCACAACTTACAACTAACTATTAAATAGAATTTAAAGATACGAAAAATTAATTCAGAGAGCGAAAAAATATTGTCTTCCCTAATATCCGTTTTGCAAAATATCATCTCCCAAATGTTCGCAAATAGTTTATGTTTTGCAAAGAAAATAAATAAGGATCAAATATAAAAAGGTACTTAATTTTAAATTCTGCAAAAATAGATTTTTAAAAAATAATTGATTTTTCAGCAGTACTGGTAAAACAATTTAAAGTAATTGCCATGCTCAATATGCATTCCAGCTTCTCCAAAACTACCAAATTATGGTTGATTTAAGTAGTTACTCAGATGTTTTAACATGAAACTTGATTAAATACGTAAGTAAAGAATTTCAAATAATGCATTCCATCACTAAAATATGGTTTATCAACTGTAGGACATTGCATTAAAATGTTTTGAATAAATCGTATGTGGTACTTGTACAAACACACACAATCAAACAGAACCAGAAGACGGTCAGACAGACTTACGCAACCAAGTTCAGTCATAAATGAATATAAGAACTCACAGTATGCAAAGTTTTATGAAAATATATTCAGCCTTTGACGTAGCATGGGCACACATAGACAAACAGGCAGGAGATGGATTTTGCATCAGAAGGGTCCAAAGCGGATAGAAAACTTGAAATGAGTCAAAAATACTCAATGTACAAACACTCCATTCTTATTTATAGATAATACATTCTGCATTCAAACTACCTTCATTAAAAAACATTTACATAAAAATTCTTTGCTTTGAGTATTTCTAAAGATTCAGAATACTCCTATCACTACACCTTAATAAGAATGTCAATTTAAGAATTAGACTACACTGTATTTAATAAACCAAGTTCTCTGGCTACTTATTTCAGAAATCCTATAAATCAGTATAGGTTAACTATTAAATTTAAACCATTTCCAGTGACCAGAATTTCCAGTAAAAACTTTTAGTGAGTTACATTGATATCAAGCTTGCTTAATAACAATACCTGAAGATTTTCATTAGTTGACTTATATGAGGTTTCTGCACCTTGTTTTAGTTAGTAAAACTAAATTGAAAAACTTTGTTGATTCTTAAATTCAATATTTTAAGCATTAAATAACATTTTAAGTGTATGAATTAACAATCATGTAGGTTATAAAAATTGATTTACAAAAAGTATTGAAAGCAACTCTAGTCTTTCATTTTTCATTGGACTGGTTCACAAATCGGTGATCCAAGGTCACAAATTGTCATTGAATTTGATTGTGTTGTAGAATTCCATTATAACTTCTAGAATATATCTTTCTAGTTTTTTTAGTGCTGTCTTTTTTTAATTGCAAGTCCTGCAAACCTAGTAGAGCTCTACAGTTTCTTGTTAGGTTATGTTAATTTGTAGTAGTTTATCGAAATCCTAGTGACAAACCCAGCTCTATCATTTAAAGTATGGAAAGAATTATCATTGAATAGAAATGATATTTTTCTATTCAATGTTGTCTGCTGTTCTTTTATTTAGTCATTTTTATATAAAAATTTACTATTGCTGTTTTTGGAGATATACTTTAGCTTTTTACATTCCTCTTTGTTTCGTATCATTATGTAAAAACTACTTTTTATTGTTACTTTCTAATCATTGTTCCATCTCTTATAGATATACAAATCTACTAAATGCAATGACATCTTGCAAACCGGTTACTGTCCTCGTGGACCATTCTGTGCATTTGCTCACGTAGACAGTAAGTTTTCTTTTTCTCTGTGATTTTTGTTTTGTTCTTTTTTGCTCAAAAAGTAATTCTCTCATTCGGTATTTTAGAAGAAATTTCAGCTGTTAGAGATTTAGGACCTGATCATTCAACAGATTTAGCTGCAATATTATCCAATGCTCTTCCTGATGTGACAGGCAACCAAAATCAACACATTCCTGTAAGTCTTATGCATCTTCAGTATCAACATTCTATTTACTGTTCAAGCTTAAAAGTGCTATAAAATCGGTGTAAAATAAATATCCTAAGTAGAAAGGTTAAATTCAAACTTTTAATATTCTGAAAGAATCACTTTCTGTTTATATATTTAAGAATCCAATTCTTTGTTTTTTACTATCAGTAAAAGCTTTAGCTTAAGATTTTTTGCTATTTTATTCACCTGAGTATTTATAATCTTGTCTCTAAATAATTTTTAGATGTTTACATTGTTATTTTCAATTTTTTGTTAGGAAAACCAAGATGAGTTACTAATTCAAAAATCAGATTTTATTGAAGAACAAGATCTGCAAAATGTAAATCGTGCTACAAACTCTCTGCCAGAGGTTCAGGTAAAGAGAATTCAATAACTGCCCAATCTGTTCATTTTATTATCTTTAAATTTCTTGTATGTATTGACTCTTATGTCGGTTTAATTACTTTTCCAGCAGCCAAATGCTTTAGACCATTACCCTCTGTCTAATCATCCATTACCAAATCCTATAAGTAGACCAAGATCGTATAGCTCTTCAACAAATCATTCTGGGGAATCGATGCCTCACTATCCTAAAGCACCTGGCTCTGAAAGAGAAGATCGAGAAGTTAGTATTGCTTGTTAATTTGCTACTATATTAGGTCTTAACTATTTGCTTTTGTAGTAAAATTGTAAATCAGTTCCCACAGGCCTTAATAGAGCCTGCTTTTCATTTCAGTTTTCAAGGGCCCTTAAAAGCCTTATTTGCTGAAAGTTCTTAAACATTTTCAGAAAACTAAATTTTAACATTGCATATTCATGTTACCTGTATTCAGAAATGAAGATCAATGATATTTGTCTAAGGTCAAGGATTATTGAGTATTAATGGCATAATATAGATTAATTAAAGATTGTTTTTTTTTTTTTTTTCAAACTGGATCAGTGATACTACACAAATCTAATATTCATGAAAGTTTCTTCACCTGTACACTCATGGGCTATTGTGATCTATGTGAAATATAACCTTAAAATGATTTAACCCTAATTTTTTCTTTCACCTGGAGAGTAGGTACCATGCAAATTATGACATTTAATTTTGGAAAAAACTATTTTTATTGGCTTTTAAGGTATCAAATCCTTCTAAATTCTTGGCTGTGCTCAATTTTATTAGTACCTAAAGGAATTTTGTGTGTAACAAAATGTTCAGTTTTGCAAAATTACATCAGTTTTATATAGTTGTGCATATCTCTATTTACATCCCTTTATGTGTAAATATCAATGAAATGGTTCTCCAAAAAAATGTTTGGGGTGTTTGTGTTCAATAGAGGGCTTACACAAAAATTATTGTTATTGCACGTAAACTTGATCACCCTTGATTCATAGTTCAACCTCCCATTTTTAAATTCTCAAAAGTTTTCAAAATTTTAATAGTGTCTTTTAAGCATTCTCATTATACCAAAACCTTTCACAAATCTTTATTTAAAATTGACTTGGGTTCACTTATTTCATTAACATTTCAACATCTGATATTCCTGATACCCTAAAACAGCCAGTCATTTCGACACTAGTAAATAAATTTGGTAGAATAGTTGTAATATCTGAATAGCATCAATACTATTTTTCATTTTTTGATAACTTAATTCTTGTTTACAATGTTTTCGTGATTATTTATGCCACAGAAAAATACAGTAAATCAATTGTCGAACTTTTAGAATAAATATAAAGCATTGAAAAATTTAGAAGAAAAGAAAATGTTATTTTTCTTGACAAAATACAATATTTATAACTTTATAATGAATTGTGTATGAATAACTATTACTGGAAGAATTATCAACATTGCACAAACTTAGACGTGAATAAGTAAGACTGAACAACTTCTAATTTTTTTAATGCATGGCATTGTATTTTACCCTCCTGGTTGTCTTGACAAGGTATCTCATCATTAGCAAATTAGCAGGTCTTGATAGGCTAGTCAAGAGATGATCTTGTCATTAGAAAACTGACCAGGTCTTGATCTCAATATTATCTTGATGACGATATTTCTCGTGATTAGCAAAACTTGTCAGATCTTCATGGACTGGATATCTTGTTGAAACCACTTGAAGGGTTAAGGTTGAATATATAAAGAAGCACCATTAAATGAATTGTTAGAAATTTACTTGGCTAGCTACTCTAATGTGATCTTTTGAACAAATGCTATTAGGAAATCTATTTGTTGTCGAAAGGGCTTAAATGAACGCTTTAGGTAAACTTACTGTAGAATTTTTCCAAATTGAGTTTTAAAAAATATTTCTGAATTTTTCTTATCAAGCAAATGATTAAAAGTTGGAAGAAATTGCAAAAATCCAACAAAATATTCGAAAGGGAATAAGCAATACACATGATCTGGTGCTGAAATGACACCAACAGATGTCCTAATCTTAATATAGCTGTATGAACAGTTATGGATAAATATGGAAATAAAATGTTGACCTCAATGACTGTTTGATTTCATTTCTGTACTCAATATCATGTTCTGACATTAACATTTTCTCTTATAGTCTTGTATAAGAAGGCAATTACAAGCTATCGATGATGATCCAACATTAGAGCCTCATGAAAAAGCTCGTAGGAAGCAAAATATTTATCTAGGCTGTGATTCTTCATTGGTTCATCTGTCTGGTTCTTTGAAAACTATGTCCCCTTTAGCAACATCTTTTTATCCTGCTGCAGGAACTGTTGAATCTGTAGTCGGTAATTGAAATGTTTTTATTTAGCATGAGTAATAATGAAAGTAAAATTTTGAAACTTTAAGTGCGTGTGAAATTTTAAAGTTTTGTTTACTTAAAATCTAATTCATAATATTTCTTCATTTTAGGAAATGCATTGGATGATTTAAATATTGATGACATAAACGTAGAAGCATCTTTAAATAGAGAGCTAATAAATGATTCTGTTACTGGAAGTAATTCTATATCAGGCATGAGTGGTTCAAGTACGTATTGTTATCTTACAAGTGATTGTATTCTTTCAGATATCTAATGACAATATCTTTGACTTCAGTTATCCAGATCACTCTTACTTTTATGTTTTGTACTTTTTCATTGTGTTAATTTAATAACAGTGTTTCTTGACCTCTGACTGCAGCCCGATAATTTCAAGACAAGGTGCAACTTATTTACTCGTAAATACATTTTTAATTTTTTGAAGTTCATATGTAAATTAAAATAAGTATTAATGATTAATTGGAGCATAATCATAGATAATATAAGTACTGTGATGTATATAGTATGGCAAATATAAAATTACATTTAAATTGGCTATTTATCACTGGACTACTGAAATCTTGCATATTGTAGTTTCCTCAGGCTTATAACATTAAATTAATTTGTGCTGATTTTCATTGACTTATCTCATCCTGATTCCAGAGAAATTCATATTGGTTATCATTTAGATTATTAATTGGATGTATCACTTATTAATTTTGTACAAGTTGCATTTTAAGGCTAAATTTACCTTGGTTTCTGTTAATTCACAAACATGAAACTTTTGTGAGGTTTTAGGCTTTTCAAAAGTAATGAAGTACTTTTGCCTTCAAAGCTGAACTTTAAAAGTTGATAGATGAAAGGTAGAATTATAAAATTTCCAAACGTTTGATTACCCAAAATACAAGTGTAAAGTAGTTTTTTGATGATAATAGTACATCATAGTAACACTAGCATGTCCATTGGTTTCTTCTTGACATCGAAACACAATTGTACCTTTATCCCTTTTGCATTTTTAGTCGTATTATGTCAATTTATTGGGACTTAATCATTCTACTTGATAAGTACATAGCAGAAAAGTTTTTTGTTTAACTCTGTTTAAAGAAATTCTATGGCTAAATTTACCTAGAACATCTGCAATTGTCTGTTCAACGCCCTAGGCCGAGTTCCTAGTCTAAATAGCTTTAGTTCAGTAGAGAATGACTACAGTAGCAAACCAAGTAGATTTCTTGCTATGATTTGCTTAATAGGGTTATTCATTTATTTGACATTGACTACATTAGTATCTCTTTCAAAGGCAGAAATTGTCCAGTCTTAAGTGTGCTTTCACGTTTTAGTTTGTAAGCTTGCAATTATTATCCCAATTGTGTTATTCACTCAATTTTTGGTCCTATAATATGCAAAAACGATGGCTTGCAGGAAAAGTCCCAGCCCTGAAAGTGACACAATACCTTAGATAATTGGGATATATTACTCGATGGCTCAGAATGGAAAAAATAACTGGTGACCTGGTCGATTTGCTGCTAGAAAGTTTTACGTAAAAGTATCATACAAATTTTATCAAGCAATGGTTCCTTCATGACTAATAAGCAACACAATAAGTAGTAAATTAAAATATTTTTTCAAGTGTATGAAATGTAAAATTAGAAATTATATTTTATATGCAACCAATACTCAAATCATGTTCTATCAAGTGGTGTGCCAAAAATTTGCTTATTACTGTGTCAATTGTAAATAAGGTATGCAAGGCAACATAAATTTTATAAATTAATGTAAAAAATACCTAAATATATTGTATTGTCAAGAAAAATAACACAATTTTTTCCTTAAAATTTCCATGCTTTATATTTATTCTACGAGTTTGACAATCAATTAACTATCATTTCATGAAAGTATTGTAAAATAAGATTGAAATTAAAATGAAAAGATAGCACAGGTGCCATTTTATTTATTGAAACTATTGTACCCATTTTATTTACTGGTGTCGAAACAACACTGGTGAATGTTTTAGAGTAACAGAAGTGTTTGTGTGTTATAAAGTGTAAATAACTTAATATATATACTTTCAATTTTTTTAGGTATACTTGGAGCATCTGCGCCTGTGAATATTCCATGCAGCGGTGATATTCATAATAGGGGATTATCTAGTTTATCACCACCTGTAACATCACCTTTAGGTTCATTATCTCATAGTTTACAATTAGGGTCTTCATCTTTAACATCTGATCATTCTTTAGACAAAGTAAGTGTCAAACTTTATACTCTTTAGAATTACCATTATCGTTTCAAATTAAAATAATATTTTCAAACCATTTAAATAATTTTCATTTCTGCATCGAATTGACAGTTTAGTGATAGTGCGGATTTTATAGATGATTTCAGTAGTTCATTGTGAAAAACTTCATGCTCAAATAGGATTTTATAATTTTTTTATTCAAAACATATTTTTGAAATTTAAGCAATTTTCTTGTGGGATTCAATGATGCTCTAAGGGTTGTACCTTAACAAAATCAGGGTTATCAGAAATAGGTCAAATACGATTGGTTATTTTAAAACTCACGAGTCTGATTCAGCTTCAAAAGTTTATGCAATGCTCTTTTCATTCATGTTCAAGATAACCTTTCCATAATCTAACAATCCAAATTGTGTTTATTGCAATCAGTTCATGTCAAGAATTTGCATTATAACATGCTTTTTAATTTCATAAATATGATTAGTTTTGCTTTAATTTTTATTTAGACTGCTGCTGCATTTTATGGACATTCTGGGTCATTCACAAATTCCAAGTTCCATTATCCTGGTTCTAGTTTATATGAATTTGCAGCTCCTCAAAACATGTCTCCTTCCAATAGGATGGGGACACAGCAATCTTTAGTTCAAACTATGAGTGGTTTCAATTCATTAGGATCTTCTAATATGTCTGAAATGCAAAGGTTAAGGGAAGACTATGCAACGAGTAGGTTAAAATTGCCCTGGGAAGATGGTCCAATCCCTGCTAGATCAGTAAGTATTTTTGTTTACGTAATTTTGTGTTTTATACTAGTTTAATAAATTTGCTTATTGTATTTCATCTGGGTTTTAATTCTAGAACTACTAAAGTGGAATACATATTTTGTTTTACTACAATACAAATTTTGTCAAAGGAATTAGAATAATTTTAAACCTATTGACTGATTTGTTTTCCACAATTGGGTTTTGTATAGAAAATATCAACAATTTAATATAAAAGATGTGCCATATGTACATAGTATATCTTAAAATACTCATTTATATTATTTTAAAAACCAATTTTAAAAAATCTTTGTTAATGCTGCATTTTATTTATTTTACCAAATTAAGAATTGTTTTTTTATAAAGGTTTATCAAACGTATGAAGTATGGAAACGAGAAGCTGAAGAAGCTTCTAGAAGAGAAAGGTTAGCTGAACAACAAAGGGATGAGGTAAGATTACACTTTAATTCGTTATGTTTTATTTTTGTTTTTAGGTGCAAGTGACTGATGCATAGGTTTTAGGAGCATGCAAGCTCCTAGTCCACAGAAAATGTTTTAGAGCAGGGGTGGGCATGCATGAGGTCAATGAGAGCTGCATGCCGGTTTTTCATATATTATAAAGAGCCGCACTGTAGTATTCAAGTACACAAATCAAATCTTATTTCATTTAATTAATACAATGACATATTCTACACAAGTCTTAAGTGCTATGTAAAATATACATACATAAGAAAATTATAATTAAGAGAAAGAAAATACAAAATAATTATTTCGAAATTAAAAAATAAAATATAAAAATTCATTAATAAAAAGTATAACATTTAATGAAGACCTTTGGTCAATTTGGCATATAATTTGTTAAAGCTGTTCGCAGCAATTCTGTGAGGTGCTGATTGGTCAACTGAACGATATTTCGACTTCACGAACTTCATTGTGGAATACAAAGATTTACAGCAATATGTTGTACCAAAAATTGAAATTAGATGGCAAGCAGCTTTCTTTAACCCTTTCGCGACGCGAAGCGCAAACGCGCGCTTATCGCTGAGGCCGGCAGTCTCTCTCGCGAGTCTGTCCACGGCCAGAGGGTTTTTTGCTGTTAAGCCTAAATCCATGAAATTACCGAAATATCAACGCGTTGTTTAATAATGTTCTGTAGAATATTTAAATGGCATATGCTTTATATATATTTCTATAGATACTTTATTTATTTAAGTTATTTCTTGTTTAAATATATATTTTACACATTTTATTTTTCGACGCTTCGACATTCTAACGGTAAAAAGAGAAAAAATTTACGTCTACAAGATCTAACTATCCACTAAAAACTGGACCGCAAATCGAAATACCCAACGCTGTAGCGAAAAAAAAACTTCCCCTGCTTACTGTAAACAAATACCACGTGCGAATGTAAAGAGCCGTATAATTCACGCCATTCGGAAACATTCCTTTCTCCTTCATTCCTTCCCCCTAAAAACCACGTGTATGTGAGTCATACTACTCTCATTTTGAGTAGAAGGTCAAATCTACATGTATCTGAAACCACATGGACATATAACGCCATCTTCTGGCAAAAATTTTAGTTTTTAAAACGTTCCAGGACACTGGCACTAATGGGTGACGGCCGGGGGTGAACGAGAAAACGCTCTTGCACGCCTGCGTGTCGACCGGTAAGTGAGTGCGTTTCTTGCTGGCACGTACAGGTGACAGTCGGCGCGAAAGGGTTAAGTGTGGATATTTTGATTCTCTGGCATGAGTTTCCAAAATTCAATTATAAAAGTAGATTTGTGCTGCATTTGCAATGCTGGAACCTCTTTCATCTCTAATAACTCTAATTCCACAGCCACTTTTCAACAAGTATTTCAGAAGCTGGAAATCCATCTTCAATAATACCACAAATAAATGGGTTCACAAAAGTATGCAAATGTAGATTTAAAACTTTTCAAATCTACGTTTTAAATCCGCTAGCAATTCTTCTAATTTGACTTTGTATTCATCTAACTTTTCTTAGATATTAATTATATTTGCTTTTACTCTTGGAAAATGATTAAATATTTTGGATTTAATTTAATACATAAAAAACCAAAGTTTACCTTCAAAACTAAATAGTTCCTGTCAAATCAATAATCATTTTTTTCTTTTCCTTGTAAAGCCAAATTAAATGTTTCATAATGTCTGTAAGGAACATTAAGTAGGAAAGGCAAGTTTTATTTTCTAATTCTGGGTATTTTTTCCTTTTTCTTTTGTAAATGTTATGATAGGATTAGGAGATCCACAAAACATTGTAAGTTGACAGCCATCTTACAACACACCATAAGGAGAGATCACTGGGCAATTCATCTGTTTCGTCATTTACTCAACTCTTCTAAAAAGTTCTTAAATTGACTGTTTTGGCATTTGGTCTAATTCAATTCACAATCTGAAAAACAATCTTCCACACATTTTCATATTTTAAGTACTTCACTATGAGATGCTCGCGGTGAATTATGCAGTGAAGAGGTAAAAACGTGAAATTTTAGGATTGTTGTTTAAAAGACCAATAAGACCTTGTTTTTCCCTATCATTGCAGGCGCTCCGTCAGTCGCAACACTTACAAGTTTA
Source organism: Meta bourneti (assembly GCA_933210815.1). Taxonomy (NCBI): domain Eukaryota; kingdom Metazoa; phylum Arthropoda; class Arachnida; order Araneae; family Tetragnathidae; genus Meta; species Meta bourneti. Next base: position 32,948,226 of record OW119931.1, on the reverse strand, counting down.
TCTAGAGGCAATTCAAACCTGTTCATTAACCGCGAGTTGTTTCGATAAGAGCTACTAGGTCTAACATTTCTTCCTTCACATTTACTTCTGCAGATACATAGCGGACAAAAATGGCCAATTGTGGAACATCCTGAATGTCTAGACTTGCAAGAGCTAGACTGAATGCTGTACAATTTTTCAAATCACATTAAGCTATTTTTAACATTTTTACTAATTTCACCAATACGACACTGTTGTATGGCGTGACATAGGAACCTGTGCGATCAATTTATGCAGTTTTGTATTATCTGGATCCAAAAGTTTAACCACTTCTCCAATGGACATTTGGCACAAGCAATATTCCAAGCTATCAAAACTAGCTTTGTTGGCTTTGTCATCTTCGCGAATAAAAGAAGACAAGAGTCCTTTTTGCTTATGAAGACCTGATTGCAATGACTTAAGTTTCTGTTTGCAATTTTGAATTGAGTGGATATTGAATTGAAAAGTGGATATGACTTCGTAATGTCAACATAAATTGCTTACTTTGTAGTTTGCAATTGTAACTTTACAAATAAGACGACTTTCCATTATTGTCAATAAAAGCAAAATTTTCTACCCATCCTTGAAAGGTTATATTTCCTTGTTTGTATTTTCGTTTTTTGATGTTTTCTGAGGTCATGTTAAATGGGAGCAGCATGTGGCCACCTTTGTTTTAGATACAGGGTGCATTCCATAAGTAATGCGACCAATTTTTTCCAGACACAACTATACATCGAAGTGCCCTCTAACTTGCTGGGCTAGGTGGAGGGGGGTGTTACTTCATAACGCACCCATTATCAGTCGCCTCCGAGCTGCCGGAGAGTCAGGACGTGCGTTCCCGTGAACCCCGTTTTGAGCTTAATGTAACACGGCGCAATGGATCGTTCTATGGAGCAACATTACACTATCATTTTGCGTTAAATTTGGGAAGTCCTCCATTGGAACGTTTCTATTAATTCAGCAGGCCTTTGAGAGTGATAGCTTGTCCATATCACAAGTTCTCCGATGGTACAAGGAGGGCCGAGAGGATGTCGCCAACGAACCCCACAGTGGACGTCCATCAACCTCCCTAATCGACGAAAATGTGACGCATGTGTGCGATTGTTTGAAATCTGACCGACAGTTGAGCCTTCAATGGATAGCAGAAACTGTACAGATGACGAAAACAACTGTTTATCGCATTGTAACCGAAGATTTGGACATAAAAAAGGTGTGCGCCAAACTGGTCCCAAAACTGTTGACCAATGAACAAAAGGACATGCGAGTGCTCTGGTGCCAAGAACTCTTGGAAATGTGTGAAAAGGATCGTAATTTTTTAAACTCAGTTATCACTGGTGATGAGTCAGATTTTTTAATACGACCCGGAAACAAAAAGGCAGAGTTCAGAGTGGCACACCCCAGCGTCGCCCCTGCCCAAGAAGGCACACATGAGCAAGTCCAGGATCAAAACCATGCTCATTGTCTTTGACATCAGAGGCATTGTCCCACGAATTCGTACCTACCGGGACCACTGTGAACACAGCATTTTACTTTTTTTTTCGACCCACGCCCTCCCCGGCTCACCATAAGGTTTAGAGCCCAAGAAGGGAGGGGAAGGGGGTGTGATTCCCAGCAACGAAAGAGGGTGGGCCCCGTGACTGCAGATAGGGGGCACCGGCCAACCCCAATGTCGCACGTACGGCTTTTATTGTATAAAGGTACAAAAACGCCAAACAATGGCGTATGACCATCAGTAATTTAAAAGAACAATAACATAACACAAGAAGCCGCAATGATAAATTTACAACTCTGGACAATTGGCAATAGAGGAACCACCGTCAACTCTATACAGCATTTTACTTGGAAGTGCTGAAAAGGAGGGTCGCGTGCCTGCCTAAATGACATCAAGGACACATGGAAACTTCATCACAACATGCCAAGCCACAGCGCCTTCGTTGTCAACGATTTCCTGGCCAGGACCCACATCACACCCCATTGGTTCCCCAGCCTCCCTACAGTCCTGACCTGGCTCTCCCAGACTTTTTTTTGTTTCCTCGCTTAATAGGGAAACATTGGGACACGATTGAAAACATCCAGGCTCATGTTATATCGGCTCTAAAGGACATCCCGGAGAAGGCCTGGAAACACCGCTTCCAGAAATGTATCAACGCAGTAGGGTTCTATTTTGAAGATTTTTAACTAATTGTACGAATATGTTCAATAAATGATTTTTTATGAATTTAGTAGCATTACTTATGGAACGCACCCTGTATTATAAAAGGTATTGAATTGAAAGATTCATTTTAGTAAGTATGCTAAAACTCTAGTACCAATCATCTGGGTTTTATTGTAAATACTTATATTTACTCCTTCATAAACTCTGAATAAATCAGAAGTTAACAATTCTGTGGCCAACGAATTAACATAAGAAATAATTGCTGCTAATAATTAACTATACTATTTTATTTGAAACACAAATATATTGTACATTCAGTCAAATGTATACCATAAAATGGTCCTGGATAAGGAAGAAATGAAATTCCTTCATATATTACAGTAAGTACATGTTAGGCTTCAGTAAAAACGTTATCCAGTTATTTGTATTCTGCATACATCAATGACTTTTGATCTGTGTAAGTCTAGGTATGCAGAGTTTTAAATTGTTTCCCAATTTGCATGTTGTATTTCTAAAAATATCTGCTCTTCCTACATTATAATTTCATATTTGATTAATGCATCTCACAAAGCATTTTCTTTTTAAAGATAAAAAGTAACAGTTCAAAACTTGAACCAAAGTGAAACTGAAGCAGATATTTGTTAACCACTTAAAGCACGAGTTTTTTTCGGGAAAAACTGGTAAAAAATGATCGAGTTTTTTTTGACAGAAAATTAATATATATATATAGGTATAGTGTAAGTTATTTTTGCAATTTCAGTTGCGGGGGTGGGGTAAAAGTTATAAAAAAATGTAAACGATTTGATTACATGTTTATTTTGAATTTCAAAATATTAATAATAATAAAATATTAACTTCAGATTCACTTCCATCACTCAAGAGATAATCACTTTCATCGCTGAAACTTTCTGATAAATTGGCATATTCAAAATCCTCAGTCGCTCATTATCATATAACTTTTTCTAAACAAGTTACAAAAACACTTAGTAAAAATTAATTTATTGTTAACTGTTTACTTTTATGATATTTAACGTAATAAAAAATGGATATTTTACCTTTTCCACACCAAACAACTGCTTTATAACAAAGAATTCCTAACAAACTTATAGCTAATCATCAAAATGCACCACTTGGTTTACACAAGAAAAATGGTGCATAGTGGTGCCATCTACGGTAAATAAGTTTAATATCCATCTATAAATAAGTGGTAAAACATCTATGATAAATAAGTTTATGCCATCTTTGGTATAAGTTTAATCTAGCCTATCTATTTTTACTAGAACGGATCTCAGACGGGCATTAGAAATAAAATAACGCGAGATACAAGAGCGCCCGTGTGAGACGGGCATGTGCAAATTTGCCGGTAACTTTCGCCTGTGTCAAACACGGGTAAATGCATTAAGTGGTTAATGTAAATCGTATTCTGTTCTCGTTGTTTTGGTGCATAGTTAACTATTCAAAGTATTTGATTTTGATATTCAAATCCAATATTTTGACCCAGGATCTTGTTACCTTGAACAATGAGATCAAATTATGCAATTTATAGTATCCAAAATGTTATAGTACCCACTGTAGGAACCTGCAAGTTATGGGTGGTGCAGGTTTGGTTCCTCACTTGGTATATTTCTGTCAGTAAATCTTTCCTTGTGTGTGTGCCCATTTATTTGATGTAGTTTGGCATTATCCAACTTTGGCTTTTGTCATTGAATTAAATTTTCAAACATTTTTATTCAGGAACTTAAATGGGGCTACAAAATGAAATAAAACTGAAAATTTCATTGCATATTTACTGAGGCATTATGACCATATAAAACCATTGTTCAACCTGTCATAAAGATTGATTTTCGATGTGTTATATGGGTTGTAATTTTTATTTTTTGTCTGCAGGCATTAGCAAAAGCAAATAGTTTACAAAAAGAATTAGATGATTTAACAGGAGGACCTTTTCTTCACACATTAACTAGGATATCTGAATTAGAAACTTTACCATTAAGTAAACTAAAACAACTTCAAGAACAACTTAGAGAAGATTTAGAAAAAATAGAAAAGGTAATTATGTTTACTTTTTAATTACTAATTTTATAATTGATGCTGCTTATGTTTTATTGTTATTTAGTGAAACCTTGATGATTCGTCACTTCAGATAAGTCAATTTTCTTCAATTTAGTCTTGTTCTCATAGACAGCAATGTAATTAAATCCTTGTTTACTCTTCGTGAATTCAAATGCTATTCCAGGTAATTCGTTGACTGATGGCAAACAAATTAAAGTTGACATTGAAGACTGGCCCGGATTCCTTATTGAAATTTATGTACACTCATTTCCAAAATTATCTTTACATGCATAAAATCACAGATTTCTCAGAAACTGAACTATAATTTTATGAATTTGTGCAAAATGATACATAACATCCTAACACATAAATACAAAGGAAAAATTTAAGAGCACAGCATATGATATAAAACTGTAGCATGAAACAATAAAAATGGCAATAATATGTGGCAAGGAGTTAAAAAAAATAACTCGGAAAAAATTAAGGCTTATGAATTTAATATAGAATGATCTCCCCTGACGTGTACACACATATCACACAGTGTTTTTAATGCTGGCAATAATGTTAACCACAGTTTGGGGAATTAAGTTCCACTCTTCCAGCAATGTGGTCTTCAGGGGAGGAGGATGTCTCCGTGAAACTGCTTTTCCAAGGTAGTCTCATTTCTCTATAGGGTTCAGATCAGGAGATTTTGCTGGCCACTGTAATTGCTCAATGGCTTCAATTTCAAGGAATTTGTCAACGAGGTTTGCTCGATATAGACGAGCATTATCGCCTATAAATAAAAAGTCAGATCCATATGCACCTCTGAAAAGTTTTACATAAGGTTCTAACACATCCCGATATCTCTGGCCGGTCACAGATCCGTTGTTGAAAACATGTAGGGGTGTACATCCATCGATCATTATTCCTCCCCATATACCATCACACCTAAACTACGAAATGATCATGTTCCATAATGTTGAAAAGAAGATTTCACGTTCCTGACTCCCTCCAGATGTAAACACATTTAGAATCGGATGTTAAACTAAACATCGACTCGTCAGTAAAGAGAACATAGGTTCATTGGTGTTCACTCCAGTTCTGATGTTCTTTGCACCAATTAAAGCCATCCCTCTTTTGTTGTGAAGACAGTGAAACACATACCCTTGGCTTTCTGGCATAAAGGCCTTTTTCATTAAGCCTATTGTGTACAATTTGCGTAATATAACAGTTCGAGTGGCGGCTGCAACCTCTGAACTTAACTGCCAAGCAGTAGACTTCCTGTTATGATGGGCAGATATTGATCTTGAGAAGCAGTTGTTATTCGTTTACGACCTTGTCCAGGCCTCCTTACAACAGTTCCAGGGTTCTAAAATTGTTTCCATAGCGTAGAGACTGTCTTGAAATATTCACACATCTCGCTGCTTCCATGATTGTCTAAACGGTCGATAATTCGCCATTTCAGATTCTTCCAAATGATACTTGGAGCCATAACAAACCGTTTTGAGTCCTTACACACTGAAATCAAACACTATTGCAGAAATTCACTCAGATATTCACTTTGCGGAAAGCGCTTGATTCATCGTTGGATGACATAACGCCTTGATTTGCATATCAGAAACCGTTTGATCACTTTTGATTGGATGATGTTAAATAGACTTGTCTTTCACTCATTCCCTGCAAAAATGGATTACATCGATTGGATATTTCATGGAATATCATTACTTTTGTGTATGTAAAGATAAATTTGGACATGAGTGTATTTCGTATTGTAAATGAAAGTGGATTCCTGACATAAATTCTTTTACCATCTAATAAAACACAAGTTCTTGAGGCCTTAGAAACATTACCTTATGCTATTACTATAGATGAATTCAAAGCACTAAATATTGGAAAGTTAATTTACTGACAGGTGTTCGTTTCTATCAAAATTGGACAAGTACTTGGCATTGTAATGTTTGTAAAGTAGTATTAAAGCTTAAATAATGTTCAAATGAATTTCTATAATGGTAAAAATTAACTTTTTTAATTAAGTCATTTTTAGTGTTTCCATTAATTTACATTATGAATACCGTTGATAAATTAAAAATTTGTATGATCATGGATATTTGCATTCTGTGATTGCTCCACTTATGTCGTCATTCCACTTAAGTCGTCAAAATTTCTTGGTCCCTTGAGTGATGGCTTATCGAGGTTTTACTGTATATTTATTGGTTTTTATTTTCAACGTTTCCTATTTTCTAATTTTCAGGTACTATTTTATCAAACAGCAACTAAATGTATGATATGTGAGGAGCGAAATCGTAGTATTACTGTGGTACCATGCAGCCATTATGTTTTATGTAATCAATGTGCTCCACATCAAAAGAACTGCCCTTATTGTCATGAAGAAATTACTTCACTATCTAATGCATCTTTATAAGAATAATTGTTTTTAGGTTTTTGAGATTGAAAACTTTTAACATAGTTCCCCTGCTCGCTGATCATCTTTTGGAGATATATTCCATCTGTATATTGTGCAGCCATTGTGTGCTTCTGATATGCAGATTATCTCGTCTCGTCAATACTGGATACTGTAAGATGCCTGGAGAATAACTTGTCATCTTTGAAAATTGTCTCATTGGTTTTAGTGTCTTGATTTATTTCTGAGGATTAAAAACATTACTGCTGCTTAAAACAACTTTAAAGTAGTAATGCTGATTATAATAAAACAATAAACTTCTCAACTTGTAGAGTGTGGGGAATCTAATTTGTTACTTAAATTTTATGTCTTGTACGTAAATTGTTATTTGTGTACTTTTTCTTTGTGATAACTAGGTGAAATATGTGTTCATTAACGAACAAAATGTAAAAGTGTCATTTATGTACGATTAACTATTGATTCTGGGCCCGGTTAGAGTATTTTATTTTTCATAAATTCCTTACTATTAGGTGAAACTAATAATGATTACGTGAACCTTTTGAAATATTTTTACATTCAAGTTTTATTTATAATTTTTATTGTGAAATATTTAAAGTTTACTAATGCATACCCAAATTGTTTTGAGTATCCCAGTGAAGTTATGAACATGGTGTTATTAATTTTGAACTTTTTGTTTTCTTCATTTTGGATATTTAATTATTGTTTTGTGGTCATTCTATTAGGCCAAGATGCATCCGACTTTCAAAATATTAAAACTCTTAACATATCTAGGAGGATTCTGAATTCATTGATCTGACATGCATTCAAGTCGAGTGTATTCTGGTGTGATTTATACTTCTAAACTTAGATTTTCTTGTTTTATAATGCTAAATTACCTTTTGATTACAAACCATAAAATTTAACTGACATTTAAGAAAGCTTTGTGTAACAAGTCAGCCTGCATTGTGTAAGAAACTTGTGTATTTTGAGAGGAGTTTTCCACTTTTCGTGTTTGGAGTAATTTTTATCTAGTGTCATAAAAAAATTCTTAGGATCATGCATTCGTCACAAAAACTACCTTTTAAACAACCACATTGCTTGTGAGCTAAACTCACTGTCGAATTTTATGGGGTTTACTGCCTCTGGTAAACATGAGGGTTGTAACCCCAGGATGTCCAAACGATCTACCCTACTTTCTTTTCACAATTACTTGTATGTCTATTTGATATTGTATGTCTTGTGTTTGGCGCAGCTTGGCCAAATATGACCCATGCGCCATAAAACCCAAAACCAACCACTGCCGAATTTGAAAGTATAAGCATATATACATTTCCTTTTTCGGTGAAATTATCAGTCATTCTCTATGTGAAATACTTTGATTCTAGCAATTACTGGAATTTTATGTTTGATCATTATATTGCTTGCTCCTAGTCAAATTCAAAGCTTGTGTATTTCTTGAATTCTATTTATCTTTAAGTGCAATGCATGATTTCGATTAAGATTATGAATAGTTAAATTTTTTGAGTTCGGATGCATCTCTAGCATTGTAAAATATGGAAGACATTCCATTGCCTATTCCTTTACGACAAAAAATTGCCTCCCTATGTTTTGGTACTTTAGTCTTTCAGATAGCTAAATTGTTTGATTTCAGAGTTTATATATTATAAATTTATAACATTCATTTTACTTCCCAGAAAATGTTTGGCAATATTTTGTTTAGAAATTCAGAGTTTATTTAACTTTTCACTTTACACACTCATTTCAAGTGGATTGGCAAAAGTCAGGTCTGACAAATGTAACCTGAACTTTTTATTTCATAGCAATCAATATCATGAAATTCAAATTTTGTGAATGTTATCCAATATCTATTATTCTCGTGTTAAATATATTTTATAGGAAAACTAATTTTATTCATCAGTTATATTGTATTTTGAATAGTTAAAATGCCTTTGAAATCCCAGTTTCTGAAATCTAGTCTAATTGTACTATATATTTTATAAGCTGCATATTGTGTTTTTGTCTTATCGATTCATCTTATATCTTTGACTGTCTAATTTCAATAAGTTTCTGCACAAACTTTTCTTTTTTGTTCAGGTGGAATCATGTGGGAAGTTTTCATTTTATTCCTTAAATATAAATTTAAAATTCTAATTCACTGGAGCTTAAAGCTGTAGGTATTTTCTAAGTAGCAATCTATATTATGTTAAAAAGTGCATATTTCACATTTTATATATTTACTACATGTGCTTTTCCCAATTGTATTTATCTTCAAAAGAAATGAATATTTTATTCATTGTGATAGATTTAATAGGATATTGTAATTCTGGCTATTGTCAAACATAGGCAATGATCGTCTATCAGTATTGCAGTATTTCCATGTGACTCGTTACAATGAAGCTATGTATTATATTCTGTGAGATGTGAAATGTCGGGGGACGCTATTTTGTTATAGGTGTGTATGAGCGGCATTTCTTCAAAAGTGAGCATTATGCGTTGTATATATTTCCATATTAAGCAAATTTTTCATTAGTAGTTTTGGTTTATTATGAGTATTTTAAACTTTAGATATATGGAAGCGTGTACAGTGAACGTAGCTGTAAATGTTTCTAAAGCACATTTACTAATAGTTATAAATTTAGAAAGTTTTTGAAATGTTGAATTCTACAGGAATATGCAAACAAATCTTCAATAATGGATGTTTGAAATTGCTTTGTAAATGAGTATTAGAAAGAGGCAAAAATTTGTTTAAATTGTTTTTGTGTGTAAATGCTCACACAGCTGGAGCACTTTTAAATTGAAATTGTTCTTTTTGGAACTTTTCAACTCAACTTGTTCATTTGGAACACAGGTGATTGTTTCTACTGCATGTATGTAGGTATATTCATAGGTCTATAAAATGTTTAAAAATATTCCTACTTTGGTGCTATTTTCATTTCTGAAAAAATATTCCTCAACCTTTTTGTTTGCATTGTAACTTCAAATTTGACAACCATTTTCACATGGTTGACTCAGAAAACTTAAATATATGTTATAAGAAATTAGATGTATAAGAGCAAGAATCATTGTTTTTACTTAACTATCATCTTAATCAAGTATCAAAGGCAAGAGTAATAAATGCTTGCTAATTTATCACAGTGGTAAAACAATATTTACTGTGAATAAATTAAAAGCTGATTAATTCTGCTTTTTAATATAACTTATCCCAATACTGTATGTTAAATTGGAAATGTTTTAAAACTAAATTAAACTTTCAAAAATGCTTTAGAGGGAAGAAATTTTTCAATAAGTATTTCTCCAATGGCACAATTTGTGAATTTTGTAGGACATTTCAGCTGTTCAAACAATTTGCATACCCATTTTTGATACAAAATGCTAAATTTAAATTGATTTTTGTTTAGATGATTTTTAAATTTTGGTGGGCAGGCTATGGGGATATACTGGAAAATTGGCTATTGCCAATATAATATTTGTTTAGTCATTTTGTTTTCCTACATCAGCCTTTGCATGCAAGAATTCATGTCTTAATTTGAAGCTTTGTAAAGCCCATTTTTATTTGCCATTGCAACATTTCTTGGGTTTGTACAAAAAGTACTTTTTATCATGACAAAGTTGTTCCAAATCGGATTTATTGCATGTATGAAGTGTTTTGAAGTAAAGGCACTTACCAAGTTGTTTTTAATGTTTTAGCTGATAGCTCTTGTTATCAGTACTTTGAGTTTTATTTTGAAGTTTTGTTGGCATAATCCTGAGAAGAGTCTGATCAGTTTCAGCATCTCATTTTCACTTTGAACTCGGTGAAATTATTAGTTGGGGATATAAGTTTTCGGTAATTATGGATAATGGTAAGCCCATGTGTTTTTATGAAGTACAAAAATAAAGTATTGAAATTGTTAAAATCTATAATTGTGCCAATAAAATGCACTTTAATTTGTAAATTGAGAGTGTCTTAAAGGGATCATAAATGGATTTTTTTGTAGTTTTTCGTAATGTGCACAACCTTTGTATTTTTATTTTTGAATACTTGATAAAAAAAATGTTTACTCGTGTATTTTTATCAATTAAATCAACAGTATTTTGCACTCTACAAATGAAATGTTATTAATATTAAACATATGATTTGTAATGAAATTGAATTTATAAAGCTATATTCTGCTAATGGTGTTAATGTGCTTAATGTTGCAAGTGAGTTTTATATTACTATTTAACAGTGAAAGGGCTTTAAAATCTAATACAAATCTACATAAAACAAATATATAATTGCTTTTTGTCTCCTTTATGTATATACTTATGTGTATTATGGGATTTAAATTAATAATTTAATAAATTTTTCTGCAATTAAAGCTTTTCTTGCGTTTGCCTTGTGTGCCTCTCTAGTTGACTTAGTTTTTGGAGATTTTCTTTATTGGAGTTCGATGTCTAAAGCTTTAATACCTTGTGCACTATCTATGAAAAGAATGTCTGGATGAAATAACAATATTGATAGTAAATTACTGGCATGGAGATAGCTAACATGGTTTGCACTATTTTTTGCTCTTCACTGCGGACTTAAACTAGAATTAATGTTTTCGAAATATTTGTAACTTAAAATTTTATTCAATGGTAGTTGAAATAAGTTATGAAAGGTTTTCAATCCATATTTTTACAGTAAATGTTCTCTATCTTGTTTATGTACTAGTCTAAATAGTTTTTATTATTGGTCCCTTTAAGATTTAATAATTTCATTTTGTTTTTGTGCAAACTTTTAATTGTATGAAATTGTTGGTATCAGAAAACTTCTGTAAATTAAAAAACATTCAATTTTTTACTTTTCATATTTATAAAATCACATTTTCCAGTTTTATTTTGAAACTATTTAGTGTTTAAAAAATAAAAAAACTGTTTCAGATAAAAATGTCATTTTTGTATCTTGAACTGAAGCATGATTACAAGAAATGTGTTATTTTATAGTAGATAATTTTTATGCCCCGTTTATTACTAAAATATTGATACTTAATCAAAAAAATATTAAATTTCATAAAACATTGTGGGTTTTATTTTTCTTCATTTCTAGTTTACTGTACTTTTTGCAATTGAAACAAATATAAGCTTATTTAACAAATTTAGTTTTCAAATGCAGGAAACTAGGTGTCAACCAAATGCTATGAAACCCTCTTATCTTACAAAAAATGTTAAATGAAACTTGTAAAGTTAATTTAATCTTCGTTTCTCTACAAAAAAAAGTGCAAGAAAAGACGTACATAAATACAGTTCAATGAAGCGTTTTGTTTTCTCATTTAAGCTGATTACTGGTTAAAATGAAATCATAAAATGTCGACCACAAACAGTGAGTTTTTAAAAAGTTAATTTTCGCAAAATTGTTGCATTTATAAAAGGTTTAACTTTAGTTTATTTCATTAGCCATTCATTTGTATTTGTTTCAAAATCATGCAATAGTTAATTTATGAAAACTTTCAAACACGATTTAGTTTCCAGCAATGATTAAATATTGGTGCCCTTGTGTAAATTGGACCTTATACTTTTAAGTTTTCAATGTGTAATGTTATAGAAAAGGCTGATATGCAAAAAATTAGAAACATCTAATTACATTAGTCATTAAGTAACTATTCATATGTACATAGACATTTATATTAAAGTATTTGAATTAACTACCTAGTTCTGGAGCAACACAATGAGCTATTGTTGACAGTCCGAGATCAATCCCTAAGGAAAAGATCCTAGGACATCTTGTCATTTTGATCCATTGTCTGATGTAGTCCTCACCTGAGGTAAGCACCCCACTTACCAAACTTCACACCATGCCAATTTGAGTCCACAACAGATTTCACCACCAACCCACATACACGATGTTCTGGTTGGACCTAGTTTCGAACTCTCAATCTGACTACCAACTGGGGAAAATATTCGTTTTAAGCTTATTTTATGTCATTAAAATACATATGTAATGGAAATGAAAAAAATTCATGAACAAAAAAATATGTTTTACACAAAATGTTATTCATTTTCACTTTCTGACAATAAACGGCGCATACGTTTGCGTACGACTGGAATATCACTAGAAATTTTGTGGACATTGTCTTCCTCTATTAATGAAATTCTTTCTGTGATCTCTTGAGCAAAATCAGCACGAGTTTCCGAACGAATTCAGTTATTAACCGTTGTGTTCGTGTTTTGGTTAGGCCGTTATATAATTCTCTAAGAGGCTGTCAAAAAAAACACTTCAGTTCACGTTGAAACTTCCCAGCGCGTTCCTCATTAGGGTCATGTTTCACAAAATGATTACAAAATTTTTTGGCCAGTTCCAGACCTTTTATTAAATCCGCATTTAGAACAGGATCATTTTCTTCATTATCACTACGTTCTGTGGGATTAGGAGTCCCAAGGACAACCTCTAATATTTCATCTTCGCTTAAGGCTTTATTGACTAATAATTCATCAATAACTTCAAACGATAGATCATCGAATCCTTCACCAATTGTGTGTGCCATTGTAATGATGTTGGGAAATTTGGTCGTATTAGGGATGATGGAATCTGCTTTTTACACATTGTGGCCAAACTGCTTTCCAACACGCATTCAAAGTTACTGGTTTTAATTCAGTTAACGCTAATCCAACTTGATTGATACAATCCATAATTGAGAATTTCTTCCACACATCAATGACTGTTAGTGTTTCATCATTCAGTTTGTCCAGAACGTGTTGGAATGTTCGTTTTACGTAGTATGTTTTAAATGTCGCAATTATACCTTGGTCTAGCAGTTGTATCAAAGACATAGTATTAGGTGGCAGAAATAAAATTTGTACGTTTGGGTGTTCCAAGACAGGATGGCCGAGTGCATTGTCAAGAATCAGAAGTACTTTAAAATCGAGACCTTTCACATTCATGTAACGTCTGACTTCTGGAACGAAGCATTTTTTGAACCATTCTGTAAAGATAGCAGTGGTCACCCATGCCTTCTTGTTTGCCATCCAGTGAACAGGCAGTTTATTGATATATACACCTTTCATTGAACGTGGGTTTAGAGCTGAATTTACCAGCAGTGGTTTCAACATACGATCTCCTGAAGCGTTGGAGCAAAATAATAAGGTCACACGATCCTTAGCTACCTTAAAACCACCAGCAGTTTTCTGCGACTTGGCTACGTACGTTCTGTTCGGCATTCGTTTCCAGAAGAGACCACGTTCATCTGCATTCCACACTTGATCAGGAGTGTATCCTCCATCTTTAATAATTTTAGCAAGTTCCTGCGGGAATACTTTAGCAGCCGATTCATCTGCAGATGCAGTTTCACCTTTAATTGTTATGTTGTTAAGATCATGCCTTTTAAGAAACCCTGTCATCCAACCTGTACTTGCAGAAAATTCATACTTTCTGTTTAACTGAGATGAAGTGCTTGCTCCTTTTCTTTAATCTGTCTATAAATTCTTAGTGCTGTTTGTTTGATGGCATTTCCATCTACTGGTACTCTTTTTTGTGACTTATCTTCTATCCATATTACCAGAGCCTTTTCCTTGACAATATCTCTTGTATATGAATTAACACTTAATTTTGTTCTAGAACAGTGATTCTCAACCTTTTTTTTGTCGCGGCACACTTTTAACGATTTCAAAATTTGGCGGCACACAAAGAAAAAGATAAGTTTAAAAGTTGTTTACTTACCTATAATACACTGTAAAATAGTTTATGATAATAATTGTGAATGTAAAATAAAATAATATAATATGTGCTACAAAAACAACAGTACGTTTATTAAGGGATTAATTACAAGGTAATAATAATAATACTTTTAATGAGAAATTTGAGCTTGATGGTTTTTGATAATTTCTGTTAGTAAAAAGAGAAAATAAAACTATTCTCATACTTCTTTTTCACTTCCTTTATACATTATTTGATTGAGGGGTGGAGGTGGGGATACTGGGAACACTTGAAATTTCTTCACGTTGGGGCGAATATTTCACTTTATGAAAGGTCACAGTTATCGAAGATAAAAACAGTTAAATATATGGTATTTAACTGTAAAAACAACAGTTTTCTTTTACAGTGTACCTTTCTTTAATTTAAACAAACTTTACTCGTAATAAAAAAAAGCATTATAATTTTTACTACGAGTATATACATTTCTAAAATTTGGCGGCACAGTGGTTGAGAATCACTGTTCTAGAACATACCTCATTGCAGCTTCATTTTTCTTATGGTAGCTTCATGTACACCAAAATGCTTTCCTACGAGGTAGCACCTTGTCCAGTTGTAAGACGGTCTAAAATTTGAATTTTAAGTTCCAAAGAAATCGCTTTCGTTTTGGTAATGGGTGAATTATGTGACATATAAGGGGCTACCGAAAAATATCTCAAATTAAAATTAATAAATAAAGGTATGAAAAATTTGTAGACTTACAATTTATTGACTTTTGGCAAAATTTATATGTGCACAAATTTCACTATAGATTCTTTCACTTTGAAATAGAGCTACATACTAAATGTCTTCCGAAGATACAATGCACGAATACAGTAGATTTGCACCAAATTCAATAATAAAAACGTTATGTAATGTATCTAGAGGAAAGCACGCGTTTCAAAACACACTAGTTGTCATGCATATAGAAAATAGAAATGATCTACTCCACAAATAAAATTTTGTTTTCTTAGAATTTAGGCAAAAATAATTAGAAATTGAATTGGACCGCTCGTATTAAATCAAAATGACTCGCGTAAAAAAAGAATGAAATATTTATTTAGAATTCGTTTTAAATCAAATTCGTGTAAAAACAGAATTAGGAGAACGAAATTTCGAACCACGGTCAGATGAGGCAACACTCCAACGTGAGGACATTTGAGGCCACGACGGATTTAACGTGCACCAGCCCCCTTTGTAAACGATGGTCTTGGTTGGATTCGAACTCGCAACCCTCCAGTTACTAGTCCGTTACTCCTCCAACCGCGGCCCTAAAACAAAACGTATGTAGTGATTACAGGGGAATTTCGTTGCTATTGGTGAAAAGGTCAGTGAATTTGAGTTCTTTTTAAATGTTTCCTTCGGGTTTGATCTCGAACCGTCGCAAATAGCCCGCTGTGTCGTTCGAGTGCGACGTTAACTAAATACCTATTTAAATGGTATCAGGATGTCTAGAAGTGCTGTAAACGTAGCGTAGGTCATACGAAAGTACTGAAAAAAAACCGTCATTGTCAACTAAATCAGAATAACGTATAGTACTCCATAATCCGACCTCTATTGTGTATCCATAAATTCCGTTTGTTCCTTTCTCGCTTTCCATAACAGCGTGGGGCCACGGTAGCTCAGTTGGAAGAGTAACGGATTAGCAACCGGAGAATTGCGAGATCAAAGACCGTCGTGTACACGGGGCTGGTGCATGTTAAATCTCGTTGCCTCAAATGTCCTCACGTTGGTGATCTGTCACCTGACCGTGATTCAAAATTACGTGGTGTCCTCGAATCTTTGCCTTTGGGTTTGATTCCGGACCGTCGCTAATAGCGCGTTATGTTGCTCCAGTGAAACGTCAGTTAAAATACCTACCTACCGAATGTAGTGTGCGCAGTATATTAAATTAAGTCGATGCATATTGCGGTAGTGTTATGTATTGCTTACAAGTCTAGAGAAAGAAGCGTCGAGTCATGAAGAGACTTATTTATCCGATCTCGGTCACATGATCTACAATTCAAAAACCGTTGCCACTTAAAGTTACATAAATGGTAATACACAACATTCCTCCCCTAGGTAGTGTAGTCCTTTAACCAGGTAGGTGGGTGTTTGCTCCTAATAGGTCTTGATGGTAAGGCCGGACCTGGAATGGGCTTTTCATCCACAGTCGGAGGGTCAGTGGCTGCTCCAACTGATTCTGAATCTTTGTGCCCTTCTGATGGAACGCCTAGGATCACTGGCGATGGATTATTGATAGGATTCCACAATCTTCCATCGGACTTTAGTATTCTCAGGAACATCTTGGTGTCATCTAAGTTGATCGATGTGACGTTTCCAAACAATTCCTTGGTTTGTCTACACCTTATACGTAATTAATCCTATTACTTCAGTTATGGTTGTTGGTACCCATTTAGCATGTGGGGGAAACCCTCGAGCATATACAGGATACAAGGGTTCATACATTCGAAATCTAGCTGCAGTATTTTTATCTTGCATAGACTCAGAAAATTCCTTGATGAGAATCATGAAGAGTAGCAAGCATTTGATCTTGAGCTTTCGTAGGTAAGACAACTCTGCATCCCCAGAATAAATCTTTGTGAACCGAAAGTTCAAGTTTCTTCTGGAAGAATGAAGCAAATTCTTCCCTTGGCTTCTCTGTTGGCCATCCCCACCATACCCAATTGAGCACTCGTGGAAGAACAGGATCATGCGCAGTCATTCGGGCGATATCTTTGGCTTGAAGAGGTGGTTTGTGCAGTGCTTCCATTAGTAAGATTTCCATGGGTGATGGGTTATCCTTTACACTCTGCGATTGCGGCAAGCAACTAAGTCCGTCTGCGTTAGAAATTGTCTTTCCTGGCTTGTACCCAAGATTATAATCGTAGGAACTTAGTGTTAAGGACCAACGCTATATCTTTGGTGATAACATAGAAGTAGATGGAAAACGCCGGTTCTAACTCCGCGGTGCCGGAAGTGACGTCACACGGAGTCGAGTTGTTTTCTCCTGCTGCCGGAAGTGACGTCATAGACCGGAAGTAGAGTTGAGTTGTTTTCTCCTGCTGCCGGAAGTGACGTCGTAGACCGGAAGTTGAGTTTAGTTGTTTTCTTCTGCTGCTAAAAATGACGTCATAGATCATAGACCGGAAGGTGAGTTGTTTTCTCCTACTGCCGGAAGTGACGTCGTAGACCGGAAGTTGAGTTTAGTTGTTTTCTTCTGCTGCTAAAAATGACGTCATAGATTATAGGTTGAGTTTAGTTGTTTTCTTTTTAGTTTTTTTGGGATCTGGCAACACGAATATTTATCCTTCGCAGAATGGCAACGAATTTATCATGGGAAGTGCATGTTATGACGAAATTGCGGTGCCGTGAGTGACGTCACAGTCTGGATTGAACAAATTGCGGTGCCTTGCGTGACGTCAGACTCAGTATACGAGAAAGGACTCATTCTTACATGTCTGATCATGCTCTCAATGCTGCTATGACGTCACAGACTGGCGTGTTCGACAAATTGCGGTGCCTTGGTATTTTTGCGTGTCAGATCATGTCCCTGATACAAGTTCCTGCGTAGAAGCCCGTTTTTCATTTCATTTCCATTTTAAGTACTGCGGTGAGTTGTAATAATCCTGCTTGCAGTTTTTTTCATTGGTTGCCAACCGGTTTTCTGTTTGGAATAAACGACGTTCTCATCTGACCATCGCATTTTAAACTCTGAGGTCCTTTAGTGAACAGTGACTCTATCTCTTGCTTTACTGAAAACCTTTTCGTGAAAAAAACTTTCAACCTAAAAGCTAAGGGAAAAAATATGAAGCGTTTCAGCAATCAACCTAAAGTGTGTAAAAGAGTTCATTTTGATGATCAAGTGGTACAATCTGAAGTTTCTAAATTAACGATGCAGTCACTTCCAGACACCATGTTTCATCTTGGAAACTATTCATTTATGTTGATTAACAATTTCATCGGCTCTA
This sequence comes from Meta bourneti, assembly GCA_933210815.1. Classification (NCBI taxonomy): domain Eukaryota; kingdom Metazoa; phylum Arthropoda; class Arachnida; order Araneae; family Tetragnathidae; genus Meta; species Meta bourneti. Next base: position 32,929,999 of record OW119931.1, on the reverse strand, counting down.
CTCGAGTGCATGTGCGAAAATTTGCTTTGAATGGAAATGGTGACTTGCAACCAACAAAGGAAGGTATCTCCCTACATCCAAAAACATGGGATATTCTGATGAGAAAGGTAAGCAATTTTTTTGCACATGCTGCTGACTCTGACGTTAAAGTTTTACAGAAAGAAGTCTGTCTTTCGAAAGTGTGTGATAACGGAAAAATGGACTTGGTTTTACAAAGAGTATTTCAAAAAAGAGACCACTCCTTACAATTCCTACCCAACTCTATTTTTCTGAATTCTGATCAGTATTTTAAACTGTGTGAACACTATGAGAATGTATCAGATATACTCAAAATATCGCTTTTGAAATATTCCCTACCATATTATGTGAAAAAGGAAGTGCAAAGGAACTTTCCCAGTGAGATTTACAAACCCTACTATGGTGATCCTGATAACCCCGAGGGTTGGAGAGAAGTTACAACTTCATTGTGTAAGTGCCTAAAGGATATTATAGCGCTTAACATTACTGTTCTTTTGGACTGTTTAAGTTGTAAAAATGAAATTATCATTCAATCTGTACATACATGCATGAGCATGAGTGTTGATGAACGCTTTTGCGAATTCTTTACTCCTGCCTTATATTCTATAAACTGGAAAGATTTTGCTTTTAACTTTGTGAAAGAAAACCATGGAATTATAAACTTTTTTTATATAATATTTGAGGGTGATTTTTTTGAATGCTTGAATACAACTGATGTTTTCAATAATATCAGAAATATGTATGTAAAAGATCTGTAAAATAAGTATAATGTATTCTCTAAAACAAATGTAACTAAGTAACATCTTACGTGCTTTTAATAAATGTTGATGTTTTTCAATGGTGTGTTATTAAAATTATTCTTTAACAATTATGAATTACTGTGAGAGGTTTCAAAGAATTCTTACATTTTTTTAATTATCTAATTTAAAGAACATGAACTAAAATTAAGTTTAACTTAATTACTAGAAATAGAAACTCTTTTAAGCGAAATGTTTTACTCAGAAATTGGAATATTAGTTCAGATCTTAGAAACACTATTTCTTTTTTATTCTCAAAAATTATTTCCCATGAAAATTTCTATTAAAAGTAATCAATAATCACATCAAATGCTTCAAAATGAAAATATCCTTATGTCTAATTTTTTAGAACAGATTATGCTTCAAAATGAAAATGTCTTTAAGTCTTATTTTTTAGAACAGATTAACATAAGAATTACATTACTATGTCTTTTCTTTAAGCAAAACATTTTAAGCAATATAATAGAAGCTATTTCAGAAAAAAAATAGGATTTAAAAAATTAAACACAATAAAAATTCATAAGTATTTAAAATAACGAATTTTATTTCACATATACTTTAAAGAAAAAAGTTACAATTTTGAGGTTAGGTTCTTTTAACATACATTTTTCGAATGAGATTCTTTGCATCTTGAAACATGATTGAGATTTAGTTTCAAATAGAATAGTTTATTTTAAAAAATATCATGTAGTGACATTTATCAACATATATACAGAATATCTACATATATACTATATATATATAAGATCTACATATAACGCGCTGAAATGTGCTTTCAATTTACATGTGTTGCTTATAAAAAAATTTACAAAATTAAATAGATACATATATATACTCATACAATTAATTGCTAAGGTGAATATTTACAACACTTTAGAGAACAATTAAGTTGAGTTTATCTCATGTATTTCATGATGACCCCAAGCGTAGGTGAAAATGCCATCCTCCGAAACGAACCTCTTTTCATCACCTGGGGACAAGGCAAGTTTGTTCATCTTCGAAGTGAAAATCTCATGACCTACACTTCAAATACTTTGCATGGTTGTGAAACTCTGTGTGCCACGCAACACGCACTTTTTATAGTCCTCGAAAGTTATTCTATTTTTTAATGCTGATTTTTTAACCCCTTTTAGTTTTTTTATAACATCTCCCCCTTGCACTTGGTAGCTGTACACTTTACTACGAAGTGACGCAAATTCAGTCATGATGTTTCCGGCACACTCATCTTTCATAAGACCTAACATTTTTTTATTTACTCGCGGCAATCCGTACACATTATTTTCTGGATAGTCTGATGTATCGAAGAGATAAAGATGACCTTTCATATCCTCGTAAACGTCATGAGTTTCAATTTTAAGGATAAATGAGTCCGTATCCGTATACATAAGACGAAAGTTTGCTCCATATTTTTCTTTCAAATGATTGTAAAAAAAAACCATACATTAATGTTTTCGAAATATCTAATATTGCCATACCAATTGCTATCGGTTTATTAAATATAATTTCTGATTTCTTTAGATGAATTGCAACCAATTGGGGGGTAAAAATTGTTCTATCATGAAAATTTGGTTTGGCAATCAATTTTTCCGCTTGCTTCGCGCTGCAGCACAAACGAATGTCCTTCCTCCTTCTCACGTCCTCCATGCATTTGCCGAAAACGCTGTTGTTCATGAGTTTATAAAAATCTTTCTCGAAAGAATTTACCGCAGCTGCTCTGAGGCGAGTGTTGTGATCAATATAAGGTTTTAAAAAGGCTGATTGCCTAAATTGGAGAATTCTATAGATTTTTTTAAGAATGAGTCCATGCTTCAAATAAAATTTTAAGTTATTTACATGTAGAATATAATTAACTTTATTTTCTAGAGTGAGAAGAAGTCTCTTTTCTTTGCAGCCTGGAGGAACTTGATTGGTGGGTGCCAAAGGGTAATCATTGTGTGCAGCGTGAAGTGTAGGAGGATAATCCAGGTCTACTTCTAAAATGTAGCCGAATTCATCATCATCTGATGAATCTAATACATTCATGGAATTGTCCACCCATTGAAAATTATTAAGGGGAAGTGGTTGGCTCATTGCCCAACCATACAAATTGTTAGCATCGAGGTAGAGCAGATATGATTCGGGTTTTCCTGCATCATACTCACTCATGTATTTATTGTTGGCACGGGCGTATCTGTGACTACATTGCGAGACACCACCTCGAATGCCTTTCTCTACAAATAGCAACTTTTCATAATCCGTTAAAAGTTCAATTTGGACACCCGTAAACTTTAACATGGCATCGAAAGAGAGGCCGGGAGCCGTGAAATACCAGGCCATATCCAAACCATATGTCTTATAACAATTTTTTCGAAATGCCTGAAGGACATCGGCAAGCAACAAAACATCTGTTTTAACATACAAATCTGTATACTGACCTATGTTCTTGATTTCAAATTGCTCCCAAACATTGAGGGCATGCGTGTACTCATCCTGAGTTATATGGGTTTCGTTGAGGAGGCTATAGAAGGCTTCCTTGTTCGGAAGAGACTCTTCATCGAATTTAGATATATCATCCATATAATCGTAAGGGTACACGCCTTTCCTCAGAAGCAAGTCCACTTTCGTAGATGGAAAGAACGTTTTCATGATACCAAACTCGTCCTGGTGTAAATTTGAAACTAATTTTTCCAAACTGCTAGGCATGAAACGGTAAGAATCTAGAAACCGCAACTGCATTTTCCCGACTTGTTTGCTAAAAGAAATGTATTTTTCCTCATTCTCGGCTATTATACTAATCATTTTTTCATCCATACCAAGTTCTTTTACGATAAAATGAGAATCGTATCCGGACAAGTTGTGAATGAAAACTGGGATAAAACTAGGCCTTTTAAGTTTCAAGTTGCAGGTATTACACGCAGCCCCTCGGTATGATCCTGTTATATGATCATGTTCGAAAACTTTAGGATTTGTGTCAGAAAATCCACCACCACAGAGATAACAAATCGACTTAGCGTAGTGCTGAGTTTTTGCATCTGCTGATAGGTACTCCATAGGTACGACCCTCTTATAAATTTCCTCAATTTCAATGGCTTCAGCCATAAGCATCTCCATGAATTTTTGAGACGCATCCGCACCTCGGTACACCACAGGTGGTTTATATGATCCATATAAATATAAAATATAATAACAGAAGGAGATAGGTTTATGCTTTTGATAAGCGAAAGTAAATGAAGCACTAGGATCTGGTTGACACCCATCGATTTTTTCAGTTAACGATTCGAAATCGGCTACGATAATGAATGGTATTTTTTGCTGATGTTTAATGTTTTTAAAGTGAACGAAAGTTTCCTTCGACGGCATTTTCACCCGCGCTGCATCATGCTCGAAACACAATCCTTGATGTTTTAATAAAAGTTCGGGTGAACCGAACGCATTGAGGCAGCGACGGCAGATATACGTCTTCTTTTCATGCTTAGATATTTGCGAAGAGACTAGGCGTGAAAGATCTTTGACCCACGCGTAGTGAGCATTCTCATTACTTTTTATGTACAGTAAGTCAATATGGGTAGAATAGTCTACTTTACTAATACACAATGGAAATATTTTAAAGTTCTTGTTATATGAAAATACATTTATACACATGTTATTAAGTCTTTCAAATTTTGATATATTAGTTAGACTTACCGGAAATGGTATACCGGTGAAACCTAACGAGTCTGCATGCTCCTCGTAGTTGGCTTGTCTGCAGGAGTTCTCTCTAGCTGGATGCAGAGCTGATAAAACAGCCCATTTGAAGCACATCATATCACTGTTTTGCACATTAACTACAGCACGTTTGTGCTGTATGGTAGCAGGTAATGGAATGTATGATGTTGCTCGCAATGGATTATAGCAATTCGTTCGCAATTCCAAGAACAGAATTTCAATCAGTCGCCAGCCAGACTCTTTTTGTTCAAATTCCGACGCTTCTCGGCACAGCTTGTCAGCAACACGGTCGTAAAAATTGTGCAAATCCGAGGTTGGTAGAATCAATTCATTACGAGTCTTGAAATTTTTGGTCTCTTCAATATGACCTCCATCCACAGTTTTTTCATATTTACAAAATAAACGGAAGTTAACTTTTACTTCACGGGTAGTTAAAATCTCCATCAACTGATCGATTACATCTAAACTCCTCGCATTTAGGAAATGCTGAATATCAAGGAAACTTTCATAGTTCTCTATACGATAAGTCTCCAGCACACCGTCAAAAGCGCGTTCACTTCGTCGCAGGTTGGATTGCAAACGGGGTCTTTTCTCGTCGGAGTGCACTTTCCTATCATGCGTGCGCTTCCTCGATGACTCGGGAACAGAACCTGGAACGGTAGGCTTGTTGTGGATCTTTTCATGGCGTAGCAAAATGTCTTTGCGATTAAACACGGCATTGCAAACATTACAGGAGAAGGAAGCTGCACCACTATGCTTAGTTCTATTATGCCGCAAAAGGCTTTTCTTGGCAGTAAAAGAAACTCCACAAACTTCACAGGAAATCATTTTTACACCAATGCAAAGTAGATGAACTCTCACGAATACAAAATTGCAAAATGGTATGCAATTCAACTAAAAAAATAGTCCACGAACTGAATAACACGCCTAGAACAAGGGAGCAAATCAGTTTGAAGCAAGTTGAGACGAGAGACAGCTCAGAATGGTTAGATGTGCGTGGATTTCAGCTTATAACATGTCTAGAACTGAATTCGAGATAAGACGGATTAGCAACTAATCTCGCTCAGGGTTTCCCCCACCGCCCCCTCCCTCCACAGCACCGCTCTTAGACACTAATGATTCATATGCATATCAACGCAAAGCATATCAATGTAACAACTAGATCCCTCCCTCCCATTCAAATCCCATTCGAAATAAAATCTATGTACACTTTAACAATTATATTTTCTTCAAAGGAACGCTCCTACAGTAGACAATAAACACATAGAAAGCAGAATATAATGAAAAAAAGAAAAGACAAGATGACATAATTCTCTAAAAATAAAATATTTTTTTTCCTTTTATTAATATGATATCCATGACCTAATTTTATTATTAGATCTTGTTACACGCTTATTTTTAACAAATGCACGATTATTTTTAACAAAGGTTTTTGGAATATTCAATTCGTGAATGGAGTTAAAGAATTGAGAAAATCCATTTATTTCTTCTTTGTCTGATGGATCCTTTACAACAGATTGAATCAAGTCGATCACGTTAGAGTTTGGAATTAGGGTCCCATTGTGAATGATTTCTCCTCTCTCATTCCAGTTTATGACGTGTTTGTGCTGTTTTAAAAATGATAAAATGTTTCTAGTCATAGTCTTTTTATTTCTGGGTGCTGCATTTAATATCAGCTGATCAAGAATTTCAGTTGAAGGTTCCGTTTTGATAGAGATTTCCTCGGACGATTCCTGAACCGGAAGTCTTTCTCTCTGTTTCTGACCAGGAGTAGTTGTGTATATTTCTTCAACAGGTTTCTTAATAGAGGGATTATGTGTTTCAACATGAATACGCTTTTGAAGAACTTGATGGTAAAGCTTCACTTTTTCATCGTCAGAAAGCATGCGTTTCAGTATTGCCGACATTTCTTTGTCCAAATCCGATAAGCTTTCTTCGGTAGGTACATGTTTTGAAAGTTGATCATGAGGTACCAGAACAAATTTTTTCGCAAACTCCATTACTTAGCAATAAGACTTGTTAAAACACTCAATGCGGCTGGAATTAGCAAATTTAAAAACCCTCCTTTTTGCACTAAAAGCTTGCGCTTCACATACAATGGTGTTTTTTTATCAGCCAATTTTCTGAAGGTTGTTTTGTATTGACGGAATCGAGCTTTTTGAGCTGGTCTTAAAAGGCACATTGCCTTTTATAAGATTTAAACAATATTCACAGATGCATTTCAAAGTTGATTTCGGAACTTTCCTTATCAAGGATTTCCTCAATTCAGGTTTGCTTGCACTAATGGCCAGCAGTTTTTGAACGTCTTTCTTATTCGGTGGCATAACTCAAACTAAATTAATACAACTAATGTCGTGGTTGATAAACATACGTTGTTTCTCCTGGTAATATGTTGGTTCGCAAACGCATGGACTCTTCGGTATCAGGTTTTAAATCAATCAATAAATAGCTATAAGGTTTCATTGCTGCGTCTTGAAAAGTTTCCATGAAAAATTTTGTATCATGAGGATACAATTGTCTTCCAAGATGCGTAATTTGATTGATATCTCTACGTGACTTGAATAAAAACATATAATGGCTGTTTAGCGATACTTCTCTGAACTCTTTACCTTTATGAAAAATATTTTGCGTCACTGTGATAATTGATAGATTGAGATGATGTGAGCCTTTAGTATACAGATTTGTTAAACGTTTATCGTTTCCGCATTCAACCATTAGATCATCGATAATGAAGAGTGTATTTCCATCCAAATAGTTTTTAAAATTCTCTGGAAATCCCTCCACAAAGGTCACATTTGTTATCTTCTCATACAAATCCTGATAGATACCGTAAAACCATACAACTTTATTGATATTTGCATGAATCATCTCTGTTCGGTGTTCAAGAAGTTTTTTTAAAAAGTATGACTTTCCACATGAAGTCGGGCCTGAAACTAGAGCAGTAAAAGGATGTCGTAGCACTAAAGGATTCATTGTGTCAAATGAAGAAAGCAAAGTCATTTCATCTATTTTATAATATTTTTTTTATTGAAACAATTTCACATATACATTATGGTTTCTTTTAACATAATTATACATAATAATATCATTATTCATTGAATCATGTCCAAACTTAGATAGAATTCGCTTGAAAGAATTATTTCTACATCGTTGTTTAAGGTAATATATGCAGTATTGTCCACAAACAGCTGTTCTGAAGTTTTGCAGCGGGAAATCGTTGTACGTCACATTGGAATTTTTTTTAAAATAATAGCGGATGTAATTGTTGAAAACTTGAGGGGAACGTCCAAAGGAGTCAAAGAATTCTATATTTCTCGACGATCTCAGAAAAACTGCTAACCAGTGAGTACCTTCTTCGTGAGCAGGATCGGTGTTAATAACCATGGCTGCTGGATAATGATTCAATCGCATTGGAATATTATCACAGGCAAACACGCCAATGAAACAATGTCTTGTGTAAGCATCTCTTTTCAGAATTTCATTTATTTGAATTGAATTCATATTGAAAAATCACATAATACATTGCGCGACTTGGTTATTTCAATAACACTTTGAAATTCGGCATATACCAACACTGAAATGGTCTTTGGTAGAGCAGATGCGAATTTCAATTCTATGCGTAAATTTCCTTGTTGTATCAAATTAAGGTGGTTTCCATCGCAAAGATCCGGAGTCAAGTCGAAGGAATATAATGAATATCCTTTTGCAAACTCATCCCTATTTATGTATATTCCTTTGTCTGATATCAATTTTCCACTTCCTAATAGTAGACTGTTATATGCTCTTATATATTGATCGCTGGAAAAATCCGGTGTGATAGGTTTGAAAGCGATTGGATTTCCATCCACATACACACCGATGAAGTTTAAATCATAGTGTTTGAATTCCAAAGGGTTCTTCTCAAAATTTCCATTGAAAGCTTCGTTGTCTATGGTGGCGATAATTAGTTTATTCGGCATAGCACCGAGAAAAACATTATCCTGCTGGAAACTATAACTTCCACCTGAGACGGCGTACATTTTACATAAAATTCGATCAATGGGATATTTAGCGTTTGATTTCTCAAGAGCCTTTGCATGTCCTATTAGAACACCTGGGGACAATTTTTGTTTCCTTATAAAAATAGAAGCATGATCAATACTGATGCTGTAATTTGCTTTCTGCAAAGCCATCAGACAGAATTCCGGCTTGTTTCGTATCAGTCTAATCTTCAAATCCACCAAGTTCAGTAAAAGTCTATCTTGGTGGAATATATCGCAATGCAAGTTTCCAATCATATCTAAAACTTTGCTTTTGGCAGTCATTGTAGCTCTTTTCTTCAATCCTTCGTTTCCTTTCGATGGATCATTTTCCCCAATATGATCGGCAGTGTCTTTGTAAAAACCTTCCGAGGTGAGAAAACTTTTCTTATAATCTGAACCGTAATTTAGCAAAGTTTCGATGTAAGCTCTGTATGGATACGTATTACTGGACGATGAAATCAGACGATCATTCAAACTCACATCTACTTGAGAAAACAGGGAATGCAAGAACAAATTTATAGGGCCTACAGGTTCAGTATCGGGTAAGTCGGCGCCGTTCTTTAAAATGCGTACTTTTAAATAAAGCTGTGTGGCTGATAAATCAATGTATTCCTCGCCGCTCCCCGAAATATTAAATTCTATGGGTGACTCATCTTGTATATTTGCAATTGGATAGTATTCCAACCATTGTCCTTTTTCTATTGATGTTTGTGTCGGAGGAGTTAAAAACAAATCAAGCTCGCTCTTTACTGAGGGATAGGAATCATTACGTATTAGAGCCATGTTAAGGGTGATCGAAAATATCGGTGGTGCGCTGCTTGCGAGATTTCTTTCGAATGAAGCGTTTCTTAGTATGACGTTTCCTTTTATGTCCTCCAACCAACGATTTCACTTTGGTTGCTGCTTTATCAGATAGAACGCTTGCTGCCTCTTTTGCTCTTTCTTTTGCTGACGCCTTCAGATTTTTCCCTTGTACGTAGTCGTTGGCAATATCCACCCCAGTCTTGAAGGCCTGTTTTCCGAAAGCCTTTGCACCAGATTTGAATAACGGCAGAATCATTCGGTACATACTTCTAAAAATACCTCCAATACCGCTACCTCTTTGTAAAGAAACTCCCTTGTAGAAAGATAAACCATTTCCTGCTTGATTTGAATAGTATTCCTCGTAAGAACGAGTGCAGCAATGATATGGTTGATACATGACTTACAAATGCTTTAGACGAAAATGTAGTTTCACGATCACTTTCCCACGTTCAAATGACACGTATCGTCCTGTGTGCGTCTTTATAACTATTTCGATGGTCTGAAAATTTTTTCTAGAAATCGAATAATAATGAGGTCTATCGAATAATTCGTGTACCATCTGACCGTCTATACCTCGAACTGTAACGATGCGTAATAGGGGAGCAACGACACCACCGACCACTTGAGACTCAATTATATCTGTATACACGTACAGCAATTGTAAGTCAACATTAGGATCTGCCACAAAAGGACTCTCAATGCTCAAGGTTTCAGAAACATTATTTTCCCCAATTATATTATTGGGCTCAAAACCCAAACATTGCGCTAATCCATCACTCAGTTTCAACTTTGAACCTTTAAACAACTGAAGTTTAACTTTCTTATTATGTTTATTGTAATTCATTTGTATTTGAATGCGTTTTTCAAAAGCGTTTATAATGTCTTGCGGTGTTTCATAATAACCGCATGGAATATTGTAGTTCATTTTTCCACCAGAACCTAAATCATACTCATATTTATTGTTACCGTGAGTAACATTATTCCACATTTTTGGATAGATCAATTCAACTATGCCGCATTCCCATTCTCCAGACAGTTCAAAATTCTTCGGAAGTCTCGTTATGTAATGAGACAGAGCATTATCAGTGAAAACATCAATGCTTCCATCACTAGGAAGAGTTATGTAGAAACTCATTTTTCTTTATACAAATGATTGCTTTCTTACTCCCACGTCTTTTATAGGGAAAACAAATTTCTGGAAGGTATCCAATCATTAAATTTATTCGAATATCCCTTAAACTTTACGAAGTACTCTATCACGTTTTTCCTCTTCCTCTTCTTCAGAACTTTATCCACTGGAAATTTTTCACTGTCCGCTACTTGTTGCAATTCTTCAGCATAAAATGTACCTTGAATGTCTTCATGTAACAAATCCTTAATTTTATACACGGGTATAGGGTTGGACACTAATTCGCGTATTACAAATAATTCTTCTGACCTTTACTTTCATATCCTTTTTCGAACGTTATTTTCTGCTTTGAAACTCTTACAATATCTCCCACTTTAAATTTGAAAATAGGTTTCTTACGCATCTGAAGTGCATCCCCTTAAAGTTTTTTACGGACTTCATTTTCATTATCAATATTTACGCTAGATGGTTTTCTACCGATGCTCGAGTGAACGGTATTGTTGTAGCTGTGAACCAACTTTTTCAAAACATTAATGTAATTGAAAGTGTTAGCATGAGTAAAATATCGCCACATACGGGTTTTAAGTGTGCGATTGTAACGCTCAACAACGCTTGCTTTTGTCTCATTAAATGTAGAAAAGAAGTGAACTCCCTGAGATTTTAAAAAGGACTGAAATCGTGTATTCAAAAATTCTGAACCGCGATCGCTTTGCAATTTCAAAGGTTTGCGTTCCTCAAATATAATTTTAAAAGCTTCCACTATACTTTTACCAGTTTTATATTTCAAAGGTATAGCCCATGCATATTTCGAAAATACGTCAATCACAGTTAACAAATAGCAATATCCTTGGTTGAATTTGGAAAGACTTCTTAAGTCAACTAGATCTGCTTGATACTGCACTTGTGCACCTGAAACGTAAACGCGGTTACGGGGAAATACTTTTCTAATTGGTTTATGTAAAGTATATGCACGTTCCTTTTGAAGCATAGATCTTATGTCTTTAGCAGGGACTTCTTTAAAAAATTTCTTTAAGGTTTGAACATTTCCCAATCCAGCAGGATGAGCAACGTCGTTGAATACTTTCTTCACCTCTTCCATGACTGATTATTTTTTGTGGAAGACTAATACATTTATATAGCTAAGATCGGTAGATATTCGTGGATGGAAAACGCCGGTTCTAACTCAGCGGTGCCGCGGTGCCGGAAGTGACGTCACACGGAGTCGAGTTTTCTCCTGCTGCCGGAAGTGACGTCATAGACCAGAAGTAGAGTTGAGGTGTTTTCTCCTGCTACCGGAAGTGACGTCATAGACCGGAAGTAGAGTTGAGTTGTTTTCTCCTGCTGCCGGAAGTGACGTCGTAGACCGGAAGTTGAGTTTAGTTGTTTTCTTCTGCTGCTAAAAATGACGTCATAGATCATAGACCGGAAGTTGAGTTGTTTTCTCCTACTGCCGGAAGTGACGTCGTAGACCGGAAGTTGAGTTTAGTTGTTTTCTTCTGCTGCTAAAAATGACGTCATAGATTATAGGTTGAGTTTAGTTGTTTTCTTTTTAGTTTTTTTGGGATCTGGCAACACGAATATTTATCCTTCGCAGAATGGCAACGAATTTATCATGGGAAGTGCATGTTATGACGAAATTGCGGTGCCGTGAGTGACGTCACAGTCTGGATTGAACAAATTGCGGTGCCTTGCGTGACGTCAGACTCAGTATACGAGAAAGGACTCATTCTTACATGTCTGATCATGCTCTCAATGCTGCTATGACGTCACAGACTGGCGTGTTCGACAAATTGCGGTGCCTTGGTATTTTTGCGTGTCAGATCATGTCCCTGATACAAGTTCCTGCGTAGAAGCCCGTTTTTCATTTCATTTCCATTTTAAGTACTGCGGTGAGTTGTAATAATCCTGCTTGCAGTTTTTTTCATTGGTTGCCAACCGGTTTTCTGTTTGGAATAAACGACGTTCTCATCTGACCATCGCATTTTAAACTCTGAGGTCCTTTAGTGAACAGTGACTCTATCTCTTGCTTTACTGAAAACCTTTTCGTGAAAAAAACTTTCAACCTAAAAGCTAAGGGAAAAAATATGAAGCGTTTCAGCAATCAACCTAAAGTGTGTAAAAGAGTTCATTTTGATGATCAAGTGGTACAATCTGAAGTTTCTAAATTAACGATGCAGTCACTTCCAGACACCATGTTTCATCTTGGAAACTATTCATTTATGTTGATTAACAATTTCATCGGCTCTACTCGAGTGCATGTGCGAAATGTATTAGTCTTCCACAAAAAATAATCAGTCATGGAAGAGGTGAAGAAAGTATTCAACGACGTTGCTCATCCTGCTGGATTGGGAAATGTTCAAACCTTAAAGAAATTTTTTAAAGAAGTCCCTGCTAAAGACATAAGATCTATGCTTCAAAAGGAACGTGCATATACTTTACATAAACCAATTAGAAAAGTATTTCCCCGTAACCGTGTTTACGTTTCAGGTGCACAAGTGCAGTATCAAGCAGATCTAGTTGACTTAAGAAGTCTTTCCAAATTCAACCAAGGATATTGCTATTTGTTAACTGTGATTGACGTATTTTCGAAATATGCATGGGCTATACCTTTGAAATATAAAACTGGTAAAAGTATAGTGGAAGCTTTTAAAATTATATTTGAGGAACGCAAACCTTTGAAATTGCAAAGCGATCGCGGTTCAGAATTTTTGAATACACGATTTCAGTCCTTTTTAAAATCTCAGGGAGTTCACTTCTTTTCTACATTTAATGAGACAAAAGCAAGCGTTGTTGAGCGTTACAATCGCACACTTAAAACCCGTATGTGGCGATATTTTACTCATGCTAACACTTTCAATTACATTAATGTTTTGAAAAAGTTGGTTCACAGCTACAACAATACCGTTCACTCGAGCATCGGTAGAAAACCATCTAGCGTAAATATTGATAATGAAAATGAAGTCCGTAAAAAACTTTAAGGGGATGCACTTCAGATGCGTAAGAAACCTATTTTCAAATTTAAAGTGGGAGATATTGTAAGAGTTTCAAAGCAGAAAATAACGTTCGAAAAAGGATATGAAAGTAATTGGTCAGAAGAATTATTTGTAATACGCGAATTAGTGTCCAACCCTATACCCGTGTATAAAATTAAGGATTTGTTACATGAAGACATTCAAGGTACATTTTATGCTGAAGAATTGCAACAAGTAGCGAACAGTGAAAAATTTCCAGTGGATAAAGTTCTGAAGAAGAGGAAGAGGAAAAACGTGATAGAGTACTTCGTAAAGTTTAAGGGATATTCGAATAAATTTAATGATTGGATACCTTCCAGAAATTTGTTTTCCCTATAAAAGACGTGGGAGTAAGAAAGCAATCATTTGTATAAAGAAAAATGAGTTTCTACATAACTCTTCCTAGTGATGGAAGCATTGATGTTTTCACTGATAATGCTCTGTCTCATTACATAACGAGACTTCCGAAGAATTTTGAACTGTCTGGAGAATGGGAATGCGGCATAGTTGAATTGATCTATCCAAAAATGTGGAATAATGTTACTCACGGTAACAATAAATATGAGTATGATTTAGGTTCTGGTGGAAAAATGAACTACAGTATTCCATGCGGTTATTATGAAACACCGCAAGACATTATAAACGCTTTTGAAAAACGCATTCAAATACAAATGAATTACAATAAACATAATAAGAAAGTTAAACTTCAGTTGTTTAAAGGTTCAAAGTTGAAACTGAGTGATGGATTAGCGCAATGTTTGGGTTTTGAGCCCAATAATATAATTGGGGAAAATAATGTTTCTGAAACCTTGAGCATTGAGAGTCCTTTTGTGGCAGATCCTAATGTTGACTTACAATTGCTGTACGTGTATACAGATATAATTGAGTCTCAAGTGGTCGGTGGTGTCGTTGCTCCCCTATTACGCATCGTTACAGTTCGAGGTATAGACGGTCAGATGGTACACGAATTATTCGATAGACCTCATTATTATTCGATTTCTAGAAAAAATTTTCAGACCATCGAAATAGTTATAAAGACGCACACAGGACGATACGTGTCATTTGAACGTGGGAAAGTGATCGTGAAACTACATTTTCGTCTAAAGCATTTGTAAGTCATGTATCAACCATATCATTGCTGCACTCGTTCTTACGAGGAATACTATTCAAATCAAGCAGGAAATGGTTTATCTTTCTACAAGGGAGTTTCTTTACAAAGAGGTAGCGGTATTGGAGGTATTTTTAGAAGTATGTACCGAATGATTCTGCCGTTATTCAAATCTGGTGCAAAGGCTTTCGGAAAACAGGCCTTCAAGACTGGGGTGGATATTGCCAACGACTACGTACAAGGGAAAAATCTGAAGGCGTCAGCAAAAGAAAGAGCAAAAGAGGCAGCAAGCGTTCTATCTGATAAAGCAGCAACCAAAGTGAAATCGTTGGTTGGAGGACATAAAAGGAAACGTCATACTAAGAAACGCTTCATTCGAAAGAAATCTCGCAAGCAGCGCGACGTCATTTTTAGCAGCAGAAGAAAACAACTAAACTCAACTTCCGGTCTACGACGTCACTTCCGGCAGCAGGAGAAAACAACTCTACTTCCGGTCTATGACGTCACTTCCGGCAGCAGGAGAAAACAACTCAACTCTACTTCCGGTCTATGACGCCACTTCCGGCAGCAGGAGAAAACAACTCGACTCCGTGTGACGTCACTTCCGGCACCGCTGAGTTAGAACCGGCGTTTTCCATCTACTCATAGATGGTGTAGGTTTGTCATGAGCCAACAGTGGTTTATGGTCAGTACGAATTTCAAACTTATGACCATAGAGATAATTGTGAAATTTCTTAACCCCTTAAATGATGACTAGAGTTTCCTTGTCAATTTGCGCATACCGACGTTCAGTTGGGTTCATTTTTCTCGAGTAGTATGAAACTGGTGCTTCGACTCCTATCATCTTATGACTTAACACAGCTCCAACACCATACGGAGAAGCATCGCAAGTGAGAATGATTGGCTTCTTTTCATCAAAATGTACAAGAAGTGTATCAGCTGATAATAATTTTTTTATCTTCTCGAAAGCCGCTTCATGATGTTTGTTCCACTTCCACGGTGTTCCTTTGTCAAGCAGACGATGAAGAGGTTCAGCCATCGTTGCCTTGTCATGCAGGAATACATGATAGAAGTTGAGCAGACCCAAGAATGCTCGAAGTTCTTCCCTCTTTGAAGGGGTAGGTGCTTCCTGGATAGCTTTAAACTTGTCTCTAGTAGGTCTAATACCCTTCTCATCAATTTGATATCCCAAGAATTCGATACCGGGAGCTCCGATGATGCATTTTTCTCGATTGACTCGCAATCCAGAATCAGAAACGACGAAGGACTTTTCGAAATCGTTCGGCTAATTCCTCCACTGTTGAACCCTTGATCAGGACATCATCAAAATATGGTAATATTCCAGGAATGTTAGCTAATAATGTCTCGATGAATAGCTGAAATATTCCAGGAGCTGAAGATATTCCAAACTGTAAACGTTTACATTTGAATGCTCCACGGTGGGTTATAGTTGTTTGTGCCATTTCAGAAGGCTTATCGACAACCAATTGTAAGTAAGCTTGGGACAGATCAAGTTTAATAAAATGACGACTTCCCGTCAGTTCGGCAAGAATTTGGTTAATAGGAACAGGATAAGGATGATTTCCTAATGCCTTGATTACTGTGCATTTGTAATCTCCACACAACCTAATTTCACCATTAGCTTTAAGGATAGGACCAACTGGTGTTGTCCATTCTGAATAGATCACAGGTGCAAGAACTTGGTCTTATAATCGTTACAATTCTTTCTCAATTTTAGGTCTCAGCAAATGATACAGTTCTTGCCTTCAATTGAATTGGACACACTGTGGGATCTAAATGTAGTTTTATTGGAATGCCTTTAAAACTTCCCAATTCTTCCTTGAATACGTCAGGAAACTCATACGAGACTGCATCTAATGTTGAATTTCCTATGTTATAGATTCCTGTCACTTTGATTCCTAGAGGTTGAAACCAGTTTAATCCTAGAAGCTGTTTCTTAGCAATCAAAAGTGGAAGTCGACAAACATGCCCCTGATTCTACATCTTTACCCATTGTTGTAATGCTAATCATTTGCAAAAGCTTAAAAAGAC
This sequence comes from Meta bourneti, assembly GCA_933210815.1. Taxonomy (NCBI): domain Eukaryota; kingdom Metazoa; phylum Arthropoda; class Arachnida; order Araneae; family Tetragnathidae; genus Meta; species Meta bourneti. The sequence goes on along the minus strand of OW119931.1, from coordinate 32,913,374 downwards.
CACCTCTCAGGCTCGAGCCTCTTGAAGATTTCCTGAGGAAGGAAATTTTTTTGTGTGTGTGTGTGTTCTTCCTTCCTTCCCCAGGAATTCTTCAAGAGGCTCGAGCCTGAGAGGTGGTCTCCTTTTTAAGCTTTTGAAAATGATTAGCATTACCACCTTTGACCTTTCTGTTATCTATGGTGAGAGGTCAAAGTATAAAGCGCGCGTAATCAATGTATTTCAACGCTCAAAATCTCGATAGACGAGCCCTTTCAATAGTGGTACATATGGCGTACCATATTTTATAAAATAATCATGCATAACAAAGTAGACTCGAAATTGCTAGCGTAGTGATCAATTTGCAGTATAATATATTCATGCATAAGTAACCGATGCAGACTATAATGCATAACATTGTACACATAAACAATCAATGTACCACATATCCCACCAACATTTTTATCGCAAGATTAAAAACTGGGTGTTGTACCACGTTAAAATATTTCCTATCAAAAAGTCATGTCTCAATTGCAAGAAAAGTACTCAATTCATGAGTGGGTTGGTACAAATGCTGTACCACAGTAATATATATATATATATATATATATATATATATATATATATAAAACATTAGATTAGAACTGATAAAAAAATCAAGTATACCAAGAATATTACATTTTGATCGCAAGACATACTTTTAAAATCAATGTTTTCTGCACAGTACTTACCTGGTTCCAAAAAATTCAGACAAATGATTGCAACGTTACTTAACTCTGCCTTTTTATAACCAGTTTCCACTTGTTCTCATACATGGCCATATTTGGGCATACGATTAGACACGTTTTGAGTTCGCAAAAACGTCATGGACATATTTGGACATGACAGTTTCAGTTCGCCAAAGCGTCATGGACATATTTGGGCATGAAAGTTTCAGTTTGCAAAAACGTCATGGACCACGCCCAGTTGAGTTTCCAAAAATAACATGCAATCAAAGCAATGGTTAAATGATTTAAATGGAAAATTCTCAAAAAATTAAATTTACACATACTAAAACTCGGTTTAAACTTAAACCATAGCTTGGTGTCATATAGAAAAACTACTCATTTCTTGTAATCCAAGCAAGAATACATGATTTGAGTATTTCTTGATAACTTTTAAAGAGTAATGTGTTTATAATAATTTTTTACCCAAATCAGTGTAAATTATACAAAATAAATTGGATGTTGTCTCTCGATAACTAGTAATGTATTATGAGCTTGAAATTTTACTGAAATCAGTGAAATTATTCAAAATAAATTGTATGTTGTCTCTCGATAACTAGTAATGTATGATATACAGCTTGGAATTTTACCCAAATCAGTGACATTATTCAAAATAAATGGGATTTTGTCTCTCTGGTAACTTTAACGAGTAATGTGTTTATGAATTTTTACCCAAATCAGTGAAAATATTCAAAATAAATTGGATGTTGTCTCTCTGATTAATGCTTTTAGGATATTCAGCTTGAATTTTTACCCAAATCGGTGTAAATGTATGAGTACAATAAATGTGAATTTTAAAATACTTGGTCTGAGATGCATTGGTACAGCTGCAGTCTCCGCCGCGCGGAGTGGTAACGGTTTTTTTTTGGCGCACTTTTTATGTGGCCACGGAAATTTTCCAAAATTGAATATATACTGCATACATATTGATTAAATATATAAATCTTGACAAAACAACATTTTGACTAGTAAAACACTGCAAATCTGGATTAAATATACAAAAAATATTTTTTAACGGAAATCACATCTTGAATAGTGAAACATTGCAAAACTGGATTAAATATACACAAATATGCAAACAAAATTTAACGGAATTAACGGTCGAGCAGTCGCATCAGGTTGTATTTTTCCTGTCTATTTTGTTTTATTAGTTATCTTATCATTTCTAGTATACCTTATTTCTTAAGATGCCTTCTATTTTAAGTGTAGTCGATAAGTTTCAAGAGAATTTTTCTCGCAACTTAACTTTTTCTGGTAGTAGACAAACTTTCGGGACTGAGGGAGTTGGTAATCGTTTTTTTTGTTGCGAGTTGTGTCGCGATAAAGAGCTTTTTTTTAACTTTTTTAAAGGAATCGGGATTAATTAAATCTAAATTTTCTTGCGATAAATTCAACAGGAAAATGACGTTTTCTGTTAGGAATTCAGTTAGCGATTGATACACGTGGATTTGTAGAAATCGTAGGGATAATCCAAATCCGTGTCCAAACTGAAAAGAACAACCTATCCAAGAGCACTTGACCATGTCGGAAACCGGAAATAAATAGAACAATCTAGAAAAAAGAAGAATCGACACTTCTGGACGCTGGCAAGGTTGCCATAAAAACACGAGAACCCTAACCAGAGAAAAATTCGGGTTACCATCATCCCGCATTAGTCGCTTAAAACTGCGCCAAAAGTCGTTGCCACTCCGCGCGGAGGAGACTGCAGCTGTACCGAAACTTAAATCATTGATTTGTCGATATCAGTGCGCAATGTCAAATTCAAAGCACTCTCTATAATGATAAGGGTGTATATCGGAAGTTGGAGTAGATACAATTGAATTTATTACTAGAACTAAGATTCAATATGCATATTTGATCTTTTTCTCAAGACATTTGGATTTAAGTACAGATTTTGAGCCATGACAGTAATCCAAAATTTAGTACTTTGCATATAAGTCTGGTAATTACATAAAAGATCAAAATAACTTAAAATCTGACCTCAGTTTAAATATTAGAATATTGTCATTACCTGTTATTGTGTGAAGATTACTCATTTATTTCATAAAATTGTGAAATACATTGAAAATCTATCTTTAAGAATAGAGCGTAGGCAAAATAATAAGAATAAGGCGTAGAACAAAACTTGGTTTCAGTTTGACCTTGGGGGTGCCAATAATTCTTTAAAGGATAAACCAATTTAAGGAATAAAATAATGCAACAAATTTAAACATTAATTTTAATATTTTTGTTTAACATCTACACTTTTTACAAAACACAGCTTTATACTTTAATATGCTTGTTTTCTCACATTGCTATATTTTTTTAGTATTGCTAGCAAAAATAAAAAAATATTTGGTTATTTGTATGGGAAACTAAAATAGAACAGCTTATATATGGTTAAATTTCAAATTTTAATTTTAACTGTATGCATGTAAAATACATAAACATATTTAGAAACATGAGTTCAACAAATACTTTGGTGACCCACTGCATAAATTCTGCTTAAACAAATACTTCATTGTTAAATTATTTTTCATTCTCTCTTTTACAAATAGCTTCATCTTAATCAAAAAGTTGTAAAAATAGAGGAAAATTTCGTTTTCTGACTCAAAGTGACCCTTGAACAAACACAATAACCGAAACAATACTCGATCGCAAAAATGATGCGAAAAGATTGTAAAACTATCTGGCAAGATTTTCACAAAACACTATTCGCCATAATGAACTTGACTTGATAACCCACACCCCGCCAGACTCACCCTAAGGCGTAGGGCCAAATATTGGCGGGGTAGGGAGTAGATTAACTCCCAGCACCATAATGACTGATGAAACCACTCCACTGGGGTCTGATGAAACCACTCCAATGGACTTGACAACACCAGGGCCTGATGAAACCACTACAATGGACTTGACACCGGGGTCTGATGAAAACACTCCAATGGACTTGACGACACCGGGGTCTAATAAAAACACTCCAATGGACACAGATACTCCATTGGACTTAACAATGCCCAAGTACATTGGGCCTGTCGTAAATAAATTAGCTTATGTACCCAAATCAACTAGTTGGATGAATGAGATAAATAAATGTGTATTTAAAAAAAATCTTGGTTTATTAACATCAAACTTTAGAATAGATGCATCAAACTTTGATACATTAGAATAGATACATTAGAATAAATGCATTAAACTTTGATACATTAAACTTTGATACACCAAATTACCAATATTCTAACAAGATTGATGAAAAAATCATGGCAGGTCGTTTTGCATTTTTGATCAATTTTCTCATCTGACCGTGGTTCAAAATTGCGTGGTGTTGTCCTCGGATCTTTCCCTTTGGGATTGATCCCGGACCGTCACCAATAGCCCATTGTGTTGCTCCAGTGTGACGTTAATTGAAATACCCAAATACCCAAATTGATCAATTTTTGATGAGGTACCAGTGCTCAGCTATTTATTCGAGCGACTGTAACAGATTAGCAACCTGAGGGTTGCGAGTCTGAATATAACCAAAGACCTTCGTATACAAAGGGGCTGGTACACGTTAAATCTGTCCTGGCCTCAAATGTTCCCACAGCGTAGTGTGGAAGTTTGGAGAGTAGGGTGCCAACTCAGATGTTACCTCGTCATCTGACCGTGGTTCATAATTAAGTGTTGTCCTTGGATCTTTCCCTTGGGGATTGATCGCGGACCTTCGTCAACAACCTGTGGTATTGATCAAGTGTGACGTCAATTAAAATACTTACCAATCTACCGAACAGATTGTAAAATGTTTAGATTTACAAACAAGCCTCAAGAAAAACGGTCGAAAATGTCATTCTAAATTTGGCAACTAAATTCTGTTCTCATTCTTTTCTCGCAATCGCATGCGGCAAGGTCAATAAATCAGTTTAAAGCTTATACATAAAAATTTATAGTAGAAATGGCTAATATTATTAGGAAGTGCCTGGTGAGTTAAAAAACTTTGCAGAACTTATTAAATTTTATTCTCGAAGTTTCAACAGCTGTCTGTTCACATTTAGTATTTTTTGAAAGTTGTGCTTACCTGCTTTCAACTTAAGTTTTAAAAATAATTTTAGGTTATTAATATTCTCAAGGTGATGCAATTAATATTGTTTACCAATATATTTTTCTTTCTGAGATGAGATTATTTTTTCATTTTTAAAATGGCGTTGGAAATAAAAGCATTTTCTGTATTTTATCATACCCATTTTACATGTTTAATTTTGCCGCTCTGAGCAGAAAAACCGTGGTTTATCAGTTTAAAAATTTTCAGCTGCTGTTCAAAATTTAAGGTTTTGATCACTTACTTTTTTGCAAGTTGAATATAGAATATAAGTTAATTTACAGTACATTCGAAATAATTTTACTTTTTCACACTCAAAATAAATTGTCCGCTTAACAATAACCTGTCATTGTCCGTATGTTCAAAAGGAATGTCCTGATACATTATCCTTACTTAAATGAAGTCAGTGTTTTTAAAGTTTTTACCATTAGTCTAAAAAATTCCCTTGATTCCCTCCCTGACAAGTTTCCTCAAACTTTCCAGAGTTTACAAGTTTCAACAGAAATTGCAATCCATGAAAATTAATGCATTCAGTCATTTGATCATATAATTTCTACTATCCATCTTAAGTTGAACTATGTTTAGAAAAAATGTTAATGTTTTTTTTGAAAACCAGCCATCTGATTGCAATTGGTCTTTGAAGAGTAGGTAAAATTTTTCATGAACATGTATATTCTGGCAATATAATTTATAAAAACTTCATGATTTTTTCTAATCCACCGAGACATTTTCAGTTAAGTTTGTCCAATGACAAAGAGTATCGAGAAAAGTACTTATTACATTTTTTAAAGATTAAGTCTAAGTTTTCTAAGAATGGTCATAAAATAAAGCCACTTACTACATATTTTCTTTTTGCTTTGTGTAACAACATTGAAATAAGATAAAAGCAAATTCAAATGAATTTTTAAAGAGAACATGTATAAGTCAAAAAGAAAACTGCAAAATGTTTAGTTTTTAACTCATAAATATTAAACTAAAATATCGTTCAGATTTTAAAAACAGTTTACACTTATGCATTGTACTTTTTTGACTGAGTGTAATAGTCTTGGCATTGATACATTGTAGAGCCTTAATAATTTCATGAAAAAAATTTAAGCATATTATATAAATCAGGGTTTAAAATAAGTGGCTGTATTTTGCACCTTTGAATTGTTTCGATAACCATGTTTTTAGATCTAATCATCAATTTTTGATTCCTAGGCTACCTTACTTTTGCTTGTTTGACACAAATTTCAACCAATCAAGTTTTATTTTTTCCTTCTAGCAATCTATCTGTAAATTCAACAATACAATAAATACAAAATAATGACTCAAACCAAAAAAGTTTTAAGGAAAAACTGTCCACAAAGCAAATAGTCATTAAAGTCCAGACCCTAATCCTTTATAACTGTTCCTAAGCATTCACGTAAACAAATGTGCATTGTATGTACAACTGTTTCCTGGAGAAGACAGTTGAGTTATGTGATTTCAAACTAGTACTAGTTAAATTAGGGGACTGGTGGTAACTTAAACATATCCCTCCCACAATTGCCGTTCTTAACAGGGATTCTGCAGATAGCAATAGCATCAATAAAGAGATAGCAGTGTGTAAACATCCATGTTGATTTCCATTTATGCTTTTGCTTATGGAGACTTCTATTGCACTTTCTCACCTATTCAGAAATCAACACCCAAAGTCGACTGCCTTTTCCTGGGAGTTGCACTATAAATTTACCCAAGTAGAGCATTTTGACTTGATTAAAAATGTTTAGATGCCATTGATACCTGACTTTCTGCTCTTAATTTCTAACCCTGATGTCAATTGCATTTATTCTATATTTAAATACATGCTCTGAATTTAAGAGCTGCAATTTTTTTCTATTTTGTGATAATTATAAATTTATTACCTAGATGTCGTGTTTCCAACCATGATTAAGTAAGTTTTATTTTGTAATATGTTTGTATCTACAATTTTTTCATCTCTTTCTTCTTACAGTTGAAACATCAATTATCTAACTTGAAGAATGTCCATGCTTTACAGGCATTTCGTAATCAGTCAAATATGCGAACAGTGACTCTCATACCTGGAGATGGTATTGGTCCTGAGATTTCAGTAGCTGTTCAGAAAATTTTTGAGGCTGCTAAAGTAAATTTTTGACGTATTCTATGTGTCACCTGTGTTTCGTCTGCTCTTGACTTCATTTCTCTTAAAAAAATCCATTAACCTCTTTGCTTTTCCCAGATATTTATTTCTTTAAGTAGTATTTATTATTTAACATTGATTTTTAATGTATTTAACTTCACTTTATGTGATGTACAAGACAAATATTGCAGAATATGCACACATATAAGCTTTTTCCATACAGTTTTGTGCATGTTTATCCCAAAGTATATTTTTCATTTGCAAGTCTTAACTTAGCGTAATTTTAAATTATGCAATAAAATACTAACTTGAGGTGTTTGAGCAGCTGTTATGTACCTAATTTAAAATGTGACGCTCCAGCTAGGAAATTAAAATTTTTAAAAATTAGCAGGAAGCAATGCTAGGACAAATCAGGTGAGGTTCAGGTTTATGCCTTGATGCAACTTACTTTATATCGGAAAAGTTAATACGCACTGTAAAATCCATTTTTATGTTGAGAACTTTCAATTTTTTTATTTTTTTTTAGAAGAGTTAAAAATGGATTTTAACATAGAATCTAGTTTGAGAACTAAGTTTTAGATTTTCAGGTTTTTCTCGTGTAATTAATTAAACATTGATTGAGCACATCTGTAAGAGTTGAGTGAATTTTTTTAGCAAGTTATTTTGAAAGTTGTCAAAATTTCAGTCCTTTTGATTTCAATCTAAGGTAAATGCTTGTAATATCACTTTAGCTCTTACATTTATCTGCAGTGAAACACTTTTCTCTAAAACTTTAAACCCTTTGCACTCAGATGTTGTCATATTGGCGGCATTCAAATAGTTAATTTTAATGATAAGAAATTGCAAAGGGTTAACTTGTGACGTTTTAAAAATCATTGATGTGAATTTTGCATGTTTTACCAGGTTCCCATACAATGGGAGGTGGAAGATGTCACACCAGTGAAGGGACCTGATGGTAAGATGGGAATTCCACAGAGGGCTATAGACTCTATCAATAAAAACACAATTGGATTAAAAGGTCCTCTGGCAACTCCTATTGGCAAGGGGCACAGGTCTCTTAATTTAGCCATCAGGCAGTAAGTATGAAATATTATTCATATCATTATGAATATTTATCTGAAACAGTCTGAAAAAGGTGAATTTTGTCTTTTTAAAGAGCCTTCCACCTTTATGCAAATGTACGTCCCTGTCGATCCATTGATGGTGTGGAAACTTTGTACAATGATGTCGATGTGGTCACAATCAGAGAAAACACTGAAGGGGAGTACAGTGGAATTGAGCATGAGGTGAGAAGAATGTTCTTTGTATTAGAAAATATTTACAGCTGAATATGTACTGTCTCTACCATAAGAACTGCTTCAGACAGTCTGCCCCTGTGTTATAGAAACTGACCTTATCCTGTTTTCCATAGGGATACTGGAAGAAATTTATTCAAGTTTGTCACATTGGCTCACTTAATGACAATTTGTAAATATATTTGTTACAATTTTTACTCGTCGCCAAGATCTCTTCTAGTAAGCTTACCTTTTTCTGCCACCAGCATTTGAAAAACAAATTAAAATTACATCATCCCTGAGTATCACCCCTACTTAATGAGCTGTTTCTGTAGCTCCCTCTGTCACCCAGAGACTTGGTGTAGGCAGCAGTTTTTATGATAGACAATAAGTTATCTTTCAAGTAATTTACATACCTGCCAACAGCTATAGAGTTTTGGGTAGCACAGATAAAACTGAAAAATTATATTGAAATTTCTGATTCGTATAACTTTGGTTTGAGACTGCAAAAAGTTTTAAATTTTGTTGTATTTTTTCCACCTTTTAACAAAAATTGAAGCATTGGAAAATAGGAAGAATCTTGTTTAGTCATTTGCTTTTAGCAGTGATGACATTACACTCAAAGACAACAAATCGGAGTAATTTATTTTTACTTAATTTCAATCTCATATTTATTTGATTAGTAGCATTAAAGGCAAAACCAGTGCCAATTTTTTTGCTTTGAGTAAAACAACTGAAATAAGTGTCAAGGGCTCCAATTATGTTAGGGTTATATTATGTATTGGTTGCAGTTAGAAATTAGGAACAGAGGCTCTAGCATCAATTGCAACCAAACATTTTTCCTTAGTTGCCAAAATGGTCCTAATTGGGTGCAATTTTTAATCTATTTGCTTTTCATAGATATGTTTAAACAGCATGTAATAGTTGGGGCCTGAACATTGGACTTAGATGTACTTATTTAAAAGTAATTGCATTGGTTAGAAGGAAGAAAAAATGGATAATCAATCGAAATCAGCACCAAGCAAGCAAAAAATCCAGAAAAAATAGGCATTAGAAATAACAACTGAATCCTAAAACTTGGCTGTCAAAGCGTAATTAATAAGTGCAAAACATGACTAAACGCTGCCAAATTTGAACTCAAGTTGCTTGTGATTTCATTATGCCTTCCAAGTAATTTTCGTCATAACTGCAAAGAGTAATACTAATTTTTGACAGGATTGCAATTTATATTTAATTACTATATTTGTTCTAATTTGTTGGCACACATTTATGTATGACTAGCTGAATTACCCGGCATTGCTCGGGTTGAAATGGTTAAATGTTGCTTGAAACGTGAATTAGAATAATCACTTTTCTTTCACAGAAAAATGCAATCATTTAAGTTGTACGGAAAATACGTTTTAACTTTTTCATAGCTTCTACAATATACTTCGGACGCAAATACATGCATTTAATTCCTGAATATATTGCAATATGTAAACGATTAAGACATAAAGACAAACAGAAACGAAATTCCGACAAAAAAATGCAAAATTCTAAAAAACGAAAGATGCACAAAGTGCATTTTCAACTACTGTTTAAATACTCTCGCAATCAAGTCGTGGCGCTCACTGGGTAATTGATTGGTAAGAACCTCCTTGATCTCCGTCCAAATCGGATTGCAGGTGAAGGTGATAAATAAGACTGGTCTCCCGTACGTCCTCATGTACGTCATAGCATCTTGTGTGTATTCGTGCATGTGTCTGGGACTGCCTGTAAATGTAGCTGGTAGTACGACTAAGGCACCGAGGTTTTCAACGTTCCCGTCATTTGCCACAGCATCTCTCAGGTGAATATATCAACTTTCAGTTTACGTTGATTTTTAGACGAATGTAAAGGAGACGCTCACTCTCGACTTTAGCGTACATATCGACAATGAACTGATGAAACAATTGCCTGCAGTTCAATACGTGGTTCTGCTCAGTATCTCGAACCATTAATCTGTACGCATTGAAATCCTTCGCTGAAACTTTCTTGCTGGTTGTTTCACCTGTTCTTGGGTTGATCTGCCTCAGATTAAAATGATATCCATCTTCACCATGGGGGAATATCACTGGGTACTGCAGAGCATCATAAGATCAATGTGTTTCCGAAATACGCTGCAATGATTCACCTCGTTGTTGAATAACGATATCCCGTTGATGAAACTCATCTCCTGATATAACCACCGCGACTTCATCTGCTTGAGGAGAGTTAAAGCGCCGCTTGTGTTCGCCTGCTGGTCTTCGGTCTGCTCTTATGACTACTTTATATTCATCTGTTGGCATACGTTCCAATGCTGTTTCAAAGGTTTTAATAAGATTATTGTGCTCATGAAACATCCTCTGTAAGTTTAACACAATCTGACGTCTTGTTCCCGAGATGTAGGCGCACTTCTGATCAGTTTCCATTTGTTCGTTTTGAATAAAATATAGTTATAGAAATTTTGGTGGTTGATCTGGCAGCGGAAGCAACGATCCCGCTCTATGGTAAATCTGCCCTTGCACCTAGAATGTCGACGGAAATCCGGGCTGTCCAACAACTCATGAGGCGCCGAATGATGTCATTTGGAAACATGAGTTGTATTTTCTGATGTTACTAAGAAAATGCTTCGACTCCGACGTATCTCCTGATGTGTAAGTCAAAAGTTCTTGGGGTGGTGGTTCCAGTTGGCAGAGTTTAACTTTTCCATTTTTACAGCAAATACCAGTAGACTCTGATTTAAACTTTTTGGCTTGACAGTAACTACAAACCATTTCCATTTTCCCGATGGTAACACTTGCATGCAGCGAGTAGTCTTTATGTGAATGGTAGTGGAATTCTTCCAATGCTAAGCTAAAATGGTGCGCAGTCCGTGATCGTTTGGCTCTATCTCTCTTATCCTGTAATCGGGCCTCACGCTGCTGTGCCGTCTCTGTTGCTCTAGATATAGTAGCACTATCCCTCTTATCCTGAAGTCGGGACTCACGCTGCTGTGCCGTCTCTGTTGCTCTAGATGTAGTAGCTCTCTTTCATATCCTGTAGTCGGGCCTCACGCTGCTGTGCCGTCTCTGTTGCTCTAGATGTTTTAGCTCTCTCGCAATCGCAAGTCTTCTATTCCTCTCCTCGGAAGTTTCTTGTCTACGCTCATCTTTCATCATCTTAGCTGTTAACTGCACTTGGCCGTTCGCCTTCCGCTTCCTTGGAGGCATTGCTACAGCAAAGAAATCTGTCAATGATTACAAAGAAATGCTATTTCATAAAATAAGCAAAAGGCACACTCTCACTGAGCAATGAAATCTATTACAGAATACAATAAAAATAAAAAGCTAATATAAACTGAATGGTAAGACAAATTTAAAATTGCGAAGTACTTACATCAGTTTAGGAATATCAAATTTTTAACACAAATAAAAAATATTAATGCCTTACTTAAAAGCTGTCAATCAAAATACTCAAACACAGAATTCTAAATCATACTAAAAAATAAACTTTTTTCTGGTTTAAAAAAAAGCATTAATTCTGATCCCCCATTAAATTTATTTAAAAAATTAAGCAAAAGGCATACTCTCAATGAGCAATGAAATCTATTATAGAATATAATACAAAGCTAAAATTAGCGAAAAAACGAATTTAAAATTATGTAGTACTTACATCAGTTTAGAAATATAAATTCAAAATGTACACTATCACTGTCGAATAAAGTAGGAAACACTTATACAATCAACTAAAAGAGCGAAACAAAACTGCCAGATTCACTGAAAGATGATAAACTGGAAGACTTACCGAGCTAGCTTCCTCTAAATACGACCAGCTAAGAATCGAGTGAGTACTGGAATGTTCTCCACCATGAGTCCAAGGAAGTTTCCGTTTCCCCAACTTTCTAGAAAGTTCTACAAAGTTTTATAAAAAAAGTAAACATTAATTCTGGTGCTGCCAGATACCGAGTAGCAAAATTACGCTTTTATGATCATTGAGTTTTTCGTTTGTGCTTTTCGGAATAACGGTGCTTGGGTTAGAAATAAATGTAATCGGTGTAGACAAATTAAACTGAATAGATAAAATTTTTTCAAAAAGCAGAATCTCGATTTTACAGAATTTTTCAGAAAGAAAATCACTGCTTTCAACGGAGGATTCACATGTATCTATTCCGGACATTTTAAAATAAGTTACACGCCTTACCTAAAAAGCCTTGTGAAACAGAATTCTACAAATCATTACGTATTCAATAAATTATTTAAGGAAAGTTGGTCGAAATATACACCAACTTTCCTTGAAAATAATCCTTGAACTCCTGAAAACCTTTCCTTGAATTTCCTTGCAAGCATAAATATTTTAAAATATTCTTTCCCTTCATCAATAAAATATCTATAATTTATTTACATCATGGGAAGAACTAAAAAGTCAGTTCAAACATAAATACTGTAATTTAATTTGTTTCGGAAAAATTTGTTTTCGATCAACAGTGGTAAAGCAACCATCGCTGCCTAAAGCAATTAATCTATGCTCAATGTTATTTCTATGGCGATTTCGAATAGTTTTTAGCCCCCCAGGGCCAATAGAACGGGGGTTAAGAGTTAGCCTATGCTGACCGCAGTGTTCTAAAGTATAAGTGTACCAAATTTGGTGTGGATTGGTCAAACGGTGTAGATTTGTGTAGAAAATATACACACATACATACACACATACATACACATATCCTATTTTATATATATAGATAGTTTTGCAATTTTATATTATAATTTTTAATTAAATTGCACCTAAAATTTAGTTGATGTGACCATTTTAATTCTGGTTGTATGACTTCATTTCTTTTGCTAGATTTTTCAGAATCGCTTCCTTAAAAGAAATTTCAACCATTAAACAAAATTAACCTTTTCTTTATTGTGTCCATTATACCATAAATATAATCTATTATGGGTACACCTAACTGATATAGCAATATATATTCTCTAGTTCTTGACCATTGTTGAACATAATCAACCATTTTTTTCAATCGATTGATTAGTTAACTAAAATTTCTATGGAAACTTAGCTTCCATTTAGTGACAAGCTGAGATGATACCACATCTAATCAGGGAACCATGTGGAAATTAAACTTTTTTCCATGCCAAGTTCTCCAAACCCACTCACTGTGATTACAAAAATGGCAAACACTTTGCCTGGGGACTCGTGATTTTTTTACTGACATGTTAGGTTTCTTACAGTAATATGCTGAGATGGATAGCCTAAATTACTACAAGACAGATTACACAAAGCCTTTGTGACAAAGGTGAAGAAAAGAATAAAGACATAAAGGTACACCGATTAATGTTCCATTTCTTAAGTAAGGCAAATTGGTACATAGTTGAACTATGGCACTAGGCCTTATATTCTAAATTTTTAAGTTACTACAATCTAAACTTCAGTCTATATTATAATTTAAATCCATGGTTATATTCACACTTTATCACAACAAACTTTTAGAAGCTTATTTCATGTGAATGGCTTTTCATTCACCATGTTTAAAATATGGTTATTTTTGACCAATAATCCATTCAATTCTTGTTATAGATTGTTCCTGGTGTTGTACAGAGCATTAAACTAATCACAGAGAATGCATCTCGCCGTGTTGCTGAGTATGCCTTTGAATATGCAACTCAGAATAACAGGAAAACTATCACAGCTGTACATAAGGCTAATATTATGTAAGTTTGACTGGTTTTCTAGCTAGATGTGTAGAAATACATAATGTTGAATTGTTAATTAATGCATTTATTCTTGAAAGTGCTACACTGCTGGCCACCGTAAATGCAACACCCTGAAGGAAGCATGCAAATAATATGAAATTTACAACATGCATTAGCGGAGGTGAGATATGCAAATGATTAGAATTTCAGCACAGACGCACATCACGCGCGCCTGTGGCGCCACTTCAAAGCGCTATTTAAGGCTTGGAGATTTCGGCGATTTCAAGTACGGCAATTGTGTTTTTCTTGTGGTTTTTTCAAAAATACGATCAATTATGCCTCGTAGAAAACAGCTATCATCTTTCGATCAAGTATCCGAGTTCGACAGAGGAAGGATAGTGGCCTACCGAGATTGTGGATTATCTTTCAGGGAAATCGGTAGTCGTGTTGGACGAAACCAAACAACTGTAATGCGGATATGTGATCGTTGGATGCAGGAGGGTACGACGGACCGACGTGTTCGATCGCATCCACCTCAGTGCACCACTTCACGTGATGACAGGCATATTGTGCGTATGGCAGTGACGGATCGCTCAGCCACATCACGAACCATAGCACAGCACATTCAGTCTGTACCGCATCATCCAGTGTCTGCGCGTACCATTCTACGCCGTTTACAGCAGAGTGGTCTGTCCGCAAGACGTCCATTGCTTCGTCTACCCTTGACGCAGAACCACAGACGTTTCCGCCGCCAATGGTGCGATGAAAGAAGGATGTGGACGGCAGAATGGAATGAAATTGTCTTTACTGACGAGTCACGCTTCTGTCTGCAACACCACGATGGTCGGATTCGAGTCTGGAGACACCGTGGAGAGAGGATGCTGAACAGCTGCGTTATGCACCGCCACACTGGTCCTGCACCGGGTATTATGGTATGGGGCGGTAATGGATATCACTCTCGCACTCCTCTAGTACGCATTGCCGGTACTTTAAACAGCCAGCGCTACATCTCCGAGGTGTTGGAGCCAGTTGTCCTTCCTTACCTTCAGGGCTTGCCCACAGCCATATTTCAACAGGATAATGCGCGACCACACGTGGCACGCATTGTCCAAGGGTTCTTCGTCAATCGCCAGATTGAATTGCTTCCCTGGCCAGCTCGCTCTCCGGATCTTTCGCCGATAGAAAACATGTGGTTCATGGTTGCTCAACGATTGACCCAGAATACATCCCCACCTGCCACACCAGATCAACTTTGGCAACGTGTGGAAGCTGCTTGGTCTGCTGTACCCCAAGAACACATCCAAAGTCTCTTTGAATCAATGCAGAGGCGTGTGGCAGCGGCGATCTCCAACAATGGCGGCTACTCTGGCTACTGATTTTGGCAGGAACCACACTTCACAGAAGTCTATAAATTTAATCATTTGATACTTGGTCAACATGTTATCTACAAAATAAATTTTGTTGTGATATCTCTTGCCTTTCTTGGTGTTGCAATTTGGGTGGCCAGCAGTGTATATTGCTCATTATCCTTTGTTTCATACTCAGTCCTCTACTTGGCTTGGAAGTATATTACAGCATGCCATTTATATAATTGAAGTTATTGAATAATTTATAAGTATATTCCTTTCAATACATGTTAATATATTTGGAGTCCTAAAGGCTCAGATATTATAATTCACAATAAATATATCCAAACAGGAGAATGTCAGATGGTTTGTTTCTTCAATGTTGTCGACAAGTTGCTGAGCAACATCCAAACATTAAGTATGAAGAAATGTATCTTGACACAGTGTGCTTAAATGTGAGTATAATTTCATTTTTTTTTTGTGTTTGTAATCTTAGCAAATGTCTTTTTAAAAACTTTTATTGTACTAAGAACCCTTTATTTTTGTCTACTTTGGAGAATGGAAAGAATTTGTTTTTAATCATAGGATTCCCATTGTCCTTGAAAAGTACTTGAATTTTATTTTTCTCTTCTAGGGCCATGGGAAATCTTTGAAAAATGCAAAAACTTTGTTTAATCCTTAAAAGTCTTTTAATTTTACCTGTAAATATAAACAATTTTGTCTAATTAATTTTTACCAACTTTTCCATTCGCACATTTTCACCCATCTTTTCTTATTTTATTGCTTGCATCCTGCTGATAGATTAATTAATTTTTATATAATTCAGTTGATGTTTGTAATTTAAACACTAAATTTATGCTACTTTTGTACTTTTTAAAACATGTAGAAGTGGTGGTTGAGCATATTCATTCTTGTGTAGTAATTCTAAAGTAACTTGTTATTACTTATCTTCTATAATTTAATTATTTAACTACACTTTTGAATGTTTTAATTGTTTGTTCTTACATGTCAGTTATTTCAAGTCTTAAGAATGAAAACTCATCATTAGCAAAGTGGTCCTTGAAATTTTTTCAGAAATTGTCGGAAGCATCCATGAACTACACTCACTGCCAAAAGTTAAGCACGAAGCGGTAAAATGCGAAAAAATCCACAAGTACAGCTTTGATTGACACGAAATGCGACAGGAAAGTAGCAAATATGTTTATGCATGAAACAAAACAAAGAATTACGTACAAAAAGGAAAACAATATTGAATTTTCATAAATTACAAAATGAAGTCATTGGAGTCATTAACAAAATGATGTTTAAATCCAAAATAAACAAACAAAACTGGCATTAATAGGTATGTGACCACCCCTCATCCTCATACAGTTTACAGCATATGACCATGCTTTCCATGAGGTGATCAACCACCCCAGAGTCAAGTAATCGCCATTCCTCCTGTAGAGCAGTTTGCAACTCTGTGCGAGTGACTGGGGGTGGGAAACGTACAGACATAGCATGGCCAAGAGCATCCCAAAGATTTTCAATGGGATTAAGGTCAGGCGAGTACGCCGGCCAATCCATATGCGCAATCCCCTCACTCTCCAGGAAATCGTCGACAATGTTGGCTCAATGGGGACGCACATTATCATCCATTCAAACGAAAGCAGCCAACTGCTGCAGCATACAATCTCACAGTGGGTTCTAGGACTTCATCCTGATACCGGACAGCAGTCACAGAACCCCGTCTATAGATATGCAGGTTGGTGCGATATCTCAAGGAAATCCCTGCCCACACCATGATGCTCCCACCTCGGAATGCGTGATGTTCTGGGGCCGATTGCGTGTGCCTTGTTCTCTCCAGACCCTTACACGCTTGTCATCTGGCTGCAGGGCAAATCTCAACACATCTGTGAACATAATGTTGAACCAATCAGATACAGTCCAATTCACATGTTGCCAACACCACTTTAATCGGGCCCCTCTGGATTAGACGAATAGAGGAACACAAACTCATGGTACCCGGGTGTACAGTCCATTCATGTGTAGCCTTCGGCAACTAGTGGTAGATATCGTCTTGCCAATAGACGCTCTGCAACCATAGATGTCACACGTGTGGAGGTCGCTCTTCGATTCCGCTTGGCTAAAACAGCAATATATCGATCTTCCGCAGGGGTCGTAACCCTTGGGCGACCAGCCACAGGCCTTCGGACAACTGTTTGACTTGTTTGGAATTGTTTCCATAATCGTGAAATGACTGAATGATGAACGCCGAAGAAAAGCAACATCTGTGATTGATTGTCCTGCTTCAAGGCGTCCCACTGAACACCAGTGCTCACTATCTGCCATTTGTCTTCTGGAGCCTTAGAAACACATCTGTCTTGAAAACTAATCGTACGAAAGTTCTAAACACTTTTTATCAGCACTTGAAACTCTTCTAACCCTTCACAATGCTGACTTATACGACTGCCTTTTGCATATTTCTCAACACGAAATCGTGATTCGCTGTTACAGAACATATTTGCACACTTCCATCTACCTCTGCAGCGAAATGTAGCCTCTCAAATTCAGATTGGCTTCCGGAAATTAACATTTTCCTCATGCTTAACTTTTGGCAGTGAGTGCACATGAATATCTTTTTGAAGAATGAGAAACTTGATACCCCCATTCAGACTGTCAGGGGGCTTAACATGTTAGATTTTCCAGCAATTTGTGACAGCTTGTTTTGTCCTTGTGAGCAAAAGTTTGCATGCTACTTTTAAAAGAGTTTTAATGCACTTCCAAAGCTTTAGAATGTTATTTTCAGAAATGATCATATTTTTATTTTTACTGATAGTGGGACCACATAAACTTCTATCTATAACTGAAACTTTTATTCTAGATGGTCCAAGATCCTGCAAAATTTGATGTTCTAGTCATGCCAAACTTGTATGGAGATATCTTGAGGTAAGATCACATTCACATGCTAAATTCAATGTTGTGAGGGGTTAAAATCTAATCTTCAGTAAAAATTGAACTGGATTCTCTCCTCCCTTTCATACCCTTGCCTACCCATCTGTTTTGCTTTTTCTTCCTCTCTTATTGTGTTGTGACTTGCGTTTGGCACAGCTTGGCCAAATATGGCCTTTGACAAAAGTAACCAATCTACAATTGAATTATTTGTTTTCTAAAGATGGCATTCAGATTTAAATTTTTTTCCCTAGCTGCAAAAAAAATTATTGCTAACTATGCAGATGATTAGTTAACTAAAATTGTCATTCCACAGAATGTAATTTTGAATTAAATGCTGTGTTCATGTAATTTTAAAATATTGTTAAAAACAAAAAGGAATAACCTTATGTTTTGAAAATAAATAGAATTGCTATAAAATATTAAATTAATAATGTAACATATAGGTCATTTCCCAACAATTTTCATGCCTTCTCACTCACCAAAGCAGTTTTTAGAAAAGTAAATGCATTTTTGAAAATAAGATAGACCACCATGCAACTTATTAAGGTGTATTTTAGAAGAAAAAAAATTATCACATGCTGAATGTGTGATTAACCCAAATTCTATTCTTAATTTGTGGCTCCGGCATAAATTCTTAATTTAACAGCCGGCTTGGTAGCTAAGTGACTCTTGGTAAAGACGAATTGAATTCAATATGGGGCATGGATGTTCATAGTGGTTTGGAATGATTGTAGTGACAACTTTTGTAAAAACTTCTCAACAAAAGTACCACTACTATCTTCCACAGAATTGCTGATATTACTAGAAAGAATATTTTCATGTTCCTTGAAAATTCCTGAATTACTATTTGGCTATTGTCGAATTTTTTTAATCATGGCTGTTTGGTTTCTCATGGTTGTCTTTATCTTTTTGGGTACATTTGAGTTCTGGTATTTTTTCATCACATGTTCATTGTTCTCTGTCAACATTTTTTTCACGAAAGGGCCATCATGTCTGTAAAGTGTATTTCCATCAGTTCAACATGAATAGTTATGATATGGACTCTCGTGTCTAGACTTGCCATGTTTCAAGAATAAATAAAATTTGAAATCATCAATAAATGATTTTATGTTGGTCTTGATAGCAAATTGTAAACATGTTTTATAATGAATAAAAATGTGCATTTTGATACATTATAGACTAGCCACCTATTGCACAAAAACCATTCTAGTTCTGATTGTAACAAATTTCTTCAAAGTTGGCAAGATCATTGAAAGCAATTTCCAAATTATGATAATTGAAATTCACTTTCTAAGATCGAAACTCATCTCATTTGTTTACCCTGAAAATTTAATAAATTCAGGTGACCAAACATTAAATAAGAGTTATGTTTCATGTATTGACAACTAAATTTGTTACATTTTATAATGCAAAATATGTTTTGATCTGGATACTTTTCCAAGGCAATAGCTGGGCAAATGCACTTTTTGAATGTTGTTTAACATTTTATTTTCCCTGTGTTTTCACTAGTGATTTGTGTGCTGGACTGATTGGGGGATTAGGTGTGACACCTAGTGGAAATATTGGTAAAGGAGGTGCTGTTTTTGAATCCGTAAGTCATAATGCTGATAATAATGTAAGTTTTGGAATTTGTTAATTTGCTATTCAAATTATTGCATGTAAAATAATACATAATGTAGTTCTATCATTCCCAATGTAAAAATTGAAGCATCAATAGTTGTAATTCTTTTGATAAGGTTCCATAATTTTTATTTCTAAAATTTAAAAATGAGGTTTTAATTACAATACAGGTTTCCTAGGTAAGCTCTTAAGCACTCCTAAATCTTTTTACGGAAAGACACTTGAATGGACACTTGAGGTGTATCTATAGTAAAGTGATTGGCCAATCCAAGTGATTGCATCATCATTACCAAAAAACTGTAGAATAATGAACTCAGATAAATTGAAATACAGGTAACTCCCGTATAACACGGCACTTCTATAGCACGGATTCACTCTAACACGGTTCGAGAATTGGGAACATCCCCGTATAACACGGTGCTTTTGTGGAATGATTGGAACAATGATGTGAAAAGGACGGCATAAACTGTGTAGCATGGGAATATCCTAAGAACTACGCGCTCGGATATTATCTCGAGATAAATTAAATAAAAAGTAACTTAGCTTAGAAGAGACATGGCGTCTCTAGGGGATCCCCGCTCGTCATCAAAAAGAAAAAATGGCAAGAACGCTTAATAATGCCTTTCTTTCTCACAAAACTGCAACGTCGTCGTTGGACTGAGGCGAAAGTAAAAAGAGTATTCTTCTCCACGCTTTTTTATCAGTTTTTAGGGGAACGCAAATCAGGGGAGATGGTCTTATCAATCAAGGGAGCTGGACTTAATGATTCGTTGTTTTTAAACTAGCTCATCTGTAATTTGTTAGACGGACACACATGACATGGCATGACTTTCTGGAAGATTCTTACCATAGTTAATGAGTGTCACTGGAGCGAGGGAGAAAACAGAATTGAGAAATAAAGGACTTAAAAAATAAATGGCATCACTGATCTCGTGGCTGTCACTCAGGATGAGGATATCTTGCCAAAAAGAAAACACCCTCGGTTAATAGTGCTTAGTGATGACGAAGAAAACATTGTTTAATTCATATTAATATGTATTACTTCTTAAGGAAAATTTTAATAAAGATATTTATCTTAATTATGAAAATATATAATAGCATGTTTTTTAATTTTTGGAACCTAACCCCCTTTCGTACTAGCTCTTTGTTTCGTATAACACGGATTCGCATAACACGGCAATTTTTTGGAACATAACTCCCGTGTTATACAGGGGTTACCTGTATACCAAAAACCCTTACAAAGTTGTAGAACATTGCTTAATTGGGAATCATTGTCCTCAGGATGTTCATTCTGCAGTGAAATTTCATTATTGTATTTGACTGCAAGCCACCACATATTCAAAAGAATTATGGTGTATATAATTATAAAAAATGAAGAAATAATATTTCTTGAGAATGCAAGAAATATATATGCCAAAGGAAATGCATACTTGTCTTTAATGTGTGTTGGAAATATACAAAGCATAATACTGCAAGGTGTTTGAGAATGATTTATGAGCATATGCGAATGTCAGTAAAGTAGTACCCATCTGAGATAAAAGGCATGTGCAAAGTGGGATATGGAAATTGAAAGCAACTTGTACTTATCACATCCTGACTCCCCCTCTATCCATAAGTATCGTAAAACATTATTACTTAATGGTGAGTGCAAATAGGCCAAACGTTAACAAAATAAGCTTAAATGTCTCAAGTTCTTAAAAGTACTTGAAATTTTTTATTTAAAAGACTGGGAATCCTGTTCAATATGTTGAGTAAGTAGCATGTCACCAATAGGAGCTGTCCATTGCATTTTGAATGTGTTTGCCTTATATCTCACAGATGGGTAGCAAGTAGATACATATAAAACAAGTTGCAGATTTTTGCACAGGCATGTGAATTGCTTGCCAATACATAAGCCTGTGCAAGTGTATACAGGATATGAATTGCTCATCTAGTAACCACTTAAGAATAATTAGCCATCTGTATATGCGTTTCTTAGAGTCGATTCCTTCTATTAAGACGATGTTCTACAATTTAAACTGTCTTTTTCGTCTGTCACTCTTTAAAGAGTTTATCAGTGAGCTACCTTTTTAAAATCCTTCAATAGGTGTGCTGCAATCTCTAACTCTGAGCATCACAAGCTTGCTTTTACCCTCATCACATTTAATGACTAAATAACCGCATCTTTATATTGGTTGAAAGAATCCTAGGAAACATTTAATTAGTCGTGGAAATGAAACTGGTTAGAAGTCATGCAGGGAAGACTTCATGTTGCTGAATATGTATACATGTGTGCCCCTCAGGGCTAATGAATTAGGCCTGGTCACTTACTATGTAAACCTCACAAGTACACTCAGACCTTTATGTAATAAACTTTTGGTGCTTAAGAACTTAGAAACACTGGAAATCTTATTTAGTACATCTCAAGTATGCTGAAAACGTTTCTTGTAT
Source organism: Meta bourneti (assembly GCA_933210815.1). Classification (NCBI taxonomy): domain Eukaryota; kingdom Metazoa; phylum Arthropoda; class Arachnida; order Araneae; family Tetragnathidae; genus Meta; species Meta bourneti. The sequence goes on along the minus strand of OW119931.1, from coordinate 32,891,191 downwards.
TAAAAAGTAACAAATAATGCAAATCTACCTTTTAAAGGTTGTCTAAAATTGTAATTTTGATTTTCGTTATCACCTTTCTTTATTTTATATCCAAATTAATATTTTTCTTGTGAACTCTACATTGTTATGCCTGAGTATTTGTTTTTCTCATCCTAATGATAACGTACTTATTCTTAGGTGCATGGAACTGCCCCTGATATTGCTGGACAAGACAAGGCCAATCCAACAGCACTGTTATTGAGTGCTATCATGATGTTGCGTCATATGAACTTAACTACCTATGCTGATAAAATTTCTCAAGCAGTATTTGAAGCGATGAAAGAAGGAAAAGTAAGTTCCTTATAGAAGGAAATGCTAGTTTAACTGACATAGGCATCTCTTTTATTTCAGCATTATCTATCCAACTGACTGGGCATAACACTAGAAACATACAAGGGAAGGGCTATATATTACAATAACAGGATGAAACAAAAATTATTTTTCTCTTATCAATTAAAGCATTGTTATGCCCTTCATTCAATATGGTTTTCTGACATCCGTTTTTCAATATTAAATGTTGAGCAATCAAACACAGCTAAAAGCCTATCTTAAGGGGTCGACGTGGCTCAGTGGGTTTGCAACTGCTCTAGCAACTTGTAAATTGTAGGTGATTAGGTACAATTTCTCTCTTCCTTGTCAGTAAAGCTTTCCTTAATTACCCATAGTTTGGCCAAACCTGAACCTTGTACCATAAAAATTCAATCAATCAGTAAAGCTTTCCTTGTGTATGTGTATCCATTTACTTGACATGCAGCTTGGCCAAATATAGCCCTCACGCCATTAAACCCAACCAACCTACTTCGAGTAAGGAATTTGTGATAAAATTTCTTGTTTTAGGTTTCTGAATAAGGTGTGACCTATGAAGTGTTATGAATAATTAAACTTAAAAGGATTAATGTACTTATTTTAATTTAAAGAAGCCAAATGTGCGATAATTTACTTTCAATCATCAGAAAATGTTTTGAAAATTACCTATAAATAGTGAATACATTGTAAATAATTCACTATTCATGTTTAAGCGCTTATTATGTATAAAAGTAGGAAATATGGAAAATTTTCCTCTAAATTTCTATTTCTACTTTTCTGCATAAAAATTATATTCAGAATTCTAAATTTCATTAATCAAAATTAAATTATACTATTAGTGTTCCTGTGTCAATTGTAAAAAGTTTAAACAATTCACCTGGTATCAAGTTATGTTTTTACATAACCACATTATGTATCAGTTATGGAAGCTAGAATGGACTAAAGAATTGTGCTAAAATATTATATTCGACCCTGTTTGGGCTATGCATGACAAGTTGTGATAATAAATAGGCTGCCAATTCTTACTCTGTCAATATCTTTGCATTATGGGCAGGCTTCATCATTTGGACACTAGCTTTCTCATTGTACACAAGCGCCATTAAATCCCAACATCAAATCCAATCCATTGTACACTTAAATTCTTCAGCTGTCTGTTTGATTACATTTAGTATTCATAACAAAATATTAATTTTATCTTGAAAAATAACACTGAAAGAAAAATTATGTACATATATATTTTTTGCTTTAACTTTCATTTTTATACCTATCCAAAATGATACATTGACAGAATACTATTCTCAATTATCTGTCAAAAATCAGACAGCTATTTAAAATTAATAGCAATTTAGCTTGTGTGCAAACCTAAATGTTTTTGTCAAAGTTACTTTTTGAAAACAGCAAAAATAAAAGTAATTTAATTTTATAATTGTTTTGTTCAAATCGGTGTTTGTATGTTAACATTACACATACCTTGATTGCTGCTCAGGTACGATTTAGAGTGGTAACATTTGTACAATTAAACCACACAATAGTAAATTATATTGCTGATGTTATAATATAGACAAATCTTTTTCATAATTTAAAGAAAACTGCTGTCAGTGTCTAAACATAGACGAAACATCAATGTTTGTGAATGGATGAATTTTAAATTTTGTGACAGAAACTTTTCTGAAGTATTTGTCTGTCATTTGTTAATTGCCTTTATTTGTGTGTACTGTCGTTTCACTATCAAAATCTTGGTTAAGTCCAAATTGTTTAGTTTATAACGGTTTTGGTTACAAATGTCCTTACTAAATTTGTTTCGAAAGCTCCCAAGTCTACATCTTTTTAAAGCCTTCTATTTGCAAATTTTTAAACCTCTTATCTCATAACTGGTCAACCTTTTGGTATCTAGTTTTTATTGTTCCTAAACCATTTTGATTTCAAGACTGAGGATAGAAAAACGAAGGTATAAAATTATGATATATAGCTATGGTCAAGTATCCTCCAAGCACTTGAAACGCTATTTATTGATGTTAGTTGAATATTTTTTGTTACTTGCAAGTAGAAAAACCTACAATATGACATTCTCATAACACAAGAAAATGGCTTACTGTATACTGCACATGTAAGTTTTATCAGATCTAAATGAATAGTCTAAATACTTTATTTTCTAAATGTCAATTGCAATTTATTTATTTTGTAGGTAAGAACAGCTGATCTGGGTGGGAAGGCGAAGTGCTCTGAATTCACTGAAGAGATTTGTACTAAGATAAGTGCATTATAAATTGTTCACCTGGGACTATTTAAAGTAGAAAGTTGAATGATGTTTCAATTAGAAACTCAATATTATCTTTGGCAGCATCAAAATACTATCTGACTTAGAATCAACTGGGAGATTCATCAGGTTCTGGATTTTTAGTATTAATAGTTTCTTAGGTAGGGTAGTAGTATATTTTTCTTTTTAATTTATTGAGCTGTATTCTTGCCTTGTTATAACATTTAAAAAATTTCAAATTCAGAGATCAATATTTGAGACACATTCAGAGACAAAAATGAGTGATTGTTAATGATTTTTATACCCATAATAATAATTCTACAGTAATTTGATAATTTCATACTATTCTTCCTTATAGAAATAAAGTTTTACTTTCATCAGTTATGTTTTATAATTGTTTTTTTTGTAACTAAAGAGATAAATAATCGTTTTAAATTCCAACCACAAAATTTGAGTTTCTAATATCAAATAATATTCTCTAGAAATAATTCAATTGTCACTTATTAATTTTCTTATTGCACATTAATCTCATCAAATTGGGCAACAACTAGCCAAGACACTAGATATAAATTGGTCTATGAAATTCTACAATTAATTTTGGTATGTTAGTCAAAATGTACTATTATAATTCATGGATAGTTGCCTTTCCCATGAAAAATACATCAAGAAATTTTACATACCTGGATGTATTTTTTAAAGAATTATTAAAACTTCCTATTGAATACTCTTGATAAACTGGCTTGTCAAGTTGTTACCCCAAGCTCTTCAATTATAACCAGAAGGGTTTTATTCTATGTGTTAACAAGGATATAAATAAGGACTTTGTAAATCAATTTTTTGTGAATCTCAAATGTGATCTTTTGCAATAAAATCTGCAGAAAAATTATGTAACTACACATGCCATTTAATTCTGATTAAAAATAATACTCATAAAAATGCTCATTATTTTATCAAATATGAATTTTGCAGTTATTCAGTTGAATGATATTGTCGAGATTCCCACACAAAATTGATATTTGTTAAGAGCTTGAATTTCTATTTGAACTTATTTTGATGCAAGTGATTTGAATACATTGTGTTCATTTGCAGTGTTATTCTAAAGTGCTTTATTAACTAGTCATTTTATCTGATGTCAGGTGGGATTCTAGAGCCAATTTGTAGGCTTCATATTTTTGTAAAAAATCATCTCATGGATTTTATCTGTTTTATGTGTGCAGTTTGCTTCCCACTACTAGTCAGGTTGAATGACTAACAAAAGCATGTGCAATTCATTGTTGTAATCAAATTGCTGTTTTGTATTTACCAATTGCTGTTTTGTATTTATGATTTAAATAACATTGAAAATTGTATTACAATGTAATTAAAAATAATCCTTAAACAATGTATGTTTAGTTTCTGAGGTAGTTAGGCAATGGTCCAGGATCAATCCTGAAGTTTCATTTCTAAGAAATTTTTTAAATTATTCTAGTAGCCAAGCAGTTGAATCACTGCCTGAAGAAAAGTTCTACTTATATGTTTGCATTTGTACTCTTCTAAAAATCCACTTTTGTAGTCAGTTTGAACTAATTTGTATTGCATTATAATAAATGTATCAACTGCATTCTGTTTTAGGTTGCATTATTAAATTTTCAATGAAAATGTATGTTGTAAAGAAATGAATGAATTAAAATTGAGGTGATTGGATTTTACTTTTTGCATTAAACTTTTATGAAGTAACTACACAAGAGTACAATATGGTTTCATACTTAAAACATTTAAAAAATCAATATGTAGAGCCTTAAGTTTCTCTTGAAAAGTCTGAGGAAATGACATGCTTATTTTCCTAACTTAGGAAAATAGACCTAGAAAATAAGTATTAACCTTAGGAATCCTAAGGTTAATGATTATTTTCAAGTTTTTCCCACTAATTTCTCTTATTTATTTCCATAATTATATTTTAAAGGCTATTAGGTATTGCACTTTTATATTTATCAGTCACTGACTGTTAATGAGCAACTTATATGCTGTTATAAATAGAAAAGAAAAAATGGCTAATAGTAAAATACTTACGAGGCAATTTATTGTGAAAGAAAATAAACGTGTAATTTTAATTTGTTCAATAAAAGGAAAGATTGATACTTGTACTTAAAATATTGCTCATCTGTAAGTTTTTTAGTCTTGATTTCAGTTTGGAAACAGTAGCAATACTTATTTTTATGTAACACAATATAAACCGTTTTAACAAATGTAATTGAACATCTTTTTATAGTTAAATTACATCTAGAGATAGAATTTTCATATGCTTACGACTGAACTGAATATTTATTATAATTATATTTGAATATCCAAATACAAGCTGGTTTTAAATTTCATGAAATGTGAAAAGATAAGCTCCTTATAGTTGCATATAATTTTATTCAATTTTTATTAAAAATGTATTTAAAATTTTAAAGATGATCAGTTACCTAACATACTTCTACATATTAAGCCTTTGAATTTACCAATTATTGGGGTTAGAATGAAAGTGAGGTAAGTCATCATTTTGGCCAAATCTGGTCTTGGCACCATTAAAATCCAAACCTACTTTAACATTCCATGTGCCCTAAATGGAAAATTGTTTGAATACTCTGACATCTCGAAATACTTCGGGTTTGCTGCCTGCCATACAAAACCCCCTCTGAACTGCTGCTTGGATGGTTAACTAAACTATAATTACATGTTTTCATGTACTGTTTGATTTCTCTGTAAAATGAAAAAGTGTACAAGATGTAAATAGTTTAATGATTTTAAGAACATTTGAGTGTTATTACTGCAAAAACACAAAGGTCAGTCATTATTTTCATTCTAACCTCAAATGTCAAAAGAAACTGATAGCATTATAGCAATTACACAAGTCAATACTACAGAAATATTATAGCTGTAAGTATAGAAAAAAATTTCTTTGTATATACTTTTTGAGAACTAAACTTATTGTAATTCAGACTGAATAACTGATTCTATCTATTGAACCATAACATCCCTTTCCTGAGTAGCAGCTTTTTATAGCTGATACTAGAGCAATCTTTAAAACTAGGTAGCTTACAAGGGATGTTCCCTTTCTCACTCAAAAAGTGTTGCTATATAATTATGACCAATTTGAATATTTGAGTCAAAATCTCCAAGATATTTCAAATTCCTATATCAATATAAAAAAGTTTGCAGGGAATAGTAACCCCTTGATCAGGATATGCCGATTTAAATCCCTTATTTTTATTCCTTTAAATTTGGGCCCTTAGGACATGGAATGCCTGGTATAGATGTTTTTTAAATACTTGGTTACTCATTCGAAATATTTTCAGTTCTCATGGGGAACCCAAGGTGTTCGAGCCCATAGTTATTGTCAACAGGGGTTAGCACCCCTGTTGACAATAACTGACCAACATTTTCCTTTTGCTTACTAAAAACAAGTGTCCCTCACAAATCCGTTTATCAGCAGAGGTTGAGTTTATACATATGGGGTCAGTGTTCACAATTAATTTTGAAGTACTCTTCTGCACGGATAGACTTGAGCTGATACCCTTTCAAGAGGGAGTGTGCAATTTTGGATAATTGAATCGGTACTGTTTAACATTTGATTTCTGTATTTTATCTGAGCACTGGGTGCTCTTCATTTAGTTGATTTTATTGAGGGTTTATTAAATAGAAAGCTCATACTTGCAAAAGTCACTCATTGTATCATGTCTGTAATTTAGATTTTAGTGTTAGCACAAAAGACGAAGTCGTTCATGAAGCGATCTAGGTAACTAAAAGATAAGACAGTTAAAATGTATTTAATTTATGCCAAAAATAATTTTAATGTTTCACAGTTACTCTGCTGTATTTTCTAAACCATCATATATATTAAAGTTTAACATAAATCATACTATCTAGACTACAGTGATTTGCTTGTCTCGTGTCTAACAATTTTAAACTTAAAGGCAGTGAATCAAAATAAAAAAATTTGAATCTAATTTAAAAAATATTTTTCAAACTGCCCTTGATACACCTAATTCTGTTTTTACACGATAGATACGTTCCTGAAGAATACGTGTAAAAAAGACATTGCATCTATGGAAGAAAAGATTGGTTCCGGATCTAAAAAGTCAAAAAACCATATGAAAATATTAGTTTTAAACTTATTTTATTTCAACAAAATATATATGTAACGAGAAAAATTTTTCATGAACAAAAAAATCTGTTTTACACATACATTTTTTTATTCATTTTCACTTTCTGACAATAAACGGCGCATACGTTTGCGTATGACTGGAATATCACTAGAAATGTTGAGGACATCGTCTTCCTATTAATGAAATTCTTTCTGTGATCTCTTGAGCAAAATCAGCACGAGTTTCCTCTGGTGCCGATGTTTCACCGATTCTATGAATGAATTCAGTTATTAACCGTTGTGTTCGTGTTTTGGTTAGACCGTTATATAATTCTCTGTAAGGAGGCTGTCAACAACTTCAGTTCACGTTGAAACTTCCCAGCACGTTCCTCATTAGGGTCATGTTTGACAAAATGATTATCCAATTTTTTGGCCAGTTTCAGACCTTTTATTAAATCTGCATTTAGAACAGGATCATTTTCTTCATTATCACTACGTTCTGTGGGATTAGGAGTCTCAAGGACAACCTCTAATATTTCATCTTCGCTTAAGGCTTTATCGACTAATAATTCATCTTCAAATGATAGATAATCGATTCCTTCTCCACCAATTGTGTGTGCCATTGTAATGATGTTGGGAAATTAGGTGGTATTAGGGATGATGGGATCTTTGCTTTTTACACATTGCGGCCAAACCGCTTTCCAACACGCATTCAAAGTTGCTGGTTTTAATTCAGTTAACGCTAATCCAACTTGATTGATACAATCCATAATTGAGAATTTCTTCCACACATCAATGACTTAGTGTTTCATCATTCAGTTTGTCCAAAACGTGTTGGTATGTTCGTTTTACGTAGTGTGTTTTAAATGTCGCAATTATACCTTGGTCTAGCGGTTGTATCAAAGATGTAGTATTAGGCGCCAGAAATAAAATTTATATGTTTGTGTGTTCCAAGACAGGATGGCCGGGTGCATTGTCAAGAATCGGAACTTTAAATTCGAGACCTTTCACATTCATGTAACGTCTGACTTCTGGTATGAAACATTTGATGAACCATTCTGTAAAGATAGAAGTGGTCACCCAAGCCTTGTTTGCCATCCAGTGAACAGGCAGTTTATTGATATCTACACCTTTCATTGAATGTGGGTTTAGGGCTCAATTTACCAGCAGTGGTTTCAACATACGATTTCCTGAAGCGTTGGAGCAAAATGTCACACGATCCTTAGCTACCTTAAAACCACCAGCAGTGGTTTTAAGGTAGAAAAAGATAGTTTAAGGTAGGTTTAAAGAATTTAGGCAAAAAAAATTGATAGAAATTGGATTGGACCGCTTGTGTTAAATCAAAATGACTCACGCAAAAAGAGAATGAAATACTTATTTTGAATTCGTGCAAAAACAGAATTAGGTGTATAGTAAGGGGAGCAGTAAAGCAAACACAGTGGAGACATGAGAAATAAAGTTTTTTGAACAAATATTTTGTAAAATTGCAAAATTTATAGACATTACTACTTACCATGTAAAATATCTTTGAGAATTAAAAATCTAGTTGATACCTAATATGTACAACATGCGTGTTTTGAAAATTTCTTAATTTTTCTGGATTAATCTTCAAATTTTGAATGACAAGATATATTTGTCTTCAGGTTTTGGGCTAGTTCAAAAGTGATGTAGTTGAATGCATGTTATCAAAAGGAGGCTACTTGTCTCGAAGTCTTAATTTATAAAACCGGCATAATTTATATTTGAAAATTGCAACTACTTAATCTGTTCTGTGAAGCTGTGGCACAGCTAATTAAGAATAAATATTGGCACTCACCAGTATTCAAGAGTTTTTTTAGCAAAGGTAATAAGAAACCTGTTTTATAGCTGTTATGGCTCTACAACAAAAATTGCATGAAACACTGATAATCATTGGATTGAAAGCAACAAAAATCAGTATAGCTTTAGAAAACCCACAAGTCAATTCCATTCTGTTTTTTCCCTCAAAGACAAAATGCTAGTAATTTTTTTGCCAAGTTAAAAAGGAGTCCCAAAAGGTGCAATTGCACCTTTTGGGACTCCTGGCAACCCTAGATGAAAACGCTTGTAGGACTTGTTTTCTATAAAGGCGGGAGAATGATAGATCATGTGCCAGGAACAACTAACTGCTCATATTTATCTAGACTGGATGCTAGCCTCAGTAGTTGGGTTTTATGGAGCAACGGCCATATTTGGCCAAACACAAGACAGAATTTTAAACTAAATCAAGACGTAAGATTTAGCAATTTACTATATCTAATTAAAATTAGTGAAGGTATTAAATCTTGCTAGTGCTGTGGGCATACTAAGCCACAGCAACCTCTAGCCTAAGTAGGAAGCTTGGGATAAGGGTAACTTAAATGAGCATTAAGGAGAATATTCAGGTTTTTGAGCAAACAAGTGGGATGTTGATGAAGGTTACTTATGGGGTATCTAAAAACTGATTGTTTTCAAAGGTTTTCCTAATGCTCAGCCAATTGAATGTTAATTATCATGGCACTACAAGGGTGGAATTGTGAACCACTCTGCATTACTCTACTGCACCATGGGGAATAGGTTCACAACACACCGCATACATTCAAGAAACAACCCATTTATAGAGGCCACACATTCAGTCAGGAACTTTTTGATCTAGAAGACAGCACTCTGACCTCTAGCCCAATTGATTGGCTGTTATCAAAGGTTAAAAATATGTTTTTCTCAACAGAAAACTAAAGCTTCAAATTTTATGAGAACAGAAAGGCCACACCAGTTATTAGTGGTAAAGGTTTCTGCATAATTTCTTATGTACTTCAATTTAGACCTACAAGGGAAGAGCATAAAAAAGGACTAATAGTAAAATCTATTTTGTACAATTTCTTAGAAGAATATTTTAATCTTATCTATATCAAAGCGACTAAAAAGTTATGACAGCTATGAAGGTAAATAAGGATTATGAAAAACTATACACAGTCAAAATAGCTCTTTAGGATTTTAATAACATCAATGTTATCAAAACACTCATTCTATTGTATCTTTGGAGTTTTGATTTCCCATTCCCAGTTAAATAGATATATCGAGGCATTGATGAATTGTTAAAAAGATAACATTTGTATAAGAATACAAATACATTCAGAAAGTAATGCATTTTATCTAAAAATAATTGATATTTTCTTAGTTTTATTCACAAGAAAACCAAACAATCTTGTATTTTTAAGAAAATTTAATGATTAGTTTAACAATAACAGTTTTGATAAATAAAACATTTTGTGTGTTCTGTAGTACAATATACAATACTAAAAAGGTAAATTTTGAAAATATATTTTAAACTGAAAGCTCAAATTCTTTTCAATGGCATTATAAATACTGTGATCAAATTCAAAAGCAAATTTTTTATTACTTTTAAAAAATTAACTTTTTTTACTAAGGACTTCTTAAGACTATGCAGGTAAAACTCTAAATATGTATTCTAAGTCAATTATTGCATCTTCCTGTAAATCAGTACAATGGACTGCATTTTTTATTTTATCACTACCATAACATGCCCTCAGGGTACTGGGTCGAATATTCTTAGCTATTTCAGGATCTGCAGGACCTACAAAAGTTCTGAATTCAGAAAATGCATTACTTGAATTCTGTTTAGTGACCTCGAGAGCTATGCAAGATCCAGACATTAACTGAGAAACCATGCCTTTGTACTCAGCAACGATACCTTTATACACATCTAAAAATTCTGAAGCAGTAGCCTGATTGAAAGTAACTACTTCCAAGGCAGAAATTGTAAAACCTGCATCACTAATGTCTTGTATTATCCGACCAGCTAACTTTTCTCGTACTGCATGTGGTTTGATTATGCAGCATATAGAGTTCCTATAAAGTGTTGTGTTACAGTGCACTTCTTTTGATGTAGGGAAAAATAATTTCAATTCTTGATCTACAGTGGCAATGTCTTTGGGTCCAAGGCAATTTTCAGACAATTCACCTAAAGTAGAAGTAAGTGGTCTGTCTATTGGTATTTCAGGGTGAACCAGTTTTCTCGCAATACTTTTTGAGTTTAGTCCCCTGACTTCCAGTACCACAAATCGCTTTTTAAAATTTTCAGACAAAGAACTGCATGTAAAATCACTTTTGTCTTTATCGATGATTTTGCCACGGTTGATAGTGAGATCACTGTTTTCCAGAACACAAATGATCTTACCTAAGTTGGAAAACCCTGATTCGTTTATAATCAGGATACTGGATTCCACTTCTCGGGAGAATTTTTCAGCTGTGCATCGATCTCCAAAATCAACGATTGACAGCTGTCTGGATAAAATATTCACGACACTGCCCACAAACAAGTCGGTGATGTCGACGGTATCACACTGCATTCGACGAAGAAACATTCGTTTACAGCCCATATCATACATGTCAATGCTTCCGTCGGAGGGGTAAAAACTTAATAAAAACTGTCTCTTCACTTTTATAGTTGGATCGAACCAGTCTGCAAGGAAACGATATTTTTCTTCTGTCATAATTACAGCTGAAGATAGAAAATTGATTTACTTCGAATAATATTTAAATCGGGTCGAAAATGCATCCATCCAAAAGTACAATTGGTCAAACTTGAAAATTGAACTATTTTCTAAGTAAACAAAACTTAAATTGGCGGGGGGATTTTCTTCTTTTCTGTTAACTTTATTATTTCAGTTCAGTTCGTAACCCATATCTAAAGACAACAAACCAAGTTATAGCAGACTTTGGATCACTGGAGAGGACTTTTAGGATAGATCTAGATAGACTTTAAATAGGAATTCTGTAAAACAAATTTCAACTTATGTGCATGTTTTTATAAATATCCTTGAAAGTCATTGGTAAGACAAAAAAATAAAAGGGAAGCCTTCTACTATTTATATTTAACTGTAACTGTTCATTCTTGTTAGAAATTAATGTATTTATTTTTATAAATTCTCAATATCTTTTTTGAATGAGAAAGGGTCTGCTAGGTTTATGTTTATAAACAAAAAATATTATAGATGGCCGTCAGGATTTGAGTTTTCTCAATATAGAATTGATGTATACATGTTATTAATTGAGTGGTGATGAGTACTAGAAGGTAAGAATTGTTTTGATAATTTTTATATTATGTCACCCTGCATCCGGATGTAATTGGTATTTGAACGCTCCTTTCAATTATTGTGGAATTATTGTATAAACATGGAAATTCATTATTCGCTTAAAATATGAATCACCTTCAAAACAAAAATATAAACATGATTCCTCTATCACTACTATATTAATAAATGGAAGGATTAGGGTGTGGAAAAAAATTAAAGCTGTACAAATTCTTATTAATACTTATTTGTGTTACATGGCAAAATAAAGTTTCATACTTTTATAAAATTTAAGTAAATTTGAGAGAAAAGTTTTGAAAATTGTTTTTCTCGTATTTTTATTCTGAATTAACGATTCATATTTTCCGGTGGGCACAATTTCTGAGACTAAGTTCTGAGACATCCACATTCGACTTTAGTAATGATTACTTTTGATAGTAATGTATAAATATTCAGGTAACAAATTTTTTCCTTGTTTTACTTAAAGCAGATTTTTCATTTCTATGAAATGTTTAGAAAGTTATGTCCAAGTGAAAAGAAGAATGTTGCCTATATGTTATTGCACAAATTTTAAGTTTTGTCATTGAATTTCATTTTCCAAAGTTCTTATCTTTTTCAAATAATTAAAATTCCTAAAATGTATGTAAAGCACTTTTAATCATTTGGAGATAGAATAACTCTTCCTTTATATTTAATAAATTCACAAACAACTGATCATACTATGAATGTTTTCTGCACTTCAAATTGACGACAAATTAAAATAAGCATTGAGTTGAAAGATTAGATAAAATCATCATTTGCTTGATAATTAATCGTCGGTACTGACGTAAGTCTTACTATAAGGCTGAATCTGAAAATGAAGCAGAGCTTTACATGAGAAAATTAACTAGGTAAACATTAAAATTGGAAAGAATTGGACAAAATTATTCAGCATATTATCATCCACATTAATTTTACAACTTGGTGTTCTGTAGGTTCATATTTTGTACATTAATAGAGATGGAAAAACTACGTTGGGTTATCATATTCAATTATTATTTGCTAATTAGTGATGGTACTTTGTTTTTTAGTCCAACCAGAGATACAATTCTTATGGATTCTAATATTAAAAAAGCTTGAAAATTGCTAAAAATCCATATACCCACAGTACTAAAACAATAGTTGTCCGTGATTGCTAGCATTGTTCCTTAACTATAAAATACCTTTAGGCAAAGTTCTGTTTTAAATATTACATTTGATAAGCTTGAAATTGCTTATCATAAAATATTTTATTAGGAATTGATAAAATTGTACATATGTAATATATAATCAAATTCTATAATTCAAATATATATATATATATATATATATATAGGGTGAGTCTAAATTGCTTTTACCAAATAAGAGGGGTGAAAGTACCCATCCAGACGAGCAATAATTGCTTGAACGCTTCGAAGCATGAACAAGTCATTACCTCTGACGTCGTTTTGTACCTGCCTACATAGGTCCGGCACTTCTAGAGTGCCACATATCCCGCATGATGGATCGGACGTGACGGACCTGTGGCTTGGCCTCCTCGCTCACCGGACCTCAACCCACTGGACTTTTTCTTCTGGGGGCACATGAAATCTTTAGTGTACCAGATGCCTGTGGTCACGGTTGAAGATCTCGTAGCGAGAATCGGTGTTGCCACAGACAAAATTAACACAAAACCAGGAATCTTCGAGAGGGTGCGCCAGTCATTCCTTCGCCGGTTTGAACTGTGCAACGACACGCTTGACCTCCACTTTGAGCACTTGCTATGAGTTTTTTCTCTGATCAATAAATCAGATTGTGCAACTTTTTATATCGTTCATTCGCTTTCCCAACGTTGTTGTAAGTTCATGTTGAAATTCTAATTTTACTCTTTTCTGCCTCTCAGAGTGGAATGCGACCCTATGTACCATGGTAATTATTGCTCGTCTGGATGGGTACTATCACCCCTCTTATTTGGTAAAAACAATTTAGACTCACCCTGTATAGATAAATAAATAAGTATATATATAAATATATATGTATAAATATATATATATATAAATATATATATATAAATATATATATATATAAATATATATATAAATAAATATATATATAAATATAAATAAATATATATAAATAAATAAATATATATATACGAGGTACAGTCAATAAGTTCGGGGACTCCCCTCCCCTCATGCCCAGTGTGTGTGCGAACCGAAAGAACGATGTTGTTTGCAAGTCTGGTTCTTTGCACACACGTGAGACGTCACATGACGCTTTGCGAAAATGCTAAGACGCGCATCTCACCATTTGGCTAAAGACTCAGCCTGTGAAGTCGATGTAGCAAAATGTCCTTCTTGGAGCAACGTTCCAACATTAAATTCTGCTACAAATTAGGAAAAAGCACTGCAGAAACGTTATGGTTACTGCAACAAGCGTATGGAGATGAAGCTATGTGCAGATCGAAAGTTTGGAAATGGTACAGCTTGTTTAAAAATGGGAGAGACGCCGTTACAGATGATCCGCGAAGCGGCCGGCCAGTGACCGCACGAACAGAGGTGAACATCCAACGGGTAGGAGCTGTGATCAGAAGTGAATGTCGGTAAACAGTCAGTGCAGTGGCCACACAGACTTGTATTTCGCACGGAACATGTCACACGATCCTTTCTTTGGATTTGCACATGCATCGCACTCCAGCGCACATTGTTCCTCGCAATCTCACCGATGATCAACGGGCTGAGTGCTGCACAATTGCCGGTGACCTAATCAGTGCTGCTGACAATGACGTGACATTTTTGTCCCGAATCATCACCGGAGACGAAACATGGTGTTTCCTCTACGATCCCCAAACCAAGCATCAGACGTCCACCTGGAAATCGCCAGTCACCGAGGTCGAAAAAGTTTCGAATGGATTGCTTGAAGAGGAAAGTCATGCTGGAGCTTTTTTTGACATGAAGGGCATCGTACACTATGAGTTCATCCTGCAAGGTGCCACCGTCAACAAAGAACGGTATGTACAGGTTCTTCGTCGTCTCCGGGAGACAATCTGTCGTAAACGTCCAGACATTTGGAAATCCAACATGTGGATGTTGTTGCATGACAATGCCCCGGCGCACCGATCCGTGATGGTGTAACAAGCCCTTGCAAAACACGGCAACACAGTTCTGCCACATTCCTCGTATTCCCCAGACCTCGCTCCCTTTGATTTCTTCCTTTTCCCGAAACTGAAAGATCGCATCAAGGGCAAGCGGTTTACAAATGCTGAAGAAGTGATGGCAGCAACGACAACCGCATTACGACAGCTCTCACGCAACGGTTTCCAGGACTGTTTCCAGAAGCTGTATCAACGCTGGCAGAAGTGTATAGTGGCAGAAGTGTATAGTTGCGGAAGGACATTATTTTGAAGGTGATTGCATTCAAATTACTTTGTAAGTGTATTGGTTGTTGTAGTAAATAAAGTCCCCGAACTTATTGACTGTACCTCGTATAAATATACGTATATATAAATATAAATATATAATTTTATTCTAATATATATCTTAAGTAAATTGGTGATATTGAGATTTTATCACTACAAAGGAGAAAATTGTGAAATTATAATGAATTTTTCAAATTCATAGTAAACCTTTTGTAGTTTTTAAACTAAAACAAATACATAATTTAAAAGTTTCTTATGATGATACATAAGGTTTTCTTAGATATTGCTTTATTTGCCAATGTTTTGATTTACATGATTATGTCTACTCTTTCAGTCATAGTCGGTGGTTTCACCCAAATATAACTGGTGTCGAAGCTGAAAAGATGCTTACTGATAGAGGACTTGATGGTAGTTTTTTAGCAAGGCCAAGCAAATCAAACCCTGGTGATTTCACACTATCAGTGAGGTAATTTTCAATTATAATTTCTGCCTTATGTTGATGTTATTAATTTGTTAAGTGTCTTTTGACAAACATTTTTTAAAACTGGGTTGACAGGTTCAAAGGTTAAATCCTAGTATACAAGTGGCCGTCGTGGCTCGGTGCGTGTGTTCACTTTGCTAACAACCTCCGAGTTGTAGGTGGCACATGTTCGATTCCTGTCAGATGAATTTCTCTCTTCTGTGTCAGTAAAATTTTCATTGTGTGTATGTCTATTTGATATTGTATGTCTTGTATCTGATATAGCATGGCCAAATATGGCCCTTGCACCATAAAACCCCAACCAACCTAGTATACAATGTGGTTGCCAATGTTCACCAAGCATCTTATCAGCAATGCTAACTATTTGGCCATGACTTACCATCAAAAAATTTAAATCACTCTAAGGCCAGGAGCCATATTCAAACCATACAAATTTTTTTACCATATTCAAATCAGTTGTCATGTCTCCTTTGTTTTTAATTATGATTTAGCACATGACTTTTTTAACTTCTATAAAATGCATCTTGTGCCAAAAAAATTGAAACACCCAGAAACATCAATAATCATGAAATTTGGTATGCAAAATCCTTTGTACCAGACAAACAAGTGATCAAGGTTTGATCACCAATGAACATCAAAGCCATTTCTGTTACAAGGGAAGTGTTCATCCCCTGAGGCTTTTGAAGAAGTGTCAGGCTCACTTTGAATATTCTGGTTTGGTGTTGCTGTTGAATTGTCATTAATTGCAACCTAGAATACCTAGATAATGCACTTGAACACTCAATGCTCAACTGAAGGACTTTGAAAGGGGTTGCATCGTGAGATTTCTGGAAGTAGGTTGATCTTGTTGACAAATCGCTCACATCGATGTGCACCAACTGTCATGACAGTACTAACAGTAGTGAGTCAGTGAAGCTGCTCATGTACCCCACAAATGCTCTGGTTGGCCCAGAAGGATAAAAGTGAGAGGAGAGGCTGATAATGAGACAAACTGAAACTGCTTCAGCAGCTTCCTGTTGACCATCTAACAATTTATATTGTCCACTATACAGTCTCCTGTATCATTACAAATCATTGCCAGACACAGACAGAACTGCACGCATGTCGCCAGTTAAGATGTACCGTTCTGTTTACTGTTGAGTAGCACACCACTGTTACTTGCAGTGTAATGGTTCCTATAACCTGTTTTGCCTTTCTTATGTTTCCATGGTGCCATGAATTACCAGCGTAACATCAGGACCCTTAGTTCAGCTCTATTAAGGGTGCTTCTGTGGTGTTGAAACCCTTCCTCATCCAGAGAGATCCCCAGATCTGTTTCCCTTTTGAACATGTCTGGGTTATGCTAGGCCATCAATTCCTCAGCTTTAAATAGAAGAGATCTAGAGCAGTAGCTGCAGAATGCTTGGCATAATTTACCAAGTATAGTATAAGTGTTTTATTTGACTCCATGCCATACTACATATTGACATGTATCGCCACCAATTACTACTTTACAATTTACTCAGGTATAACTTTTGTCATAATTCTACAATAATAAAAAGTCCTCATAACAAAGAGTTTCATTCCAATCGAACACTGGCTTCAAGATGTTTTATTTTTGGCTCAGAATATATATCAGGAAGTGAAATTTAAGAACCCACAATTGTGATCTGATATAAATTTGGTGATTTCATGAGAAAGCAAAACTACTCTCTAGGTGTCTGGGTAGGGTCAGGGGAGAGGCTCGATCACTTTGGTGTACTTTTTGAAGTCATACTGGAATGAATCGACATTTTTCAATTCCCAGGTGATCCTAATAACCTTCATTATTTAAAAAAATCCCAGTGCTGTTGTCACATTTTCTACTAAAGCCAGACTGGGCCACATTAACTCAGGCCTACTTGAATCTTTTTTACCTCGCTGACTCCAACAAGTGCCTTATTTGTCTTCATGAGGAATAGACTTTGTAGCATATCTTGTTCGACCTCACCGGAAAGAATATTTTTAGAATTCTTTTAAAGAAATTTATGATTGGATCTTGTATTACTGTTTTTCTAATGTTCATCTTATGTGTATTGCTTTGCTGGCTTACAGAAGACATGAAAATGCCATTAATATGCTGAACTCATGTATCAAGATGTAATGAAAAACAGAATAATACATATTTTATTCAAATTCTATGTGGACATGAACAACAGTTTCTCTGTTTCGGTATTGTGCCTTTAAAAAATATCATGCTCCTCTGGTATACATGTCCCACATCTGTATCTACTTTGATTCCAGAACCAATTAAGTTGATACACTCCTCACAAAATAAAAAATATGTATCCCAACTAATGGATAGTTTTCTCTTTCCTTTATGTAATTATCGTATACTTTTGTTATAAACACAATGAAAAAATTTGACTCTATTGGAGAAAATTACTTAAAAATTACTGTCTGGGTGTTGAACTCACTCATATTCACCTGCCCTGCAATAGTAGCTGCTCTTCAAACCATCGATTACCATCCTGAAGAACAGCTTTATAGCGAGAAAATAAACAACATCACCCAAGCTGTCCAAAATGCAGTGATATCTGACTCAGAAATGGACACAAAGCAATGAAAAATATATAGCTGTTTCAATCTAGAAAGCAGATATTACAATACAAAAACTTCTCATTATCCCTTAGATCTTGTGCCCCAGTATCAGAATAGTGGTGATACCCTCGCTATGATTTGTAATCTCTGCTTTGAATTATAGTTTTGAGTTATCTACATTTCAAATACAAATCATTTGCTAACTATAATTTACTTTTTTTTTATTCAGCTTCCATTTGTAATAAAATTGGTTTGAAAATGTTTTTAATCTTAATTTGCTATAAAATTTTACAAAATGAAATTACTCAAAATGAAAAACACTTGAAAGCTAAGCTGGGATCAGAGATGGACTGGCATGCTGGATCGAATCAGAAATTGTTACCATCTGCCAGCCTCAGGGTGTGCGTAAAAGTCAAAAATAAAAATGTTTCAAAACCATTCATAACACTTTTAAAATAGCTAAATTTTGTACTCTTATTAAAATACATGTACATGTAAATATTTTGCACTTGTTTGTCGAAAATTGACATTTATTCAATGTTAACAAAACATTATAAAATTAGAGGATTAAGAAAATACAAAAATGAACAAGAAGTTATAAATACGAGGGGTGTTCAAATGAAAAGGTACGAAACGTCATAACAACCAAACCAGTTGAAATTTGAATATGCCACTTTGGGATAATGTAATGAGACATCTAGGGACGTGAATGTACGAGTACCGGCGTGGTTGTGCGCATGCGCAGGTGCCCACATATGATGCAGGAGAGAAGCAGGCAGTTGTGTGTTCATTCCAATTGACGCGGCAGTGAGTGTGAGGACATCATTGCGTTCACATTGCAAAATTCGACGATTGAGGAGCAGCGAGGTGTTGTCAGATTTCTGACTGCGGAAGGGGTTAAACCGGCCGATATTCATCGCCGGATGGTGGCTGTATACGGGGGAGACTGTGTCCGACAAGTCAGTGAGAAAGTGGAGTGCCCGTTTTCGTGAAGGCCGGGAGTGTTTGAGTGATGACCCGAGACCAGGCCAGGCAAACAGGGTAATCACGGCCGAACTCATCGATAAGGTGAACGACCTGGTGAGAAGTGATCGGCGTGTCACAATGCGAACGTTGGTAGTGATGGTGGGGGCCAGCGTTGGAACAGTGTGGACAATTGTGCATGACAGGTTGGGTTACCGGAAGGTGTGCGCGCAGTGGGTTCCGAAGAAGCTCAGCGAACCGCAAAAGGAACTGCGTATGGGGCTAGCACTGCAACACCTGTTCCGGTATCATGAAGACCCCGCTTTCCTGGAGCGGATTGTCATCAGTGATGAGAGCTGGTGCCATCACTTCAAGCCAGAGACAAAGCGGGCCAGCATGCAATGGAAGCATGCGTCGTCACCTCCCCTAAGAAATTCAAAGCTGTGCCCTCAGCAGGCAAGGTGATGCTCACCGTCTTTTTCGATGTCTGAGGTCCGATACTCATTGAATTCCTCGAGCACGGAAAAACCATTAACAGTGACATGTACTGTGAGACACTCCGTAGCCTACGCAAGTCCATCAAGAGCAAACGGCCTAGGCTGCTCACGGAGGGAGTGATTCTGCTCCACGATAACGCGCATCCACACGTCTCCAGGGGTACTGGCCAAGTTCAAGTGGGAGCAGCTTGAGCATCCGCCCTACAGGCCGGACATGTCTCCCTGTGACTTCCATCTATTTTGTCCTCTAAAAAACATCTCAAAGGGAAGCGCTTCAACTTGGACGATGAACTGAAGGACACAGTGGAGGACTGGCTCTTGTCACAGCCACAGGAATTCTGGGAACAGGGAATCCTTTGGCTCGTGAAACAGTGGGATAGTTGTGCTCAAGCCTCTGGTGATTACTTTTGAGTAAAGACTTCAATTATACCCACAGTGTCGTTTCGTACCTTTTCATTTGAACTCCCCTCGTATAACAATTTGTAATGGTA
The DNA here is from genome assembly GCA_933210815.1 of Meta bourneti. Lineage (NCBI taxonomy): Eukaryota > Metazoa > Arthropoda > Arachnida > Araneae > Tetragnathidae > Meta > Meta bourneti. The sequence goes on along the minus strand of OW119931.1, from coordinate 32,870,988 downwards.
GTACTTTGTAGTATCACTAATTATTTCTTCATTAGTTACATCATATAATAAATCTTTTTCCCACTTATAAGGATTCCCACTTATAGGACAGGACTTATAGGAAAATTAGGATTGTTATAAGATAACAATCCTGATTTTCTTGTGTCAGGTGACAGCCCATTTTAAATGTACTTCAATTTTAAAAATGTGCTTTTTTATTGTAAATTACTGAATAGTCATGCATATACGCAATAACAGCAATGTAGCAATTTAAAGAGACTAATTTTCATTTCATGCATTAAATTGAGAAAAATTGAGATGTATTCCATGTGTAAACAAGAATTTTTATATATTGCTTACACTTATACCTATTGCAGTGTTTGCAAAGTAACATCAAACTAATTCAATTTGATCATGTTTATTTAGTTTGATTTAAACCTTTCATTTATCATATTGCTATATAGAGTGTAACTTTTCTGGAAGGAAGAAACATTTTTATATATTTTCACATTATATGCTTACCTTAGCTCAATGTTTTCCAGCAACAGAAGTGCCCTGTTTGAATTCTATTTGTACATCAACATTTATTAGGGCGCTCATCAGTGATACTTTATTACAGTGGAATGATTTTCAATAGAGTTTTTTTCAGGGAAAAATTAATGCACTAAGCAAAAATCTCTTCACAGTTCAAAAAATAACTCAAACGACTTCACAAATGCTATGAATTTGTCAACTTGGAAACGGAACGGACTTTCCTCCACAGAAATGCTATAAAAGATTGCACCTCCATAAGGCCTAGGTCACTCACATCCGGGAGAATGACAAACTGTTTTTCATCTTGAGCACTGAGGACAAAAGCTATAGATCTCGTCTTAACATGAGAAGACAACCTACCCCTACTTATCCAGTTATTTACTCATAATTTTACTCCTGCCTCAGGTTAAAGACAGGGTAAAAGGATTCCAAAATTTCTTCCAAACCCAGTAGTATCGATTTTTTAATGACGAAAGGGTAATTTCCCAGATGCTTTCCCTAATTTTATTGCTGTCTTTTCTTTTGTCGTAGATGGAATGATGAACTGGAGATTAATTTCAATGTATTGCATTGTGTTGGAAACAAAGCTTACTTCTAGTAGTTTTAGCTGACTTGGTAAAAAAAGTTGGCAAAAAATAAGATTTAGATCAAGGCCGCATTGAGCTCTGAACCTTTTGTATGAAGTGGTCAAGTGACAGAAAACAGAACTGAAGAATAACTTGTTGAGTCAATGTAAAATTAGAAAATCAAAGGGGATAAGCATGTTGAAATGCTCTTTGCGATGCGTTTCTACTAACCATAGATTTGCTTTTTAATTCTAAGATTGATTACTTAAATTTTCACAGTAATCAGATACCATTACGAAACATACTTTTATTGAAGCAAGATGTCAACACATTAAAATTGAAAACTTTTTCATTTTTAATGTGACTTTAAAATCAGAATGTACCAAATAGGTATGAAAACAAATATAAAGCATGCAACTGAGAAGTGAAACATTAATGACACAAAATACTAGAGTTGCAGCAAAAAAGCACCCTTAAAATATTAAATTTTATTATTTATTCACTTACTCATGCATGACTTCAAAATCAGATCAGTATACAGATGTGTTTTGTTTCATCCAACATATATTTACATTGTTATGGAGAAAAGACACATGAATGCAATATTAAAAATTTAGATTGTTATCACAGTGAGAGGAAGTCATCCTCTATTCAAGGCTGTACAGAACAGATTATGTGACATGAAAATAATTTTACTCACTTGATATTTTATTGGTTTGATAGAAAAGTATTAAAGCATGTTTAGTCCAATCACAGTATTTTATGTATTTTTTTCTCAGAGATCTACTGACCTCCCTATGTCCCCAGTCTCGTGGGAATTTCTAGATTTCCTGGTGACCCAGTCCATGATTGTCTGAGATAGATCTTGGAAGCCAATGTTTCTGTATTACGCATAGATTAATTATTGTTAGAATTTTATAAACTGTTATTTTATTCATGATAGTTGAAAGTAAAAGTTTATGCTCTTTGCATCGATTTTAATAGCTATTGTTATTTGTTTTGTAGGCGGAATGGTGAGGTGACCCATATTAAAATTCAAAACACAGGTGACTATTATGATTTGTATGGAGGTGAAAAGTTTGCTACATTGGCTGAGCTTGTGCAATATTACATGGAGAATCAAGGTCAACTGAAAGAAAAAAATGGAGAAGTCATTGAATTGAAATATCCACTGGTCTGTGCAGATCCTACTACAGAGCGGTAAGATTATAAAATGTATTACTTTTTAAAATATAAAAAATGCTTTCTGGTACTTTTAAACACTTCAAGTTGAAATAAAAAAGCTATGAATGTGAGAAAGTAGTCTTTTAAATATAAGTAAATATATGATATTAAAAGTGCAATATATAAAACCTTTTGCAAACCATTATTCTTTGTTCAATGAAAAAAGAAAAATAATTGCTCGAGGTCTTTTATGTCTAGTGTAAGGTAAAAATGAGGAATTTTAAGTTACATAAACCAGAAAACATCTTAAAATAATTGACAAAACATGCTATAAAATTGCAATATGCGATTAATTAAAAAGTGAGTGGTGATAAGTGATAACACTATTCAAAAATAACATTTAAACTTGAGTTTTCCTCTTATTTTCTTTGGTCCTGATGTTAATGGACGTTTTTTCCCAATTGAAATAACTATCGACTATTTTTACCCCCTTGTCTTCATCTTTATTCGTCATTTTTTCAAACTCTTAATATTTGACTATCGTAGTGACTTAGTGATAGCAAGTGGAGATGTAGCTTTTTGAGAACAAATCTTACTATGTGATTTACCAGGTTTACCTCTAACTGAAACATGTTTGTCTTTAATTATTGTAGTTGGTTTCACGGTCCATTGTCTGGTAAAGAAGCTGAACGAATTTTGATGGATAAAGGGAAAAATGGAAGTTTCTTGGTTCGAGAGAGTCAAAGCAAACCTGGTGACTTTGTCTTATCTGTACGAACTGATGATAAAGTCACTCATGTCATGATACGTTATCAGGCATGTATTGTTTTTAACTTTGAGTTATACAATTAATTTTTTTGTTTATGATTATTTGAGACTAATATAGAATGTCACCATGGTTACTGGAGTACAAAAATTGTTCCACTTTCTCTTATGTTACAATAGGGGTCTTGGTTTGAAAAGAACATCCTGGGGATCTGAATCGGTTGGTCATTTGTCCTGGTCAGAAGAAAAACTGTGGCCACATTCATTTATATGTATTGTGAAGTGATTCCCATATCCAAGATAATATTGTTCACTGAATGCAAGAACTAGGTAACTCGAAAAATGATATATTTTGTGGAAAACTTAAATTAGTAAAGCTGAGAGATCTTACTGAATTTAATGCAAGCAATAAGCAACTTTTTAACCACCTGAGCTCTATCGGCTAATGAAAAATGTAGGTATACGTGAAACTAGAATGAAAATCCTAAAAATTTGATTTCTTGCATTCAAGTGATGGTATGCGTTAGAGTAACTGGATCCCAAGCCAATCAACAAACACTGATCCTTTGAAAGTAGCGTGACGCTTAGTTTTCCCTGCAGAGGTTTTCCCTTTTCATCCAAACTGCTGCAGAATGTCCTAGGAAAACAGGGTGGGTGTTGATGTTAATTTGAATGAACATCAGTATTACTTATTCTAAAATTGAAGCATGTGCATTGAAATTTATTAAGCCAATGGTGATTCTGTGATAAATTGTTTGAAGTGGTAATTGCCAAAGCATTTTGGTCTTCAAATCTTAGTACACGAAAAACCGAGAACTTGAATTTCTACAATAATTTGGTTTGTCGCTTTAGGGCTATTTTTGTTACATAAAGGCAAATTATACTGGTACCTACAGTTTAAAATATTCAAACCCAGAGCCTATTGAACCCAAGAGAATTCATTGATCTCACCTCTGTATAAGATGTCCTGGTTTGAAAAACATAGTAAGCCTTATAAAAAGGTCCTAGTTTGAAAAATAAATATTAACCCTAGTTAGGAAATAGACTTGTTAAAATATGTAGTATAAAAGTTGAGTAAAAGCTTAAAAAAGCATCTTTATTTTGCTTTCTGTTTTTGAATAAATTAATTTGTATTACAAGGGAAAATATTCCAGGATAAATTTTAAAAGTAGTCTGGTAGTGCCACTTTGAGCTGATTTTGTTCATTAGTGATTCTATCTATATTTTGATTAAGCTGCCTACCTGGTATAGTGGCCATAGTGTTTGTCTGCCACTCAGTAGGTCCCAGATGTGAATCCCGGTTTGTAAGCATATTGATGTTGGTGACTGTTAAGAGTAACGATGGTTTACCTATTGGATGCTTCTTTAGATATAATCAATTCATCCCTTGTAATGCTGAAGGCCATTGAGATGAATGGCCAGGCATTAAAAAGAACATTGTTGGATAAAATACATTATTGATTAAAGGATGCATTCTTACTTTTATAGCATAGTCTTCACCATTGTCATGTTGCTTCACGAGGTTTCAAGAAGCTACTCATAAAATCTCAAAATTAAAGTTGAGTTTAGAAGTTATATTCTAGGTAATCTTTACTGGTTTAATGGAATAAGGCTTACATTACCCTCATGATTAAAAATTAACTTCGCTCTTGATTCACTATCTCTCAGGACTACAGATATCATTAAAAATGATATTTAAAATGATATAATTAAAAAAATGATATTTAATGTTCATTGTACTTTTTGATTCTTTACAACAAATAAATGTGTTTAGAATTTGCTTTTTAAGAATGTGAATATATATTAACGAAAATAATTTGAAAGTGGTCTTTCATGCACGCTAATCCTTTTAAAGATTTTGTCTGACTTATAAAATGTATTTACAGGTTTTTGAATGAATGGTTTGTTTCTTGTGAATATCTTGAAAAAGATAACCATGAAATAATTTTATCTTTTCACAATTCCAAAAGTTCCATTGTTACAGTATGTATGTTTTTAGGATGGCAAGTACGATGTTGGAGGTGGTGAAAAATTTGATAGCTTGACTGACCTAGTTGAACATTATAAAAAGAATCCCATGGTGGAAACAACTGGAACTGTTGTTCATCTGAAAATGCCATTTAATGCTACTCGTATCACTGCATCCACAATCGAGTGTAGGGTACAACAGCTAGCAAAAGAAAACAGCCAAAGCAGTGGCAAAGCAGGTTTTTGGGAAGAATTTGAGGTAATATTTCATTCTCTTAATTGCAAGAGTAATTGTTTGTTGAGGAATGTTAATTTCTTTCATTTTCAGGCATGTGAAGATTCAGATTCGGCAGGTGAACTCTAAAAATTTGTGCTTTAAAATTATATTTTGGCTCCTTATATATTGGTAAAATTATAATTTTTATATGAATTGTTCCAAATTATCTTACTTAAAAAATATTTGGATTTAAAAAATAAGTATTTCAATTTCAAATAGATATTTTTCTAAATTTTTGTTCACATGAGTATACTTTTCTTGACTTATTTTATGGAATTCAATTTTTTTATATTCCATTAATAAGTAAAAGTTTTGTTATTATGTAAATCAAGCTACTATTTTTCTTTTATTACAGTACCTTCAGCAACAAGAATGTAAACATTTGTATAGCAGAAAAGAGGGCCAAAAGCCAGAAAATAGATCTAAGAACAGATATAAAAACATTTTGCCATGTAAGTTTGATACTGTTTTGAATATTTTACCATAAAATAGCATTTAATAAATCAATGCTATATTTTATTTTTACACGTTTAAGAAAGTCGCGGAATGATTTCCTTTTGTATATTCTATTCAAATTCTCTCTTTACTTCTCAATTGAGTTCTTAGACATGGACTCATTATTGATTCAACAGCATTCTTTCCCATCTCAGATGACACTGACCATAAATTTATTCATATCTCATTTTCCCTTAAATTTGCTGTTTGTGCACCATTCACAACCTCTGTTGGCTGTATCTCAATGCTTTACCTTGTTTTCATATTAGCTTTCATGATGCACAGATGTCTCACCCCTGGGACTGCTATTTGTAGTTCATGTTCTTAATATTGTCATGAATTTGCATTCATTTTGAAATGAGAGAGAAACAATCTCAGGTGTGTGCTTCATTTAAAAATGACATTTATCTCAAGATTTTACAGCAATTTTTATTATTTAACGCAAGTAATACATAAACTGTATGAACATGATAGATTTAATGCACACACTAATACATAAATGAGGTGATGAATTTGGTACTATATGGATGCTTAGGTATGTATACGAGCTAGACATTGAATAAGAATATAATCCAATCTGGTAGCTGTAATTTTGTGAATGATAAAGCACTGGTCTTCTGTTTTAATCAATCTATATAAATAAAAATGGAGGATTTGTTTGTACGTTGAATTTTTTCGACCCATTTCAAGTTTTGTATCCGTTTTGAACCCTTCTAATGCAAAATCCGTCTCTTGTGCGTTTGGTGTCTATGTGTGTGCCCGTACTACGTCCAAAGGGTTGAACATATTTTCATGAAACTTTGCATATTGCGAGTACTTACATTCATTTAGCGACTGAACTTTGGTTGTATTTGTCTATCTTCCTGTTCTATGTCTGGTTTTGTGGCTGTGTGTTTGTACAAGTATCACAAAATTTATTCAACATATTTTAATGCATCTTTATTTGATAAACCATATTTTAGTTTAGTGAATGCATTATATAAAATTTCCTTGTTTACATATTTAGATAAGTTGCATGCTAAAACTTCCAAAAACTATTTTTATGGAATTTATATTCTAGTACTTTTGTATTTTGAGTTTTATTTATTTTCTTTGATATGTAAACTGTTTCCGAAATATTTGGGACAGACGATAATTTGCTACAAAACGGAAACTCATGTTAGTAATTTTTTCTGTTTTCTTTGCTCAGAATTAATTTCCATTAAAATTTTTTTTCTAATTTCTAATTTTTAGTTGTAAGTTTTGGCAACTGTCAAAATAGACTGTCAAAGATCAAGGGATAAAAAGAATCATGAATTTATGTCTTTAGAACCACTTTTTTCCCATCATCTTTTTATTTTTTTGTGCTGTTTTTCTGTTTTAAATATTTATTATTTCAACAAATTATACTTCCTTTTCATCACACAACACCACCACAAAGTATTTGATATAAAGTGGCATGTAAGTTAGAATAAAGCAAATTTTAAGTGGAATTTTGCCATTGTTGAAAGAACATTAATGTTAAAAAAGTCTGAACTAGAACTTTTGAAATATTACTAATTCTTTGCCAAATTGACAGGTCAAGGTGGCTTATTTTACGAGTTGAAGCTATATTTAAGCAACTTATGTAAGGAAAGTTTGCTTAAAACGAGTTTTCTTTAGAAGAAACATTGTCAAATCGATTTTTCATTTAAAAAAATGGTTATAAGTTACCTTTGCTTTCTACTAAAGACATCCAATTAAAACAAGTTCTTTTATTGTATGTGCCACAAAACAGAATTTTCAAGAAGAAATGTATTTACTTTTCAAACAAACTTAGTGATAAATATCTTATCACTAAGTTTGTCATCTTAAATCATCTTATTAATTTGACATCTTTCCCGAAATGATTGTGAAATTTGAAAATGTTGCAAGCCTGGTGCAAGAGTGCCACAAGTAAAAAAATATTGATAGGTAAACTATGAGTGGAGAGTATTCACCATAGTATTCATCATTTTTATGAATAGAGTTGGAACAACTTTACAGGAAAAGAATTTAAGAAAGGGAATTCCTAATCCTCCCTCAAAATCGTCTTTTGAAGTGGTTACCTCAGTGTCTGTCACCTTTCATCAGTTTGTTCCTTAGCAGGGTGCGTTATATGTGAAATGTATTACATGGATGGATATGCATGTATAGGATTTGTGTTGAAAGTAGGTAGTGGAAATTATAAAAATGTGTTAAATTATTTAACTCACACTTGGACGATTTGTCATTTTTCTACGAAAAAGAAAAGTGATTATTCTGGTAACTTTTTCAAACTATAGTTAACCAATTCAACCCGTGTGGGGTCAGGTAGTTTTGCTAGTATTCAATAATATTAATATTGATCCTGCTCATTTACATCCTCAATGAGTTTTAAAATTTAAAAGTAAGGTATATAAGAGAGAACTAACAAAGGTAAAATAATTTATTTAATTGCTGCTCTATAGGTTTGCTACAACGCTTTTGATCTTATTTTCCACCGAAAATGGTATTTGTAGAACTTAGTGAACACATGTTAAAATTTCATTGCAGGCATTTTTATGCTTGCACAAATACGATAAAATTACAATTCATTTAAATGTGTTCATTCCTTCAGTGGAATTTATATATTTGGATTACATTAACTATAAGCTTAATTTTATACCATGGATTTGTGTTAAACCAATTAGAATCATTTTTCATTTTGATTTTAAATACCTGATGAAAATTGATATCTCCAATGATTTTTGTGTCCTAAATTTTACAGTTGATCATACTCGAGTAATATTAAAGGATGTAGATGCCAATGTTCCTGGATCAGATTATGTGAATGCCAATATAATTACGGTATGTATTTTTAAAATTTGATTTTTAATTTCAAAACTAAAATAGGTAATAATCGTAGTACCTATCCTTTTTGCTTTAATACTTTTCAAAACAAAAATATTTCTAAGAGTGGAATTTAATGAGCATATATATTTAAAATTCTTTTCAATAAGTTTAAATATTGTTGTCATGTCCATTTCTGAGTCATCTCACCATGTGCATTTTGCACAGCATTGGCGATGTCGATTATTTTCTTGCTCAATGATTTGAAGAGCAGCTTTTATTGCAGGGCAAGTGAATATATGATTAGGGTGTGAGTTTAATGCCCATACGGTTGTTACAATGTCTATGTTATGGTTCCATCACTGTTAATTTTCATGACTTTAAATGTCCTGTTCTTAGTCTGGATATTGGGGTGGTGGTTTTTCTATTGATGTTACTTTCACAAATTTGTTTTATTAAAAATTTTGTGATTATTGCAAATGTTTTATAGGTAGCTTGCTATCTCAAAGGCACTACAACAGTGTATTGCATGAAATTTTAACACCATGTACACATGTTTCGTATTCGTAAAAGAATATTAGAACAAATTCTCACATGAATATGTTCTAATACATATTCATGTGAGAATTTGCCCTTTAATTTTTTGTTATCATGTTTGTCATTTTTATGGGAATAATACTTGATCCAAGTGCTAAAATACAGTTTTGCTATCCAAACCTGCTACATCCTAATGAGTAAACTAAAGATGATTGCAAAAAATTTGAACTTTTGCAATTTTGTGTAAAAATTACAAAATTCTTATGTTCTGTAAATTAACAAACTCAGATCCAAAAGATTTAATTTTAAACTAATTATTTAATCAATATGATTAAAAAAATAATAGCTCCATTACTTGAATTTTCCACTGTTAGTGCATTCAGGCAGTGTTTCCCATGGTAATACTTATTTAGTATTTCACAACTTATGTTTATGACATTAAATGTGTAAAATAAGAATTACATGTCTTTAAATGTGAACCCTGAAATTGTTTTCCTTACTAAGAATTGAATTATGAGTTCAGGTGATAAAAATAAAAAAATGCAAGAGATTGCTGATTTTAGAAATTAATATTGATTACAATTAAATACTTTAAAATTGCAACTATAGTGCTTGCCAATAATACAATTTGCTGTTCAATATAAAATTCCTATGGGTATGGATTCAAATCACTGCAATATTATTGTAAAATTGCCGGTTAATAAAATCAACGGCTTTACTTACAAAACGATGGTTTCCAGTCATTTAGTAATTTAGCTGGAGCTTATAAGATCTTAGTCAAAAGTATGTCCATTTCTTAGAATTCCTGTTTACTCAGCTAAGAGTAGGTTTATTTCAAGAAGGGATTTTTCTGAAATTGTTTTACTACAATGATTCCTCAATACTGAGGTTAAAGTGTCCATGTGATGTCACAAGCATCTTTTAGATCTCAACAAAATAATTTTCATAATTTTCAAGTAGTGGTCATCTATTTGAAAATGAAGCGCCATTAATTAATTTGATTTTATTTATGCCATTGAAATGTAACTTGATTTCATGGTCTCAAATTTATTTCAATAGAAGTGATTTTATTGAGCCATTGGTTCTGTAATGGTTACTATTTTTCTTTTTAATATTGTGAAATAGGGATTTATGTTTTTTACTGAATTATATAAAGTTCATGTTCTATCTTACATTTTAAAGAACAGTCTAAGCTCTATGTAATGAATATCAGTTGTTAAATGCTGTTAAGGTTCTATAAAAATTTGTCCCTTATACATAAACAGTGTCCCTTATACATAAAAAAATTATTACAAATTTACATATAAAGTTGTGTTTGTTTGTATTTGAAAATTATGTCATCTTATATGTTTAAAATTTTTTGTTACTGTTATTGAATTCTGGAAAGTTGCTATTTATTTTTCATAGATGCATTATTTTTCTGAATTTTTCAATTTCTAGCCTGATGAAGATGCATCTGGTGATGGGCCAAAAAAATATTACATTGCAACTCAAGGATGTTTACACAACACCGTTGCTGATTTTTGGTGGATGGTTTGGCAAGAGAATACTCGAGTAATTGTCATGACAACTAAAGAAATGGAAAGGGGCAAAGTATGTTACAAATTGTTTCTGCATTGTAAAGATTTTTATTCAATGCATATTTTCGTAAATGACTTTTGTATTTCTTTTTCTATGGTAGGCTATTCTGGAGTTTAGTTTCAACTTTACAATACAAAGGGCCACATTTATATATATATATATATATATATATATATATATATATATATATATATATTGTTATATATATATATATATGTTGGCTCATATTGGTTGACTAACAGAGACTCTTAGATGGCATATTTTAATTAAACACATACATTTTAGCAATCAAACACTTTTAATTCTTTGTACTTCATGATTATAAAATGATACAGTTCTAGGATGTTACTATAATTCATGTAAGATATATACACTTTAATACAATACTTAAGTACAATAAGATATATTTTTATAGGGATAGATGTCATTGCATTCTTGATGAAAAACTTGACAATGTTTTTGCCTATCTAAAGCTTCAATATCAGGTGTAATCTGCATTGTTGCAATTTATGTAGCCAATACCCCATATTGGCTTGGACCATGTGACATAAAACTCCAACTACCAACCAACCCACATGTCAATTCTTCATTCAGCCACTCATCTTAATTCTCCAACTGTGATTAAATAAAAACCTCTTAAATTTATTTAATTTTGAAAATGAAAGCGTTTGCAAATATTGTACACTTTTTCCTGCAAGACCTTAGATGAGTCAAGTAAAATAAATCTTCTAAATGTAAAAAAATAAAAATGACAATAAAATGCTTGAGTTAAATACAGTTCAAAATAACATTAGATAAGGCTGAATAATAAAGAATGGGATGATAGAGAATAGCACTATATTCCTCTGGAATGGCAAGCTGACTTTTCATTAAAAATAAAATGAATTAGCATATTCTAAAACAGTTTAACCCAACTAACTTTTAACACTAAATTAAAAGCATGCATGCTTGTTATGTCAGTTTAAATATATTTTTGCTGATCAAGTCATAGTAAATACTGAAGTAAATTTCGTTTTAAAGTACAAAGTAATTTTACAAGAAAGGTGGAATTAAACAACAAGGTTCAGTTGTATGTTATATTAAATAGCATTAATGTTCCTTTGAGTATTTGGTATAGTAAAATAATAATTTCAGAATAAATGTGCTCGCTATTGGCCAGATGAAGATCAAGCAAAAGAAGTTGGGAAATTTGTTATAAAGAATTTGTCTGAATCTTCAACAACAGATTATATACTGAGGGAATTTCTTTTAAAAAAGGAGGACTGTGTAAGTTGAGGAATCTTTGTTTTTGTACCTAAAAATTTTGTGTTTTTGATTTCTTGTGCCAGTAAACTAATTGTATTCAGTTTTTTCATGTCTGAAGACTTAATTTTTAAAACTTATTACTTCCTAAAGGATTCAAAATAGTAAATTGGAACATTTTAAGTATTGCTAATTTCACAATTTGTATTTCCAGTTTTTTAATACATTGTATTATATTCCCAATTACAGTTTTTTTTAAAGAAAAGAAAGATCTTACTTCAAGCTCTATATACGTGTGTATATATTCACATTTATGAAGTTTCAAAATTGCACATACCTAATTACCTTAAAAAATTGAAGCAAACAAGGCAATATTAAAAGAATTAGTGTAGCTAGATTAGTTTCAACTTAAGCATTAAAACTTTATATAATGATTAGGTGAAGTTTAAGGTATTAAGTTAATAAGTGGAACACAAAAGAAAGATGGCAGTAATCTTCTTTCTTAGACGAAACTTTAAAAGCTTATAATTTTATAGTTGACATTCTAGACTTATCAAAAGTAATGTACTTAAAGGAGGAATGATCTTATATCTTCCTCTTTCACTTTTGTATACTGATTAATGTAATGTTAGTCATTTATGTAAATTGACCCAAAGGTGTAACAGCATGGGAAGACAGCACAACTTTATTCTACCAAAAAATACTCCATGGTTAAGAATCATTGCACTACATATATTACTGTTCTGTAAGTTAGTTTTTGTAGTACCAACAAAGGCAATGTATACCCATCTTTGGAACTTATTTTAATTCCTTGTTTATATAAAAATTGTCCATATTATCATGCCTGTCGTTATAAATAACATATAAATATTTGCTGTGAATATTGATAGTGCTTCATGTGTAAAATGTTTATCTCCAATTTGAATTACATATCTTGATGTTAGAAAAAAATTTATTTTTAGACGGAAACACGCTCAATTTATCACTATCATTTTACCGCATGGCCTGATCATGGTGTTCCATCTGATCCAGGATGTGTTCTTAATTTCCTTCACGATGTCAATCACCGCCAAGAATCAGTTACAGGAGCTGGTGCTATTGTTGTTCATTGCAGGTAAAAAGAAAAGTTTAATTGTAACGAGTTTATTTCTTGCCTGTCTAAAATGCAATTCTATATAACAAGTAAAATAATAAGTTTTCTGTTTACAAGCTTGTAAATGCAACTGGTAATCTTAACAGTTGATTAAGCTTTGAAGAAAAAGCATTACTTTAAAATTTTGTATTCCTCCTATTTAATTTTAGCTAATTTATTTAAAATAATTTATTTTCATGTTCAATTCAATACCAAACCTTGATTGAATCAGTATGTTTAAAATCTGAAATTATTGGTACATAGTTTTATTGCATGTGTACTTCATAGATATATGTTAATAATCTTGGTATTTGTGAATGTATCATGTGTATATCAAACTTGTTTTCCTGTTATGTTATGTACACTCATGTCCAAATTTATCTTTACATACCCAAAAATAATGATATTCCATGAAATATCCAATCGATGTAATCCATTTTTGCAGGGTATGTGTGAAAGACAAGCCTAATTAGCATTATCCAATCAAAAGTGATCAAACGGTTTCTGATATGCAAATCAAGGCATTATGTCATCCGACGATGAATCAAGCCCTTTCCGCAAAGTGAATATCTGAGTAAATTTCTGCAATACAGCGTTTGATTTCAGTGTATAAGGACTCAAAACGGTTTGTTATGGCTCCGAAGTATCATTTGGAAGAATCTGAAGTGGTGAATTATCAGCCGTTTAGAAGCAGGGCAGACAATCATGGAAGCAGCGAGATGTGTGAATATTTCAAGACAGACAGTCTCTACACTATGGAAACAATTCCAGAACTCTGCAACTGTTGTAAGGAGGCCTGGACAAGGTCGTAAACGAATAACAACTGCTTCTCAAGATCGATATCTGGCAATAACTCTGCCCATCGTAACAGGAAATCTACTGCTCTGCAGTTAAGTTCAGAGGTTGCTGCCGCCACTGGAACTGTTGTATCATGGTAAACTGTATACAGAAGGCTTAATGAAAAAGGCCTTTATGCCAGAAAGCCAAGGGTATGTGTTTCACTGTCTTCACAACAAAAGAGGGATCACTTTAATTGGTGCAAAGAACATCAGAACTGAACACCAATGGACCCATGTTCTCTTTACTGATGAGTCGAGGTTTAGTTTAACATCTGATTCTAAACATGTTTACATCTGGGAGGGAGTCAGGAACGTGAAATCTTCCTTCGAACATTATGGAAATTGACCGTTTCAGTAGTGCAGGTGTGATGGTATGGGGAGGAATAAGGATCGATGGACGTACTCCCCTACACGTTTTCAACAGCGGATCTGTGACCGGACAGAGATATCAGGATGAGGTCTTAGATCCTTATGTAAGACTTTTCAGAGGTGCTTATGAATCTGACTTTTTATTTATGGACAATAATGCTCGTCCACATCGAGCAGACCTCGTTGACGAATTCCTTGAAAGTGAAGCCATTGAACAATTACCGTGGCCAGCAAAATCTTCTGATCTGAACCCAATAGAGAGCTTATGGGACTACCTTGGAAAAGCAGTTGCACGGAGACATCCTCCTCCTAGAGATATAAATGCCCTGAAGACTGCATTGCTGGAGGAGTGGAACTTAATTCCCCAAACTGTGGTTAACAACATTATTGCCAGCATTAAAAATATGTTGTGATATGTGTGTATGCGTCAGGGCAGATCACATTCCATATTAAATTCATAAGCCTTAATTTTTTCTGAATTTTTCTTTTTTTCTGAACTCTCCTTGTCACATATTATTGCCATTTTTATTCTTTCATGCTACAGTTTTATATCATATGCAGTGCTCTTAAATTTTTTCCTTTGTATTTATGTGTTATGATGTTATGTATCATTTCACACAAATTCATAAAATTATAGTTCACAGTTTCTGAGAAATTCGTGATTTTATGCTTGTAAAGATAATTTTCGACATGAGTGTAGTTTCAAGCCTTAAAATATTCTATTTTTCTTTGCCTTTCTGATTTTAAAAGATCTTAAGTTTATGCTGTATGGAGACCTCATGTAGTTAAATGAAAACAATCTGGATGATTTGATAAAATACTAGAAAAAGAAATTTGTATCAGTCGCTTCTAAGCTTGATTTAATTTTCTGTAATGCTTTAAATTTTAATAATTTTGAATTGTTTTCACATTTCAGTGCTGGTATTGGTAGAACTGGAACCTTTATTGTCATTGATATGATTGTTGATCTTATTAAGAGACAAGGTAATTCTTTTATTTATTGTTATTTCTAAGCTGATGATTTTCGTTCATGAAATGCATTTCTTTTCCATTGAATAACTATATTTCATTGAATTAACTGTTTTGCATTGTAAAACATTGATTACACCCAATTATTTTGCAAGCATAGGATCTCTTGATTTGTACTGTATTAAAACGTTCTGTCTAAGAACAGATTCCATCACTATTTAAAGACCAATATTTGTGTGTTGGCCATCCCTTGTGTATCTTCCTTTGTTTGCATTCTAAATCCAGAAATAGAAATAAAATCTCTTACTTTTGTTTGAAAAATATCTATAGTAGATGTGGTTAGATTACCATTTATTGAAGGTGGTTGGAGAATCACTAGCTTCCACTTCTTCACTTTTGTTGTGTTATTTACTTAAATGTTTTATTGTTTTCTTTGTTGCGCACACATGTTGAGAAACTTCAAAAAGTCCTGTTTAATACATAATGAATTATCTAATAATTTCATTAAGTTTAGTATATACCATCAATATACAACATTAAGTTATAAATTAATTGAAATAATTCGATTTTCTTAACATTTTTTATGAAATCAAATTAATTATATGGATAAATCTTTTTGCATTAAGGACACATTCTCTTCTGCATAGCATTAACATACGTTAATTGTATCCATCCAGGACAATATGAATACCAAGTATTAGAATAAAATGTGGAAACATTATTTTTGACTTAAATTTCATAAAGGTAAATTATGGTATGAATTATAGCTCAAAATTAATCTCATGCTTTTGTTATTACTAATCCCCTTAGTCAGGTATAACCTAGATCAAGAACAAAAGACCATGTTTTTCAAGTTGTAGAGACCAACTTGTTTATGCTTTTGTATTTATATTGAACACTATTTATCTGGTGTATAAGTAAATGTAGTGAATGATATTTTACTCATATTGGCCAAAATAGATATTTTTACTGCTGGAGCTCATTATTTATTAATATAATGCATAATATTTAAAATTGTAATAAGCAATTTGTGTTTTAGGCCTTGATTGTGAAATAGACATTCAAAGAAGTATACAAATGGTCCGTTCTCAACGATCAGGTATGGTGCAGACTGAAGCCCAATATAAGTTTGTTTATCTAGCTGTTCAACACTATATAGACACTCTGCAACAACGGATACAAGCTGAACAGGTATGATTTCTTTTTTGTGGATTGTATTTCTAATCTGCAACTAAAGAGTTAACTTATTGACATGATATTAAAGCAGGGTATACCGATTTAAATACATTTAGTTTTTAATCATGATTTAAATCAAGCAGGTGTTAAAAAACATTGGTTAAAATTAAATTTTCTTTTACCTTAAAATTTAATAATAGAATTATTAATTAAATAATTAAGAAATTATCTGAGAAAGGGTGCACACATGTTATTTTATTGTTTAAAAGATCTGTTTGTATTCTGTCAAACTCCAATAGTGACCTTTTTAACAGAAAAATCATCCATACTTCCCTTTACATTAGTGACAATAGTATTTATTCATGTACATCTTCATTATATTTCCAAATTTTGGTTTAGTACATTGGAATTTGTCCTGCTACATTTTCTAAACCTAAACCTCTTTTGTGTTAAAGTTTACTTAATTCAATTCTGTAAATTTCATATAAACATTTAACAAGCTTCAACTTATTTACAAAAAATTAATGAATTTGTTCACTGTATTTTTTTGTATTGCTGAAAGTAAATTTAATTTTACATACAATCTAGAAAAGCATCCAGTTAGGGAGAGAGTATACTAATATCAAGTATACAGCTGAAGCAGCAGGTGCTACAGAGCCTTTGAAAGTTCTCTCAAATGCAACACCATGTGCAGTCACACTAAGCCCACCAACTCCTACAATGCCTCCTATTTTGACAAGATCCTCATGTGAAAATGTAAAGCCGCCTGTGCCTCCTAGAATTA
Source organism: Meta bourneti (assembly GCA_933210815.1). NCBI lineage: Eukaryota > Metazoa > Arthropoda > Arachnida > Araneae > Tetragnathidae > Meta > Meta bourneti. The sequence continues at coordinate 32,853,803 of OW119931.1, read as the reverse complement.
GTCCTGATGCAGTTGTACCTAGGTATTTATTTTTTTATATGCATAGAGTAGAGATTTACAAAATCTTTTTATTGCATTACCTACACTAACCAACTTTTTAGCACTACTTACAGTTTTTCTTTCAACTTAATGTTAGGTGATAAGCAGAGCTTGGATTTTTTTATCTAAAATTTTTTTTAAATGCCCTATTAAACAACCTAAAAATGACAAAAATGCAATTGAACTTTCAATTAGCAAAATATTTTCCTTTTCAAATTATCCGTGAATAAAATATTGTATTATATCTCTTTCTATGTATATAAGGTATACAATATAATCCACTTCTCACCAGAACTGACCATCTAAATTGATAAATTCTTTGTAGAATATTTATGATGCAATACTACTGCAATCAATCTCATTTATTTTTTGTAAATTTTGTATTTATTTGTGAGCATATGCACAATGAACTAATTCTTCGCTTGGTCAAGTCCCCAAATTTTTGTTTTAATGTTAAGAAGAAACAGACTAATTTATTAATTGTAGTATATTGTACTACTATTATATTATAATATAGTAATATTATAATATATTATAATACATTATATTATAATATAATTAATTATTATATTATTCTGTTTATAATGGTAAACCATGCATAATACAGATTGCTACAACAAAGCAAGGTGGTACAATTACAACTGAAAGTATTGTGGTAGCCAAAGGAGAAAACTATTCGTATGCACCATTGACAGAATTTGTGCAATTACTTCATATGCTAAAGTATTTAATACCATCTGGCCTGTGAATATTCAAATAATGATGTCTAATAGATTTTTATATAAAATACTCAAACCAACATTGAAAAGTTAAGTGAGCTACAGCAAAATTGTAGACTTGGCAGTCAACTTTGTCTTATTTGAAAGATCAGCTTAAGTTTCCTGTAGTCTCATTTAGTTCCATCAGGTGGTTTAGTACCTTATTTTTCTTTGCATTTTATACTTCTAACTAAAAATTTACTAACGAAATTAAGAGTAATCTTATAGTTTTCATAAAACTCACTTATTTTGTTTAATTTCCAAAATTCTGTTTTGTTTATTTTTCTTTCATGGATTTGTTTGATTATTTGTTGTATCTGTTGATTTATTTGTCATATATTTTGTTGATAATGCTTAGTATGATTTCAATTTTTTCTGGAGCCTTGTTATCTTGTTTTAAAAGTATTGGCTGTTGTATATAGCACCCAACTTAAAATTTTTTACTTTAATGTTCTCTTATTTATATTTTTTTATTTAAAATTAGTCTTACTTAAAAATCAAGAATTTCTTTAATTTTAAATATTTCTAACAGTTTATCTGTTTTTTTTTATATTTATAAAGACCAAAGTAAATGTTGAAAGAAATATGCATGATAGATTTTCTATTTTATCTGGTTAAACACTCATTTGCCCAAGTAGGATGGTAGTTCAAATACATTGTAGTTAAAATTAAATTGTAGTTAAAAAATTGCATAAGTTTATTGAATTGTATTAAGAATTATTTTAAGTGATAATTAAAGTAAGTTTTTTTTACCTAATTTAACAATTAAAATAAGTTAAATTTTGCTTAAAAGTTTCTTTAAAACATCTAAATCTTTTTATATCTGATTGTTTATGTAAAGACTAACCAATAGAAACAGGGTATCCAGAAATTATTTTATCTTTTTTTGCATTAAATTGAATTAAGAAATAGTTTTAAGTTGCAAATCCTCAATATACGGGTTTGATGCACAGTTAATACTAAAGCTATTTTCTTTAGACCACCAGATGAGCCATTACAATTGTATGAAAACATACCCCTTAAAGATAAACCTTTAATTCCTTTATCTACATCATTCAATATTGGACCACCACCAACTATTGCTCCACCACCGCCTCCACGAAAGTCGTGACAATTCATCTTTCAGGTAGGAAAAGGTTTTTATTCTAGTGTAAGCACTTTTTAAATTGCAAACCAGTATTTTCTGCTGCTACTATTTATGTTGATCTTAAAATCATTGAGCTTTCAGTAAACACCCCATTCCAATTTGTAAATTTTTGTGTTAAAATGAAAATGAATCATAGATGTACAAAGTATCTTGATGCTTTGTACATCTCTGTTACAACATATTAGTGCCTTATTTCTACATAGACACAGGTAAACAACATGTGGTTGGAATATTTCTTATTGTTTGCTGTATAGAATGTTAAAAGTGCATACTTATAACATATGTTCAAGTCATCTCAGTGAGCAATTTTGGGCTGCTGAAGTACATCAATCGATAAATATTTATCATTCTATGGATGTAAGATAACATTTTAGAATGATCTAAAAAATACTTACAACTAGTAATAAATTTGTATTTTAGCATGTTACTGTCTCTTGACACCCTTAAACTTTTCATAAGCATCTATCAATAGCCTGTTGTGTTTCTCCAGTGTGACTTTTAATTAAAATACCTACCATAAGCATCTATCCTTGCTAAGTATCATTGATCACTGATAAATTGGGTAGTTTGGATTTCGGTGGTAGGTTAAAAACTACAAATTTGAAAATGTAAGCAGTAAATTCTGTTGCTGTTGTATAAACACTCTTATTTATGCTATTTATTTAAAAATAATCCAGTATGTCTTTTGCAGTCTTCATTTGAATAGTTAGTTGCATATGGGGTAAGGTGGATGTAAAAATCAGTATTTTCAGTTCGAAGTAAAATTTACAAATGGCATATTTTGAAAAGTGTTTTTTTCATTATTTTATTTTAATTTATAGAACCTATAAAATCATTAAATGGTGAAACAAATTAACACAGTTATAATGATTGATAAGTATATTAAATAACTATTTTTTGTCCAATGAGCTACTGTTTACTTGTCTTCCAAATGTCAAACTTATATGCAACAATATTATTTTTGAACACTGATATAGGGTGTGACATTAGTGCTTTATTTCACTTGTAGCAAATAAGAGCATCTCATTTATTCTCATGATACTTTTTACCTATGTGTAGGGTATTATGTTTTCTCCATTTATGTTGACCTCAAGTATAGTGCTGAAAGATCTCACTTTGTTCTGCGTGTGTGTTCAACTGTTTTGTTTTTTCATTGAAATTGATTCTTTGTCATGTTTTTATTTCTACTATTAATTTGTAAGAACACAGTTCTAGGAGGCTTTATTGAAAGTGTTTGAACTATTTTCAGTCAACTGATATTGAATTTTTTTCAGGTTCCAAGAGAATTGAAGTTGCCATTTAGCTGTACATTACAGAAAATGTCCAAAAGTTGAAGAAAAGAAACTGCTTTTAAGTGTTGCTGAGCAGCACCTCTGTTCCATAATACATGTGCATTATCTACTTTTGCTTTAGATTCTAACAATATGGAAGCTCATTGTGTTATACTTTTTGAATGGTGGAAAATGATTCATTCCAAATTCAAATGTGTGTCATGAACTTAAGATCTTTTTTAAAAATTGCTGTCAGCAACAAATTATGTGATTAAAAGCATTTCTATTTTGATATATTATATAGGTATGACAAATTATGTGTGTTTTGAAATATCTTTAAAACAGATATTGTGATTAATTTATGTGCAAGTAAATATGGCATAAAGTGCCTGACCTTATTCTAGGTAATTAGAGCTTTATAGAGCAGCATTTATATGCTTTTCTCCCAGGGGTGCAGAAAGTTTGAGGAACAAACATGTGATACTATAATTTCCCACAAATGTGACCCAAGCATCCGAAAACACCAATATTTGAAATCTGAGTGAATTTAGTTAACTGTTTAAATACTAAATGAGAGGCAGAACATAAATTGAATGATATTGTTATAGTATTAGTGTGCAAGTTTCCTATTTCACATTTCTATTGCATTCCCTCAGCTAGTCCTTTATCAATTTTTAAAGGAAATATTCGATGGACTATAGTTGTGTACTTCATAACACAACTATGGCCCGAAGTTTGTCAAAAAGATAATAATAAATATATGTAACAAAAGTGCTTAATATCAATTTCTGTTTTTTCTATAAGTAATATCAGTAAAAATTAAAAAATATAAACGTTTGAAAAGCTTTATTTCAAAAGCTGCAATGAAAAAGATTTAAAAAATGGGGTGTTTTTAGACCATAATTGTGTGAAATTATGGTACTCAACAAATTAGATGCAGTCAGATAACTATTAAGACATTTGTAGAGTATATTCGCCTGATAAAGATGTTGAAATAAAATGTGTATTATCCAACTAATTAAATTGGTGCTAAAATGTTTGTTCCGCATAACTTCATGTATGACAAGATTCAAAGATGGCATAGTTTTTGAGCAAACTGAAAAAATGTATACTTTTTTATGCATTATATAATTGCTCCAGATCGACAAAATTTAAGTAGCTTGAAGTCTAGTGCACACAGAAGTCTTATAAACACAATCTCTTAGTTATAAAATACATTATTACACATTTTTGGGATTAGTACTAACCATGAATCTAAATTAACAATTGCTTCTGTACGAAATAACAATACAGGATACTTTTAAGTAACTATCCATTTTAGTGAAAAAGTTGAATGATCATTTTTTTTCATGTTTTATGAATCATTCGGATCACTGAAAAAAAAATACCAATAGTCGAAGCACGTCTGAGCAGTAAGACAAGAGTTTACAGAAAAATTCTAAAAATCACCTCCTGGCCCTCTAGATTTTTGTGCTTTTTTGTAAAAGCAGGGGTGTACAAAATTGAGGTTAATAGCATTGATCAACTTAAGGAGCCGATTGCAGTGGCTAAGACTTGTATGTTGTAAAAGGTTACTGCCTCTGAACTTTGGGATTGGTGTGTTGATATTCAAAAGGGCCACATGGAATTAGTATTTGTTGTTTTCATGTGTTTTATTTATTTGTAGCACAAAAAGAGGTATTAAAATGCTTCTTCACAGAAATGGATATTTACTTTAGAAACACCCTGTATATGTGCAATTTGATATTCTTAATGAGCTTTACATTTAAAAGAACATTCCGAATGTGTTTTTGAAACACATAATTGAACTTGCCTTTTTAAATTTATAAAAGCTTCCCAGTCTTTGGTTATCTCAAAGTCATAAAGCATTTTCCTTTTTAATGGTTGTAAAATGTTATAGTTTAGTTTTATATTGTCTTAACGTTTACTGTGACTGTTTCAGCAGTTTCACTCTATTGCAATACCAGAATTAGTTATAAGCTGTAGTATAAAGGATAATGCTCTTAACTTTTGTCTTTAATAATGCTTTTATTTTAATCTTTTTACTGTTTTTCAGAAACTTTTCAAAAGGTTTAGATTTGAATGTAAAGCAAATAATTGTATTGAAAATTCAACAATTATTCACTCCAAGGAGTGAATTATGGTTTGTGTTGATTCCGAATCTATATATTCTTTCATGCAAGTGAATTATTTATTTCGTATTTGATATGTGTAACTAGACTTCCTTTTAGTTACTCTTATATTTTGAACTGGTATTAGAAGAGAAAATCCTAAGCATAATCTAATTGTTCTGTAGAATCTTAGGTATTATTTTCTTATTTTAAGATTACAAGGGTATATCAGCATTTAATAATTGAAATGAGCATAAACAATTTTGCTTTATAGGATTGTATTGTCTAACTTAAGAGTATACTATATCGGAGAGTGTGTACCTCCTTTTTACTTCTCATTATTTTATGTTAATAGACCAGTAACTTATAACCAACTAGCAACCTTTCTCCACAAATTGAACTATCTTTCTGTTCCCAATGGAATAGAATTTCCCATTAAATAAACAAGTTAGATAAGAGTACACAAGGTTTGAGTTATGAACATGACATACATAACAATGATGCATTTGACACGAGAGTAACCAAACTTAATTCTTATTTGGCACTCTTGTAAAAGTTGTTAATATTATCTCAGTCTTCAAGTAGGTGGTGATGTAATGTCCATGTAAGACCTTAAGCCTGATGTTCTCTGATAAAAAAGTTAAAATCTGATGCAAAAATTGTAAATTTTTTAAAATGTTAAGCTGAGTGAGATGTCCGTTTCAATTTTGACTTCCTTGATTTTCACCGCAAACCAACCAGGGAATGTAGATGCCTGATCATTAGAGCTTTTGCTACTATGATTGGTTAATGGTGTTTCTCATGCACAATAGGTACCTTCAACGCTGGCCTTCCTCTCTTCCCCATGCCTCTGATGGGTGCTATCATCCAGTCGAGATAATATACACAGTTCATGGTGCACAGTATCATTCTCTCTTTGGATCATTCATACAGAGTTATCAATATTGGAACAATTGCACCTTTTGGTCTCCTTTTTAACTAGGGTTTAAATGATATGTATTGGATTATCTTTGCGGTAAAGAAACACGACAGTAAACATAGTTGGCCTATGACATTTATAACATTTGCGTTTTTTGCTTTTAATTCAATGCAGTGTCCCCAGTTATCAATGTTACACTACTGATAGTATACTCATGAGTTAAAATAAAATTCAAATGTAATATAATTGTGCAAGCATTTTCTTGATTATGGGGTAGTAAGTATGACAAAATGTACATGCATTCATTGAAGTGTTAGATTGCATTAATTATTTATACAAAATAAACATTTGTTTTATATGCTGATTTAAAAAAAAATCAGATTTATTTTTATTTACGGGGTAGTAATTTGTTTCAAAATGAGATTCATGATAGCCTTTAGTTATTTCTGTGCCCCTGTGTTTTCTTGATTTGGTAATGTATTTTAGAGTTTTGGCTTTATATTTCAATGCAATTTGTATAAATTGATGTTTCAAAGGTCAACTTTGCAGAAACTTTTTTATGTGTAATGCTAGATATGTTGATTCTCTGTTAATGCTGTTGCTAGTTTTATTTTTATAAATGACTTTTGATATTTTATGAATCGTTAATGACTAGTACAAATCTTGTTTTTCCTTTCATAACAGTTTGTCTGTAATTGTGTGCAGTACCCTTTTATAAAACTGATATTGCATGACCACGACCAGTCTACCTGATTATTCATTAAATATTTTGAATGATAAAATAGATCTATGAAGCCATCCAAAATAACTCAGTAATTCCTGTTATCCAGTCTTGATGTTATTCATAAGATATATAATCCTTAGATACTCATTTTGACGATTTGAATATTTCAGTTTAATTTTTTTACTTCAGTGGTAGCTTTGATTCTTCATAAGTATATCCTATTGAAGGAAATTTGTTTGAAATTGAATTATTCAATAGTATTCACTCTTAGATTATGTGAGGTTATAGTTTCATTTAATTAGGGTTAATTTTGAATAGCATAGAAAGTACAGAATTCTTCCAAATTTGTGTCTGATGTATTTAAGTTTAAATAATTCTTTCAAATATTTCTCTTGCTAATAAATTCATAGAAAACAATAGATTCAAACCTCTTGTAAGCACTTAGCTTTATATACGTTACACATTGTTTATGATTCACTTGGAACATCTTAAAAAGACTTTAGTACTGGATACATGATGCCTATAAACTTTAATAGTGAAATGTCATAATTTTTTAATAGTTCTTGAAATTTGTTTTCTATGCACTCAGGACAAGAGATAGACATTCAGCTGTATTCTAGAGCTCTCACTAATTGAATGTCTAAATGTTGAAATAACTTAGAAGAGCTTCACAATTTTTTTACATGTACATTTTAAAAAGTTCTGAAGTTTCATAAATTATAATAAAACATTAAAAGTTTTCATTTTTATGTAGAAACAATAAGTGGTTAACCTAATGTAAATTATCATTTGTGAATATACTACAGCATTTTTCTTTTCAATATACATGACAATCTTTGTTTTGATAGAGATAAGTTCTTTAACTGGCAAAAATGGAAAGCTGTTGATCTTGGAAAATTTCTAGCTTACTTATATTAAGTATAAAATTAGCAAAATATTTTTCACAACGTTTGACTACAAATGAAAATGAGTGGAATTGTGTAAATAACAAAATATTTTACAAATGAATGGAATGCACTCTTTTAAAATATCTACCGGCACAGTAAATATGAATTTCATTATTGATGTATTGATGAAATCAATGATAGTGTAAATAATTGAATGCTATCCATATTCTGTCCAATCGGTCATAAAATTATGTGTTCTCATTGTGAGAGGTTTAATCAGATTAAATTACTAAATTTGTCGATAATATTTATCTACTCTGAATTTCATTTTTAGCTTAGTGTTGTCTGATGTTTTAATGTGTCTTGTATTGGTATTTCTTCGCCTCACTCTGAAATTGTATAAGAACATTTTAAGACTGACTTGCTTATATGTGAGAAGTTTAACCAGATTAAATTACCGAATCCAGCAAAACTACCTTACCTACCTACACTTAATTTTATTTTCATGAAAAATTTATTTTAAACTCATATTATCTGAGATTTTAGTATGTATTGGTATTTCTTTGTGGCCCCAACCCAAAATTGATAATATGTAAGAAAATTTTCAGACTTGCTGCTTGTATCCAATGTTACTTTAAAATAATTATATATATATATATATATATATATATATCTTCTATGTTTTGTAAAGTCCTTAACTTTAAAATTTTTTAGTTTATAGTGTATGAAGAATTTGTTGCTGAATATCACCTGAATCTAACTATTTAAATTTATTCTCTTCATTAACGTTTCAAAATCCTGAAAGTTAAATTTGAAAAAAATAAAATTCAATTGTGCAATTCAATAAATCAATCAATGTAGTTAGCACACATGCGACGATTAGTTAGTTTTAATATCTGATCATGATCACTATTACATTCAAGCAGTTTATGTTGTGGAATCTTTGAGATTAAAATGTTTATTCTTTGTATTTTACATAGCACATAAGCTGAACTAGTGCCAAACTCACCATAAAATATTAATTTAAATAAACTTGACATCACTTATCAATTTTTGTAAAACTTTTGATTTTTCAATTCTAATAAATTTGTTTTCATTATAAATTCAATTTTGTTGATTTCAAGAACTGTTTTCTTGTAAAACATTTTATCTATTCCATCCAGTGACTCCAATTTTTTTCAGTTTAAAAAGATCACGAATTAAATAAACAGCAATGAGAAAATTTGGTGTGTGAAATTAGGCAAGAATGAGGAATCTACATTTACATTAAATTAACCTTCCTAACTTATCAAAATTTAATCATATTTAACCTGAATGGGTGAATTTAGTCCAGGTTTGCAAGATCTGTAAACATCAAAAATCAATTTATAATTATCTTATTTCATGTAATTATAATATTGAACTTTACAATGGATTTAACACCTCACTCCTGTGTCGTCATTCTGAATTGAAACAAATGCTCAAATCTCATACCAAATTTTTGTAAATTTGAAGCATTGAGAAGTAAATTAAGATAAAATTTAAATTACTTAAGTTGCGATATTGATAGAATATGATTGTAATTTAATTCATATTCCTGAAATTAAAAATTGCATTGATTTTCGATTTTTGAATGCTTATCAATATGGGTTGATTGGAGACTTGGAAACATCACATTTTCAGTAGAGAAAATAAAATCCCCACCATCCAACAGTGATCTGAACTAACATTAGCATAGCATTAATGTTCAAGTTGATATTGTTTTGTCCTTTTTTGCTTAACTTTCAACTTTAATACATCAACTACAACAGATTGTGTATAATTTTACTCATCTAATGTTTGATGAGTAGCAGAAAACTTGACTCTTCTAGATTCCACAAATTTTTCATTATAGCTCAAAACTATTATTTTCCATTCCAATTTTTTATTTCATGATTTGCTTTTCTTATATTTACTTCTATCCCCTTTCATGTTAATATTTTATTTGATTCAAACAAACAAAACGTATGGTTTACCAAGTTCCCTATGTAGTTTGGAGTTAAAAATGATTTAGAAATTTTTTTATGACAGAAATATTTAAATAAAGACAATAGTTGGATGTGAAAAAATATAAGGTAGGTGACTATATATATCAAATATGGTGTACTATTGACATTGCTATAATAAACATAGCATGCAAAACACTTTCTAGACCAGTGGTTCCCAACCTGTGCTCCGTTGAACCCTAAGGGCTCCGAGTGCCTTCCCAGGGGCTCCCCCTGTAACATGTAACACTACTCCTAAACACCATTAACTTGTAAAACATAGGGTAGGCCTAAGGGGCTCTGCCATAGAAATTTATTCTAAAACGTGCTCTGTGAGTCGAAAAGGTTGGGAACCTCTGTTCTGAACTGAATATGTTTTGGCAGCTCAACCTACATTCATATAGCATTTATTTTAAAATTATTTTCTAACTAAGCTATATATTAACTGCCACAAAATGATTTCACAGTTCAGATTGAATTTTTAACTTTGCTCAAATCTTCAAATTGGATATCTTTCGCATCCAGACATTATTACAATTTATTTATATGAAATTTTGAATTTAGATTCAAAATGGCAATAGAGGAAATGAAAAAAAGCACACACACTGACCTGGTTTGGAAAATCTTTAGTTACAGAAGTAAAAATTTTTCCTGGATTTCATTCTTTAGTAAAGTTGATTTGCTTGCTGAAATGAATTTTTTTGGTTGATTAAAGCTAAATTGATTTTAAAGTTTTAATCCACCTACTAGAGAATTTTTTGCACAATATTCAATTTTACTTTGGAATGGTATTAGACTAAAATTATGAAAATCATGTTCAAGCTTTGAGAATTCTTCCAATGCAATATGTAAAAGGTTAAAACTTCAGTAAAAAGTAATTTGTGTGTCATTAATTTTTTATGTATTTTTATTTCTAATGCCTGACTACTAGCCTCGTTGACACTGCAATGGGGGAACTCACGGTTATTTGTGAAGTACCCAGTGGGTAAGCCATCACTTCTAATAGGAACAATCACCAACTTCCATGTGCTTACTAATCAGGATTTGAACCTTAGACCTACTGACTGGAAGACAAATGTTATGGCCACTATATGAGTTAGGTGGGGGTACAATTACTGTATATTGAAGCTTTTTTATTGGTTATAATAGATGATATTAGCATTTAATGTATGTAATGTTTTAATCAAAATTGAGATAATCTTTTGATCTTTGAGTCGGTAGTGGTAAAGTAGGGTTATTATTAACTCAATTTATCTACAAAAATTCTATCCATTTCAAAGATTAGCCAGGTGTGACAGTCATGATGATATAAAATGTAATGCAGAATAGTCATTTACTGTTGTGTCTTAATCATTAAATTAAAATTCAAACGATACAATTCATGACTTTGTATCCAATTTTCCATCAATTTTAAGTTATACTCTATAGTATCTTTATTCTAGAAATTAATGATCAAAAACCTTGTTTGATGTCAACTATTCTCTAGTTTAATTTCAAAATTTGATGTCAGATCTAGGTTCCTTTGTTTCTTTCAATTATAAATTATGACTGAACAGAATCTTATAAACTTGAATAAACCTGCATGTAGGCTATATGTAGAGAATTATTCTCATACAATTTATTTATAATTGAAGCAGACTCATTAATTCACAAGAAATCAATTCAGTGCAGGAGTGTCTCAAAAGCAGATATTTTGAATTGATATAAAATAATTTAATACAAGTTAAAAACTACCAAACATTTTCTGATTTAATTGTGAATAGTACCAAAACATTTTTGATTTTTGTTATGCTACTGTAATTATGCATTGATATGTTTATCAAAATAACATTTTAACCTATTAAATATTTGCAATGTAACTCAAAAGCTTTTACAATTAGATATCCATTCATCCCTAAGTTTATTAAGGGCTAATAAAAAACACTGTTATATTGATTTTATGTATGTTTTTGCTAAGTTTAAAAATATTATAAATGTATGTTCATAAGTGTTGTCTATGTTATGAAATGTTCAACCGCTATGCAACACACAAGTTAGTAAAATGTAAATTTTAATGTACATATAAATTGTTTTCTCTAATAAAATATAATTTCTAAGATTTTGGAGTAATACTTTTTGAAAATTTTAAAAGAATTTAAAACTTTCAGCAGCTAATTAGAACATTTTCATAAGTATTTGTCATACACTGATTAGTAGCTTTAGTTTTATTCAGATTTTTCTCTTGAAGCAATTCTTATTTTGCATCTAATTGTTAGGTTTATAAATTTAAATAGAAAAGCAATTGGTGTGTTTAGTTTGGAAAGTATTCTTGTTAGTAGCATTTGAAACATTCCAATTTTAAACTTATGCAGTATTTAAGGAGTTTACTTTTAAAGAAACCGAACTGGAAATAAAACAAAATGCATCTCACTTAAGTACTTAATGAGTTACCAGAATTATACACCTCTTCGGCTTACGACCACAAAAAATAAATAAAAATAGTAAATAAAAAAAGATAACTACATTGGTAATCAAAAAGATACAAAGAGTGCATATGTATTTTTCACATTATATGCAATAATTATACGTACATAGATTGAATTTTTGTGTTTTACGTACAATTTTTATAACTCGTGTGAATGAAAACTTGAAAAATATAAATCTGACTTATGACATGTCAGTCGGAACGGAACTCGGTCGTAAGTCCAGGAGACCCTGTACTTTACTTATGAAATATAAAAGTTAGTAATTTTTAAAACATGTTTAGTGAGTATAGTAACTCCTTGATATATAGTGCTTCTAGGGAGACGAGAATGAATGCGAGGTCGAGGGAAACTTAACAGAAATAAAAGTGCGTACAAAACCTATTATTTTTTGGTAACCTTAAAATTAAACGAAACAGCCTGACATTACCGATGATTGGTAGAAAGCTGGCACATATTCAAATTTTGGATATGTGACCACAGCAGCTCTAACAAAGGAATTGGTTCTGCAGGAACTCAACTTCAATCTCTTCAAATGTGCAAAGCCTGCATCTGTTCGAGGTGGTCATATAGCCTCTTAAGTTTACGGTTACCCTTCTGTCTCATGGCTCCCAATGCAGCTACTTTGAATAGGTCTTATAATTTTCTTGCATTCCTTTTGGAGTTCAGATGAATGAGCACCCCTTTGCCCAGCTTGGTGATGTGGGTAGATATCTGAGGTTTTACATCATGCGAGCAGTCCATTGGAAAGGTGGCTAAGATAACTTAGAGCAGAGGTTCTCAAACTTTTTCAGTCTCGGAGCACCTTTGAAATTGAATATTCAACGCGGAGCACTAAATTTTATCTTGCAGCTATATACTGTATTTAGTAAATAGAACGACAAAATAGCATTGACGATACAAGGTAGTTTCGTCATTTAAGCTTTCAGGACATTAGATTTCACCGTTTAATTTTTTTTCTGCACTAATTTCCCATTGCAGACGGAAAACACATGGAAAAAAACATTTGAAAATAAATTCAGGTATCAAATATTTGTTATTTTATTACAACAATTTGTTATTTTATTAATTTGGCATTATTATATTTGTTATAAATTTTTACTTGGTTTCGTGAAACAGAAATTTAATGAGGAGAATGAGGCTGTTTTGATTTGCACAATGAGATTATATCTGGCTGAATTTCGGATAGTTACAACTGAATATTTTGCTCTGCATTGAGACGTGATCTGTATTTTGTTTTAGTAGGCGGAGTGTTTAGTATTAGTGATGCGGATAATTCCCCGTATCACTAATTTAGTATTTGAAGAAACCTCCACAAGACAGATATTTTGTCATTAAAACGAAAAATCTGAGAAGCTACAGAAAATTGATTTTTAAAAATAAATTACATATAACGAACTTTGTAATTTGTCGGTTCTCGACTGAATGTTGACTAAAATGCAATTGATTTGAGAAGTGAGTAAGCTACCAGTTTTGTATGCAATAAAAAAAATTTCGGATAATTCTGAAAGGTGTCGAAGCTTCTAATTGTTCGTCTGTCTCCGTGTTGTCTTTTGACGTAAATTTGTTTTGTCGACTGGCGGACGTGAAACTGACACATTGAATGCCGACTACCTTTTCATATAGTCAATGTTTCACCTAATCGGTGATAAATGATTTATACTCGATTTTTTTTCTTACACACCGAGAGCGCAAAAGGTCATAATATTCAAATATTTTTCGTAAGATATTTTTAATTTTAAACATGTCCTACCTTTTTGCAGAGTACAGTTGAGGAACACTGACTTAGAGCAAGTGGCTCTACATAAACTCAATCCCTGTGCCTAATTTGATAATGTTAGGAGAGGTATCCCTCATGATTTCACATCGTGTGAGCAGAGTCCATGGGTAAAGGTGATAAAAATAACTGAAGCAAGTGACTTTCAGCAGCCTATTTCAAAGAAAATTTACTTCCACGAACCGGAAATTCACAGGGGACCAAGTGATATAGCCAAATGTGCGATGTATATGAAAGGGTTACTGTACTTGTAAAATGCATAGAATCAATAAGAGATTCCATTTTCCTAATAAAAAAGCATTCCTTAACTGATTAATTTTCATAGAACTTTAGTTTTTAGATTCTATTTTCATACTGCCCAATTTCCTGTTATTCCCCACTATCTGATTTTATATTGATGGCAAATTTTAATCTTATGCTTTGCCGTATCTTTGATTAAATTAAAATTTTTCTTCCACATGTTCGCTTTTGTATTTTTAATATACTTTTTATTGTTGGTTGGCTTTCTTTGATATTTTGAATGTTTCATGCATACTTATCAATTTCCATTTCGTCTTGCTTTTGGTGCTGCTTGTCCAAAACTGGACCTTGTGCCATTAAACTTAAACCAACATTTTGTTATTCCCCGATTAATTCAGCATGATTCAAAACTATATATCATATTCAAAACAAGGGTATATGCTGGTTATTTTCCAAGATTTGCATCCTTATATTAATTACTAGAGTAATTTGATAAAGAAATTTGCAACCATATTCAATAAATTGGTCATTCAACCGTAGCAGTGATGCATACCTGCCATCTTCCGATTTCATGGATAAATGCTTCCTGGATTTTTCCTTAGGGAAAAATTTCCCAAGTGGCAATAACCATTAAAGAACATCGGAATTGATGTTTGCTTGACTCTAAACACCATTTTTGGCAATAACTTTCAAAAAACCTAAAATTAGAAATGAAACACTTCAAAAAGGTTTAATTACTAATTTTTGCATATATTTAGCACCATTTTGCAAATACTGCCAAATTGATTTGACAGAATTCAAACTCCAAGTATATAACAGTAGTAGAGCAAGGTTATTTTTTGTTTCGAATTGCTTTCAAAAAGCCCAATTTGGCACTTTATTTTTTAAGAATTATTTTTAGGAAATTTTCGTTTCTGACAGTTGTGTGTTGGTTTTTATGCAGAGAAAATCTTCCTGATTTTTTTTTTCTTGGAGGTGGCAGGTATGTGGGTATGAATTCAAGCAACCACTCTTAAATGAAAAAGTTTGTAATTCAGATTAGATAAGCATATATCTGTATTTTACTATGGGAACATGGTCAGTTTTTAGATTTAAATGCAAATGACTAGTGATATATACACCTGTAGTTATGTAGATTTTAGATGCAATATTCTAAATTTTAATTTTCGCTTTGTCACTCAACAGTAATTTTTTGCTACATGAATTTAACTTAAGGGAAATGTCTTGAGTAGTTCAAGTTCACTTGCACCATTCAAGTCAGCACTTATGATACAATGTCAAAAAAGTAATTTTCTTAGTGTGAAAACCAGACACAACACTGAAGATTTTATTAAATATTTAAAAAGATTTATTAGTTGTAGTTTTATGTACACATTGATACAAGTACTAATGACTCCACTAAGATAAATGTTCTTCATCTCTTATATATTCTCCAATGTCAGCTTGATGGAAAGCAATAATTTGCAATGGATCTGCTGTTCGTGTTTCTTCTGCAGATTTTGCTGCGACTCCAAAACCCTGAAATCGCATCAACAGAAGGTTAATTACTATCAGCAAATAATCGGACTAGAGAAACTAAAAATATATAAACTAACTCAAAAGTGTGTGCAAGCCATTCTTGTAAAACTAATACATGCTAGCATAATTTGCATGGCATAATAAAGCCATGCAAAGGTTAAAAGATTTCAAATATACTGATTACAACTATTTTCTATTCTATATTACGGCCAGAATTTTTACTTTGGTTTGCATCCAATAAAAGCATTGAAACATAATTAGGCTTAAACTAGTCATAAGGGGGATTTTCTTATTTTCAGTGAAAAAAATCAATTTTGTATTTTTCATGTAATTTTATTTTTAGGATCTTGAGAACATGTGTCCAAATTTCAATTCAAATTCGTAAAATTGGCCCAGCCATTAACAAGTGCGTACAGATGTAGAATTTAAACGTATTTTTTCAAAACAGCTTTTTTTGCGAGTTTTTGGCATTATATCTAAAAAAACTTGGATCGAACTATTGACTTAAAATTTTTACAGTATGCTGAGTAAGCATCCTTTTATCGTTTGATGAACTAGAAAAGCTATTTGCTATATTTTTATACTTTTATAGCAAAAAACTTGGGTCAATTAAAAAAAAATTGATGGTTTTGGATTTGACAAGTCATCATTTCCTCAACTATTTAAAACATTTCTGGTTTCTCCAATGATAGCTACATGTGAAGTAAAATATAGTTCAACTTTGTTTAAGATAACTTGGAGTTGAGAAATCATGCCAACCAGCTACCATGGAACTTGGAATGGTATCATGATCGAGAAGGGTTAGCAGTTCTTCATGAAAACGATAAAAAATTATTTTTTGAATACCTGAAATGATAAGGTATACAAAGTTTGGAATTATTTGATTGCTTAATTTCATTGATAAAAAATGTGGTAATTTTAGCGATTAAAAAGAAAATCCCCCTCAATACACGTACCATAAGAGAAAAATAGAAATGAAAAGTTGAATTGATCAAAAAGTTTCAAGATAAATAATGAGATAAATATTAATCAGGCACAACAAATAGTATAGTCAACTAGTATGCTGGCTGCAATGCAGTCTAAAGAGTGACAAATCAAAAGTAAAATCTTACTTCAGGAAAAAATATTTCAAGTTTTTTAATCCTTAATACTGATAGTAAGTCCTGTGTAATTTATAGAGTGACAAGTGAAAAGAAAGAAAAACACTGATTTGATAATACATTAAAATATTCAATACCAATGGAACATCTGTCATTGAGTATATAACTATGCCTTGGTACTGCAAAGTGTTTTCAGAGATTCTTGCAAGACCTGTTTTCATAACATTATTTCCATACAAGAACTGCTGTTCAGCATTGGGCTTCAACCATAACTTGTGCTAAACAAAAGAAATATCACATTTCAGCATATTTTTCATAATTTAGTAACACTGAAAATTAGTAATATTTAAACATTTAAAGAGACAGTGGTTGTTTTTCCAAAGAAAAATGCTATAAAAATTCATTTTAGTATTTTTTAAAGTTGGTGACAAATGTTTTTCAAACTTATTATCTTAGCTAAGTGACCACTTTCTATGAGAATCTGATCAAAACATTAAATATATGTGCAAGCTAGATGTATGTGAGAACTTGCAGATGAATATAAGGTAAACAGGGTATGAAAAAATTATGATTTTTTAAAAAATAAAAAAAGCCGGATTTGTTTTATTTAAATCAGAATTTTTTTTATTTAAATTGGATTTTAATGATTTTTATTAAATTGTTGCCTCTACGTGTTTAAACTTGTTAGATATGAGACATGCAAATCACAGTATAGTTTCTATACTGTATTGATTTATGTTAAACATTAATATATATGAGAATTTAGAAAATATAGCAGGGCAAAGTTTTGAAATATCCAAACTATAAAAGTTACCATTGGGTCTTTTTTATTACTTTTATGATTTCAGTTGAATTGTATTTCATGATACAAATCCATAATACTCAAAATTTTAATTAAAAAATAATCATTTTAATAAGGGAAGGAAATTTTAATCTTTTTAAAAATATAAGTTAAGCATTTTAATTTTCTGGCCTTTTTGTTTCTCATGAATACCTTTCATGTCTGCTACACACGAAAAATCTAAATTTAAACTAATTTAAATTCACTGGAAGCAAATTCTTCTGCTTTCAAAAGTAAATATCTGGATTACAATGTTTTTAGAGGAAATCAAGAAACTCATCTGCTTTTTCTTGAATTATCTTAATTATAGGCATATTAGATGAGAATATTTTTCTTTTGTGAATATTAAGAGGTTCTTTCAACCTAAATTTAGCTGATTTCTACACAAACTATTAATTTCCCCACAAACAGGAGAGGTAAATATTTCTAATGAGAAACTGAATAAGTTGTTAAAAACATCACCAAGCATGTTCTAAGAGCCTAATCCCCTGAAACATTTTATGGTAGACCCAAGAACCCCACATCTAAGGGGTAAATATTAAAATATTTAGTATTATTTATAAATATACAAGTAAACAAATATGCAGAATAATTAGATCTCTTAACAGATCACTTTACCAGAAGAGGGACAAAGTTCTAGAGACCCAAACTCCTTGTGTTCTAAAATTTTTGTTGGGACCTGGTCCCTCTCTAACATGAAGTTTAAACATTACAAACATAGATAATGTTGGTAATTATTCATATTAACAAAATAAATAGTTCTGAAACATCCTTGTATATGAAGTGATGTTTTATTTCTCACAATAATTTCTCAAAGTTGACACCTCTACATCCCAATTACTACTACCATCTCCAAATAGGAAATCCAATTATTTTCAGTTAAAAAAGGTCATCATTCTTCAGGTGTTACTTAGTAGGAGCAAATTTTTAAACTAAATAGCATACATTTATCCCAGGCTATTTCATTTGAATATTATTATTAAACTTCAATCAAGAAAAAACCCAAGATTTTTAAAGTTTGATTTAAATCAATGATTTTTTAAAATAAAAATCACTTCGTGATTTAAATCAAGCTGATTTAAATCGGCATACTCTGAAGGTAAATAAAAAAGTACATTTTCCCCCTTTTATTAAAGATGTTTCCTTCCCTCAAAAAGTCATTTCTCTAGGATCAAAATAAAGCGGATTTAAGGTTTGAAATTTAAGAATGAGTTTTGGTCCCCTAAAAGCGAAACCTTACTTAAACCAATCTTAAAATGCCAAGGTGGCTGAAATGTTGTAAATAGTTGGTACAAAACTTTTATAAAAATTATTAGTCATTTTAAATAAATTTTCAAACTGTTCAAAAGCTTTCACACTTTTACTGTGAAAATTATTAGTAATTCAAACTATTTGATTAAAAGCTGTGCTTTGTGAAGCCATCTCTGATGACTGATTTTTGCAATAAGCTAAAAGTATCAAATTTCAATTACCAATATGCAAATAAACTTTGTCCAAAAGTTATTTTAAAACGAAAATATACTGCCAACAATTTGCTTTAAAATAGATTTGCAACATTTTTGTCTCCTAATTGAGCTAAGTATTCCTTCTTGGTATCCAATTGTTTTATTTCAAACAATACATTAAGAGACACGCAAAGTGATATTGACAACTTGAATATTTCAAACAGGAATTTGGTTCCCATTGGTAAACTACTAAACTAGCCACTTTTTCTAATCTTCAGGTGCATAATCAATTGAAATTTCTACCTGCAGATAATCTAATGAATAGTAAAATAGTTTTTTAGAATCGAACAAATGTAAACATAACTTGGAAGAACATTTTGCCCCACATAAGATCTATTGTAAAAAAATTAAATCTTAATGGCCAGTCTTTAGAACTACAAATGTGTTTAAAACTTTTTTAATATTGCTTCCTACAAGTCAAGACATTTTGTTGAAAGCAATAAAATAATATTGGCCGAGAATTTTTGATACATGTATTTAGACAAGACAAATATCAAACACAAGATGAAAAATTTGACAAGTGAAGATAAAGTTTCAGTTGAATATATTTTCATTACAGTTATTAAAATCTTTTACACAAATACATACCTTTGCATATGGTGCAATAAAATCTAGTGCAGTTATGTGCAATTTGAATGAATTTGATTTAGAAAACTTTCCAAAACAAGTTCCAAAGCTTAGAAGATCTTCTCGAGCAATATTACATGCAAGTTTCATGGCTTTCTCACTGAAAAGGTAATAAGTGTATTAAATAAAATACAGAAAAACTAATAAAGCAGCTTAATACATCATATATCAAAATTACCTGATATAAAATACTCTGTTTCGATGTAGTCTAAAACAGTATACTCCATCAGGTCTATCAATTAGAAGCTTGACATTTCCTCCTATACTGTAAAAAATGAAATGAGGAAGCCTATCAATTACAACAAAATAAAATGTACATTACAATTCATCAGAAAAGAATTACCGATATAACAGCAATATTACACGCAAGTTTCAATGATTTTTCTTTTGTCCCAGTAATTAATCCTATGTGATCTTGATTTAGGTTATTTTGTGCTAATCAAGGGCTAAGATAAGAGTTCACTTAAAAGTAGCCCTAGTATTAGATGGAGCTTTCTTTCATCCAGTTACAATAAACAGAAAGCCTTAAAACACCAGTTAGATTATTTATCGATCTTTATGCAGTTTTAGAAAAATTACTTAGACATTAAGCTAGACTTATAACTACGTAAATATATAAAAATCCACTTACTATTTTGCTAATTTTTCGAAGAGGATTTTAGTTTCATCGTCTGTTAGCGGTCGCATTATGGAATACTTAGAAATAAATATTGAAAAATAAGTAATTAATGGATACTTATACAACTTCTAACACAGCTTTCAGCAATTTTAATTTCTCACACGTGCATTTAGGTTTTGAATGATGTAAATATTGTTGCCAAAAGAGTGAATTAGGTGATGCCAATCAATTCACGTTAGAGGAAAGCAAGTTTTCGAAATTTCAAGATAATAAAATTCTGTTACTAAAAATACATAATTTATATTTTCTGGTTTAATGAGAGAAAATTAATTTTGATAAAATTACTCAAAGTTTTGGATAAAATAACATAAATAATTTTTATTAGAGGGCCGTGGAAGCCAGGTGGAAAGAGTAATAAATTAGCAACAGGAGGGCTGCGAGTTCGAATCCAACCAAAGACCATCGTGTACAAAAGGGGCTAGTACATACTAAATCTGACGTGGCCTCAAATGTCCTCACGTTGGCGTGGTGTAGAAGTTTGGAGAGTGGGGTATCAGTTCAGGTGTGACCTCGTTATCTGACATGGTTAAAAATTACGTGATATTGTCCTAGGTTCTTTCCCCTTGTCGTCATCTGACCGTGGTTCAAAATTACGTGGTGTTGTCCTCGGATCTTTCCCTTGGGATTGATCCCGGACCGTCACCAATAGCCCATTGTGTTGCTCCAGTGTGACGTTAATTGAAATACCCCCCCCCCTCTTTCCCCTTGGGTTTAATACCGGACCGTTGCCAATAACCATATATTGCTCTAGTGAGACGTTAATTAATTACCTACCATTTTTGATAGAAAATAATAAACACTACAACTTTGATACAAAGTTTACAACTCGTGCAGTTTCGATATTTTTGTGAAACCAAAACAATTTGCGCGGAGTTTTTTTAAGTTTCTCTAATCATTCTTATCGATCTCTAATTCTAAAAAGGGTAAGTTCAAACTATGACGCTTCAACTGAAAAATCTCATTGATAGAGAAAATATTTGCTGAAAGATTAATTTAAACAATAAGTTTGACAGGAAACCGGATTTGCATTCGAATTCTTAGTTGTTCCGACGTAATCTCCGGGATCCGCTTACAAAGGAAACCGGAATCAGACATTTCACATATGCATGTGTGTTCTAAGGTGAGGATTTCTGCAAAAATAGAAAACTTGCGTTTGGTTTTATAAATTCCTGTGTATTTCATTTCCCCCTTTTTTGTTTTTCGATGTCAACAAGTTTCAATGTATTTTTATTGATAAGTTATCTTTAATTTTTTGGAGCTAATTGTTTCTCAAATACGCCCTTGCTGTGCGATAATGAATTCCGTTTTAACTGTTCGGTCATTTGGTAAAAAAAAACCAAGGTACAGCTGTATGTAGCGCCTCGTCCGGTGGCAAGTGCCCTTGTCTCTTTTTTGGCGCTTTTAGTAGAGTTATGGCAGGTGAAGGTAACCCATCTTATATTTTTTGTAAGATTTCTTTCCTTGACGACATAAAAAGTGCACCAAAAAAACGCGGCAATAGCCGTTGCCACCGGGCGAGGCGCTACATACAGCTGTTCCAAAACGGTAACAATAATTTTTCGAAAAAAGTCTCACTTAATAACAGCTGTCTATTAAATTACTATTCGTCTCATTTGAGAACAGTCTCACTGTTTGTAAAGTTCCATCCAAATGGATCTGTTTGCACTCAATTGACAAACATTTGAGACTAGGAAATTGACACATTTATCTTTATTAGATTTTCTCGAACTTGTTGAAGTAGAAAGTTTATTCAAAATTGCTTTATGATCTTGATTTTTTAGTCTTGTTATTGTGAATGACTAGTCTTTTCAAATACCTTTCATATAAAATTAAAATTACTAAATTTTTGTGCTAATATTTTTAAAATCGTGAAAATTATTTTTTTAGATACATTTGTAGTGAATGTAAATTCAGATATTTCTGCATTTATATTTGTTTCAGGGGGAAAACTATGGATGCAAATGAGAAAGCAAATTCGCTCATCGAAAACTTTTGGACTTGGCGCCTAGAAAATAACCCTGAGTTTGCTACATTCAGTGGATTCTATGACTTCGATGACAAACTTGAGATCTTCACACTTGAAGCTCTGCATGACAAAAAAGTATTTTATCTATGCATTTAAAAGATACCATAAAATTTATGGTATCTAAATACCATGTGATTTGCAACATTACAAAAGAGTATTTATTTAACCTCATAGAACTAATGTGGTTTTTTAAATGTTAAGTTTCTTTTTAGTAGCAATGAGAATAGCCTTGTGAAACTAATTTCTGTATTTTTCATTGAAAATGCGAACTGAAATTTGATTTCATATTGAATGAAGAAAGACTGATATTATTTTAGAATAAGGTTATTCTGTTTTATACCATTCACTTAAACCCCTGTAGTGTGATTTAACAGAGTTTTGCAAATAACATAAAGGAACTACAACAAAAATGTCTAATTACAAGAAATATAAAAGTGTCCCTTTCAGTTATGTCATTCTACTGAATGATATTTACAGTGATTATTTTGAGGATTGGCATTCATTGAAGAGCATTATGAGAACTCTAGAGTATCCTATTATGAGTATTCTGAAGTATTGATCCTCCAATCCAGGGGTGTCAAACTGGCGGCTCGCAAGGTAATTTTTTGTGTCTCACGATGCTCTGAAATAAAAAGAAAACAGGACAGTATGTTACGAAGAAAATAGCACTTAGGGGAGATCAAGGGAGATGTGAGCATTTAAAGGCACAAAATCAAATTTGCTCATTTTCACAATATTGTGATAAAATTGAAGAAATCAAAAACGAATTCGATAAACGTTTTAATGATTTCAAAGAGTTACAAAAAAATGTTCTTTTTATTAGGCCTTTTTCCTTTGAAGTTGAAAATGCTCCCACTTCGATACAACTGGAATTAATTGATTCCCAGAATGATTCGGTTTTAAAAGACAAATATCCAGAAGTAGGAATTCCTCAAACATATTCTTATTTAGGTGAAAAATACCTGCAAATTAAAAAGTTTGCTGCACAAATTTTATGCTATTTGGGGAGTACATACTTGTGTGAGCAACTATTTTCGTCCATGAAATTAAATAAAACGGCCTACAGATCAAGATTAACTGATAAACATCTATCTGCCATAATGAAGATTGTCTGTTCTCAGTCTTTGAATCCAGATATTGGAAAACTAGTAGGAGGATAGCGCTGGCAAGTTTCCGGCAAAAAAATTAATTTTAGTTTTATAAGTACATTAAGTTAAATAAACATTTAAATAAAAGCAATTATATAGCAGTATTATAAATTATTACCCTAAATTCGCTTAATTACATAATGTGTTTTAATTATCCTATCCATATTTCTGAATCCTTACTTCAAAATATAATTTTAAGAAAATTTGTAAATGTGATGTGGCCCGTGTGATTCTTACCAGTTGCATTAAATGGCCCGTGCTTTATTTGAGTCTGACACTCCTGCTCTAATCAAAAGAATAATGCCAACATTGGCATGATTGTAGATTGACAAGGATTAGTACTAGCCCTGTAAAGCTTGTTGAGATAAGAAATCACTTATTTCTATTTAAGTGCTTATTATCTTTTGTGGACTTATTGTAAATAATGATTGCACAATGAATAAATTGAAATATACCCTTGATATGATTAATTGCTCATGACTAGTTACGACTTGGAATAGTAAGTCAATAACTCTTGCAACTCAAAAATCAGTCTCAATCTCAGTAATAATCTCACAAAAACTCAGTAACACAGAATTCAATTGAATTTACAGCCTCAAAACTAATCTCAATTAATTATTCTAAATGGAACTAAACAATTAACATTACTGGCATTGCCAAATATAAAAAATTACTTGTTAATATTTTAATTACATGCACGTTTCCA
This sequence comes from Meta bourneti, assembly GCA_933210815.1. Lineage (NCBI taxonomy): Eukaryota > Metazoa > Arthropoda > Arachnida > Araneae > Tetragnathidae > Meta > Meta bourneti. Next base: position 32,829,315 of record OW119931.1, on the reverse strand, counting down.
CTAAGTTTCTGTATAAATATGGCTTGTGTTATTTACTATTTTTTCATTTGTATTATTACTTGCATTCCTTGTTGTCTTACATCTCTCATAATTTTATATTTATTGTGAGCAAGGAATTATTTGTGAAAGTATTTAAATACTTTATTTAACTTTAACCATGATAAAAGATAAAAGTGATCTACTTCATCGCAAGCTTGCCTATTTTATAGTTGGATGATGCCAACTTCGGCATTGTGCAGAAGGAGTTTAAAAGTTGAGCAAATATTGCAAAATTTTATTTTTTATCTGTTATAATTGTTGTAATATGATTATAATATTTGATGTTTGAGAAAATCATATCAAATTTTTAAAACTTATTTGATAAGATATGTGTAAAATGTATGAACATGCATTTGCTACTATTAAGTTGAATGTAATGAATGTGTTATATGTATTCAAAATTGCTTTTTCGAAGGTTTGCTCCAACTTCCTTAAGTTTATGTTAGACAAATTGTGTGATGTTAAAACAAATGCTATGTAGCCAAATGGGGATAGTTATATTTTGAATTGAATTATAGGTACAGTGCAAGAAGTTTTTAGATGAGGCTCTGCAAATTCTCAATGAACGAGGTGTAAAGAAAGAAATGAAAGAAAATCTTGATTTTCTAGTGAATGAGCTAAACACCTATATTATAGGGTCTGATGCAAAAGGGTAAGTTCTTAGTATTGAATATAATACCAGTGAAAAAGGAATACTTATATATCTAGAAAGCAAGTTCAAGTAATTACCTTGGTATTCTTGAATTTATTTTGCAAATATTTATGGCATTGTTTGAATCTGACCTAGATTTATATTCTGTAGCAGCATTAAATTTCCTGGATTTATTTTTATTAAAAAAATAATTTCTATCTTAATATCTTAATGAAAATTATATAACTTTTTCGTTAACTGTTTAAAATATTCAATTTTCAAATCTATCCATAATTTAAGGAATAAGTATTATAATGATATATGTATCTGAGGGGTCAAATGCCCACTAGCTAAGTCCAGCCTATGTGATTGGAGACCTGGTTGCTGATAAATTCCATAGATTTGAAGTAATGTGCAATAATGTTGACACACTAGAGAGAACTATAAAAGTTAGTTTGCTATTTGCGTAGAGATTTTGGATTAGAGCCACATCCATTTTCTATAGTAAATAACTGGGCTGGCTTGTCTTAGTGAGTATTCCCACTGTGTTAGCAACCTGCGATTTGCAGGTTGTGCAGGTACTGTTCCTCCCTGGGTGTATTTCTCTTTTCTGTGTTAGTAAAACTTTGTGTGTGTGCAGGCTTCATGGACTCGAGGTACTTTAGTAATCTTTTATCACATGAGGTTTACTGTCTTTAATAAGTACTGGAGTTGTGCTGCCAGGATACCCAAGTGATCGTTTTCTGCTTTCATCCCACTATTCTATTCCTAATCTCTTTTTCCATTCGCAACATTTTGTAATACGACGTCTTGTGTTTGGTGCAGCTTGGCCAAATATGGTTCTTGCGCTATAAATCCCAACCAACTATTGTAAACAAGAGGTTTGGTAGAACTTTTGCCTATAAGATTGAAATGTTACCATACAAGAGTGAATGCATTGGGGAAATAATTTTGGTGAAACAATTGCCACATTGGTGCTAGCTAGCTAAGTTAACTGTATTCACCAGGCTCCAACAGTGTTTTTACAATTATAACTTTATGTTCAACAAACTGCTAAAACAACATTTGATGTGCAATTTAAATTACGAACAGACCTGCGCATAGTATCTGTGCTAAACTTTCTTAATTGCTTACACCTGTTGATGGCAAAGTGTGGTTACTCGCACATTTCTTATCTTATTTTAATCCATTTATAATTAATATGGCATCCATATATTCACATAAATGGATTTCATATCTCTAAATGAAATTAATTATTCAAAAATATATAATAGCATTTTGTTTGTTTTTACTTATGTTAATTCTCATTTCCAATAGAATGCATGGTAAAAAGTTCACACCTCAGTCATGTTACCACAATTAGATTCTGAGCATCTACACTTCAATTTCATTCCATTCCCTTGTTCAAAGGTGATTCAGCATTTTTTTAAACTGAACCTGTTTGCTCATTTTCTTTTCTGCACTGATTTCTATCTTCAAGATTTCCCATTGCTTTCTGTAATCAGACTGCTGAATAATTTCATTAGAGTGGTGAGCTTTTCCTATTTGACTATAAAAGAAATAACATTGATTTTTCTGTGTCACATACGTTAATTTTTTTATAGATATTTGCATTTTCAGGTATTTTTTCCCATTGAATAATTTAGAAGGACCTCATCATGAGTTTGGAAGACTGATAAATGCAATGCCTTATAATTGCATTGAGGATTACAATAAGCTCCTTAATAGATATAAAGAATTCCCTGTTCAGGTAATTTAGTAATTCACTTACTGGCTGCATAACTTAATTTAATACAATATATTTTCTAAGTTTCAATTACTATTGTTAACGTAAAATTGAAAAATTACCTAGTATTTACATTGACCATATTTAGCTACTAGATGTGTAGAGTTGATTTAGATTTAGTAGTATAGAATCACTTATACTGGAAAATTTCAAAAGTTGAATAATTAAATCTTAAAACTGCTGAATTCTTAGAGTCTCAGTAAAATTGTATGAATATAAGGATTTGTCACGGGCCTTTTTTCAATGAGAAACAGAAAACATTTTAAATTCTCCTTTTTAGGGCAGTGTTTCAAGTAAAATCTTAGTTTACAGTGCAGAATTGGCAAATAACAATTTTTGTCGTCTGTGGTTAGATGGGTGCACCCATTTAAAACAAGTAAATTTTGTTTAAAACATCATGATTTAAGGTTTTGCCAAAATTACCAATTTCTTTGGATTTCATTGATGAGATTATTCAATTGAAAAATCCAAACTTTGTGTATTTATTATCATTTCAGGTGTTAAAAATTTAAAAAAATCCTTTTCACAAGAGGAATCACACCTGCAACTCTCCTCACCAAGTTTTTTGGTCGTTGGTTGGCAGAATTTCTTAATTCCAAGTAATCTCAAACAACAAAATTGAACTACTTTTTACTTCATACAATATCTATCTATCATTTAACTAACCAGAAAAATGTATAAAATATTTGAGGAAATGGTGACTTGTCAAATTCAGAATTAAGCTAAAAAATTGACCAAGTTTTTGCTATAAAATCGCTTTTCTGGCCCATAAAATGATTAAAGGATGTTTGCTCGACAGGCTGTAAAAATTTCAAGTTGATCAATCCAATAGTTTTATAGATATCATGCCAACCACTCGCAGAAAAGCTTTTCCAAGAAAAACATGTTTAGATTCTACATCTACTTGCCAAGTTTGTTGATGGCTTATTAATTGGACTAATTTTGCGAATTTTGATTTGAAATGTGGCACACATATTCTTAAGACTAAAAAAATAAAGTGAAAAAATAGAAAAAATCTATTTTTTTGCCGAAAAAAGGAAATACCCTTAAATCAAACTTTACATCTTTTTTTCATAAGTAAAATTTAATAATATTGAAGATGAAATAACTTAGTACAGTATGAATGTTATTTTATATACATAAGTTAAACATTTGTATCTTCAGAATAACACCCCAAAAATGATGCTTTTTAACTAACAATTATTGAATTCCATACCTGGAAGAATTCCAGAGATGATAGTATTGATTGTTGAGATGTGTGGTGTCAACATGGAAAAATTATTGGAGGGCCTAAATAAAATACTCTTTGTTTCATATACAGATGCTTGCAACTCTTTAGTTTGTTTACATTAATCATTTCTATACTTGTTACATTTATCCCTCATGTTGGAGGGTGTCTGGGCCTGCACCGTACAAATATTAAGACTCAAGGTGTTTGAATTCCTAGTAGTTTGCACCTTTTGGTAAAGCAACCAAGTGAGTGAGATTGAATCACTGCTTATTTAGTTCTCTTATTATCTGCATATTTGTAATACATATAAATTTTAAAAATCTTATTTAAATAAAATAAATTCAATTATTTTAATTTTTTAAAACAATCGTAATTTTTTCACACCCTGCCTTTGGTAATGGTTAGCATTGCTGATAAGATACCAATGTCAAAAACTTTTGACACATCACATACTAGGATTTAATTAAAGTTTCACATTCACACATTATATGGAATATAAAGAAATTAAAAGGGTTGATCCTAACTTCTGTGAGTGACAAAATCATGTGGGGTGCTGTTTGGACTAGGTTTTGATGGTAAGCTATTGCTGGCTGAGAATCGATTACTGTATATAAATGTAATCACAAGATATACATATGAAGGTAGATAGCATCATTCGTATTGATTTCCTTAAATAAATAACTCAAACTAATTTTTCTACAACTGTAATGTACGAAAATTACAACATTACAGATTATTTAGACAATAGAAAATTTACTTTACTCGATAATAAAAGAAATTTCTACATAGAGTCTGTATTGTGGTGCTTTTTAAATTTAAAAATAAATTCAGAAACAATATTTTTTTACTTTAAAAAAAATTGTTAAGTTACGATTGAATAACGTAAAATAGTTAAATGTCAGGCAAAATGAAGTAAAAAAAATCAAGATATTAAAAACAAAAATACTAAATGGACATTTTGGCAGATCTATATATCCATTATCATCAGGACTAAAATAAAGGGTTTTATAAATATAAATTTTTTTAATCTTGTCTAATTATAAATTGTTATTTGTGTTTTTTTAAATGTCCTTTGGTAGAAATTTAGTTTCAATTTTACTGTTTCCATACCTTAAATTAATTTGCATATTTTAGATATCTCAAATTATAGATCTTATGAGAGAAGGAATAAAACAGAAAATGACCTATCATGAAGTATCAATAGTAAGTAATGTGGAATGTCTTACCTTTGAAATTGTTAGATCTTGTGTTATAGATTTTACCATGTAATGTTAGCCATGAAACTATGCTTGAATTTGGAAAATTTGGTGAGTTAGATTTCATGAATGTCTATTTCAAAGATGTGTAGTTAAATTTAATTTCAAATAAAAGTAATGAGAGAGACAGAAAAGATCTACATAATGTAAGAACCTACTTATGTGCATCATTGTTATATGGTGTGATTTGATTCCAAATGATGAGACATTAAATTGTTTAGTATCAAAAAGAATAACAAACATTTGTAGGTATAGATAAATGACTATTATGGTGCAAAGTTAGCAGTTCGTATCTTCAAAAAGTTAATTCAAAAATAAAATCCAATTTTCTAAACAAATTTATTAACTTTTCACAAGAAAGCATAACAAATAAATCAAATTAATTAAATATTAAGCTTGCTGCTGATACATTCTGAAAGAAAGAATGCAGTTGCTTGACAGGAAAAAGTTCTTTTGGTGCCTCATTCTAGTGACACTGTGTGGCCACAGTGTAGTGAGAACTTTCCAATCATCAGTCTGATGTAAAGGGTCTGATCGCATAGTGGTTAGTACATTGTGTTGTGCCCGCAATAACCCCAGGTTCAAATCCATCAATTGTGTTACAGTGGTGTAATTTCATTTGAAATAATAAGGGATTTATAAATTACCTCTTGTTTTTAGTGTAAGAAAACATACAAACATTTATAGGTCTAGATGAAGGATACTGTTATGGCACTAAGTCAGTAGTTCATATCTTTAAAAGGTTAATTAATTCAAAATGAAGTCTAATTTTCTAAACAATTTTATTTACTTTTCACAAGAAACCATAGCAAATAAATCGAATGAATAAAATATTAAGTTTGCTGTGATACATTGTAAAGAGAAAGGATGCGCAATTGCTTAACAAAGGGAAAGAGTTTTGTTGTTTGGTGGTCCGTTGCTAGTAATTCAGTTACTGGTCTACATGCCCACAGCTTTGTGAGAACTTTTCAATCATCGGTCCGATATGAAGTCTGTCTCACAACAACCACCAACTACTAGTATTATGAATTATCATTGCAAACCCCATAAACGTTAAAACCAAACCACAACTTAAACCCCTAGCAGATATGTTACAATTTTTGCAAATTTCTTGACTCCTACATACAATCACAAGTTCTTATTTGCTATTATTAGCCACCTTGCATGTGATGAGTTTTCTAGTCCATTTTTGCGTTTTTTTGCAAATGTGCAAATTTTGCTACATTATTACAGCAATGACTGTTTTTAATGGTGAGGCAATTCTGATTTAGGTGATGTTGATATGCACTCAACTCCGAAGGAATTTAGGAAGGTTGGTATGATAGAGTGAGTTTGAATTTTGCAACTTGGAATGCCTCACAATTATGGATACTTTTTCCGATGGAGCCTGAGTGCTGATCAGGCATTATTCTGTCTACAAGATGCATAAATAAGGTCTGCCTAACTTTTTGCATGATTAGAATTTGTTCCAGTGGAATTGAATTTTTCTGCCCACCCTAATGTATTGCCCAATTTTCTTTCTTTACCTTATAACTTTGTTTTCTTACTTAAAATCTACTTTAAAAATAGAAAATGACTTCACCAATAAAGAGGGAGTATAGCAAGTCAGGATCAATATATATAAACCTTAAGCTACTATCTTGAATTTATCAAGTCGAAATTTTCATGAATGTAAGTAATTTAAATGTCAACATTACTATGTGGTTTGTTTAATCTGTTGATATGTCTGATTTTATTTTGTTTTTTAAGTAATTCTTCCTATTCTAACTGTTCTGGTGAAATATTAACCACAGACTAAATCCTTCTACTAATTTTTCTTTTTCTGTTAACAGTGTTCTACTTTTTATGTTGACTTGTAACTTTTCCTTTCCTTATTGACTCTTAGGCAGAAATACCTGAACAGTTAGATCAATTAGACCAGTTAGAGGTTCTTGAAAAGAATCCAGCGAATTGTATTTTTTATAAACCTTTTACAACACTTCCCGAATTCATTCCTGCTGAAAAAAGGTTTGTTGCGTATAGAAACTGTTTTTAAAGTAAAATTGTGTTTTGCAAAATTATTCAAATTAGTGTAGTTTTTGAAAATGAATTTTTAAAATATCCATCTAAATAATTTACTGGTCCTCTCCCTTTTTGGTTCTTAATATTCTACAAGAAATTGCATTCTATTCTCTATAAAAAATATTACAGAATTCTATACCATAAATGATTTTATTGTATTTAAAACATTTTATTCAAATTTTGTGTACCTAAATAATATTTTGCGTATGTTGTTTTTCTCAGAATTTTGCCTTAAATTTGCTTTTATAACAAACATTTTTTTTGGTGCTTATTTAATTATATCACTTATGGAAATATATAAGGTTATGGCATTACCTGTACCACTTTTCTTATAGCAGTTTCACAAATGTATAATTTACTATGCTACTCATTAAAAAATTACTTAATGAAATTACTTAAAAAATTACTTAAATGAAATTGGGTTTTGCTTTAAATTTAATGTTACGTATAATTTTGCATTTTGAAATATTGATTATTGGATTTATTTATTTTATAGGAAGTCCTTAGTACTGGAAGCTGTGGAATCAATATCACATAATGTCCTACCTGCCTTTAAAGTTTTAAAAGAGTTCATTACACAAGCAAGTATATCAAATGAACAAGGTTTATCTGTTTGTGCCAAGTGCAATATTCCTTTCGTAAGAGTAATGTATTTGGCTTTTAGGAATACCTGCCAAATGCAAGATCCGAAATTGCAGTGACCACTCTCCCTAATGGAGTGGAATTCTATCAGATGTGCCTTGATTTTCATTTGGATTTACATATGACACCAGTTGAAATTCATGCAGAAGGAGTGAAAGAGGTTGATAGAATTACCTCTGAAATGGAAAAGGTATGTGCTTTTTGTAAAGTTGCATAGTAAAAACGCTTTGGCTGCTTTCACATACCCAGGCAAAAACAGAGCCCAGTGCTAATACCAGCCCTGGATACAAGGTAAAGAAGTAAAGGATTTTCTTTTTGGATATGGCAGATTTATTGGTCCAGCTGCTGGTACAGGCATTTAACTCAACAAATCAGATTCCGAAATATCCTCATTACATGATTTGATGATCAGTGGACCTTGATTTCCCTGTATTTGTGATTTCCTGTTATTGATGCTATGTGAAAGACACCATTGGTATGAGCCTATGTCAGCTCCATTTTGCCTGTGTGAAACGGCTTAGGTGTTTTTACATATGCTGGCAAAACTGGTACTGGATGCAATGTAAAATGGAAGTTTTCACACTAGCCCGACTCGACAGATTTACCCACCCAGATACCGATATTGATCTTGGCAAATCGGATCCCAGAATTTTCTCATTGGTTACTCGGCACACCTTGCTAACCCTGACATGCTTTACTGTTACTCGTTAGTTTATTTTAAATTTTTGCTTCAGTTCTATTCTCACAGCAATCAGTGTTGTTTTACTGTTATAAATTGTTTGTATTTGTTCTGAAAATGAGTAAAAATTGTTTAAGTACATGCTGTTACCTTAACTGAACTCATAGAAAGTAAACCTTGTTTGTGGAACAAGTCAGCTGATAGCTTCAAAGACAAGATTACAAAACACAAAGCATAGAAAGAAGTAAATGTGTTCTTCGATGTTTTCAAATAGCATGCAAAAACTGCCTTCCAAGTGTCTCACAGTTAAAAAGGAATGTACCCAATATTTTCTTCTATTTTTGCCTCTTTGGTACTTCCTCCAAAAGTACATAATCCAAGGAGATTTTAAATCAAAAATTTGTTTCCTTCAGTTTTTTAAAGCAGCTTCAGCTATACTTTATATTTTTAAAACCATATTTTGATAATACTACAATGACTACTCCTTCACTCTTTTCTGTCACATCAGCATCTGAGAAATTCTATATCTCTAATAATTAAGACTTGTAGAGTTGGAAGGTGTTTAGTAATAGATTAGTCAATCTGAAAACCTAAACACAATTTAAGTGTGAGATGTTGCTATTTGACATTTTTTTATCAGGAAGCTGTTAAAAGCTATCCCTTACTGATTTTCCCACTCATTTTTCAAAAATCTTAATTATCTTGAAAATATTTTTTGAAGTTAATCACCTTGACTTAAAATGGGATTGGAATTTCAAAAAGTTTTAATTTTTACACAATTTTTTTCAATGAGCAAAAATAAATTATTTTCAAGTATTGAAAAGAATACAAATTTCGTAGCTTTCTTGTAGTTTAAAAATAATTCAGAATACATTTTTTGCCTAAAATTTTATCCTCTTTTTAGAGAAATGTTCCTTGAGCTTTAAACTCATGAGTTACAAACCTCTTTCAAATATAAATCTTCAAATAACACACAAACTAAAAATTGCATACAGTATCAAAAGTTTAAAGAATAAAATATAGTGGTATTGTGATTTCGATTTGTAATTGTTATAAAGCATTTTTTTCATTTCTTTCAGAGCATAATTATTAACCAATTTTATATTATTTGATATTGTTTCAAAACTGCATGTGATAAATCTCTAGGAATCTGCTGACCATGGTTTCAGAACATTGTGCACTTGAACAATAATTTACCAAAATAGTTTTTTATTTTGAAATCTCAGGTTTGATTACTTTTTCTGATATTAAAACATTGTTTTTAATGTTTTAAAAACTACAGTTGTGATGCACAGGTGTTGCAAAATTAGGAGTAGGGCTGCTATACTAAAAGCATGAATGATGATTCCTGTGGCTGATTTTCCCTGTGCCTACTCGTTATCACTTCTATCACTTTCGGCACTGAATGATAAATGAATCTGTGCTAAAGACGCCAATTGTGGTAGTGCTTTGCTTGTGTTCCAACTTAACACCTGATTTAAAGAATAGACTTATTCAAAACCTCGTGACTCAACTGCCTTCTTGCGGAAGTCGGACTATACTGTATGTATTTGCTTATAGATGAAAAATAATAGACTTATCTAAAGGCAAAACAGTATTTTGAATTTGTTTCCTCTTGCAAACTCATAGGAAAATATGATTGTAGAGCAACAAACATACTAGAAACAAAATTTAATTTTCTTTTAAATTTATTTTTATATATTTAAAATATCAAATGGCTTTCTTTTTTACATGCATAGTTGTTACTTTCAGGTCATTGAGTCCCTGGAACTGAAGATGTCTGTGAAGGAATTTTCTGAGAAGCTGAGAGCAGATGAAAGCTTTTATTTCAAAAACAGAGTATGAAAATAATTAAGATTTTTTGATTAAAATATCACAGATTGATTTTATTTTATCAGATTAAAAAAATTAAATCAGGAATTTTTAAGATTTAAAATAATTCTTTACCATGAGACATGAGATATACAAGCCACTTTATGGTCTATATAGAATTGATTAATGTTAAACATTTTAATATATATGAATACTTAGGAACTATAGTTGGACAAATAGTTTTAAATTTTTATAAATTATATAATAATTAAATAAATCTTAACAATAATATATATGACAGCTTAGGAACTATAGTTGAGAAAATAATTAAAATGTTTTATAAAGTATAATAATTAGATAAATTTTAATTCTGCCTTTTGTTACCCTACGAATTTCTAAGTTTTAAGTATAAACTAATTGTTTGTAACTTACTTAAATCAAATATTAAACAGTGATGATACTTTTATCATAAATTCCAAATTTCCTCTTGTAAGCACATCAGTTCAAATACATTCAACCTTTCCATGGGAAAGAGTCAAAATTAACTGAAACGCTTTATGCAATGTATGTAGACTGGCTTCATTTGTGCATAAAAGACCCTCTGCTGATAAACCGATTTGTGTGTGACACTTGTTTTCAGTGAACAAAAGGAGAAATATTTGTTGGTCAGTTGTTATTTCAATGGGCCTAGGGGGCCCCAAAGCTCTTACTTTCCAAGTGATAGAGATAAATATTTCTGACAATTAAAACCAAAGAATGGTTAAAAAACGAAATGCACCAGACATGCCAATTCCTAGGAGCCTGACCCTCTTTAATTTCTTAAAATTTGTATTACTGTAGGAACCCCCAAAACATGAGGGATCTATATACACTAAGTATACAGATATAAAATGAGGTATGCAGTTATTCAATCATCTTTATCTTAAGAGTTTAAGTCCTATGGACCCAAATACCTTGTATCCTGATAATGTTACGTTTGGGGCCTGACCCCTTCCAACATACAAATGTATGAATAATATTGATAATAATCTATATAAACACAAAATTAAGACTTCCCAAACACTTATATATTAAGCTAGTAGTGTTTTGCTTAGACTGCATTCACTTAATTTATCAGGGTTCAGTGGGTATGCCCACTTCACTAGCAACCTTCAAGTTGTAGTCTCACATCTTCGATTCCTGTCAGGTGCATTCCTCCCTGGGTGTATTTTTCTCTTCTGTGTCAGTAAAACTTTCATTGTGTGTGTCTATTACTTGATATTGTATGTCTTGTGTCTGGCACAGCATGTCCAAATATTGCTCTTGCACCATAAAATCCCCAAACCAACCAACTGCTTAATGTCTCCAAGTTCGTGCCACTGCTTCTCAATACTGATATCTCTAGAAAATCCTCAAAGTAGGAAATCCGATAATGTTCAGTTAAAAAAGGATCATCCCTTACTGCTTAAGTTTTGTCAATTTGTTTAAAATGTAACATTCATTAGGACCCAGGTTATTTTATTTTCAATATTATTAAATTTGGACAATGAAAAGAAAATTTAAAGTTCCATTTAAACCATGATTTTTTAATGAAACCAAGTCGATTTAAATCAATGCACCTTATTAAAAATGTTCAAGTTTGAATTTTTTTAATGATTGGTTACATATTTTATACATGGCATTATACACTCAACAGAATCAAAACACCCCAAAGCCAATGTTCAATCGAAATGAAACAGAATGTATTATGTACATAAAGATATAAATAAATGATTAGAATATCAAATGTGGAGGTCATTTTATTGTAGAATTACATCAGAAAGGTCATAAATTTGTAAGTTGTACAGCCCCTTCTGGTGGTATTATATGCTAATATATGGCTTGGTAGAGTCAAACAAAACCCTTATGCTACCCTGTACAAATGATGTCTAGTATTCTGCAACTGTTGCTCCAGATCCCTTATTTTTCGAAGAGGTGTGTGCAATTGCTGGCATATCCCAGACATACTCTATGGGAGAAAGGTATGATGATCTCTCTTCAAGGAAGGGTTTCAACACCATGGAGGCACTCCTGGTAGAGGTAAGCTGTGTATGGTCAGGCATTATCGTGCTAGTAAATAGCCCCTTGGAGATGAGACATGAAAGGCAAAACTACTGGTCAAAGGATTTGCTGGATGTATCTGTTGTATCACTGATAGAGGGAACCTGCAGTTGTATGTGATGTCTTCCAATACCATTACACTAGGAGTTATAACGGTGTATTGCTCGACAATAAACTGAGACTCCTAGTGAAACTGATCAAGTAGATCTCCTGCCCCAATCTATTACCTTGATCTGGTGATCTGGGTTTGAGGCAGGAAACCCTCAAAAGGAATTTTTGCGGATTAAAATATTTTCGTATTCTAAGACCTGAATGTGTGAATTTAATTTTTTTCTGTAGGAAGAAGTGTTGGAGGCTTATGAAGGTCTTATTTTTAATAAAATACAACCATTGATGCCAAAAATTGTCAGTCAAGTTCCTAAAGGAGAACTGAAGTGAGATAATATTTATGTACTTTTAATGATTATTGCAGATATTTTCATAAAAGTATAAATTAATTTTGTTGTATGTATGCTTTTCCATTTTAATGGTAAGTTAAAAAGTATTTCTTCACAATCTTTCCTGACATTGTTTTGTTTAATTCATAAATGATCGTAACAGATCAATATAAAGGTGGCCTATCTATTGTGACATCTACAGATTTTCAGAACTTGAGAGGTGTGCAATGCCCTAAAGATAGCAAAAATATCAATTTTTTAAATATTTTAGCTATGCAAACTTTTAGAATATGTGCAAAATCTCATAGCTGTAACTTCATTTAGTGCACTATTGACGTTTTCCCATTAAATAGGAGAGAGAAACCAAATGACTTTAAAATTTCAGTGCTTTTTTTCAACTTTCTGGTTTTCATGACAGCCATGTATTTAAAAAGCCCCTATTAATTTAAAGATTTGAAACACATTATTTACATTTTTTTATGATGCATTTGATAACTTTGTGCATTCACCAAGGATTTGAATGAAGAGTTGATTTTTAAAAAATTGATCAAAATCAAATCGTTTTTTAACTGTTTTTCAAGGTGTCCGAGGGTAAAAGAATTCTAAACTTTTTGCAGCAATGTATAAAAATTCATGCACGAAAATTTGGGTGATACTTCAAGGAAAGACCTTGAAAAATATTAACATTTATAGATATAGTAGACATTTTAAAATATTGAAAAAAATTGTTTAATTGTATTTTTTGTAGTTCATATGAAAACGATATTTTTATATTGAAATATTTTATGTGTATTGATATAAAGTATATCAGAACATTTTGTTGTAAGTATAAAAACAATTGTTGAAAGGGCACTATGTCCTAAGTGTAATATTCAATGGATCCAAAGGCTGATTTGGGTACCATTATGTGTGGCTTGTAATTGTGCTCCAAATATAATTTGGTGATATACTAGTAAAATTGGCGTACATCTGATCTGAACTGCATTTTCTTTTTTAATTTTCATTTGCTTACTTTCCTTTATAAATCATGAAAGTTTTGCAGAAATTTAACTCCTAGGTATGTTATAATGTTTTGAGTAGTGTCAGTTACTTTCTATGAACCCCCTGTGCACTGTTATTATAGAATTATTTACAAATGGATGAGAGCTTAACTAGAATGTCCGGTACTCCTGTCACTATTAAATGTTCGCTGGTGTCGTTTCGACACCAGTACATAATTACTCTAAAATAATGATAATATCTAAATGTAATCCTTACTGTTTTTCATTTTAGCTGACTTGTAGCTGATTTTACAATATTTTCATAAGCTTATGGTTATTTATGGCACAAAAATTATAGCAAATCAATTGTTAAACTCAGAGTATACATAAAGTAACAAAATTCAGAAAACATGTAATGTTTCTTGACACAATATTTATGCAGATTTTACCATTAATTTATCAAATTTATATTATATACCTTAACTACAATCGATATAGTAATAAGCAATTTCTTCTGCAGTTTTCGTGCTTCATTTAATTACTGAACAACATTGTGTGTGTAATGTGGTTGCATATAAATTATATTTTTTAATTTCACATTTCCTATGTATTAGATAAATTTCCCACTATGATTCTGATTTATAATTTTGATGTATTTACCCATTGACTCTTGACCTGAGGACGGATTAATTAACGTTTTGCTTGACAAAATAGGATTTACTTTCACATAAAATATTTCTAGCAGCAAAGTAATCGTTCATCCATTATATATTTCCCATTTTGGGATCCCGAGGGATATAAATTCAAATTCTAGTATTGTCAGCAGCATGTAACTTTCTTCAGGTTCTTTATTTTTGTGTACTCCGATTTCTTTATCTGTATCTAAATCAGAACAGTAGAACTCAACACTGTCAGATTCATTTTCAGATAGTTCTTGTAACAGATTTCCGATTTCTTCTGAACACTTTTTTGAGTCTGAAAAAACTCACTTGTGAATTGCATAAACTTTGAAGTAAACACATGATTGAGATTGATTCATTTCTGACATTGATAGGGGTGCTAATACATTCAAGTCAAATAAGCAAATAAAAAACACAATTTAGTGAATAGTATTTAGAAATCTGTTAGGTTTGCTTTCCTATGCTCTTGCTGAACCAAAGTTATTTCGTCGGTGTTACGTAAAAAGGGCGAATCAACCAATTCAGCATTTTTCAGGAAAGCAGTTTGAAATGTTTAACATTTAAAAAATTAAAATATACTTTTCAAAATTTATGGAACTTTTAATTTAGATTAACTACATCTTTTTAAGTCTTCACGAAGTTTTAAATCTACGCAATGAAATGTTAAACATTTCAAACTGCTTTCCTGAAAAATGCTCTTTTTACATAACACCGATGATTTAAACTGGGAAATTTGCTTGCTATCAAAAGTCACCAGATGTTTAGGTAAATTCAGCTGTAGAATTTTTCGAAATTGAATTATTCAAAAAAAATTTTGCTGTGTATTTATCAAGTAAAATTATTGAAAATCACTAGAAATTGTAAAAATCTGACAAAAAATGTGAAAGGAAGAACTTGACAAATGTAGAAAGGACACCAATGGCCATTCTAGTGTTTATACGAGGTGTGTCTTTTAAATAACGAGACTGAATAAATAACTCACCTTTTTTTATTACAAATTTAATGCTTGTCCCCTTCAATATACTCCCCATGTGCACTAATACATTGCTGCAGTCTTGTTTTCCACTGGTCGAAGGTATGGAGGAAATCAATTTCTGTCAGTTGTTTCAACACATCCGCCGTTATCTACTTTACAGCATCAACTGAACCAAAACATGTCCCTTTAACTGATTTAACTTTTGGGAAAAGATAAAAGTCACACAGTGCTAAATTGGGAAAATATGGAGGATGTTCAAGTGCAGTAATGCGTGTGTCAGTCAAAAATTGCTTTGCAGAAAGTGCTGTGTGAGCAGGTGCATTATCCTGGTGAAGAATGAAACCATTTTTCCACAGTTGCAGCCGTTTTTTTTTTTACTTTTTCTCAGCTTTATCAAAACTTCCTTATAATAATGCTGGTTAACTGTTGTGGCTTCTGGAACCCATTCTTCCAAAATTACATCCTTGATATCGAAAAACACAATGAGCATGGCTTTGAATTTTGACGAGCTTTTTTCATTGTTGGTGATGATGGTGTTTTCCAGTGCATTGACTGTCTTTTGGTTTCAGGATCATACTGGAAGATTCAGGTTTCGTCACAAGTGATTATTTTATGAAACAGTTTTGGATCTGCATCAAGTTGCTGCAGAATGTCAACACAACATTCCTTGCGATGTTCTTTTTGCTCTGGTGTGAGAACCCTTGGGACCATCTTTGCACAAACTTTCTTCATGTTTAAGATCCACACGCAAAATTTTTCTTGCGGTGTCTATCTCAATATTCACAGATTCAGCTATCATTCGAACACTGGGTTGGCGGTCTTTTTGAACAATCTGACTGATTTTTTGTACATTTTCTTCGGTTCTTGAGGTGCATGGTCGTCCAGGGCATTCATCATCTTTGATAATCTCACATCCTTCACTGAATCTTTTGTGCCACTCAAGCACACGAGGCTGGCAGTCATTCCCATAACCCGTGTTAAGCATTTGAAACATTCTGTTGCTGTTTTGTGCAATTTTACTAATAAATTTCAAATTGACACGTTCAACTTTTAAACAACCATTTTTTAAGCCACACTACAGAAAGCACAACCAAACTAAATGGCGACTCTCAATCAACTGAACGTTATAGAGTGTTGCTGCTTGTCATGCAGGTTCAGACATGTTCAAAGTCACCATGCATGCAGTTATAACCGGTTCTGACTGCTTTGTTTACTAGGTGGAATCAGTCTCGTTATTTAATAGACATACCTCATATGTGTTACATTAAAAAGTAGAGTTAAAATAAATCTTATGGGGAAAATCAGGTTTTTGTGAGAAGTCCCGGAAGGAAATGAGAATTAGAGTATTGATATCAACACATTATTTATGTGAAAAGTTTGCTAAGGCATGGAGGGGAATGAAATTAAAGGATTAGGTAAAAATTTAGTTTATGTATGTATCTTACGATAGCAAAGTTTTATATTTATATATAAGTAAACCCTTATATCAAAATAAGATGTATTTAACATCTATTAGAAATTATTCCTCTAATTCCTCCTAATTCTAAGTATCTACAGTTTCACGCTACTTCATGTATTATTTATGTCATGATTTGTAGAGTATAATTTTCATGTCTTTCAAGTTTTTAAAATTATTTTGCTAAAATGTGTGACAACCTTGATACAGAAATTGACATCACATACAAATTTATAATTCTAATCTTGATTTAGTTGCAGAAATTTATCACAACGAAATGTTTTCCTTTTGGTGCAATGTTCTTGAAATTGCATTTAATGTCATTATCAAGTAGAAATTTCTATTAAAATTATTAGTTTGAATAGTATTTGTTCTTTATAGTTTGGTTTCTTTTTCATTGTATATTTTTAGAATACAGCCTACTTTCTCAGGCCCTGCAGCATTTTATCTTGCTGGTACTGTGGATGGAAGACCAGGCATTTTTTACATAAATGTTAAAGATGTTACAGATATGTAAGTTCTATATTTAAAAATAAATTCATTAATTCAAAAATGAATTGTGTTAACGTTTGCCTATTTTTGCAGATTATCCTTAAATCACCGTTTCTCCGTTCATATTTCATGGAATCTGGAGGTTTTTAGTGCAAAGTTTAGACTTCCACAAAAGTTATTTTATAAAATTTAAATAGTAAAAGTATGTAGTCTCTCATGATAGGCCTATATAAATCTTTAGTACAATAAAGATGATTAACCGCAAAGGGAAGAAGGCACAGTGGAAACCTAAAGCTACCTTATATGTACTTTTAACTTTTACTGGTCCTTAGTATTAAAAATTCTCGAACTAGTACTTTGCTTTCTTAAGCATTTTTATTGTCACTGCATTAAATTTCATTTTTAATAACTGATGCAAACAGATATTAACCCTTATCAGACGTTAGGATTTTGTACATAACTTGTTGCTATTGGAGTTTACACACTTCTGAACATTTCCAAAAATTTGGAACTATTTGTAAACAATGCTTCCAGAAAAATTTTCATCTTCATTAATGTTGATTTTTTATCCAGTCTTCATCAGAATCACCAACATTTTTCTATTTACTCTACTTTCACCTTCAATTGAATATTGTATAGGTAGCAATTTTTTTTCTCAGCTGAAATATACTGCTAGTATAATAGTCAAAATTCTATTTATATTATTTTTCAAATTGATGTTATTTATCTGCATTCACTCTTTGGAGAGTAAAATATTTACAAACATGCAGGGATGTTAATTCTGTGCCAAATGCTTCTACCTGTTCCAAAAAAGCGTGTCATAGAAAATGTATGCCAAATCATAAGTAGATTTCCATGAAAATTAATGGATAAAATTGCAATAAAAAACATAAAGCGTAGCTTAGATAATTTTAAATGTTTCTGTATGTTTGACACAATTTTGACCCAACAGACTAAAGTCAAGCAGAAAAATATGGCAAGATTGCTTTTTCTACTATATATGGAACATTCACACTCAGATTTTAGTCATGAAAATCTTTTATCATTCTTTATTAATCGAAAATGTTTTGGTTATAACTGACAAAATTAATCACATACCTGACATACATAAAAATAGCCATACAGGGACTAATGCTAATTAAGAAACAATAAAATGTTGAAATAACTAAAATCTGTTGTTTCATAACCAACAATAGCAAGGGTTCTGTATTATAATTGAGAAACAAAGGACAGCATTTGATTTATTATATGAATCTTGGTCCTTATGGTAGTTTTACCGTTAATTAAGTAAATGGAATAGACATTTTTATATTTTTCTTCATTTGAGCAGTGTTCTGATCAAATATTTTCTTTGTGCTTTTTGAATCAATTCTTTTTTACTGCATATAATTAGTAGTCATTTATTTTCATTCATAGGCATTATTTTTCATGCTATTTTATTAATGAATTGTACAAATTTAATATCTCACTGTCAATTTAATTTGTTTAATATTTCAGACCTAAGTACGATATGATGACTTTAGCTTTGCATGAAGCATTACCAGGGCATCATTTGCAGGTAGCCAAAGATTTTGTTTGAATTCTCTGTAACAAAACCTAGGAAAATTATTTTTATAAAACCAATAAAGTGCACTTTTTGTGGGTTGAATATTAGTATAGAAAATTTTCAAAATGTTAAATTGATTACTACTTAAAGTACATGAAAACGAATCAAAAGAATTTGAGTGACTCATTCAATGGACAGTTGGTGATGACTTGTATTAAATGTAGTACAGGAGAGTTATAAAACCCTTAACTAAAAACTTCTATAAAAATTGCAATGACACTTTTAAACCCTTTTCTAAATGTTTTTCAGCTATGTTTGAGTTTAAGGAAATAATATATTACAAGCAAGATCTTTGTTTTTCAATTGATTCATGTTGTAAGACGCAAGTAACCACAAGTTGAGTTTTTGAATAATTGTATATTGAAAAAAGCAATAATATTTTTAATAAACTTAATCTATCATAGTACAGTGAAAGAAATTCAGACTTATGGTCTACAGAACTGAAATCAAAGTTTCTAATAACCAAATAAATAAAACATCTATGTCATTTTTGCAAATTCAAGAAAACAATAATTTATGGGGGCAGCTTTTCAATATCATTCTTTATATTTTAAAATATGCCTCGATTAATGAATTTGTAAAATATAACCCAGTTCACCGAATGACATATGGCCCGTCAATATTACATAAAAAATGTTTAAAGTGAACTTAAAAAGCTTAAACTGAGAAACAAGCTCTTAGAAGTTACGTTTCGTTATTTATGGTTTCGTATTTAATTGCCATTATTTTTTTATTAAAATTTACTTGTAAATACAAAATACTTAAAAAAGTGCTGCATGTATATCTGACACACTGCTGGCCATCGAAAATGGCACACCATTAAGGAAGTATTAAATAGCTTTGGTGCATAGATCATGGAAGGATGTGCAAATGATTAGCACTGCAGTGTTTATGCAAATCATCATGTGTGCCAGTAAAGCTCCCTGTAAGCAAATAAAATGGGAGAACAGAGAGCCAGTTTTAAATATTCGAAATGTGTTTTCTCGCTGTTCCTGTTTATAGGAAGATTATGCCTCGTCAAAAAATACGACAGGCAAACGAGCACTTTTCTGAGCTTATTAGAGGAATTATTGTGGCTTATCAAGACTGCATATTGTCCTTTCGAGAAATTGGTGCCATTGTTGGACGAAATCAAGCCACAGTAATGTGAATATGTAATCAGTGGGTGTAGGAGAGCAAACTGACTGATGTGAACAATTGCAACAGCCTCGTCACCACCAAATGAGTGGACAGACATCTTGCTGTTACTAATGGTACTGCAACATCAAGAAACCTAGCTAAAAAATTCAACCTGTGTCAGCATGTTCAATTTGAATCTGCATCAACGGTGAAATTTTTCAAGGCGTCCATTGGTGTGATTACCTTTGATTCTGATGATCTGTGGCTGCAATGGTGCATAAAATGTTGCACATGGACAAACAAATGGCATGTCGGTACACTCAATAACCACCACTACATTTCGGAAGTTTTGGAGCCTGTAGTTCAGCAGGACAATGCTCCGCTGTCATGCAGCATACAATTCCTTAATGTCCACCATGTTTCACTTCTTCCATGGTCTGCTTGTTCACCAAATTTGTTGCCCATTGAACATGTCTGGTCTACTGGTGCATCACAGACCACCCCGGCTAGGCCAGATAAACTTTGGAAACATGAAAGCTGCATGACTGACATCCTAAACACACATTCAAAGCCTCTTTCTTTCAATGTTGAGACGTGCAGCAGCAATTATTACCACCCATGGCAGCCACACGAAATACTGATTTCTTCTCATTTTGCAAGTCACACTGAGCTGTAATTTTAATATTTCACTCTTGTACCTAGTTATTTGTATAATAAGTATGGCTTTGGTATTTCTTGCCCTTCACGATGTTGCATTGTTGGTGGTGTGTTTATATATAGCAAGGTCACAATAAAGGCAAAACTCCTTAAATACTTGTGCAAGTCAATTTGCAGCAGTTTAATCTGTTTACAGCAGTGTACTTTTACAATAGATTCATATTCAAGCAGACATTTAGAAGAGATTTGAAGCAAAATGTGAGTTTAAAATTAATCATTCAATTTCATTTATCAATAAGCTTTGACAGTATCAGGCGAGTCAGAGTTTTATGTTGGTTGTGAGACTTAAAAGGTCCAACAAAAGCAATAGTAAACCAAGGTCAAAAGTCAACATAATATTTGTGGTTCTGGCATAGTATCTGTAATCAATTGCTATTTTAAAATGAGATTTGTGTAAAATCTGAATCGTTTGTTTACTAAAAATTTTGACATAAATGCAACAATATGGAAGTATTTAAAAACATTTAAACTCATTTATGCAGCTGTAGGAAAAGATTGTTGAACCATTGAATATAAAGTGTAATGACATTTATTCATTGTTATATTGTATTAAAAGGCTGTAAAATTTTGTAGATGACGTATCTCCAGGAAAATAAGGACCTATCTGTATTCAGAAAATATATTGAAGACAGAAAGTACTCAGAAGCTCCTTCACGCTTTCCACTTTACTCTGCATATGGAGAAGTAATGTTGCTTTAATTGAAAATACGAAAGCATATCTGCCAACTTTTCTGGTTTTTCCAGAAAAACACTTTTTTTCCAGTCTTCTGGATGGTAAAAATATTTTCAGCATTTTTCTTTAAGTAGAAAATTTTCAAGTGACACTAATTTAAAAAGTTTTGGCACCAAGCCAGGTAAAAGAAAGCCATAAAGAAAAAACATTGGGATCAATGATTGCTAGATTCTCGTGAAAACCTTTGGGGAGGGGGCACTAATTTTCAAGTAAAACCCACAAATATACCTGTGCAACACTCAAAGAAAAATACAATTGCTTATTTTTTGCATATACTTGGCTCCATTTTTCGTAAAATACCGCCGTGTTGTTCAAGCTGAGTTTGAACTGCCGCCAAGCATAAACAGTATAGAGTATATATGACTGGAAGGCAGTGTCGACCTTGGGTCAGTCAATTTCTGAATCAGTGTGAAAGTGCTTTAGGAGAAGGCTTCTGTACACAAAGGCATAGATGGTAATCGTCATGGATATTTACCCCTATCAATTCATTATCAATGCTATTGGATTGGCTATCAGATTCTGGTTCCAAGTGATATACTTGGAATCAGAATCCATACATTGTAGCCAGTTGCGGAAGGAATTTGTTTATTTGTTACCACTAGTTCCCTAATTAAAGAGACATGTTCAACTGCCTTCTCCTGGGAGCCAGACTATCGTAGATAGCAAGTTACCTTTTCCGTTTTGAACTGCTTTCATAAACCCCAATTTGGCACATAAATTATTTTCTGTTTTAAGAATTATTTTTAGGCATATTTCTTTTCGGACAGTTGTGTGTTGCTTTTATCATAATTTTCCAGATTTCTTTTCTTGGAGGTTGGCAGGTATGCAAAAGGATTCATGTTTAATTTTTTGTACTATTTGATCTTTTATTTTGTGATTGTGTTTGAAGATTTCCTTTCCTTTTAAAGGGTTGGGGTTTATATTGTGAATATCTTGGTCATGAGTTAAAACTCTATGAGGATCCTTATTTTCAGTAAGTGAAACATAAGTTTTTATAATTTAAGTTAATTTTATAATTTAAGACAGGAAAACGAATACGCTTATGCATTTATAAGTAAGGAAAAGCTATTACTTTAAAACAACTCTTATGTCAAGTAAAAGTTTAATTAAAATTGTAAAAAGTTAGCAAAAAAGATTAAAAAAGTTATAACATTGCTAAGTATGAGCGATAAACAACCATTTTTCATTATAGAAAATTTCTTTTTGGATGTTTGCTTATTTTTGTTTTTAGATTTCATTTATATTTAAAATATAATATTAATGTATTCTGAAATATTAGAAACATTTTATGACTTAATTTTTTTAAAAGTGGTTATTTAAACATGATTTTAAGCAAATATTGTTATACAAATTAGGTAAAAAAAGAATGCAAAGTTAGATAAATTTTTGTAACACTTTTAGCCTTTAAGATGCCAAACCTTCTTATACCAGTAATTGCATAGTTGTTATGAATGACTACCTATTTTTAAATAAAAACCAATTTCAATACACTGAAAAATTATAGAATTATCACTAAGAACTTGTAGATTAATTTTTTAATGTAATTCTATTAGAGCTTAGCCCTCCCAATTAAAAATATCTATATAAAAATAATATAATTTTATCCTAATTGCAGCTATGGTTATCTTTCATATGGAATGCTTCGTGCTGTTCGCCTTGTTGTGGATACTGGAATACATGCATTTAAGTATGTTTCCTAATACATATTTTCCTAATTTCTTTTTATTCATAATTTGTTTATTAATGTTTTTTCACTGCAAGGTTTTTTAATTGTATTTTACTGGGTGTGAAAAAAAGTCAGAATTATTTGCATATAGTTGTGGATTTTCTGTAATTGTTACTGATTTTCACCTTGTATTATGATGAAAGTGAAATTTAAAAAGAGTCAGTCTGTCATAGGCCTTACTTCTAATCTAAGTTTGTGCATCGTTGCAATTATTATTCCAATTGTGTTATTTTCAGGCGATTTTTAATCCTATCCGATACAAAAGCAATGACTCAAAAACGGTTCAAGTCCTGAAGAAATTGTAAGTCTGTTGCAAGAACTATCCGAAAATGAATCTGATGGGGAACTCTCCTATTCTGATTTAGATTTCAATAAAGGAAATGGATTACTTGAAAAAAATTGGAAGAATATGAAGACACAGATGATTCAGAGAATACACAGAATAATTTCTGTGTACTGGCTGATGCTTTCTAAGTTTCTCAAATGGCATGTAAAAATTGCCCTCCAAATATCTCACAGTCAAAAGGGAATATGCTCAGTATTATTTTTTGTTTTTGCCTCTTCAGTACTTCCTCCTAAGGTACAATAGCCCAAGGAGATAACATCTGTTTGCAGCTAACATCTTACTTTTATCACAGCCAAAGCAGACTAATAATTACAGGCACCACCATGTGTGAATAGAATGAGCCGGTGGAAGCTCAGGCACTGGTTTTGCCAGCATTTGTGAAAATACCCTAAAAACTGTGGGAATCTATTCTTTAAATTTAAACTGCCTCCAATTTAAAAGCAGACTTTCAAATGCTAATTAGCCAGAGTTTGATTACAATCCTTCACTCTTTTGAAAACTGTTTTGTTCAAATCTCCATCTGATCTGTAAATGTTGAAAATTATAAGTATGTGCTATATCTTATTGCAGTTGGTCTTTTGAGAAAGCTGTTAACTACACGCTAGATCATACAGCCATTTCTGTAGCAAGAGCTGAAAGTGAAATAAAAAGATACATAACTTGGCCTGGTCAGGTGAGAATCTACTTTTTAATTTGTACTGTAGCAGAGTGAATTGTTAAATACAATAATTCATTAAGTTATGGATCAGATATCTGAAAGTCTTGTGAAGTTGATAGCAGCTTAATTGTGTTTTGAAATAAATTGAGACTGCATTTTAAAATGGTTTGTTACAGTTGACCAACCTATGCTTTATGAGTAGGGTAGAACCAATGTGAGGTATGAGGCACTTGCCAAGCATATTAAGAGCATGCTACCAATAACAGCATTTCTTCAAGAAAAGTATTAAGCAAAATAACAAATATGCTGATTCCTCAAAATGTTACTTTGAGGGACAATGGAACAATTATTTCCTCTGTAAATTGCTTTGTATCTTTTATGTACTTGTGTTGAGTGACATTTAGCTTTATTCATCCTTCATAGGTGTTCAAATTCTCATTTTAAAGCTGTAACTTATTGTACTTCAGCAACCATGAAACAACTGTAGCCAATAATTAAGTAGTAGCAAATCATTAAGAGAACATTTGAGAGATAGGTAACGATACTGTGAAAACTTGAATCACCTAAACAAACCAGTAGGTGAAAGTTGTTCATGATCATTTTGTAAAACGTATAGTTGAATGCTGATTTAACTTTTCTTTTAATAGATCAGAAAATATCATTTTATTCCTCTTGATATTTTATAAAAAGCTACTGTAAGAATTAAACTTTTCAATTTGTTAAATTTGACATTAGAATAAAGATTTTCCCCAATATACTCAAAGAGGTACTTCTAACCTTTACCTTTAAGTATAAATTTATTAGCTACAATGAAACATTTTTGTGTTAATTTTAATCAAGATTATTTTCATTTTATTCCTGTTGAGACTTTAAATCACTAATTTTTTTAGACTTGTGATTTGCATTAAGACTTTTTAAATCACAAAATGCTATTTCGTGTGAATTATTTTTATCTTTGAAATATGCTTGTAAAATTATATGCTTAAAATTCTAAACATTATATTTACCTTTTTTTGTGATTATAGGCTTGTGCCTATAAAATTGGAGAGTTGAAAATAAAGTCACTTAGAAAAATGGCTGAACAAGCATTAGGTACGTTCCTTCAATTCTCCATTTTTCAGATTTTTTTAATTTTTGTTTTAGGTAGTAGCTAAATTTATATTGGAATTAAAAATTACCTTAACTACAATGGTTTTGTACATTAAATGAATTTTTAATATTGTCAGTGGCTACTTTTGTATCTTTAATCTGAAAAGTCTAAATGATTAGAGGCCATGAATTGCATTAACATTTCATGATTTATTTCATATTCATTTATCTACAAAATCTAAGGATGACCTATATTCAGTTTGACCAATACATAAAAAAAACTCATGACCAAGAAATGTTAGGAAATACCTTAGAACATTGATTATCCGAAATAATGTGGGCCGAGGCCCCCTTGGATAATCAGAAACGTAGATACTACAGACGAAGTAACACAAAGAGCCTATATGAAATACAGAAAAATTAACTGTACTTCATGTTACTATTACTAGTGAAAGATTCAAAAAGCAATGATTTAGAATAAATTTTACTCGGATTTGTGTGCAAATATATATTTATTGGGATAATTTTATGATAAATCTGGACCCGAGTTACATACCTTTTAAACTCTTGAAAAATCTTCAATGGGGTCTTCTGTTTCTCAGTATTTTCTTACCTCTTTGGACAAAGTGCACACACTCATGCTCAAAATACTCTATCAAATTTGGTGCAGAAAACATGAACGGTTGGATATCTGCACCAAGGTAATTGGTTAATCAAAGCTTGAATAATCAAGGTTCTACTGTATCCACTTTCCAGAGAATGCATGATGCTTATTAGTTTTCTAGAGTATTGTAAGTGTTAGTGCTATTTCCCTATTACTTTGAGATGCTCGATGCCTAAAAAAGTAATTAGCTCCTATAAATGGTGTGCTGCCATTTTCGTGCATGAAAAATATTCTAGCTCTTAGCATTATGGTTTATGGTATCATTCATAATCCAAATTTCCAGCATCTTAGTGCATCCACTAACATGATGCATCATCATATTAAGAACTAAGCATTTTTATATTTTACTTTTCTTTATAAAAGTATCACATTTGCATCAAATGGACTAATATATAATTCTGATGATAATTATGCACATAAATGAATTCATTCGTGGATATTTTCATAAATAAATTTAAAAAGTAGTGCTCTTTGTTTGATCTGCATCATTATTTGCAAAGATATTATCAGGTTATGCAGCCCTACTTATTGTCAGTCTTGTTATAGTTAGGAATATCTGTTGGAATAGAAGTAACCTGAAAACCATTACCCTTTACTGAAACTAAAAACATCTGTTGATGTATCTTCATATTCCCATGTGTTGGACAACATTTCATACCAATGCACAATTGGTTTGAAATGTTACCCATAGTTTGAATACAAAGATAATTTTATTTTATTGGAAATCTTGCTTCTGGAGCCTTCCAGCTGAACTAATTTTCTTCAGAAAATCACAGTAGTTGAAGATACTGGATATCTGAGCTGTTACAAAAATTGCATATCTGTAACTTCTAATTTTGTGATTCTAACCTTGGATTTGGAGGGGTTGCCGTAACACAGCGAGTTTGCTTACTGCTCTAGCAATATTCAAGTTGTAGGTGGTGCAGATTTGATATCTCCCTGGGTGTATTTCTCACTTCTGTGCCAGTACACTTTCCTTGTGTGTGTATGTCCATTTACTTGATGTTTTTTGATATAGCTTGGCCAAATGTGTCTTTGCAGCAGAAAATACAAGCTAACCAACCTTAAGATTTGGCCACCAGTGACATTTCTTTTCCAGTTATTTCTACATGAGTATCTTATTTTTATGCACTGGTTAATTTAATTTGTGGGTATAGTAGTTTATAAAATGTGATATTAGGAAACATTAGTTATTCAGTAAAGGCTAATAAAATGTGCTTCAGGTGCATTATTTTATTAGAATAGTTTTAGTTATAGCAAGCTTACAATTACAGCCACTTCATGTGAAATAATCGTAATCGTTTTCTGTTTATTTTGTTACAATAAAGAGGTTTAACTTCATGCACTATTACACAGCAAAATGATTCCTTTTTCTCATTGCCCAGCTAATTGAACATTACTCATCATGGCACTACTTGGGCGAATTTGTGAACCGCTACCCTGGTGCACTGCTTGGTGGATTCATGTTATGCCTTACATACTACACTTTCTAGGCACATTTTTTCTAGATGGAGAAACATCGATCCCTTACCCCAAATTTGAACCAGAACTTTTGACCCTGAAGCCAGCACCCTGACCACTAGACCAATTGGTCGGCAGGTGCTAAAATGACTTGATTGTAACATTTTAGTATAATTTTATTTAATGTTTTACTCTTAAATTACATTAACTTTAGAGAGTGGTGGGCCACTCAGGTGTGACCTCGTCATCTGACTGGTTCAAATTATGTGGTGTTGTCCTCAGATCTTTCCCTTCGGGTTGAGTCCAGTGCAATGTTTATTAAATACCTACCTACCTTAAATTAAATTTTACCTTCAGTTAAATGTTGCATGATTGTGTATTCTAATTTATTTAGGTATGCATACTGTTTTTATAAAATGAAAAATTCAAATTCAAATAAGATGACACAAACTACAGTGCATTTTATTATGAACATGAACTTACAATAAATATGTATAAATATGAAAAAGCATTCTGAAAATAAAAGTTTTTCCTTCTTTTGACCACATATACAGGTTCGAAATTCAATATCCAGGAGTTTCACAATGAAATACTGAAGCATGCCGGGTCTCTAAATGTCTTGGAACGAAAGATAATAGAGTACATTAAAATAAACGCATGAAGATGTAAATCACTATTCCAGAGAACTGAAGAAATTCAAATGTACTTTTAATTAATTTTTATGAAATAAACCTAAATTGTATACATTTAGAGCTGTTTCACCATCACTTTAAAAAAATACTAAAGCTTATAGTGACTAGTCAATATATATACAGCATTTTTCATAGTTTCTAGCTAACTATAAAAGTGCTCTTTAAAAGCAGATTTGTGATATCACATGGCGGGACAAGACAGAAGCATATTTTTATATAACCCATTATATGTGTATTTCAATAAATAAGAAATGATGTGGAAATGTACAAATGTGAAAAGTGCTGGGAATATACACAGGCAACACAAAATCTAAATGGATACATTTGGTGATGGGCCAGTACAGTGCTCTTGAGTTTTATCTTTATTCCTGATAAATGATTTTAAAAATGAAATGATGACTGCTTTATCTCAGATATTTTAATTTTCAAGGGATTATTACGTTGTTTTGTCAAAATCTCAAAGTCCAATTTTTTTGGTTTTTGAGGTTTTAACATAATTTGATTACAAATATTCTTGTTACTTGGTTTGGAAGCTCCTAAGTTTACATCAGTTACAAAGTATTCTAACAAATATGTTTAAACCTCTTATCTCACAAGTGGTCTACAATTTGGTATCTAGTTTTTTTTATTATACCTAAAATTTTTGATTTCAAGACGAGGTTTTTATAGTAAAACTACTAAATTAAATTGTCAAGGTCTTACAAATACTAACATACATTCCAAACCTTATATCTGTATTTTCGTATTTATGGAACTGGTAATTTCTATTTCATTTGTTCTCAATATTCTCTTAAATTACTGGCATGGGTAAATTACCACAGGTTTTCCACAAAATTCCCAAAGTTGTAAAAATATAAACACACAGCTACTTCTAACTGTTCTTTTTAGAGTGTCTTGAGTTTGCACTATTTGCTTAGAGCATATCGTCGGCTTATAAGTAAAACTCACTAAGTCAAGAAGCATAGTTCTGAGAAAACGGGAAAAGTTCTATTTCCTTAGCTTTTCTTTTTGAGAAACACTTAGTGAGTAATCTAGCCTTCATGAAAAAAATAACTTTACTATTCTGAAGTCTGAGAAGTTACATTCTGGTCTTGAAAAGCTAAAAATGCATATCTTGAAAATTTTGACTTGGTGTGTTTCACCTTTAAGACGACAATATTTAGTATTTGAACAGAACCTGTGGCTAAACCTTACTGTATAGCAAATTCAAACTCTGCTGTTGTACTTTCATCTTTTGATGCCATAACGGTATTTAAAAAAAACAGTGGCTTGTTTTCATTCAATTCACCTTGTGTTAAACATACAAAATTAGTTGTGGTGTCTTGAAAACTAAATTGTGTATACTTTTCAATTACTGTTATCTCATAATAGAGTCCTCATTGAAATGTAGAGGTTGTTACATTTGGTTATTCAAATTTAATTCATGATTTTGCAATTACATGGTATGCAATTCAAAAGATAGTTATTTTTAATCTATAAAACTTACAGTGCTGATTCAAAATTTTAGGCATGAGCTCATAATAGGGAAGACAGATTAAAAACATGGAACAATTTAATTTTAATCGAATCAAAGAATTGAATTTTAATACGCTAAGAATCACATGAATGCAAGTTATTCTCATTTTGACTGACACTTTCAAGTTCACACACTTCTGTCTTTTAAGCAAAAATTTTAAAAATATTTCTCATTCCTCTACTGTTCCTACATTCAAAATATCTTTCTTATAATCCATCTCCAGAAATTCTGAAAATATTTAGCATGTTCAAACTTTTGAGATATTAAAAATATTTATTAAGAAATATTTTGATATAGTCATTGCATGTACTTAATTCAGTTTAATCATACAAACAAGATTCAAATATACCCTCAATAATGCACAATACTGTTGCTATTTTTTGCAATGTAGATTTAAGATATGTTGCATAGGTATATTATTTGTGTAAATGTACTTTATATTGCATTTATGGAATTGAAAACGCAATTAAATGTTTATGTATTCAGCACTCTCTAATATAGCTGTTTTTTAAACTAACCAATTGATATAAACGTATCCTTTTCATCTATTTTAATGAATGTCATTTGAATACCATCGTATAAAGCCAAATTACACATTATTTATTTTGTTTCCAATATTATATAAAATCTTTTCACCGGTTTTTATCAAGCAATGCATTTTTTCAACGTGGCATAAACTTGCATAGCTTTTATCTCGACTTATTTCAAGTCATTTCTTGCAATCCATGAAATTTTTGGTCCTAATTCATTTATGCAATTAAGTGTATTCATGTACGAGTGTTGAAACAGACATTGCATCAAAATTAATTTGTCTGTTAGTCTCAGTCATTGCATACCTGTTAGAAATATGTACACTACTGTTTGCTGATGCAAGTTATATATGCAAATATCTCCACATTGCGAATTATAAAAAAATTGTGTTAAGCAGTAAAAGAATCACATTCACAAACCTTTTGACTACGGCCGGGAGAACAGTCGTCCCATATTCAGGTAGCGGAATAAAAGCGCCATATATTAAAAATATTGATATCCTAGCATTATGGGGAAAAATCCAAACCAAAGGTTGCATATATAATCTTAATGAATAATAGCACTTACTAATGAAATACAATAAACAGAAAACAGCATTGAGAAACAAATCGATTTTAAATGTTTATAGTTCAGTAACAGATAAATTATATTTTCTTAATTAACATGAACCTTGCGATATGAATTTAATTGGATTTTATTTATTCTATTAATTTCTCTTAAATATATTTTGACAAATATGTGAATTCTCACCTGAACTGATTCATACTAAAATTATGCA
This sequence comes from Meta bourneti, assembly GCA_933210815.1. Lineage (NCBI taxonomy): Eukaryota > Metazoa > Arthropoda > Arachnida > Araneae > Tetragnathidae > Meta > Meta bourneti. The sequence goes on along the minus strand of OW119931.1, from coordinate 32,798,442 downwards.
AGTCATTTATTATCCCATTCTTGTGCTAAAATTTTATACCTTGTAATGAATTAGTAATCTGATATATTGAATTTCAAGTTAATCATAATTCTGATAATGTTAACTAAAATGAGTTTTTTTACTATGGACAGCTTAATTAGCTCTTCATAAATCGAATTGGATCTTATTTTCTAAATATTATGCGTATAAGTTTCATTTTCACTTTCTAAATGTTAACACATTGCTTTTATGATCTTGACTTTTGAATGAGAAATGAGAAAACTTGTCAGTGTTATGCATATAAAACAGAAAATATTTCATGTATCATACCTTCACATAAATGGAGGAACATTACAAATACTACATATTTAAGCAAAACATTTAAATTGTAATAAAAACTCAACCATATGTGAACCAAAAATACATTCCGTTTTCATTGTGAATGCTATTTCTTGATTCTTTGGGCATGTTGAAGTTGAAATCACAGAATTGTGCAAGATATAGTAAAGTGCTTCATATTATGGATGTAATTAAAAAGGGTTATCTATTTTTTTACTAAGTAATTCCTTAAATTGCATCTAGTTTTATCTATCCATGGACAACTGTAATTTACAAACTAATCTTGGATCACCAATTTGTTGTTTCTGTGGGTGACAAGAAGTTATCGAATATCCTGAAGCTTGAAATAGCATATTTGTATGTATATATTGATTGCATTTCAAATTTTTAATAAAATGTTTATAGCGTTTTACCCACTCATTATTTAAAATTTGTAAGCTAAATTCTGTTTTCATTTCTTATTGGCCATAGCTGAAAGCACAATTTTGTAGCTTTTGTTAGTCCCATTTTCAAAAAGTATTATGCACACAAGTATTAAAGAACTCTTAAAGTCAGTATATGTATGTTTATTCTCTTGTTGTAAAATGTAACCCATTTTTAGTTATTTCATTATAGCAGCTCCTGTATTTTGCATGAAGGTTTCTAGTTATGTATGATTGAAGTATATGGTGTTTAGACTTTGGACAATTGGTGATACTTCATACAAACTAATGCAAATTCATTCAAGGTTTAGGCGAAAAGGGATGTTGTATGTCACAAAAATTTCTTTTCAGATTTTACCAGATGCATTAACCATTTTAAATTATAAGATTGTGAATAGAATAATTTCTGACGAATAAAATTAACAAATATACGAAACTTCTGCCAAATAAAAATATCTATACTAAAATGTTTGAAATTGTATACATTTTCATAAAAGATTAAGGATATCATCTTGTAAGGAAAAAATTGCAACTTTGGTATGTGATGTCTGATCTCCATAACTAAGGTATATGATAGATGGAGCAACACGAGCAGAGCAACCCGGGTTTGCCTTTTGTTCCTAACCATAGAGGGTGATTGACTGAACCGATCGGATTGTGAAAGCCAAGTCGCAACGAAAAGTAGCGCTTCTTAGGTTGCCTTGTCTGTCAGCCTAACGATCGCTCGTAAACTTGATGCCTTTTCGTTATGAAACTGAGATTTCCAAATTCGTTCCTTGTCCAATTTAAAGCGACATTGATAAATAAGCACTTATATAATAGAAGCCTGGTACAACAATGATTATTTGTATCATTCGTGGATACCCAATGTTTCTAAAGGGTGTATTTAATGGGAAACATCACCAAGTCCGATGTTTAGTCTTATGGCTAACTCACACATTCATCGTGTTATATGTCCGTCGAATGGAGTCGGTGTTGAGCCTGCCCACTTCGCCGTTTGCGTGTGGCAGGCCAGTGGGGCCATCCTCCTTTTGAAGGCTGACGACTTTATTCGTGGCTGCATCCAGGTGCTGGTACTGGCAGTGCGAGTGCAGGTCTGTTTTCTCGTCTTGCAGCTCTATGCTCCAGAAGGGGATACGAGGCTGGTGTCTGCGGTAGTCCCAGTAACGGTAACAGGTGGCCATGGCCGCCACCAGGAGGAGGACTCCGAGGGTCACGATGACAGCGATGAGGGGTAACGTTCCATCTGCAATGCCGCGGTCTGTGGAAAGAACGAAGTGCTGAAATGGGGATTCTCTTATGGCATAGATTAAAACTTTTTTGGCTCGACGCCCCTTTACAGGGCACAGAAGATCATGATTTAAAAATTCAAAAATCGGATTTATTTGATTTAAATCGAATTTACTTTTATACATGTTTAAATTTAGTAGATGAGCCATGCAAATCACTAGTTTCTAGATAGTATTGATTTATGGTAACCACTTAAAGCACGAGTTTTTTTCGGAAAAACTGGTAAAAAATGAGTTTTTTTGACAGAAAATGAATATATATATAGGTATAGTGTAAGTTATTTTTTGCAATTTTAGTTGCGGGGGTGGGGTAAAAGTTATAAAAAAATTATTATACAAACAAAGTGTAAACGATTTGATTACATGTTTATTTTGAATTTCAAAATATTAATAAGAATAAAATATTAACTTCAGATTCACTTTCATCGCTCAAGAGATCATCACTTTCATCGCTGAAACTTTCTGATAAATTGGCATATTCAAAATCGTCAGAGTCGCTCATTATCAGATAACTTTTTCTAAACAAGTTACAAAAACACTTAGTAAAAATTTATTTATGGTTAACTGTTTACTTTTATGATATTTAACGTAATAAAAATGGATATATTACCTTTTCCACACCAAACAACTGCTTTATAACTAAGAATTCCTAACAAACTTATAGCTAATCATCAAAATGCACCACTTGGTTTACACAAGAAAAATGGTGCATAGTGGTGCCATCTACGGTAAATAAGTTTAATATCCATGTATAAATAAGTGGTAAATCATCTATGATAAGTTTATGCCATCTTTGGTATAAATTTAATCTAGCCTATCTATTTTTACTAGAACGGATCTCAGACGGGCATTAGAAATAAAATAACGCGAGATACAAGAGCGCCCGTGTGAGACGGGCATGTGCAAATTTGCCGGTAACTTTCGCCCGTGTCAGACACGGGTAAATGCGTTAAGTGATTAAACATTAATACACTGCTGGCCACCGTAAATGCAACACCCTGAAGGAAGCATGCAAATAATATGAAATTTACAACATGCATTAGCGGAGATGAGATATGCAAATGATTAGAATTTCAGCGCAGACGCACATCACGCGCGCCTGTGGCGCCACTTCAAAGCGCTATTTAAGGCTTGGAGATTTCGACGATTTCAAGTACGGCAATTGTGTTTTTCTTGTGGTTTTTTCAAAAAAACGATCAATTATGCCTCGTAGAAAACAGCGATCATCTTTTGATCAAGTATCCGAGTTCGACAGAGGAAGGATAGTGGCCTACCGAGATTGTGGATTATCTTTCAGGGAAATCGGTAGTCGTGTTGGACGAAACCAAACAACTGTAATGCGGATATGTGATCGTTGGATGCAGGAGGGTACGACGGACCGACGTGTTCGATCGCATCCACCTCAGTGCACCACTTCACGTGATGACAGGCATATTGTGCGTATGGCAGTGACGGATCGCTCAGCCACATCACGAACCATAGCACAGCACATTCAGTCTGTACCGCATCATCCAGTGTCTGCGCGTACCATTCGACGCCGTTTACAGCAGAGTGGTCTGTCCGCAAGACGTCCATTGCTTCGTCTACCCTTGAAGCAGAACCACAGACGTTTCCGCCGCCAATGGTGCGATGAAAGAAGGATGTGGACGGCAGAATGGAATGAAATTGTCTTTACTGACGAGTCACGCTTCTGTCTGCAACACCACGATGGTCGGATTCGAGTCTGGAGACACCGTGGAGAGAGGATGCTGAACAGCTGCGTTATGCACCGCCACACTGGTCCTGCACCGGGTATTATGGTATGGGGCGGTATTGGATATCACTCTCGCACTCCTCTAGTACGCATTGCCGGTACTTTAAACAGCCAGCGCTACATCTCCGAGGTGTTGGAGCCAGTTGTCCTTCCTTACCTTCAGGGCTTGCCCACAGCCATATTTCAACAGGATAATGCGCGACCACACGTGGCACGCATTGTCCAAGGGTTCTTCGTCAATCGCCAGATTGAATTGCTTCCCTGGCCAGCTCGCTCTCCGGATCTTTCGCCGATAGAAAACATGTGGTCCATGGTTGCTCAACGATTGACCCAGAATACATCCCCAGCTGCCACACCAGATCAACTTTGGCAACGTGTGGAAGCTGCTTGGTCTGCTGTACCCCAAGGACACATCCAAAGTCTCTTTGAATCAATGTCGAGGCGTGTGGCAGCGGTGATCTCCAACAATGGCGGCTACTCTGGCTACTGATTTTGGCAGGAACCACACTTCACAGAAGTCTATAAATTTAATCATTTGATACTTGGTCAACATGTTATCCACAAAATAAATTTTGTTGTGATATCTCTTGTCTTTCTTGGTGTTGCAATTTGGGTGGCCAGCAGTGTATATATGGAGTTTAGAAAATATAGGGCAAATTTTTGAAATATTAAAACTAAAATTATCATTGGGCCTTGTTACTTTTATTCTTTCATTTGAATTGTGCTTCATGATACAAATCCATAACACTTAAAATTCTAAATTAAAAAATAATCTGTAAAAAGGAAGGAAAATTTAGTTTAAATTTTTAATTTACATTTTTATAAATCATCGTAAATAAGTTAATACTATAATTTAATATAGTATTTATTTTATACTAAATAAACATAATGAAGAAGCTGTGGTGGTAAGATGACTTTATGAATATTAATTACAGGCATGATTACTAGATGAATATTTTGCTTTTGTGAATATTAAGAGGTTCTTTCTATTTAAACTCGGTCGATTTCACTCCAGGGGGGTTTACTAAATAAGCCAGGAAATGAGGGACATCCAGTACTCGTTTTTAACATACTGAAACAAATGTTGAGCAGTGCTGATTCCTTGTTTTTCATTTAATTGGAAATGTAAAACTACAACAATGTAAAGGTTGTTGAATTTACGTTACATTGGAGCAATACGACGGGCTATTGGCGACACCACGTAATTTTGAACCATGGTCAAATGATGAAATCAACATCTGAGCTGGCACCTCACTTTCTAAACTTCCATACAACGCCAACGTAAGGACATTTGGGGCCACGACAGATTTAACGTGCACCAGCCCCCGTGTACAATACGGTCTTTGATTGGACCGAATTTCCCAGTTTGAAGAGCAACGGATTAGCAACTCTCCGATTGCTAACCACGTTGTTCTCTTCCAACTGGGCTACCGCGGTCCGACACAGAAGAGAGAAATACTCTCAGGTCGGATTGCACCTGACAGGAATCGAACCTGCGCCGCCTACAGCTCGCAGGTTACTAGAGCAGTTGGCATGCCCACTGAGCCACGACGGCCCCGGTTGAGGTTTTATGGCAAGGGTTGTACTTAACATTGTTTTGTGTCTGGTGCAGCATGGCTAAGTAATGGATATACACACACAAGGAAAGTTTTACTGCCACAAAAGAGAAATACACCCAGGGAAGAATCAAACCTGACAGGAATAGAACCTGCGCTGCCTACAAGTTGCTAACGCAGAGGACATACCCACTGAAACCATTTAATAAGAGAAGTTGGGCCTCCTTTTGTGTTCAAACACTTTAATCTTAAGTTAGGAAAAGGGTTGGGGTCTTCCCCTCTGAAACTCTAGTCTCTAGTAGAACATTAAAACAAACTACTCTGGAAAGAAATTTTCATTTTAAAAATCACGACTCCCTACAATTAAGGTTCGTTTGGTGTTCAAAATTTTAGTCCATCTCAAATTACCCCTCCCAAATAGAGATCTCACCATAACAGTATAGTTCCTTCCAGATTGAAATCTCGGGTGTGTCCCACTCAAGCGCAATTTCCCTTTAACCTGTCATCTCGCCAAACGAATATACTCGTATTACGCGACTCAAACGACTTCAAAGCGGGACCGACTCACCTGATTTACTTCTGTGAGCTGTGGTGGGGAATTTGTTTTCTAAGAAAATGCAGTCTTCGCAACCTGGAGCGTTTCTCTGTTCGGTGCACAGACTGGAGCTGAGGCAATTGAGGGGCACGCACTTGTCATCCGTCCACTGGTAGCCGGCCGTGCAAGACGTGCACATGCTTCCACGGTGACCAGGCAGACACTGGACGCAAGACACTTGTCCAGAGGGCTCTGCAAAACAGAAGGTAGAATTGGAGTCATTTCATTGCAGCGCCGGGCATTAATGGAACCAACCGTTTAATGCAGTGGTTCTTGACCTTTTTACTGATCGGCACCCCCTTGAATCTAAAAATAAGTTCTCGTACCACCTTGAAAAATGAGTTTCTATTTATTTAGGAAATTACTTCTATTCTAAGATTATTTACTGAAAAATAAACAACGGTATCTCAATTTTTAATGGCTACGTTGTTTATTCATAATACTTTTGAAGTGATGCTCCTTTTTTGAAAGAGCTACGTGTAAGTCATCACTTGCATTTAAGCGATTTCTGGCTTTCGTTTTTATGTGCAAAAGTGATGAAAATCCCATTTCTACACAGGTAGGTAGTGGCAAATGGTACAAGTGTCTGCAATGCTGCTTTTCCCAGCTGTGTATAAGGTTCTAACTGTGTACACCAGAATTGTTCTGTCCAGTTTTTCAAATTCCATTTGAATACGTACATTGGCTCGTATTTCAATATGATCGTCTTTATTAAATCACTAGTCCATCGGAATTTTTCTCGAACCCCCAGGGGTGCACACACCCAAGATTAAGAACCACTGGTTTAATGTAATCGAATTTTAAGGAAAGGATTCAAAATGATGCTATGTCATTTTAATAACACTGGTTAAAAAATAATCACCATTGCTTAAAAAATCCAAAGTTTCAACCCGCATATGCATGTCTATCGAATATTCGATAACAATTTTACCCCATAGAGCAGCGATTTTCAACCTTTTTCATCTTATGGCACACATTAACTAATTATAAAATTCTATGGCACACCAAAAAAGTAATTTTTGCTGATCTGACGAAAAAATAGGAAATTTTTTATTTTTGATTAAAAAGATAAATAGTTATTACCTAACCTTTGTAAAAAACTTTTTGGCACAATCTATTTACGATACTTTTCAATAAAAAATGATACTCAAATTATTTTTCGGATATTACACTTATCACTTGAATTTATTGGTGAACACTTCAAAAATTCAAAACAAAACAGTTGATATGAAATAAATCGTACACAATTTGAACCGTTTCACCATTCTTAAGGCACACCAGTGCCATTCTTGCGGGAAACTAGTGTGCCGCGGCTATCTATATATATAACTACAGGAAGTAAAATTTCGTCATTCGTCTGATTTGTGTGTTTGCATTGAAAATCCCTCATTAAGGATTGGGAGAAATCAAATTGTTAACCGGAAGTATTCTTTCTGGACACTGACATTGAACACTGAAAACAAATCCTCTCATTGTTCATTTCGTAAAATTTCTCCATGATTTATTTTAGGAGGGAGAGAAATATCTTAACTTTTCCCCAATTGTTCCTCAACGTATTTCTCATTGGCAAGGAACAGAAACCATCAACGTCAGACATCTTTAATAACCATTACAATTAATATTACTTCTACGCATTATTATTATCAGATAAACAGGCACACGTCCGAGTTCAACAGAAAGTGAATACAAGAATTACCCATTTTGCATTCCGCCGTCGAAGTGAGATTGGAACAAGGACACAGCACGCATTCTTTTCCAGCCCTGAAATTGCCCGCTGCACACTCCTCGCACCACGTGCCTCCGTAACCTGGCTGGCACGTGCACTCGACGAACCCTGGTCTCCTCGTGCAAGCCACCATGCCCGTGTCGCTGCAGTTGCAAGCTGTCGGAGAAACAAAATACACTATTATGCCTTTTGCAGGTATTTTCTAAAATGGCTTCAAAACAACGTGAAACTAGTTTTCAAGTTGTTTCGTAGCCGTAGATAAAAGTAGATTGATTGAAGCAGATTGAGCACGTAGATAAAAGCAGATTGATTGAATACATATATAATCCGACTTGTGTGTTTAATCTCTCAATCTTATAAATTGTCGTCATGGAATGGACATACACACAAAGAAAGTTTTTCTCTGACGCTGAAGAAAGCATAGAAGTATAAAAGTAAAGTATTCAATGGTAACCCCTTTTATGTACCCAGGATCACATGACCAAAACTAGTGGCAACTTGACCCTTAGACTAATTCGTCTGCTGGGTGGAACCTAACATCCATCATTTCATTTGTCCAAGGGATGGGAAAAACGTCCATCCATTGATTCATCATCAGATTGGTCCATTGATTGGTCATCTGATAGAAGTACACTTTGGAGATTTCACCACTTGTGGCCAATTTACAGAAATGCATATTCACACACCTACCTTGTCATACGATGTTTTATCGTCCAACGAGGAGATAAGATACTAAATTGGCCAAACAAGTAAATTTTTCACGTAACAGTCACGTAACAACTAGTTGGCATACTTGTCTCTTCTTGAAGCTCCTCTCAATAGCAATGTTCAGTCCACTTATATTTCACGTCTATGGAAAAGAGAGAAGTACACCCAGGGAGGAATCGAACCTGCGCCACCTACAATTCGAAGATTGTTAGCGAGTGGGCATACCCACTGAGCCACGATGGTCCCTTTTAAAAGCAGATTCAAAGCACGAGGATCATAAAGTTGTGGCAAAATATTAAATATGTCCAAAACAATTGTAGATATGTACTAAGATCATTCCTCTAAACCAGTGATTCTCAACCACTGTGCCGCGGCACTTTTGTGTGCCGCCAAATTCTTAGAGTGTGCCGCCAAATTTTAGAAATGTATATAGTAAAAATTATAATGCTTTTTTTTATTATGAATAAAGTTTGTTTAAATTAAAGAAAGGTACACTGTAAAAGAAAACTGTTGTTTTTACAGTTAAATACCATATATTTAACTGTTTTTATCTTCGATAACTGTGACCTTTCATAAAGTGAAATATTCGCCCCAACGTGAAGAAATTTCAAGTGTTCCCAGTATCCCCACCTCCACCCCTCAATCAAATAATGTATAAAGGAAGTGAAAAAGAAGTATGAGAATAGCTTTATTTTCTCTTTTTACTAACAGAAATTATCAAAAACATCAAGCTCAAATTTCTCATTAAAAGTATTCTTATTATTACCTTGTAATTAATCCCTTAATAAACGTACTGTTGTTTTTGTAGTACATATTATATTATTTTATTTTATATTCACAATAATTATCATAAACTATTTTACACAGTGTATTATAGGTAAGTAAACAACTTTTAAACTTATCTTTTTCTTTGTGTGCCGCCAAATTTTGAAATCGTTAAAAGTGTGCCGCGACAAAAAAAGGTTGAGAATCACTGCTCTAAACTGATTCTATAAGGTGACATAAATTTTATGTCCCTATTTTAAACCTGTCTCTCGTTAAAAATAGGGACATGAAAATTATGTTCTTTCGAAAGTTACCAGTTGAGAAATATATTACAATGAAATACCTTAAACAGTACTTTTATTACATTTCAAAAATATCTTGATAGATGAATATTTAATTTTTGTTTTGCTTATGCAAGGCTTAGGGGCCCTTCAACCAACTGAGGATATATAATAAACTTAAAACTCAGCTCAAAAGTACACCACTGAAGCATTGTTTTGTCGCTTAACTTTTTGATTGAACAGACAGCATTATCAAGATTTAGAACTGGTTACACCAAAACAAGAAATAAGATTACACTGATTGTCACAACTGTCAGGGTAACAACATGGCTAATCCTGACCATGTACTGCAGTGTTTCGGGGTGTCATGGAAGGACATTCATGACAATCCGAGACTTTTGGACACGTTTTATAGTGGGAACATCATAGAACCAGTGGCGTAGCGTCATAGAAAGCCCAGAAGTCCCGCAACCCAATTAAAAGCAATCAAAAATTCGGTGGCAGAAATATAAAAATCGATGAAACCTGAAGCAAAAACGACAATTTTTTAAATTCAAATATAACGTCGAAAGATGAGATAAATGAGATGTCAGTTACTAACATTTTAACGTTCTTTATTTTCACCGCAAAAAGCAAACCAAGGAATGGGGATGTCCTGTCCTTTCAGCCTCAAATGGTTTCAAACTATGATTAGTTAATGGTTTTTGTTATGCACAAAAGACTCTTCTCACCTACCCTATGCTTCCTATTGACACTAGCAACCAGTCCAGATAATGTGAACGGTGGGTCCTTGTGCCTGGTCTGTCATTCTTTCACCTGTGCAAGACTGCTATCAAGCTAAGATAGCATTTGGATGATCCATACTGAGTTGCCAGGATTGGGCGCAATTGTATCTTTCGGGCTGCTTTTTAACTTAGGGTTTAAAATGATTTGTATTCTATTATCCTTGAAGAAAAGAAGCTACGGTGAATCGAGTTTACTTATAAGGTTGTCTAAAGCTAAGCATTAGATTATTTGGTTTCGATCCGATCTCAGCATCCCCAGTTATCTATCGACTTTCCAATGAAATAGCCAGAGCATGTGGTCGGAGTCGCTGTCGTAAGTTCTCAAAAGGCTACGTCACGTGGGCGAAAGAGTCGACTTGGGCCGATTGGCTATCGAAGCGCAGACGTGTTTTTATGTTCGATAATCACTTTAACCAATCAATGATTCGTCCCACATTAGGATTCATGCTTTTCCCAACAACCACGAGACATCTTCAAACCGAGCAATCGGAAGAAATATCATGAAACCGAGCATACATGCTCCCTCTATTTCATTACAAGGTCGATGCAGTTATCAATGTTACGTTATTGCATGGAATTGATCTAATTTTAATCCTGAAAAAAGACAAACCACTTTTGAATGAAGGATTGTATAGATGAGATGAAACTTACGTGGTTCCCCAGGGGGCAGTCCGTCGTCTCCCACGGGGATGTCCTGCTGCGCATCGGGTGGTATGAATATCGTGAACTTGGGTGCGGACACCCTGACCAGGCTGTCGTGGCTCAGCCGCTTCGTGTGATCTCCGTAGATGGCGGACAGTTGAACAACGTAGCGCGTGTTCTCCGTCAGACCCTCAACTTGTTTCGACGTCACAGTAGGTGGCAGGGAGAATTCTTTCTCGAGACCTAAACGTAAGAGAGCATATCACTGCAATATCAATTTAAACACTATCTACGGCAATCCACGGAATTATCGGTGGTTTTATGGCTGCTTCCAGCGCTTTTATAGATGGAATGGAAACAATTTCTTAAGGACGCCGTATCAAAAAGTGTTTTTTACATTATAAGTAATAAAAACTGAAATAAAAAGAAATTCCAGTAGTCAAAAGTAAAATACTGGCCACATCGCGAAAATGCACCACTATGAAGGGCAAGAGATGTCACCAAATCATATTTATTATGCAAATAATATACGGCGAGAAAGTACAATTCCAATACTTAAAACCGGCTCTCTGTTTTCCCTTTTTATACTGCTTACAGGGGGGCATTACTGGCACACATGATTTACATATACGCTGCAGTTCTAATCATTTGCATATGCTTCGATGATCTAAGCATCGTGCAAATTTCAAAGCTATTGGAGGCTTCCTTCATTGTGTTGCATTTTCGATGGCCAATAGCTTAAATTCAAAGGGTTTTCTACAGAGGTATTAGAAAAAATATTAATTTCGAGAAGTTGGTACGAAGTCTCTACTGTTGTCTCTGTCTACCGTTCTCTAAATGATGGACTCTGCGGCAGTCATACATATAACGATAATAGAAATATCAATAATGGCGATAAAACAATACACTTACCATGTCCGTATTGTGTGAGGGGTGTGAGCGTGAGAGAATAGGTGAAAAGTTTGAGATTGCGCCCTTTTGGACCAGGGGGAGGCTTCCAGGACAAATGCACGGAGCTGGGAGTTGTTTTCTCTACCAGAACTTCCAGGGGAGCCGACAAATCTGAAAGTACAAGATACAGTATTTCATTGAAAGTCGTCCATATTTTACTAATGGGGAATAGTTCATCTTTTGTTCAGTGTTCCTAATCCTTAACGACGTAAGTTCCGGTCTAATTTTACTCGTGAGCAAAAGAACATGGAGAAGAACAATTCAAACCAAACAAATCTCACTCTTCAAGTACTTTTCCGAGAACCTACGAATAATTTTCAAGGACCCCAATTCGTTCATGAAAAGCATTAATTTTCCAGGTAGTAGATAGTTGAATTAACGTAGCTCTGGAGCAACACAACGGACTATTGGCGACGGTTCTGGAGCAATACCGATGGGAAAGATCGAGGACAAAACTTCCTAATTTTGAACCACGGTCAGATGACGAGGTCACACCCCCAGCTGAGCTGGCACCCCACTCTCCAAACTTCCACACCACGCCAATATGACATTCATTTTTCAGATACGAAGTAAAATTTGTACTTGATAGATTCTGTAAGGTTCTCCAGCGAGATAAAAAAAGTATGTTGGCTAGAAGGAACCATTTGAGCACCGATGGACGTTGTCAGGGATGTCCTTGGACGTGTCATCCGGGTCCAGTGAAGAGGAAAAGGAGATTCAAGGGACAGACACGGTTGTTTTGGGGTTTTATGGCGCAAGGGCCATATTTGGCCAAGCTGTGCCTAACACAAGACAGACAACCTCAAGTAAAAAAATGTGAAAAGGGAAAAGAGAGTAGAATAATAGGATAAAAGCAGGAAAAGATAGCTTGGGTACCTCGGGAACACAGGTCCGTGAAGAAGGGGACAGACACGGAGAAGGGAGTATGTTCAATGTCGTTGTCGATAAGACTGAACAATTTCCTTTAGTGTAATATAAAGAGTAACCTTATGGCAAAAGTGTAATATAAGACGGTTAACCTTATGGCAAAAGACAAGATCACTAGAGTAACACAGGTCCGTGAAGCTAGGGACAGACACGGAGAAGGGAGTATGTTCAATGTCGTTGTCGATAAGACTGAACAATTTCCTTTAGTGTAATATAAAAAATTGTACATAATACAATACTCAGAATTGTAAATAAACGTTTTTAATGCAATACACACCTGATGCGTCATATCTAGCAATAGATACAAAGGAACGAACTAGGAAATTAAAACTAACTGCCAAAATATTTGAATGTCTGTGTAACATAATGATAAGTCACTTTTCAACTATTTCAGGAGAGTAATTTTCACAAGTTTTAAAAAATTTCAAAATTATAATTGTTCATCACTATTTAAGAGGTCATTTTACCTAAAACTATCAAGTATCAAGCACTCATTCAAACAATCAGAAATTCTTTTGATCCTCTTAAACATTGTATTAACCCTTTTTCATTGCGGAACATTAATTCTGTGGCTTATTCCTTCATTTTAAATAAATAATTTAAGAAAGTAATGATTTAAAAGCGTTTTTAGTATTACTGTTTCAAGAAACAAACACACCAGAAACTTTCTATGTTCACAAACGCAGCAAAAGAGGCACATAAAATTCAAATTCCATCACCATGCAAGAAAATCTGATTCAATAAAATTATTAAATAATTTAGCAAAGATGCAATAAAAATGACGAGAAAAATTAAAAAAGCGAAATGTAAAATAATCAAAGTTAATTTTTGAAGGTGAAAATTTTATTTGAAACAAATTCCACCAGAGTAAAATTCTTTAAAGTCTAGACGAAATTGTGGTACTTTTAAAGAGTAATTGTTTGGTGCCCGAGTTAGAAAAATAAAATTCAAATACTTTTAATGGACTTACAAGGATCATGGAAAGCCTGTTTTTAAAATTGAGAACAAGCAAACCGTTTTGCACAATTTATTAATGAGACATTTTTTACCTTTTAACTTTGGGCTGGATGGAGTGATTAAAAATAAATGTTCTCTTTTAGTTTGAACATTTATATTTAATGCAGATTGAAAATAAATCGTTTTTGTGATCAATTTAGAATTTTATATTCGCCATTTACAAACCGATTTTAAATATGCATCAGCTAGAAATTGTTAGATATATAATGACGAAATATCTTGTCCATCAAGATCTGGTTAGTTATGCTAATGACGAGTACCTCGTCCAGATAACTACCAGGAGGGTTAAATCATCAATGCGTGTTAGAATAAGTCAACAATTCGTTTTGATTACATCCTGAAATGATTAAAGCTATACGAGGTCTAATCAAAAAGTATCCGAGTGTATTGCTTTAACTAGCTATAGTCAGGAGTTTGGCAATGCATCTTAGAACACTATTGCACATGTGTGACTTTTTTCTAGATTCAGTCGCTATGAGGAAGACGGTATACTTGCACTTGCATTCAATGTTCGACGAATTTTTTACAGCTTAAATGATCGTTGTATAAGTCGAATTGTTTTGAGTTTAATGGAGCAAGGGCCATATTTAGCCAAGCTGCGCAAAAGAAAAAAACAGGCAAGGAAAGTTTTGCTGACACAGAACAGAGAAGTACACCCAGGAAGGAATCCAACCTGCGCGGCTAACTCGCAAATTCCTAACGCGGTCGGGAAACCCACTGAGTCAGACCCGACAGTTGTATAAGACTTGCTGGAATCCGCCAATGTTGATAGCAAAATCATGATCAGAGACAAGTTGTGGTTCTACGGAAATACGATTAACTCGGAAACAAAGGAACGGTCATCTTACCGGAAAAAGTCAGGGTCTTCAGGACCAGATATGGAAATCACGAAGCAATCTGAAGATCAACTATTGCATAGTTCGTCACCAATATGCTCCTTAGGAACACTGTCAAGAAGAAATGCTACCTGATAGTTATATATCGTCTATGAGGAGTATTTAGAAGAAATATACCATAACTCTCAGAGTGGCGAATGGAAGATCCCTTAGCACAATTTTTCGGTCACTGATTCAGCGATCCTTTCATTTCAAGACATGGTTCCCCTTGCGACTTTTGGCCAATTTCCAAGTAGCACTCCAAGGGCAAGATTTCAGAACTCAGAAGAAATCCAGAAAAATGTGACGATGGAAGGGAGTCCTAAAAAGTGACATTGAAAAATGCCACTGGGAGAAGTGTGTCAATACAGAAAGGGTCTATTTTGAAGGGGACGAGGTTTGAACTAAACGTAAAATAGTTTTATTTTTGATCATAGGTCGTACACTTTTGAACCAGACCTCGCTTTTCAGCCAAACATAAAAAGTTTTACTGTTAACCCTCCAAAATGGTTTCGACGAGATATCTCGTCCATCAAGGTCTGACCAATTTTGCTAATGACGAGATAACTCGTCATCAAGATAATGTAGATATTTTAATGATGACGAGATCAAGATCTAGTCAGTTTTCTTTTAATAACGCGATATCTCATCCATAAGGATCTGTTCAGTTTTTTATGACGAGATGCCTCGTTGATACAACCACCAGGAGGGTTAAGTAAAAATGGCGAATCCGAAATTAGACAATATTAAATTAAATTTACTTAAATAGAACTTTAAACAGTAGAGCATCAGTTAATGGAATTTAGTTCCTTCAGGACCGTTCAAGTGACTGAAAATGTTTCACGAATTTCGCTGTTTTGATCCCCAAGCAGTAATTAACATACTAGTTCTTTCTGCTTGTAAACATTTTTCTAACGCAGTTCTTAACTCTCTGAGTAATAGAAGCAGCAATTTAACTTGAGAAATATTGGGTCATCCGGAAAGTTCTGCGGTTTTATTAATGATAAATATCAACGAAGCAGTACAAAAATTTAAGAAAATGTTATTGAATCACAATAAGCACCATTTTGTTTTATGACTTTTTGCCATCTTTCCGGCAGCTGGAAAATGCCTTTTTAAAAAGGTCATTAGGCTTATTTGTAAAGAAGTTATCGAGGTGCTGTTTGACCGTCTCCAAAGAATTGAACTCCAGGCCGTTCAGAGAATTTTGAAGTGACCTGAAGAGGTAAAAATCTGAGGGGACAAGGTCTTTTGTATATGGGGGGGGTGACACAAAACATCCCAGCCATACTCATTAAGTCTGTCTGACATTCATTGTCATGCTGGAAGACAACACCTCGACGATTGGTCAGTTCTGGCCGCTTTGCTTCAATTTCTGCTTTTAATACTGCCATTTGAGAACAGTAATTTTTCCGAATTTATTGTCTGATTTTGTGGCAACAATTCAAAATGAACAATTCCTTTGTAGTCCCACCATACACAAAGCATTTGGGATGCAGCCCCCTCGATGTTAGTGGGAGGTTCATTTGGCTTACTCCATGATCTTTTTCTTGCAACATTATTGTATAGTATCCACTTCTCATCTCCAGTAATAAGCCGTTTAAAAAAAGGAGCTTCTTCATTTCGTTTCAGCAAAGAATTACATGCCGAGATTCGAGCAAGCATATTCTGTTGTGTTAAAGTATGGGGTACCCATACATCGTAGCGGCTTACATACCCAATCTTCTTCAGATGATCATGAACTGTACTTTTTGGAATATTTAGTCTGTGTGATAGTTCCTGAACTGTGTAACGTGGATTTTCAGCGATGGCATCTTTTAATAGGTCCTCGTTTACAGAGGATGGTCGTCCAGAGCGGACATCATCTTCGAGGCTCAAATTTCTGCGCTTAAATTTATCAAACCACCTTCGAACTGTGTCATCAGAAACAGCACTTTGTCCATATACAGCACAAATTTTACGAGCAGTCTGATTAGCATCTTTCCTTTCTTAAAATAAAAGAGCATAATATAACGAAAATGAACTTTTCGGTTCTCCATTCTTAGCACTACAGTGAAACAAAAATTGTGCCACAACACAAACTAGAATTATGAATTGAAAGCAGAAAAGACCGAATTTGCACATCTGCTTCAATCAAGGTCACTCCTTATCAGCAGTGGCAAAATAGCAATAAGAAAGTGCGCCTCGATTTGAAAAACCACAGAACTTTCCGGATGACCCAATATTTAGATGCGTTCCCAGAATTTTAATCATTTTACCAATTTGACATACCCATCATTTTAACCACCAAGCAAAGCTCCATTCCACTCAAATTGCAATTTTTGGGAAGCATAGCAATTTCGAATGGCAAAAAAGTGAGATATTTTAACGGTTAAAATATCGAGTGTGAAAATTACTTCCTGAAATTATTTTCGCGGCGGTTTCCGTGAGACACATTAAGTGGCTCAAGACACAAACATTTACTTCCGTTTTTATTTGTTTTCTTAATTCCTCTCAGCTAAGGAGCTTTAGGAAAGTGCTCGAATTCATCAGCCCCAATTACTCCAAATTAAAGTTGTCTCAACCAAGCGAAGCAAACGTCGGAATGGCTTAAAGGCTAAATTGCATCGAGCGTTAAGGGGCATTTTTGCTGAGAATAAAATGAGATAAGACACAGGAAGCCCAGTCATGTTGTACTGCAAAAGGAATTATAGATTAATTAAGCTTTATCCCTTGTCTTTTGTGTTTTTCAAAAGCGCTGCAAAATTCGTCACACTTGTCACCTTAAACAAATAAATGTAAAACAATAAACGGGTTTTTAAAACATTTTGTTATTACAATTAAATGGAATTTGGGTCCCTTAATTGCTTTTGTATAGACTGACTGTAGAGCAACAAATCAACCTAAATTATTTCTAAGTTGCGAGGTAGGTAGGTAGTTAATTAATGTCGCACTAGAGTAACACGACTGGCTATTGACGAAGGTCTGGGATCCATCCTGAAGGGAAATATCCAAGGATAACGCCTCGTAATTTTGAACCCCGGTCATATGACGAGATCAGCACATGAGCTGGCACCTCACTCTCCAAGCTTCCACACCACGCCAACGTGAGAACATTTGAGGCCACGCCAGATTTAACGTGCATCAGCCCCCATGTACGTGACGGTCTTTTCTGGACAGAGTTTCGAACTCGTATCCTCCTATTGCATTTCCATCTGGGCTGCCGCGACTCTTCTGTTGCGAGATTTTGTTACTTTAGGTCTTTTTGTGCTATGAGAGGGATTTTCAGTGTATGCAAACAAACCAGACGGTCTACGATTTTACTTCTGCTGTACAAATGCTCTCGCATAATACACATCGAGGTTACTTTAAAATTCAGTTTATCGCCATTTTGTCAATGCTTTGCGTATAATCTAATTGGAAGATGGAGTCCTATGAAAATCTAGCCGCCTAACAAGTTTCGTGGTCATAGCGTTTGCCTGCCACCAGTAGGTCCAGGTTCGAATCCCGATTTTTAAGTGGGGACATCGTGGCTCAGTGGGATCCCACTGCGCTAGCAACCTTCAAGTTGTAGGCTGCGCAAGTTCAATTCCTGCTAGGTGCATTCCTCTCTGGATGCATTTCTCTCTTCTGTATCAGTAAAACTTTCATTGTGTGTGTGTGTCTATTACGATATTGTATGGCGCAGCATGGCCAATTATGGCCTTTGCGCCATAAAACCCTCAAACCAACCAACCTGATTTTTAAGCTCATGGATGTTAGTAATTGTCCTTGTTAGGAGTAATGTCGGCTTATTCACTGGGTGCTCCTTCACAAATAGCAATCATTTTGCCCTTTGCAGTACTGAAGGCCGAAGTCACTTGTTGGGCATTAGAAATTTAGAAAAAAAGAAAATTTATTGAAAAGAGACACGAAAGGAGAATTACCAGTTGATTGGTTGGATTGAGTTTTACGGTGAAGGGCCATAATTGGCTGCGACATATAAATGGACATGCATTCAATGAAAGATTTTTCCTAACACAGAAGAGAGAAATATACTCAGGAACTGCGACTCAGGACTCAGGACTGCGAATAAATCGACTCTGCGCCCCCTACAATTCGTAGGTTACTAGCGCAGTGAGCAAACCCACTGAGCCACGGCCACCCCTGAGAACCACCGGAATGAAATTCAATTTTGTCATAAAAATTGTCTCACCCCACAGTAAAATTCAAATGCACTATAATAAGAACTTTCATTTTTGCAAAAAGCGCAAGCTGTGAACAATGTAAGCAAAAAGATATCCCCATCATTGCAAAGAAACGGATTTCACTCAAACCCTTTGAGCACAGTTGGTGATCGTATGAATAACGCCATCAACAAAAGAATACATTTTAATCTATAATTCAGCTCCGGGATCAGCAACTAACTCCGCATTCCACCTGATTGCCTGTCACACCTTGAAATCCACCCCTTTTGAAACCCCCTACCACCCCCAAAGAGCTCGTCCAATAATCGTCCCTTCCATCGCGACATGGAAGGGGGACGGGATTGATGGAGGACGTAGACGCAATTCCCCCTTGCAATTCGGTCGTCCTTTGCCGCTTTAAAATCGTGACTCATCGGTGTGGGCTTCAGCACTTAATTTTCATTTAAGATCCAGTCACTCCGACGCCAAACAACCTTTGAGTCATCCCGCACGGAAGGCAACACTCGCAGCCCACTCTCCAAGTGGGTCCATCCATAAATTGACCCACATTAAATGAGGACCTAATTTCAGAAGGAAGGGGCGTCACGTACTTGAATGTCGAGATCAGCAAGTGGTGGTGTTTTCTATTTTGTGTAGCTATGAAAATTCAAGATGTTTATTAATCAGTTGGGGAAATTTGCTTCCAAGTCATCTGGGGCTCTCTGAGCGCCACGAGATTTCAAGGTAGTGAAGTATCGCTCTACCCCTCCTGGTGGTTGTCTCGACGAGGCATCTCGCCATTATCGAAACTGAGCAGATAGTGATGGACGAGATATCTTCATTAGAGCTTGTTAACAGTAAAGGAAATCTCAATCTGTTTCTTTAGAATTGGGAGTTCAAAGGTCACTTGTTTCAATCAGTTATGTTGGCCTTTTCCCATGGGCTCTTCTATTGCAGTGAGAAATTTCGTTAGAGAGGCACAAAAGACATCGTCAAGTTAAGGGTTGGTTGGAAGGTTTTATGGTGCAAGGGCCACCTTTGGCCGTGCTGAGCCAAACATAAAATAAACAAAATCAAATAATGGACATGTACACACGAGGAAAGTTTATTAACATAGAAGAGAGAAATTCACCCAAGGAGGAATAAAACCTGCATCGCCTACAACTCGCAGGTTGTAAGCACAGCAGGCATACCACGATGGCAACGTCAAGTTCAGGGAGTTGAGGTTTAGAACCCGAAAAGGAAGATAGGAAAATCGTACATGATTTATTATGTACAAATTTTTTTCAAAAATAATCAACAGTATAGTAGTTTTACATAATTTTAAATAAAAAAGTGCGTAACAGAATGTATATAATTTGCGCTTTATTTCCTCTAAGTAAGTTTTTCTCTCACGGGCCTCGATATATCGACCTTACTTTCTCCCTAAGAAACTATACATCGAGGTGTTACTGTAGCTTCATATACTCCATGCATTTAAACTGTTTTAAGGAAGATTGCAGTGTCTCCAAAATCATTGTAGTATGAAAATCAGTCACAATGCCTCTTTTGATTTTAGTAGTAATTTTACCATTTTTACGTCAACACAAAAAATATTTCCACATTTTATTTGAGAGCTGCTGACCTTTTGTATCTTGTAAATGTCCAAGGAGATGTGGAATGCATTCTGCTATTTCATAATTACGATATGTATCCATTTATCATCGGGTCAACATCTGAGCTGGCACCCCACTTTCCAAACTTCCACACAAGGCCCATGTTAGGACATTTGAGGTCACGACAGATGGAACGTTTACCTGCCCCCACATACAGGAAGGTCGTGGGCTGAATCGAGTTTCGAAATTGAAACAATTAGTTTTGCTAATCAGCGACTCTACCAACTGGCTACCGCAGCCCATAAAGTTCCTGTGATGTTGATACGTGAATTAAGACTTAAAATTGTCGATTAAAGATAAGCGAGATTGCACATAAGTTCAACATACACGCCATGTTTATGTATAATGCATAATGATATGCTGTTCAGTATCTAATGTTAGTCAATAAAAAGCTAAATATGAGGCATTTTCTCAAGCTAAATGTAAATGGTGAAAGTGTTTCTGTGGCGAAACGGTGTTCCTGTACGCATTCAAAACGTGGCGTCAGAATGACCAAAAAAATTCTAAAAAATTAATTCCTAATTGATTTTTGATTGGTCAACGCCATTTCGATAAACGCCAAACATCATCAAAACGGCGATAAACTACATTTTAAAGTAACCTCGATATCTATCATGTGAGAGCGTTTAGATAAAAGTAGAATCTTCGCATTCCGTCTGTTCTATATATGTCAAGTAGCCCCAGCAACGAGAACTCAGCGCTTAGCAACGCCAATCAGGAGATCCCTCCGTGACCTTCAGTTGGAACGGATATATACATTTCTTCAAAAGATAACGTACATTCTTGAACGTCAGAGGAAGAAGTATGTTGCTTTTTCGAACTATCTGAACTTAATTCCGATTTCTGTAAATACCTGTACATAGTTTTAATTCCAATCCAATGTACAATCCAATTTAAAATGTAGTTATTTTTCATTTAGTTCTGCCCCTTATTTCCTCTCCAGGAAGATAAGTCTATCAAGACTTAAATATATTTACTCTGAAAATCCCTCTCATCAAATGTTTCGAACTCGTTAAGGAATAGAAAATCGTAATTTCCTTTTTTAAAATGAAAAACATGAAACTAAACAATTCCAGTGGATATGATTCAAAATTAAAACTTCCATCAAGTTTTTCGAACTTCCTTTCTCAAGATGACTTGTTAGTACTTTTTACTTCCACATCAAATCTAGTGAAATAATATTATATTATAAGAAAATATTGAACGAGTCACTATATTCTTTGTTCTGTATTTATCGATTAGATTTATCAACTCCTCTGTGTGAAAGACTCATTTAAAAGCTTTTCAACTGATATTTTCCTTTACAAGAAACAAATATTGGTTTTTCATTTAGTTTTCTACAGCCCGAAAAATAAATAAAAACCAGTTGAGTGGGTCCTTTTGATGAGAAAAAAAAACTATCGATAAAAGCCCGATAACCTTTTTGAATTTAACTAAACCAAAACAAAAGCTAAAATTTGGTAAAAGCTTAGAAATTCTTGCTGAGCTACACATCTTTAATTTACTTCAAAAAGAACCTGATCAAAGTAAATTATATTATTTCATTGAAATCTGGTCACGAAATAATTTTATTTCCTTTAAAATTAATTATATAAAATATATAGAAAAAAAACCACTTTTTTCTAAAACAAGCTCCTATTTTCAAAATAATTTGTTTTATACTCCTCTGGCCCAAAATAAGTATGATTCGCATTTTTATTTCGAATATTAATAGTTTTTCAATTTTACAATGCTTGGCCGGGTTGTGTTTGTTGGGCCCATGGCCATGCTTGGTCAAGCTGTGCCAAACAACTTAAGTAAATGGACACACACAAGGACAGTTTTACTAATACAAAAGAGAGAAATACACATAAGAAGCAATCGAACCTGTGCATACAAATCGTATGCACGAGGGTAAGTCAAAAATTATCCTCACTTTCGTCATAACACATCTTACACTTGTCACATAACACATCTCTTGTCACACTGCCTTCTGCGCATGCATGATTAGTGTTGATACTAATGTGGTCACATTATCGAAGTTTGACTTTTATAGCGTCATTTTCCTTGCTTGTTTCAATGTAAACATGGCCGCTATGCTAGCAGCGTGCAACAAGGAGGAACAAAGAGCAGTAATCCGATTTCTATGGTCGGAAGGTGCGCAGGGGCTGAAATTCATCGGAGGCTTACAACACAATACGTGGGTCCATCACTATGAGCCATAATCCAAAAAGAAACGCATGGAGTGGAAACATCCAAGATCGCCAACGAAGAAGAAGACTCAACTTTCCACGGGAAAGGTGATGCTAACCACTTTTTGGGACTCCAAAGGGCCTATACTGGAAGACTACCTATAAAAGGGGAGTACGATCAACAG
Organism: Meta bourneti; assembly: GCA_933210815.1. Taxonomy (NCBI): domain Eukaryota; kingdom Metazoa; phylum Arthropoda; class Arachnida; order Araneae; family Tetragnathidae; genus Meta; species Meta bourneti. Next base: position 32,775,676 of record OW119931.1, on the reverse strand, counting down.
TGAAAGAGACAATGATCTGTTGGCCAACAATCTGAAGTCAGCAATGTGAGGGCTACTGTCGAAGAAAGTGTTGTTGAATGACGATGCACGCCCGCACACGGCCGACCAGACCTTTGAAACCATTACCCATTTGGGTTTCGAGGTGCCGAAACACCCTGCCTACAGCCCAGATCTCGCTCCTTCCTAGTATCATCTCTTTGGACCACTCAAAGATGCTTTATAAGGTCGTAGATTTTCTACGAACAAAGAAATGGGGAAGCGGTGCATTTATCGATGGGCGACCAACCGAAAACCTTCTTGGAGCGAATACGCAAGCTTGTGGACCGCTGGATCAAGTGCATCGATAAGAAAGGAGACTATGTAGAAAAATGCCGTACTTGACTAACCCCTACATTTATGTATTTGAATAATTTGGAAAAATAAAATATTTTTTTACTTTCCTCATAGCTAGAGCAGAGGGTAAGCCCACAAACCTTCAACAGAGGGAGTTTTAATGAGGATAAAAAGTGGTCGGTACCCCACCCAGGTTGTATAATCACTTTACCAATAACTAATATGGATTCCAGTTAAGAATCCCTTATTGAGAAATGTTTTCAGCAGTCCACTCTGGGTCCTAAAAAGAATGGGCCGTCATTTTCATGCCCAATTTTTTTTCACACAAATCTAAAACAAAATTAAGTCGTTCGTTTTTCTTATAAAAAATAGAACATGACAAGGCTGCTTCAAAATCGACCTAATTCAAAATTCGTTACTTTTGAAAAATATCATGAAAATAAAATTGCTCTCTAAATTAACACTAGAAGTGTCAAAAATTATATTTTGGATGTTTGACAAACAAGTACTTTTACCATTTTTATTCTTCAAGCATTTTCGTAATTTTTCGCATCTCCAAGCTAAAAATATTTCCTAATTACTATTATCTAACAGTCTTTAATAATTCATGCATGATAAAAGTTAGGATATAGTTTTCACGTTCTACATCATGTCAACTTTCTTTTAAATTAACTAAGACAACCAGTCAAATGCCTCTGGCCCTCAGTTCATCAGGCTCTGGGTTTGAATCCCTTGGATGTTAGTAGCACTTTGGAATCCACTTTAAGCCTCATTCTGAAACGGGGTATACTGTCGTGAAATTTCAAGAAGTCATTACTTCCTTCGGTCTTTTCGGGTTGACGACTGATATATGAATAACATACATAAGAATTTAATACTCAACCCTGAGGGTTTCACATGCAGACATCCTTTCTGCAATTTGCAGTCTTGCTTGCATGACTTCTAGCCACTTTTGACTCTTCTTGGTCAACAGAATTTTTCCTAGGATACTTTCAGCCAATAGATGGGGTTAATTAATTTTGTGTGTTATGAGGTAAAGGCACAACATTAAACTATTCGGAAATCTCGTGACGCTCAGACGGTTAACAGCACTAAATAACAATCTAACCAGCTGTCGAAAGAACAATCGTTAACTCGAAAGGATTGGTGAATTTTTATGACACAATATCGAAGACTTGCCAAAGTGTGCCAAATATAGAATATAGTTAACAAATTAAATCTCAATTGAAATTTTATTAACAAAAACTGTACAATATAAAATTTGGTTAGTTGCTACAGCCACTATGAGAGGGATTTGCACTGCAAACAGAAACCAGATAAAAAGAGATTATTTTACTTTCGCGACCCAAGTGTTCTCGCACGATAACACATAGGGGTAACTTTAAATGCAGTTTATCGCAATTTTGGTGACGTTTAGGTTTAGTATAATTAGCGTTGATCAATAAACTATCTTAGTATATCAATTCGGAATTCATTCTTTGGAATTTTTATTGGCAAAATGCTGCAATCTTATTCGTAAAACAAGCCAAATTACATTCAGAACACGTACAGGAAACACGTTCCTCGGCAGAAACACTACTTTTAGCTTGATTAAAAGTCTCAGTACCGCCTACCTGGTATTGTGGTCACAGTGTTTGTCCACCACCCAATAGATCCGGATTAGAATCTCGGTTTGTAAGCACATGGATGTTGATAATTGTCCCTGTTATTGGCTGCTGTCCACTGGGTGTTTTCTCACAAATATAGCCGCCAGTTCACCCCTTGCAGCGCTTAAGACCGAAAAGGTCAGTGGTCGAACATTAAAAAAGTTAATAGCAAAATCAAATCCAAACGTAAATCCTAAATACATTTTATGAAACCAATGTCAATGATGACGTTAACCCCAAAGACTTAACTTGGATATAACTAGCACGATCGCACACTTTTATCTACATCCGTATTAACCCTCCTGGTGGTTGTCTCGACAAGATATCTCGACATTAGCAAAACTGAACTTGATGGACGAGATATCTCTCGTCAAAAGAAAAAACTCACTTGATCTTGACCTCGTCATCATAAAAAAACGGCAATAACTTCATCATTCCGAATTCAATCGGCGTTATTGATGACGAGATATCTCGCCATTAGGCAAAATTGGTCAGATCTTTATGGACGATATCTCATCGAAACCACTTGGAAAGTTAAAATTTGATGGCCCATTACAACCAAACTTAACAACCAAGGCGGTTTAATTTGCCTAACTAGCCCTTGTGTTAAATTAGCCTTGTGTATGAAAAGTGACCATAGAGCGACAAACCAAACCACATGACTAAGGAAAACTGGCCACTGGTTAGGCAATTCCCAAACAAATTTCTAATCAAATATTAGAAACAAGGGACACAATGCTGGTCTCCATCCACCTAAAGAAACCGCGTTTCCGTGAGCCTGGGGAGTACATTTGTGCCCGCTCCCCTGGTCCATCAGCTCGAATGTCGAAGTTTCGGAAACAACACGTGCTCTCCAAGAATGGATGGGGGTTATGCAAATTTTAAAAGCAAGGCGGAGGAGCGTTTTAATCCGGGACGTCGAGGGGTGCGAAAGGGTTGAAAACTATAATAGGATGTGCTGCCGTATAAGTTATCACGTGGGGTGGAACATCGGTCATCAGACGCCAAGATGGGGCGATAGGGGAATCCCTACAAGCAGCGACAGTCTTTGGTTGGAAGTTGTACTGTTTCTATTCGAAACTTGGAACAGTGTCATTTAGAATGCTATCGAGAATACGGGTGCTTATTATTTATACGGGTGCTTATTAATTATTCTGATTAGCGATTTTGTTCGCAGTAATTTTAACTGACTTGTTACGAGTAAAATATCTGATATCTATTTAATAATAAATATCCTGTAAATCACATGCCTTTGAAGTCGAGTCGCAGACGCTTTTACTCCGCATTAGGTTATTATGAGAAATAATCTTTAGAATAGGAATTAAGGGCTTAAAAACTAAAAAGGGACTTAAGTTGGTGAATAAAAAATTAAATTTTAAAAGGTAGTTTTATTAAGTGATATATTAGATTAATTTATAAAAACGTAATATTATTAAGCTGATAAGAAGGAAAATGGAGTTCGTTGACGTAAAAATTCTAATCTGAGGGATTTTCAGTAAAAACAAATAAGCCAGACGAAAAAAGACGGGGATTTTATTCCTGTTACTCAAAGGCTCTTCTATGATGAAATATCGGGGTTCCTTTAAAATGTAGTTTATCGCCGTTTTGGTTACGTTTAGCGTTTGATCTAATTGGTGTTGACCCAATTAACTATCGTATATGAATTTGAATTTCATTCTTTAAAATTTTTCTTGCGACGCACTGAAATCGAATTCGCAAAACAGGCCAAATGACGTCACGTTATGTGGCTTGTTTTTCTGAACTTGCCTCTCCTCTTTCCTGACGGAATAGTATTAGGAAGCACGTTCCACCATAACACTATCGCCCCATCTACATTTTTAGCTTGGTAGAAAAAAACCTCATATTTTAGTAAACGATAGTCATGTATTCAAAAGTAAAATCAGACGAGGGGCTTTTTCTGCAAAGCTAAAAGTCGATGGCGATGATGCTTTTGAGGTAGAACGTGTTTTGGGGATTGGGTAATCGGAAGTAAAAGCCTCATCTTCTAGTGGTTTGTTTGTATACACTGAAAATCTCTCATATTTTGTCAAATGATAATTATTTATTTTTTAATCAAATATCTCATGTATTATTTTATCAAACCTTTTTTTCTTAAAGTCTAACCACTAATCTAGAGAACTTCTAGGCATCAGAATATCAGTTGAGAGAATATTTATAAACCTTAGTAGAGACTAAAAATACCAAAATATCAAAATTCCTAATCTGCGAGTTGTAGGTTTCGCAGATTCGATTCCTGTCAGGTACGATATTCCTTCCTGGTGTATTTCTCTCTTGTGTCAGTAAAACTTTCAGTGTGGGTGTATTTCTATTACATGATATTGTATGCCTTGTGTCTGGCGCAGCATGGCCAAATATGGCCCTTGCACTATAAAAACCCAACCAACATAATCTTAACCAGTTTACGAATGTGGTACACCAGACAACAAATAAATTTTTAGTATTTTAAACAGAACACACGATCTAAGAATGTCATGCAATTTTAGATTTACTACTAATACAATCAAGATTTAAAAATGAAGGGTTCTGGGCAATATAATTGATAAGATACTTCAAATATTTCGGGCTAGCAATTTTCCAAGTTTCAATAATTCCAAAATTATAAGAGTTTATCCACTATTCAAGAGGTCATGTCATCTTAAACTACCAAGTCTTACGCACTCAAACAATCAGAAATTCTTTTGGTCCTTATGAATATTTGTGTTCAATTAAAATGGTATATTTATATGGGTTATCACTGTTTCCTGGAAATATAAAAATTTCTTAATTAAGTTTATTTGCCATCCAACTAATCATAAATCGAATACGACACCTACTGATGCATCGTAATGTAGCTTTCCTGCTATAGTTATACTCCCGCGGCGGAAGCTGTTTTACAGAACTTGTTATCCCAAAAGAAAGACAACCATAAACTGTCAGGTCATCTAGTCGCCGGACGTTAAACTGATCTGACACTGGATAATTTAACCTGCTAAGCCCTTGACAACCTTTTATAAGTCAGGGTCTGGAACAAAGAAAGCTGTCAGACGCTGTCCTAGTGAACGGCTGAGGATGGCCATCGAAGAAGCATAAAAAACTCACTTTGACAGGTGTCTGTTAGATACAGGCTTAATTGATTACAGACAAATGAATTTTATTTTTGTTTCAATCCAATTATCTACTAAAGAAAAGGCTTTAAGTCCTGCTTCTAATGTTATGAACAGTTTTTTATAATTACATGAAAACTGGAATGCAGAATATCGTTCTAAATACATTTCAACGATTTTCTTTAGAATATTATTTCGAACTTTCGAAAGTTGTTTGAGGAAGGAATACAATTTCTCAGAAACCATCCCAATAAATTTGAACGATTTGTAATTGTTCCTGGTTAGTAAAACTTCTTGATTAATGAATATGCACACGAGCAAAGTGGAAAGATATTAATTTGTTAAATAAAATATCCAAACACAATAGCGCAAAGTTCAGTAATTTAAACAGACCTGTTATGAATAATTTTTTTATACTTTTAGATAACCGATTTTCAGCCTTTCATGTGATTTTTCATCACCATTTTGTCTGGTGGCCCTACAAAAGAATTGAACTTCATTCTTGCGAACTCAAACGCTCAAAATAAACTTTTGCAGTTATTATCTGAGTGTTATAAAATGTACTGACTGTCTGTTTTCTACTAAAAACCTATATGTAAAGTTTGATTACGTATTAAATTACGTGGAAATTTGTCATAAAACATGGTCAAAAAGTATTGATAAATTATAAAAAATTGATAGCTCATAAATTTTCAATGTATTGCCAAAACTAATTCACATACTAGTTTATATGCATATAAATCAAATTAACTCCACTCAATTATAAGGCAAACAATTTTTTGTACTAAAACATCTAAAATTTTGGGAAAAAGCATAGTTTAGGTAACATTTTAATTAACAGATAAAAAATACTACTAACACCGTTAATTTCGAGCCCTGGATTTAAGTTATGTATGAGATGTGAATAATGACACTGTCGTCAACAAATGCAAACAATTACGAAACTTTAACGCAGACGCTCAGGTCTGCATATAAAATCACTACAAATCAAAAGTTCCACAACATAATACATTCAGCTATCCCCGAATTTTCAAAATGAGAGAAATATACCTTTTCTCCCGAAAATTCCAGGTAGCCTTCCCTCAATTCAATAAAACCACACAAGCCTCATTCATACAAATAAGCGAAGGAAGGGAACTATCTAGGGAGCAGGTATCGAATAGAAAAGAAAATATTCAATACATCTCCCCCCTGCGCCTAATAGGAGGAGATACCGCACGTCGTTAAGGTGCGGGCTAAAGGATTCTCAGAGGGTCAGAAGAAAAACTCTTTCTTCCCCTCTGAAAAATTCACGTTTTCCCTAAGGAGTTGGTTTCCACGGCAACCGACGGTGCTTCAACTCTGCGGTTTACGGATGGAAATTCATTTGAGCGTGTTTTGAGAGAAAACAACTTAACGATTGGGAGAAAAACAGACTCCGGATCTTTCAATAAACAAAGGAAATCGGATTAATCTCTTTTGCCCCAAACCTCACAAAGTTTTGCTGGTTTTTTCTACTTAGTGTCTTGAAGAGCCTAAACGCAAATAATGTTTCACGAGTGCTTCGAAGAGGTGGGTTTCTCACTTCAGAAAAAAATAACGATTTGTGGTTGAAAGTTGTGGACATAGGAGGCAAAGAATGTTTTTAAAATAGAGGGGAATATGTTATTGTTTTTTACCTGTATAAAGCAGGTATTTATTACGACGAGGGCATTTTACATTTGTGTCTTCTACCTCTTTAGCACTTGTCGAATAGATATAGCGAAATGAAAGTTAAATAATAAAGCACAAACCATTTAGTGTTGTAGCTCAATGAGAACGTTTAGTAAAGATATCCATATCTGCAAACTAGAAACGGATGAACTAAACAAAACAAAATTTTCGGATTCAACTAAAATCATACTCAGAATTAGACAATTCTGAGCATGATTTTAGTTGAATTTTCAATTTCATACGGTCAATGGCTTTTGTCTACATTGGCTCATTTGCAGTCGCAATACAAACATTGAGGAATTTTCTCTCAAAGCTAAATATAGGTAGCGGTAGTGTTTCTGCGGCGATACATGTTTCTTGTTCGTGTTTCGAACGTAAAGTCACTTGGCTTGTTTTTAGAATACGAATTCAACTCTTGCCAACAAAAATTCCAAAGAATAAATTCCGAAATGATATATGATAGTTGATTGGTCAACATGAATTTAATTAAAAGCCAAACATTGCAAAGACGGCGATAAACAACATTTTAGGGTAACTCCGGTATGTACCATTCGAGAGCATTTGGACAGAAGTGAAATCCTCGCCCCAGAACGATTGATTTATTTACAAATATACATATTTCTCATACAGAGAGAAGCATTTTGTTACTATACTCCAACTCAGATTAAGACATTATCTCAGTACAGAATATTTGTAGGAGTCCGCAGAGTAAATAGTTCAATTTCTTTTTTCCATGCTCCATGAAGATTTAAAAATTATATGTAAAAATCCATGGTATCGAAAAAAGTAAAAACAAAATTCTGAATGTTATTCAAGGAAATCAGTAGTACTTTTCAACTAACTTAAAGAAAATATTTCTGTTTTCGAGAACATATTCCTTACTTTATTGCGGGTATTGAAAAAAAAATACCGGTTGGCAACCTCGAGAAATAAATATATATATAATCAAAACAATATATGCAACAACCAAAAATACCCCGAAAGTTTTCCCACAATTTCATTATTTTTTAATGCATAGCAAACTACCAAATGATAGAAGAAACTTAAAAGAAATATGAGAAGTAATATATGTTTTTTTGTCTTTGAATGCAATTAAGGAATATTGCTAGAAAATCTTTGAATAAACGCCAAATAAAATTAATACAGTACAGATAGTAACTATGGTTACGGTGTACAAGGCTCGTTATGTGACATAACACTGTCTTCTGGAGACAAACTACAAGTATAAATGAAAGAAAAAATAAAGACTAAGACAATCAAAATTTTAAGTTTAATTCTAAAATTATACAGAACTATTACCGATGGAAGAGATTTTTATTCGTTCGAAAAAAATTCTAATTAGTGTTTTTGATGACAAAAACTTTCAATTTCTTTTTTCCGTTGATGTTCGAAGGTGACAAACTTCACTGGGAGAAACTTCTTGTGTTTTGTTTTAAAAATACATTTTGACACTTGTTGCGGCTCGCGACATTTTGGATACAATTGCGATAATAAGTGTTATCTTTCGGTAAACGAACAACACAGTACAAAATAAACGTGGTAAATGATTTGGAGAACACTCAAAACATTAACTTAGTATAAATTTTCAACTGCTTTGTTCCGCAATTCACGAAGTTTACCTGAATGAATTTTTGACAATAAAATTTCATATAAGGTTTTTCCGAAAAGCTAAAAGTAGATATCTCTATTGTTTTTATGATACAGCCGCGGAAAAAAACCAAACCACCCCTCCTCATTCGAGTAATTTTAACAGTAGGGAAACTTCAAAGATGGAGTTTGAAAGGAACTAACGTCTTCTATAAATTCAAATGCATAAAATTTGCACAAGGGGCATTCATATTAAATTGAGCACCAACTTCATAATTTTCAATGAAACCCCTATTTCTACACACCCCAATTTCGAATCCATATCAAAATTTAACTTCAGATACCAAATTTTATGTCATTAGGTCTGACCGTTTCGAAGTTATGAGTACAGAAAAATTGGAGTTCCTAATGTTAAATCAGTTTCTTAAGACATGGATATCTTCCTAAATATTTCTATAGCGCTGATATTTTGTACCATGTTACTGTCAAGCAACCCAAACAAAATCCACCTAATATTTCATTGTATAAATTGGTTTTAGTATGCAATAATTATTAAATTAATAATTGAAAAAATTATGAATTGGAACCTTACTATATTTTGATGGGAATATATTCAGGACTTCTAATACGATCATGCAAAATTTCAGCTCATTCCACTCGTTAGTTTTTGAGTTTGTTTTTAGTTGAGTGTCGTTAGTTTGAGTAAGTTCTCTCATTGCGATTTTAGGGGGCAGCCAAAAGTTTAAAAAAACGTCTGACAAACCTCGGATAATAATTTTCGGATCGTTTGCACTTGCATAACAAATATAATAATGTAATTCTCCAATCGTTTTCACACTTGCATAATAAATATAAAATAGCGTGCCCGTGCGAGAATTCTCGCATTCCTCCCCCAACCCCCATCTGTTGTAAGGGTGAAAGATGTAAGCTATTTTTTTATATCCAAATTATCAAAAAAATTTATCCAATCACTATTTACAACACTTCCTCCTTGAGATCACTGTTAGTGTTGTTGTTCCAGCCATTGTGTAAAGCACGTAATTCTTCCGCCAAAAGGCCTAATAAGGTTATCTTAACTCTAGAATTCACAAAAATTGTTAAGTTGCATATTTTCATTTTCTTTTCAAATCTTAACCTCGCGTGGAACATGCGTCGTTTAATATCCTTATATCATCAGATCACATATTCATAAATTATCGATATTATGGAAAGAAATGAAAAACCAGTTCAATACACAAATAAATAATTCGTCGCGTGTAAGGCGTAAAAGGGATCTATACAATAGAAATAATATAGATGATGAAAAAAACTTGTTTTCCGAGTAATACTGGTAAAACAATTTTATTGGAAAAGTTTTCCATCAATACTGGTAAAACAAACTGAGTTGCGTACCGCAATCGTTTTACACTCAATGTTATTCCTATTGGGATTTCGAATGATTTTTGCCCCCCCCCTCTGCACACCTTGGAGAAATAGAACGGATTCGTCAGTGCTCGGGAAATTCTTTTGATACCTCACTTGTTAAGATTCGTCGCGTGTAGGAGGTGTAAAAGAGATCTATACTATAGAAATAATATAAATGATGATAATTCTCGGATCGTTTGAACGCGCTGCCAAATATTGGGTCGGTGCGAATGAAATACCCGATGAGAAATGGCTTTGGGAATGACCCCCATACAGCTAAAAGTAATTACCTACAAGCTTCCGGCATCTTACGTCACAGAGCTACTATAAATAGCTATCACGCGTGTGAAGTACAAGTTCCAGATTTAATTTGTTTGGGCGTAAGGTGCTTCCGAATTCGACATGGAAACTCGGATTTGAGAGTCATCTTCCTTTTCGAATTTAAACTGAGACATTCTGCTGCAGTTGCTGCTCGAAACATTAACACAGAATTCGGGGAGAATACAGCCAATGAACGAACCATTCGGTGATGATTTTCGAATTTTCGAAGTGGAGATGTGGACCTGAAAAACGAACCACGTGGTCACCGAGAAGTTGCAGTTTCTGACGTTGTTCTAAGTGTGGTTGAAGCTGAACCGCGGAAAACATATCGTGAGATAGCGGCCGAGATAAGTGTCCACCACGCTGCAATTGTTCGCCGTCTGGCTGCACTGGGTAAGGTCAAAAAGATGGATTTTTGGGTGCCTCATGAATTGACAATTGCCAACAAGATGAGACGTTTGAAAGTCTGCATCCCTCCTTTCCAGGAATGAAAGAGAACCTCTACTGCAGCGAATCGTTACCTGCGAAGAGAAATGAGTCCTTTATGACAGTGGGAAACGATCTGCACAATGGTTGAGCAAAGCACAGCCTCCTGGACGCCATCCCAAGCCACCCTTACATCCCAGGAAGGTTATGCTTCTTGGATGGTGGTCTACAGCTGAATAATTAATCGCAGTTTCCTGCCAAGTGGCCAAACCACCACTTCAGAACGATATTGTGATGAATTACGACAGATGCACCGGAAATTGATGGTAAAACAACCGGCTTTGGTAAACAGGCATGGCGTTCTACTCTTGCAAGATAACGCCCGTTCTCATGTCGCACAACGGACGATGCTGACACTACTTGAGTTGGGATATGAAGCGATGCCTCACCCCCCCCCCCCCCTTTTCCTGACTTGTCACCTACAGATTTTCATCTGTTTCGTCACCTAGATCGCTTTCTGTCTGGCAAACGGTTCACCCAAGATACGGAGGTTCACCATGCAGTTGATGACTTCTTCGCATCCCAGCCACAAGACTTTTTCGCATCCCAGCCACAAGACTTTTTCGCATCCCAGCCACAAGACATGGCCTTCTCAGACAAGTGGCAACAGTGTCAATTCAGAGGGAGATTATTTCGAGTAGGTCAGGTACCGGTATTTTTTACTTATCGCCATCGAAGTATGATGGTCATTTTCCGGACATTTCATTCATACCCAATGCGTTTGATATAGTGTTCAAATGTGAAATTGGGGTAACTATAACCACAATTAATCTTGATCTACGAATAACGAATTTAAAATGTGGAGATGATCCCTGAAATTGACAGCACTTGAATTTGTAGTGGATGTTATTCCATATTGAATGATATCTTTGAATTTACTGTATGAATAGTGCTCGAAATAAAATGGGTGATTCGTTTTTTCTTCCATGATTGTACAACGTAGTAGCCCGGTTGGAAGAGTAGCAACCGGAGGGTTGCGAGTTCGAATCCAACTAAAGACCGTAGTTTACAAGGAGGCTGTGCACGTTAAATCTGTCGTGGCCTAAATATCCACACATTGACGTGGTGTGGAAGTTTGGAGAGTGGGTTGCCAGTCAGGTGTAACCTCGTCATCTGACCGTGGTTCAAAATTACGCGGTGTTTTCCTCGGATCTTTTTTACCTTCGTGTTTGGTCCAGGACCATCGTCTATTGCCCGTTGTGTTGCTAGAGTGCGACGTTAATTAAAATACCTAACTACCCCTCTGTGCCAGTAAAACACTTACTTAGTGTTGTTTGGTGCAGCTTGGTCAACAATAGCCCTCCAAATCCAACCAAACATCCTATTTTTAATTCTTATCAAATTTACTTCACTCGAGTATTGGCTGGTTTTTCTTATGGCACAACGACCACATCTGGCTAAGTCGAGCCATTGTCAAGTAATTTTATAATAAAGTATTTCGCGCTGAAAGCGAGTATTTAAATGCCAAAGCAGATGTTAAAGACGATAATACATGGTTGAATTCTAATGATCTTAATGATAAAATATTCAATTTATTGACAAGAAAAAATAACATTTAATGCTTTCTTTTTTACTAAGTATAAAATAAAACTTTCGAACTGGATAGATGAATTTGATAGTATTCACAATGTCAACTTTCTCAAAAAAAATCACTTTTTGAAAACATTAGTAAAGCTAAAGTGGGATATTAATCAAATCAAAATGTAGTATGAAAAATAATTTCTTTTAGTAAACAGCACAGAAGTATGTAAAAGTTGGTAGTATTTTGGTATTTGTAATTAACATCGCAATGGACCAAAACAACGGGCTATTGACGACGGTCTGGGACGAACCCCCGAAGGGAAAGATCCGGGAACACCACCACGTGCTTTTGAACCACGGTCAAATGACGAGGTCACACTTGAGCTGGCACCCCACTCTCCAAACTTCCACACCACGCCAAAGTGAGGACATTTGAAGCCACGACGGATTTAACGTGTACCAGTCCCCTTTGTACACGGCGGTCTTTGGTTGGATTCGAACCCACAACCTTCCGGTTGCTAGTCCATTACTCTTCCAACCGGGCTACCGCGGCCCTATAAAAGTTGAAATAACTTAAAATAAAGTATCGTCTTTAACGCGAACTTCATAACCCGGTTACTTAAACTAGACAGTTTGATCCTTTCGAAAAATAGTAACACGTAGACACACTGAATTTGTTAAAAAAACTCCGTTTCTAAATATGCACTGAGATTAAATAGATCAAACAAACTAAAAATAATCGCAAGCAAATCTATAAATCTTACAATGTCTGTGGAAAACTCACAAGTTCCGTTTTTCTACAATTTCTAATCATTCACTTTTTAAATTAAAAAACTCTTATTTGCTGTTTTAGTTCCTGTCTAATAAATCATTACATTGAAACTAAATTAATTGTTTCAAACAAATCTCTGAGAAAGACATTCGAAACAATGAAAATACACAAGAAAATTCGCGTCAAACAGCTCAGAAAGGAAAAACTTCCAAGTGAAACATTTTTTCTTTCAATACTTTCCTATGAGTAAACAAGAATTTGTCGCCAATAGTAATACGAATTTCGAGCTCAAATCCTCCTTGAAATACCTAGCATAAAAGAAAACAGCTAAAACGAATAAAAAATGTCGGGATTCAAGAAAGGCTTTTCCGACTCACTCATCTTATACCACAAGCAAAAAGGAAGTTTGTCTTCTTGAAAGCAATAGAAAAACGTATTTTCGAAAAACTACATTTCATACATTGGGTTAAAAGTTTAAAGAAACTGTCACTCCGCCATTGGGAATCGACATTCATTGCAGTATATGAAATATTTATGACAGAATATTCCATATTTAATGATATACCTTTCGAGTGGGTAATCTGGAGACGCTACTTCGAATACTTTCATGCAATCTAGAGAAAATGAAGAAAAATTTAAGATGCAGAAACAATTTTTTGCGCCATGTTTAAGCATCGGAGATTTAAAACTGCTTACTACGTTCTTAGCATTTAAAATGGATGGTTTTTTTAGAAGATTTATGAGACAGGATTTTGACGTATGAATGTAGCGTTCATTTCCATAGAACTGGAAATGTTCAACGAGTTCTAAACGTTTCCCCAAGTAACGTTTCCATTTTTTATATATTGATAAAACAACACAGCACGCCAATCTGTTGTTTTAAGGAATAAAATGACAGACGGATGATGTATAAATTTCAACAGGTTAAATGGTTAAAGATCTGGATTCGTTCTTTTTCTATTTCAAAAATACATCCTTATTTTTGAAGCGTCCTATTTAAAAAGCGTCATGATATTTTGATAATTTTTTTAAGAATGCAAGCAATAAAAAAATGAAATAAACAGATTCTGGAATCTGAGATTTTAAGATTTGGTAACTTGTTACCAATTCTATTTAAACATATGCATATCTTCTCACGAAATTTCAATATAACTTGTTTCCAGAATAACTAGAGTTTAAAACATCTTGTTCTACAAAAATATTATTAAATCGAGAACAAAACTGAAATGTTGCCACATTCCTTAAATCAAATAAATCAAAGTATCGTTTGATACACCAGAATTAAAAAATATATCAGCCAAAAGTCGATCAGTTTTTCTTGACCCAGTGTTTTTTGATTAATTGAAAGACGTTTCAACTTCACTACAATGATTCAATCAGAAAATGAATAAATAGATTAGATTAATGGATAACAACTTTTGGTTAAATTAATGATGTCTATATTTAATGAATGACAAAAGCTAACATTTGGGATAAAGCTAGAGGTTGAAAGCTAACTGCTTTAATTAAATTCAACTGTCCTGTAGGAATATTTTTTATACAACGTATAATAAATCATTATGAGAGGCTTTCCTGTGAGGTAATGCCGTTAGTGTCCGCGGCACTAGGTAGGGAATACGTACTTCCTGTACGTATTCCCTACGTGACGTCACATGTCTTGTTTTTCGAACACGATTTCAGCATGTCAACAACAAAAATTCAAGCAATGAATTCCGAATTGATTTCTGATAGTTGATTGGTCAACGTCAATTCGATTAAACGCCAAACGTCACCAAAACGGCAACAAACTACATTTTAAGATAACCCGATATGTATCTGAGAGCATTTCAGTAACAGGAAGTGAAATCTTCGTTTTAAGCTCCCTCTGGTTTGTTCGTTCACAGTGAAAATCCCTCTCATACCTGTTTGTTAATTATCTCCTATCATTCGGTTTGCAAAAATCAAAGATCTTTTAAATCAATTTTAATTTATTACTTCTCTTTTATCGGCATCTCTTAACATTTTATTTCCCTTTCGATAGGGAGATAAGTTGCTTCGCAGTGGGTACTCTGTAAGTGATACGTCATTTCCTTTCCTAGAACGTTTCAGAAATGTTCTAAGTTGCCATTTCTATAAGCCCAAGTTTTAATAAACAACAAAATGTTTATTTCAAAGTATCATCTAAAACGATAAGTTCACTGGTTATTACATATTGATCTATAAATTTTCAAGTTAAAACCACCTGGTGGTTTGTTTACCTTCGCATCGAAATCTGCCCTGTAGTGTTCAGCCTCTGGTGTAAAACCAGCTCTCAAGAAAGTTACAAGTTTGGAAGCATCGCTCTGAAACCCAGGGTTCCGCGAAACTCAGATGAATATTACCGTTTCAGCAGAAATCCCTACAAACATTTACAAAAAAAATTACAATAGCTCTACTTGAAAAAACTTGCCAACATGTTCATATTCACCTGCTTTTGTAGCAACTCATACTTGTTCAGTGATACGTCATTTCCTTTCCTAGAACGTTTTTGGAATGTTCTAAGATTCCCTTTCTATAAAAAGAAGTTTTAATTCTTTTAAATGTTGATCTTAAAATAGCAATCTGAAACCGAAAGTTCACTGGTCGTTACGCATTGGTCTACAAAATTTCAAGTTTAACAAGAGTTTGAATAAAAGTGAAATAGAATAATACTCTAATAAAGAAAGTTACAAGCCTAGAAACATCGCTAGGAAACCCGGGTTCCGCGAAACTCAGTTTGAATATCACCGTTACAGTAGAAATCCCCACGAACATTTACAAAAAAAATTATAATCGTTCTACTTGAAAAAAAAGGAATTGCCAACATGTTCATATTCATCTGCTTTTGTAGCAACTCATACTTGTTAATTTTTTTTCTTCTACCGAGGCCGAACACACGAACCAAAAAAGAGCACTTTTCTTTCAGATTCTGATGGCATCATTAAAAAAGAAAAGAGCAAAAAAAAAATGTTCACTTTGGAAACATGGCGTAAAACCGACTCATCGTTCGGTAATCTTGTAAGAGCGATAACATTTTGCGAGAACGGCGGCAGGGGGAGAGGTACGGGGAATTCTGTGATTTCCCTTCTTTTTCCTTAGTTTCAAGGATTTTTTCCCTCATTCCATCCGCTTCCTGGTCTTGCTTCACTTCATTTCACATCTACTCCAGGAATGGCAACCGAATTTAATTGAAAAAAAAGTACATAAAAACGTTTGCAAGAAAAGAATATAGAATTCTTTTTCCCGTTCACACACACAACTCGAATTCTAGGAAAGTAAAAATAATAAATGAAAAATAAGTAAAATAATAAATAACAGCATTCATTTGATGCGCTTTAAATTAGTTCTTACTTGCTGAAGGAATTTCCCGGCAATACTTAGCTTAGCTACTGTACTTGATGTAGAATAATGGAAGTTTTTGAATTAACTTCCACTGCATTTACAAGAGAAGTAATCACGTTCTGTAAATAGAAACTAACATTTTTAAACGAATGAAGCAGGAAAAAATTTTAATTTGGTCACAAAAAGTTTTTAGACTTTCAACTTTCATGTCTGAATTGTATTCGTAGCATCTAAACTCTTCAACTGATTAAGCTATTCATGTTCTTTTGGGAGTTAGAGTAGACATAACTGTTAATGTTTATTCTTTGCTAAATTCGTTTTACTTCTGCTTTTGAATAGATCACAATTTTGAAAAAAGTTAAGCACATTCGAGTTCTTTAGTAAATTTAAAATTCTCTAAATCGGAATTAGTACTAAATAAATAATGTAAATAAATGACGCTAGTGCCTTTCAGTCAAAAACAAAGAGGAAAAGGTTTTAAAAGAAAGGGCACTTATGTTTCGCAATTTTGACTAAAGCATTGGAATTGAGGGCATTGATGGAAAAAGTATCAAACATTTTGAAAGCCAATCTAAAGTACCTTATGACTTCTCTCTGCAAGTGAGCATGTGTCTAACATTTTGTTTTGATTTTCAATCCTTCGGGATTTGGTTTGTCACTCTACGGACAGTTTGCTACATAAGGGCTAATCAGACCGGGACCAAAGACTTTAAGTGAATTCCGAACCACCATATGAATATAAATGACGAAACCAGAATTTGAACTCAAGGCCTGTTGAAAGGAGGGCCAAAGCGATAATAAGTATTCAATCTTTTGGATTGAAGGATTATGTAATATATCTCATTTCAAGAATAGACCATTCATCACTGAAGAAATCTCCACCATAAACTAACTGATGATTTTTCTGGTAGACAATCAGATGTCTCACGTCTTTTGTTAATTTTAACTTTGCGATGAAAGAAGTATTGTGTTAGCTTGCATCACCTCAAGAATATACTATTGTCATGGATCGTTGGGAGTTCAATCAAAACACGAACTGAAAATTCTTACTCCACAATAAGTCATAGTGGCAGATGGTCTTGGGCTGAATAAGTGTTTTCTTGGCGTTAGAATTGACATTTGATTGACTTTAAATTGTCAAATTTCTGTATTTAAGTTTTTTGAAAGAAAAGTTAAGAGAAATGGCTAAAAAATGGGATTATTGTCAAATTATAAACTTCATCAGGACGACGATCCGACGCATAATGTCCAGATTTGCATATTATTAGACCAGTGATTCTCAACCACTGTGCCGCGGCACTTTTGTGTGCCGCCAAATTCTTAGAGTGTGCCGCCAAATTTTAGAAAATAAAAATTATGATTTTGTTCATTTGTTGGAAGATGAAATATGGCGTGCTAAACTAGCTTACTTATCAGACATTTTTGTTATTTTTAATAACATAAATTCAAGTATGCAAGGGCCGAAAGAAAATATATTAAACTCAACAGATAAACTGGTGGGATTCCAAAAACAAATAACTTTATGGAAGAATAAAGCTCAGGAAGGCAATTTGGAAAAGTTTGAGTCAGTCCCAAAAGATTTTAATAAAACTATTCATAAAATTGTTATTGACCATTTGACAACATTAGAGGAGAGAATTATTCATTATTTCCCAAATTTAGATATAAAAAGATTTGATTGGGTTCGTAATCCATTTGTGATAACGAATACTTCTGTATTTGAATTAACTTTGAACGAAGAGGAAGAACTAATTTCGCTTTCTAATCGAGATTTAATTTTAAAATATTCGGAAGAAACAATTAATTCATTTTGGATTAACATTAGATGCGATTATCCCATGATAGCCAAAAAAGCTTTAAAAATATTATTACAATTTTCTACATCTTATTTGTGTGAATTCGGATTTTTAGTATTAACCAACATAAAAACGAAAAAAAGATCGAGACTGTTAAATGTAGAAGACGATATGAGAGTAGCATTGTCATTTTACGACCAAATATAAATGAAATTATCAAAAAACATCAAGCTCAAATTTCTCGTTAAAAGTATTCTTATTATTACCTTATAATTAATCCCTTAATAAACATACTGTTGTTTTTGTAGTACATATTATATTATTTTATTTTATATTCACAATAATTATCATAAACTATTTTACACAGTGTATTATAGGTAAGTAAACAACTTTTAAACTTATATTTTTCTTTGTGTGCCGCCAAATTTTGAAATCGTTAAAAGTGTGCCGCGACAAAAAAAAGGTTGAGAATCACTGTATTAGACCCTATACCAGTGTCCAAAGTCATCGTAACACCCGTACAAAGCCTGGAATTCAATCCTATAAAAAATATTTGTGATAATTCGCAAAATTAACATATTTAAAATTTCCTAAAAAAATTAACTTTGAGAATAACTCCTTGCGGAATGTGGGCAAATGAACCTATAATTTGTGAAAATAATTTAAAAGCAATGCCAAATAGATTGAGTGAAGTCATAAAATCTAAATTGGGTTCAAAGAGGTATTGACTACATTATTAACTACTGATTTTAAAAACTAATTTAATCCGAAGTGCCCCAATACTTTCTGACCTTTATTTTCATTATTACCACAAGATTATTACAAATTTCATGAATCGCAAGTTGGTCTTTTCTTAATACTTTTTTGAGTCACATCTGTATAGTTAAACAAGTTCTACGATTTCCCAATGTTGCTCGAGTAGTCAGGGGTACATTTTTAGGTTTGTATGGGCATCACAACCGCGAGGTACCCGTGTGATCTATCTTCCCATCAATTTCCCCCATGCCTACCCTTCTACATTTTGCTTTTTTCCTACCACGGTTGTTGTCATGTGTTTGGCGCAGCGTGACCAAATATAGCCCTTGAGTCACGATGGTAGGTATTTTAATTAACGTCGCACTGGAGCAACACAACGGGCTATTGGCGACGGTCCGGGATCAATCCCCGAGGGAAAGATTCGAGGACAACACCACGTAATTTTGAACCATGGTCAGATGACGAGGCAACACCAGAACTGACACCCCACTCTCCAAACTTCAATAGCACGCCAACGTGAGGACATTTGAGGCCACGACAGATTTAACATGCAACAGCCTCCTTTATACACGGTCTTTGGTTAGATTTGAACTCGCAACCCTCCGGTTGTCAATCCATTATTCTTCCAACCGAGCCCCCCTTGCGCCATAAAACCCAAAACCAACCCAATGTTGCTCGCAATGCCTATATCATATCGCTTGTGAGAGATTTTCTTGATTAATACCCGACTTCTAGATGTGGTGAAGTCAGTCGTAGGTTCCTCCGGGATCGAGTCTGGTAAAAAAAAGCACTCCCAAGGTCATCTGCCTTCTCAGCAGAACCCCACGCGAATTACGCTTACGTACTCTGCAATAAGCATCAACCTCCTGCTGATGAAATAGAAGGAGCATGTGGAATCGCTTTCTTAAGATCTCAGTAGGTCACGTAAATCGACTTGGGGGCGATTGGTTATCGAAGATCAAATTAGTGATTTTTTATCATTATTGGTTTGTATGGGTTTCTTATTATTCCTACATTAGGATTCGTGCTTTCTTCCCAAACTACGTGGACCTTCACTAGGCGATCTTCAACCCGAGCGATCCGGAGGGGTAGTTAAATTAACGTCGTACTGCAGCAATACAACGGACTATTGGCGACGGTGCGTGATTAATCCCGAAGGGAAAGTTGGTGGGTTTCGAGTTTTTTGGCTCAAGGGCCATGTTTGGCGCAGCTTGGCCAAATGACACACAATGGCACAAGACAGACAATGTTAAGTATTTGTGAAGAGAAAGGATGGAGATAAGTAGAAAAAGATCGCTTGGGCATCCTGTGGTCCCGACCCCCCATGCTTACCAGAGGCAGTAAACCCCATGGGAAAGGAATAGATCATTAAGGTACCTCGTGAAGCCCGTACACACCGAAAGAAGATGTGCCTCGAAGGGTAAGATGCGAGGACAACACCTCGCCATTTTGAACTACGATCAAATGACGAGGTCAACACCTGAGCTGGATTCCCACTCTTCAAACTTCCACACTACACCAATGTGAGGACTTTTGGGGCTACGACAGATTTAACCTGAAGCAGCCCCCACGTACACGATGGTCTTTGGTTGGATCGAGTTTCGAACTCGCAACCCTCCGGCTGCTAATCCGCTACCCTTCTGACCGTGCTACAGCTGTCCTCTGAGCGATCTGGAGAAATAACAAGAGGCTGCGTGCACATGTTCCGCCTATCTCATCAGAAGATCGATGGAAACCAAATTTTTTAATAAACAAGACTAAGCTCATTCAAAACATTTCAATAACATCAGTCACGTTTCTTTTCGTTTTAAAAACAGGTGCCAAGCTATGAAATCAGAAGTGTAATCTTGACGCAAACGTTCAGGTAAGTCTAGAGCGAGAAACTACCGACCCTGAACCGAGAGATGTTCTCTTGCCAACATTCTGTTCAATGCCGAACAGAAGCTTGGTAACCCGCCGCTTTCAATGTCAGCTAAACTTAAAGTGCGGGAGCGTCTACACCGTATTCATTTGTCCCAAAAATCTCCCCACTGTCACGTGCATTTGTGTGTGTAAGGTCACCCTGTCTTCAGAAGAGACGAAACTAACTAGAGCCAACGCTCGTTCTTACAAACATTCGAGACGGGAAAACGTGCGTTAAGTGGAATAAATGAAACCATTTCATAAAGATAGTTTGTGGCTCTTTAGATGGGAGGGATTTTCAATGTAAACAAACAAGCCAGGCGGGATGCGAAGATTTTACTTCCGCTACCCAAATGTTCTCGCCTGATACATATCGGAGTAACCTTAAAATGCAATTAATCTCCGTTTGGGGATGTTTAGCATTTTATCTAATAGGCTTTGACCAATCAACTCGGGATTCCTTATTGGGAATTTTTACCGGTGAAACGTTGAAGGAAGGTAGGTAACTAACGCACCACTGGAGCAACACAACAGGCTATTGGCGACGGTCAGAAGGGAAAGATCCGAAGACTAACCTCGTAATTTTGAAACACGATCAAGTGAAGAGGTCAACACCTGAGCTGGCACCCCACTCTCCAAACTCCCCTACCACGCCAACGTGAGGACATTTGACGCCACGACAGATTTAATTTGCACCAGCCCCCGCGTACACTACGGTCTTTGGTTGGACCGAGTTTCGAATTAGAAACCCTCCGGTTGCTAATCCATTACTCATCCAACTTCTTGGGATTGGTATAAGAGGCATCTTCTGTCAAGCTAAATGTAGTAGGTGACAGTAGTGTTCCTGCTGAAATCGTACTCGAAAAATAAGCCAAATGACGTCAAGCTCGCAATACGCACAGGGAACACGTTCCGCCGCATAAACACTACCGTCATCTATATTTAGCTCGACAGAAAATGCCTCTTATACAAATTTCAAGAAGCATTCCTGTAAGAAAAATGTGCAAGCTATCAAGAATTAAAACGAAGAAAAGCAGTACAATTAATAAGCAATGCCCATTGTAGATTTGAATGTCGCTTATTTTTTAAAAGAATGAATTTTGTTATTTCTTACAACGTCTAGAATGCTGAGAATGAAAAAAATTAATTTTTGTATTTTGATTATATTTGCCGCCGTTGAGTGGCGCTGTCTGCTTTTTTGATGTCGAGTCGAGTAGAACCTGTGTTACCTGATGTCCGGACAAGTCCGGAATTTGCGTGCGTTGCCTGGATTCCGCAGGGAATAATAAATTGTCCAAATTTTTCAGAGAAATCATTAATTCAGTCCAGATGTTTTGCTTGAATCGCTTTGTGTACAAAAATAAGTTAATCGTTAACTCCAGTTCACGGAATTGTGTGTTAAGTTACATTGTTTTATTTAAGATTATTATATTATTATGCTGTAATTTCTTGTTTGTAACAATGTTCATTTGACCTTTTCTTTGTTCAAGTTTCTTTAAAAGACCATGAATTGAGTTTTATTTGTCCTGAATTTTCCTGAAAATCAGGTAGGTACTTAATTAACGACACAATGGAACAACACAACGGGCTATTGGCGACGATTCGGGATCATCCCCCGAAGGGAAAGAACCGAGTACAACATCACGTAATTTTGAACGGTCAGATGGCGAGGTCACACCTGAGCTGGCACCCCACTCTCCAAACTTCCACACCACGCCAACGTGAGGACATTTGAGGCTACGGTAGATTTAATGTGCACCAGCCTCCCTTGTACACGATGGTCTTTGGTTGGATTCGAACTCGGAACCCTCCAGTTGCTAATCCTTTACTCTTCCAACCGGGCTAACAAGCTGTATGTGTGATGGCGACATTTTATGAATTGTTAAAAAAATTAAAATTTAATTCTTTAATTTTGGAAGCTCTCTAAGGAAATTCTAACAGTTATGTATTCTATTGTCAGAAAATTAGTCAAATAAATCCAACTTATTAATTTTGGGGAATCAAATATTAAGTACTATAAAATTATACGCCCCATTCTGTAATGGAAAATGTCGAGCTTTCTGAAGGGACAAGAGACCAGGGCTCCCGTTCTAGTTCATGAATCCACAGAATTTCTTCAAATGTATTTTTATTGGAAACCTAAATCATTTAAATGCAACATGAGTATTTTTCGAGTATGTTAGTCACAAAGTTTTATAAAATTTCTTCTGGAAAACAAATTAATTATAAGACTTATTAGACTTTTGAATTCCGTATGAGAGGTTAAACGGAAATTTAATCTGTTATTCAACGAATTTTGGGGGAACTAAGTTCGTCGAAAAAATAATAAAATACCAATATTTTTCACGAAATAATTCTTGACTGACAATTTACGAAAAACTATATAGAAGTATTTAAAATAAAATAAACGGTAAAGTTTTATTAAAAATGGTAGTTCAATTTATTCTTTTATGCCTGAAAGGACTGATATCTTCATTAAAATTTCACACATCGCAAAATATACTAACATTTATAACATACATTTCAACAAGCAAATGTAAGAAATATCGCATACGAAAAATAACCCGAGTCTACTTGATGCGTGAATAATTGCTAATATTTTCGTTCGTATCTTCAGGATTTATCAGGTTGCAAACGATACTCTCCCGAAAGAGGAAACGCGAGAAAGCCACTCATAAAATTCCGGAGAATGCATAATTAATTCTTCGCAAAGCGAAGAACTCATTCCTCAAGAAAGAGGTTCTCTTTTGCATATTGTTGCGGCTTCCCTTTTCTGAAACATGGAGGTGATTTGTGGCTAAAATTAGAAACCATTAAAGCCGAATCCTTAGGGAGCCTACTAGAATAACAGCAATCTTCAAAACTGCGGGATTAAATTGTTATTCCCGATTCGAAGCAATTCAGATCTACTTCTAGAATTCGACTTCTCTTTTAAAACTAGCGGAATAGTTCTAGTTTTATCTTTATTCCCCGACTCATTATTTTTAGTTGTAAAATTACGGAACGATCGTTTGTATATTTTTTCATTCACAGCAAATATATAGCCAATGGATTTGGTACGAATTAAAGAAATTTTTATTTTGTGAGACACGACTAATTTTAATCTCACATAGTCAGATCGTTTCTCAAGAATGTATATAAGTTAGGTAAAGAACTTTTAATGATCTTATTTCACATACTTTTACTATTTTCAAGATGAATGAAGAATGATTTTTGGAATAGAAAATGGTGTCAATCAAAATTTTCAATGTGTAAAAACATAGATAGAAACACATGATAGAATTAATTTATAATTTTTTGACATTGTATGCTATTTTGCTCCACCGAAAAATGAAATTTTAACTCTACTGTCTCATGTGCAAAAAAAATATCACGGCGATCTTTTGCTTGTTTTTAAGTGAATATTTGTAAATTAATAGAAAAGTTCGACAAAAGAATGCAATGTTTGAGATGTTATTTATGCATCACCCAAGGACAAGGACCACACATTTGACAAAGAGAATAGTCGAACTTCAAAACTTAAATTTGGAAAACAGTCCACTTCTACGCCGCAGATTTCTAGGAAATCCATCAGTTTGGAGACCAAACTAAAAGTGGACAGAGTACGGATAAGTGTTATAATTTCAAAGCAGATTTTTTTAAAAAGGAATATCAAAATTACAAAATAGGTACCCAACTTCTTTCAGTAATTCTGGCATATCCAATAAACGAGGAAAAAAAAATCCAACGAAATTTGATATCGAATAAAGAGCCATACGAATTCGATTCACATTCAATGAGCAAATACAATACACCTCGGATAAAGAACATATAGCTTCCCATTAGGAACAACTCAACATCTAATAGAAGAGATCGAAAGGCGTCGCTGACCTACACAGCTGGGGCTCGAACCGTTCCCATAGCAACAGATTACATAATCAACTAGACACTCTGGGGATAGACCCTGCTACTAGACAGGTGGACGCCAGAGAGCACCCTCACCCCCACCCCTCTTTTCAATCATGCCACCCTGTCGGCCTTAATGTGTTTGCAGAGCCCCGTACTTCCGTAGGGAAAAGAAAGTGACCTAAAAAGCAAAGCGAGAAATGCTTTCCCCTTATGATATGGCTAAATTTGGCATTAAAAATGATGAGGGCAGATATTTCTGGATGGGATGTCGCAAATGGGTTGACTGGTACTTACAGCACTCGGGATGTCCGACGAGGGCAAAATGTTTTTAGGTTACGTGCTAGGGCAAGACAGGAGGAGAGCTGAATGAACTCAAGCCCCTGGAGATAACATTTTTTGTCTGTAAGCACATCTATTCGTTGAAAGAATCCAAGGAAAGATTCAATTGGTCAGAAGTTAGACAGAGAATACAGCAGATTGTAAAACTGATATCTATACGTGAGAACCCATTACAGGATTAAGTAATATTCAAAAGCGGGCAAGTCAGCTCACAGCTAGACACTTTATTTTATTCGTCCCTATCCTAATAACATTTAAATCGAAGACAAAAATAGAGTTAATAGGAAAGAGTAAATTAAAGAGAAATATAACAAGAAACACTATACCAAATTACCTTCACAAGTATAAAACTTACAAAGCTTAAAACATGCTCAGAAAATTAAAGAAATTTTATTTTTAAACCTCTTCGCATTACTACCATGATACATATATGAAAGAAAGAATATTTGTTGGTTAGAAATAATAGTTACATTTGGAAAGCATCGGTTATATATATTTAAAGACAGCAGTGTTCCACAAGTCACTATAAAAGTGCTGCTTTATAATCGACGAAAAGCATTTCCTAAGGATCGAAAAGCAAGTCTCTTTTTCTTGCATTATTGTCATAAATTTGTCCTGGAACTAGACCACCGTGAAGAGCGGATATCCCAGAGTTATAAATCTCCCGTGCATTTTTCAGATTCAAGGAATCCGTGGATCCGATGTTGAGCCTTGGTTTAGAGATTTCATTATCTTGAAGAATGATTAAGGTCTATGTAGCCTGATTGGAATTATTAAGACGCCAATAAAATCGTGTGTTCTAACTCCGAACGGGACTTCGATGTAAATAGCACTGCCGTTTATTTAAGTGTAGTTATTTTTACACCAAGGCTGAGTTTTATTGCTTTGCCGAAGACCAATCACCACGCTATTACGTGACAGTACTCAGAGCGGTTTGGGTTGGTCAGGCCAGTGTATAAGATGGTTGGTTTGCGCTTGTCAACACGTAAGGGCCAAGCTGCGCCAATCAATGATTTTTCGGTCAAGTAAATGGACATATACGCTCAAGGGAAAACTTTTGACACAGAAGAAATACACCCAAGGTTATTCTAATCGAACCTGCATAGCTACAACTGCCAATTCCCAAGAATGATTAATTTTAATAAAACATGGTCTATTCAATCCTCTTGTATCGAAAAGTGACCGTAGACAGACGAACCAATCAACATAGAAAAAGAGATGAGATATTAAAACAAAGCGAAACAAAATCTTGCGGGGAATGAGAACTAAACCAAACAAATGAAAGTATTTATAAATGTTAGTTCTATTCTCGAAGGGCAAAAAACATAATTAAAATGCAACACCACCCAGAACTACCGATTGGAATAGTAAATTTAAGATAAATAGATTCCTCTTAGTTTTTAAAGAAACAGCGAAATGCTTTTGGCGAGGTTGCCTCGAAAGAAGAGTTGAGAGAGTTGTGAAGTTTATGGATGATTTCGTCAAGGAAATAAAAGCGTTCCTCCTCCGAAATATCTGTTTTAATTATCTACTGGTAAAGGAAAGACATGACCAGTACTCGGTTTCCATTAGTGAAAAA
The DNA here is from genome assembly GCA_933210815.1 of Meta bourneti. Classification (NCBI taxonomy): domain Eukaryota; kingdom Metazoa; phylum Arthropoda; class Arachnida; order Araneae; family Tetragnathidae; genus Meta; species Meta bourneti. The sequence goes on along the minus strand of OW119931.1, from coordinate 32,749,211 downwards.
AGGCGTTAATTTCGGAACAGAAAAAGGCATCTGAAATCGATATTAATATCGAGCTTTTTACTCAGCTAAAAACAATACTGTCAATAAAAGGAGTTGAAGTAAAGTTTCCAGAGGTGTAACTGAATATTGTAACAAAAAACTTGCGTAATTTTTTTGTTTTATGATCCTTCTTAAATTCTCATTTACTGCGATTGGCAACTAGAAGCTTTCATATTAATATAGATATAGTTCATCATAACTACGGCTAATTATAATCAATAATATACAATATACTCTATTTACCGCGCTTATAGGGTGACAAGACCGAAAGTAGTGAGAACCGAGAAAACTTACTTATTAGAGACAAAAAAGCTCAAATTATATATTCTATTACTGCAGATTTCAAAGAAAATTTCGTGAAAGTATATTTTGTGTAGACGAAAAATTGCTTAGGATTACTAAAATAAAATTATATGTATGATTAATTAGCATGCCACAATGACTTTTAAGAAAGTGCAGTTTTCCATAAAACAGTGTAAGTATATGGAATATATAGTTACAGCAAATCCTCGATATACCGCGCTTCTACGGTGACAAGAAAAAGAAGAATATATCGAAAGAATCGATCTAGAGGTCCGAGAAAATTTACTTATTGGAGACAAAAAAGCTCAAATTACGCATTCTGTTACTGCAGATTTCAGAGAAAATATTGTGAAATGTTTTGCGTAGAAGGATAAAAATAAAAATGGTAAGGATTATTATGAAATGAGGCGTTTATGATTGATTTGCATACCACAATGATTTTTAAGAAACTAGTCTTCCATAAAACAGTTTAAATACATAAAATATATAGCTACAGTATCTCCTCGATATACCGCGCTTCTAGGAGTACAACTATAGAACGCTATACAGGGTGTCCCAAAAAGGTTGTTCCGCAATTTATCTTTTTACCATTTGGAGATAGGTAGGAAATGTAAATTGCACCAAATAAGGTAAGTAATTAAGATATGGGAATAAAATTATCACGGGATAACAATTTAAGCGGATACAGTTTTTTATTTGTATACAACCCCTCTAGATAAAAATCCGAGATAGCGGAAATGTTCCTTACCTGCATCCCTATCGTTAGCAGAAAACTGCATTTCTGTAGGTTGAACAGTAACGGAGGCATAATGACGCAAAAAAGTTGACTTATACCGCTTGTGCACAGCTGTTCAAGCAGTCAGATTAGGGACCGCATACACAATGCTAAAAAGCATTTTTTTTCGGTCAGAAAGTGCAACATTGTGCAAAGTAATGTAGTATTGCAACTGCAGATGAAAATCGCAATGCATAATAGTACACAATGTAATCTTTAATAAAAATATTGTAGAAAAATGGTTTAAATAAAAATAAAAGGAATTTTTTCCATCTGCAGCAATGCAGAACTTAGCTCTTTATTCTTGGCCATGGGTCAGTTTCCGTTCTAGATTAGATACGGCCCCCTTAAAATAGAAACTCTTGTATCTCCGTTACTATTCAACCTACAGAAATATGGTTTTTTACTAACGATAGGGATACAGGTAAGGAACATTTTTGATATCTGGGATTTTTATCTAGAGGGGTGGTATACAAATTAAAAACTGTATCCGCTTCAATTGTTATCACGTGATAATTTTATTCACATATCTTAATTACTTACCTTATTTGGTGCACTTTTGCAATTTACATTGCCTACTTATCTCCAAATGGTAAAAAGATAAATCGCGGAAAAACCTTTTTGGGACACCCTGTATAGCGAGGACCTCGAGAAAAATCTAATTAGAGGAAAAAAGCGCACATTATACAATCTATTCAGCGCTTCGTAAAACTACAATGCTATAGAATTCATTTTTGTACATACGGTTTATCATTTACGATTTATTACCTTCCTTTCGGGGTCTAACCGATGAAGAACCTCAGCCTCCTTAACTTGACAATGTCTTGAAGATTGCTCGACTAAATTTCAGATTGTGGCAGAAGGGCCTACGGGTAAATATTTTAATTGGTTGAAACAGGTGGCCTTTCGAACACTCATTTACAAAGTAGATGTAGATTTCCTCTGCTGTTCGCTAACTCAAAATTCATCGGAGACAAAACGAGTGACATATCGCGGGGTTATAGATATTTTTATAAGAATAATTATAAACAATAATTATAATATAATGTTTATAATAACACTAATTATAAACAATTGTAACTTATAAACTGTCCCGATAAAATCTCTTATAGGCAACATGAGTTTCTCTTATTACGAAATTTTAGAACTACTTGCTAAACTTAGGGATAGGGCTTCAAATTTTTTAACATACTGAAGCCTGAAGTCATACGCATGACATTATTTGATACATTACTGTTTAAGAGTAGTTGAATTAACGTCATACTGGGGAATCACGATGGACTACTGGCGACGGTCCGAGATCGATCCCGAAAAGAAAAATCCGAGGACAACACCTCGTAACTTTGAACCAGGGTCAGATGGCGAGGTCAACACTTGTGAAGGCAGCCCACTCTCCAAACTTCCACACTACGCCATCTTGAGGACATTTGAGGCCATGACAGATTTAACGAGTTTTGAACTCGCAACCATCTGGTTGCTAATCCGATACTCTTTCGATTGGGCTACCGCGGCGCCCCATTACGTTTAGGTATTCAATGATGAGATACAAGACACAAAGTACGCGCGAATATTGATACCAAAAATAAATCTCAAATGCTTTCTACTCGTAAAAATTATCACAATGAAAAAAATTACTTGAAGATTAAAAAGTTGCCGAAAAGTTAGAAAAATAGAATGAATCTCTTGCTTTATTCCGGCAGAAGTAAATTTCAAGCAAGCAATCTGTAAAACAAAAGCGTATCACTTCAAAATCAGCCAAGCGATGGGAACTTCAGAAGCTCAAAAAAGAGCGGGTCATTTATTTTTGAAGAACACCAAGTTCGGGAAAGGATATCTAAGCCAGGAAGACGCACATTGTTGGAAAGAGTAGGATGACGGATCATCAATAAAAAAACAACAAATTCGAAGTAAAATTAATGTTTGGTACGTGTTATCCTATATCGATTTATGACATGTGGTTTCCAAGATAAGAACAATAGCAAAGCCTCGCCGTCGATTGATCATAAGACTGAAACAACAGTAACAAAAATAAGAGCAATAAATCACTACTCAACTTTTTCCGATATCGTATATAAATACATACACTAGCATTTGACTTAAACTTTAAACTTGTGAGTACATAGCAATAGAATCGTAGAAATGATTTTATTTGACAATATGTTTTTATGAAATATTATGAAATGAAAATATGTTTATATGAAATATTACTAAAGAATATGAAATATTATGAAATGAAAATATGTTTATCCGAAATATTACTATTTTATTCTCTCTCTCATCACAAATAAGTTCTTTTAACTTTTCGAATAGCTTCCCCATTTTTACTCATTTCAAACATATTCTTTCTGAAAAGCAATTTCACTGTCGATTTTCTTTTCTCTCATTGCTTCAGTCATCTGGTTCATATCCTAAATGTATGTTTACACCACTTCAAGTTAACCATCTGCACCTTCTCATCTAGCTAACGTTCGCTAACATCAAACAGACCATCAGAGTCATAGCGTTTATTTCTTCCCTTTGCATTCCACAACACTTGAGATGTACGTGCAACTTCATACTAACCCCTCCCTTTTTGCGCCAACCACATTATTAAATCTTCTAATTCAATATTTTACGAAATTCGAAACCTTTGGCGGAATTAACACTAACTATTCATTCTTTCACGAGACCCTTAAAAGATAGATTACAGAGCCGAAACACACCCCACACAAAAAGGAATAACACCCCGTATATATAGCAGATGATCACATAAACACATTAAGATAGGTTTTTATGGTGCAAAAAGACTATCTGTGTGTGTGTGTGTGTGGCTAAGCTGCGACAAGCAAAGTTTCTTCTGTCAATTTAAGAAGTCCGTGTTATAAATACACACACAAGAAAAATTTTACTGTCACAGAAGAGAGAAATATACCCTGGGTTGTTACAGGAATCAAAATTGCCCCGCCTACAGTTCGCAGATTGTTAGCGCAGTGGGTAAACTCAGAGAAATTTTATGCAGATTAGATTACTGTCGAACGTTTCCTGATGAGTCCAATTCTGCTCCAACTCTCTTGAACTTACTGTGATTGGATAACAAGAATTGTTTGCTTTCCCTGGATAATTCGTCATACCTTTATCCTTCTCATACATCTCCTAAATTTTAAACATGTGGAAACTCCATACAAATCTCCCCAATGGATTCAATCTCGTACTACTGTCTTCACTCCTGCCACGCCATCGACTTCATGCAAGTGTTGTGCATCCCTATTATTATAGGTTTGTTGATTTTGGGTTTTATGCCGCAAGGGTCATATTTGGCCAAGCTGCGCCAAACACAAGACAGACAATGCCAAGTAATTGTGAAAAGAAAGATCGCTTGGTCATCTGGGGGTCGCGATCCCTATGCTTACTAGAGGCAGTAAATCCCATGGGGAAAGAATAGATCACTAGGAGACTTCGGGTTCGTTTCACCTACTATAATAGGTTTGTTGGTTGGTTTGGAACTGATAAATATTTGAACCTAGAAAACAGTCAGATTACAGTACAAAAATCTAACGGCCTTGTTGGACCTCGGGCCCTAGTACTATATGTATGGTACCGGAGATTCCCCATGTTTGGGAGACGTATGTTGTTTCTAATCCCCTTGGTTTAGGTCCTAGATCAAGTCCAAGCTTTTCAAGTCACAGCGATCAACTTTTGTTCAACCACAAGCTGTCCCACAGAGACACCGATACTATCCGAATATGGGGTTGCGTAGCATGGACAAGTTGGACAGTTCTTAATTTCTCTCACAAGTCTAGAAGGTTCGGATTGTAGGGTTGGTTTGCCGCTCTAATGTCACGTTTTGCTACAGAAGGCTAATTAGACTGGAACCTATCCGGATTGCAGGAGAGACAAGAATGGTAGAAAGATTAAAGCGCTAAAAAGGACAATGAAGGGCAAGTACTGAGTGAATATATAAAGGGGTCCGTCGTGAAATAAATGCTGAAAGTACCATTGAACCTGAATTTTTTTGAGGGGTTTTTATATTCTTAAATTTATATGTTAAACTACTCATTCTGAAGTGTTCGTAATTTTCGAAATAATATTACAAGGTTATATTAAAATGTAAGGTGAATTCGTCTCTAAAACTCAGAGTTTTCTGTGCAGCTAATTAATTTTTTTATATGTTGAAAGTACCAAGGTGATAGAAGTGTGACGGCTTGTAGAAACTTCTACGTCAACCCGTCTGGTGCTTAGAGCAAATCAAAGTTGACGCATCGACTTGAGCATTACTCCAAGGAGGAGGTGCGCGGCGTCATTCGCTTTTTATGGGCCAAGGGGAAAAACATGTGATATTCAATTTGAATTGTTGGAAGTCTATGGAGAGTGTTATGTCGTAGAAACAAGTGTACGTGTGGTGTAACGACACGAATCTGGCTGTCGTCGATGCCATGATTCGTTAAGACAGAAGAGTGAGGTTGCATGATATTGCAAATGCATTGAATAGCTCATATGGTTCAGTGAGCAGTATCGAAGTGGGAAATTCTTGACCATCCTCCGTATAGCCCTGATTTAGCCCCTTCGGATTACCATTTGTTTGGCCCCCTGAAGAAACACCTCCGTGGGCAGCGTTTCCATACACTGGAAGAGGCACAACAGGCTATACTTACCTGGTTAGGGAACCTGGAGCAAGATTTCTTTGAAAAGGGCATGGATGAGTTGGAATAAATGCTTAGACCACTATGGTTCCTTTGTCGAATGATAGTGTGATACGATTTGTCAAACATAATAATTTTCATATATTTATCTCTGCACGTTTTTCTGTCAATCAAAAATTCACCTTACTTTTTGATACTCCTTTGTATATTACTTACAACTTCTATGTTGCCTAAATTAACAACGGAAGAGTGTTTTGATTTGGATTGATCTCGATTATGTCCGACTCATCTCCAACGGAATATGTTGGCAATATTATGTTGGAGATGAGTAGCCAAACCCGAACGAATGCTAGGAAAGAGATTCCGTCCGAAACCGAGTTGAGCTGAATCGATTGTTCCTAATGGATAACTTTCCATAGAAATTCTTTGTAACCAAATTAGATGACCCATACTGAAACCAGCTGTCCTTTTTTGGTGGGTTTCCTGCTCGAAGTTAGCAATATTTTAATGCCATGATAACACATATAAGAAAATCTCAGCAAGCTTTAATTTTGAAGATCCCTACTAACGATATTAAAAATTAAATAGTCGTGACAGTTTAAGACAGTTGTAAAAAGTAGAAATTAATTTAAAGTTAAGAAATTCCTTTTCAATGCTTATTCGCCATAAAAAATCTACTCGCTAGAAATAAAACAAGCATGAAAAACAGTACCCTTAACTTTTGGTAACCAAAATTGAACTCCTATCACCTTTGGTAATAGTGAAATTTTTGCTCTACCTCACGTATAAGAACGTTGAACGCTACCGTCGTGTTTTCTTCTTTCCGAAAAATATTTCTTTTCTTTCTAGATCTTACGGAATTTTTAATACGCGTAAGACTTTTTCCTTCCTTGTGGTTCTTTAATATTTTTTTCAAATTCATTACTTTTTAAATTTTTTCGGGCTTTCGGGGAACAAAGTACTTTATTATGATAATGATCTTATTTGATTTTGCTTCATCGAATACGTGAAAAAAAAGAATTCTAAATGATGCAGAAAAAAGGAATAACTTTGTAACTACTAAATTAAAATGGTATTCAGGAGCACGGTTTAGTGTTTTATTTTGCAGTTTCTTTAGTGATTGGAAATTATTCTTTTTTCCCTGATATATTATAGCTAATTTTGGAGTGATAATATTTTTTCTTTTTAACATTTTCTAAATAGTGTGCGTGTAACTTGCCTTTTTTTAAAAAAAATAGCATCAACCTATTCTCGATGATTCATACGAAAAAATGGTATTTATGATACCCAGTTCGGAAAAATTACGACTGGAATATATTGTGTTTCTTTTCGTTAAGGGTGGTTAATTTACTGTTTATGCATGATTGACTAAATACGGAAAATTAATTTTGTATTACTTTTGTTTCATAATTATCTTACAGTAATTCCTTTTCTTTTCAAAAACAAAACAGATAAATGATTGGTGTCTTCCCCTCTTTGAAACACGCTTGAATCTTGAAGAATTTAGATGAAACTTTGTTTCATCTAAATTCTTCAAGATTCACTCATGATTCAATAAAGGATTATTCGTCTTTCTACCTAAGATATTTTTAATAAAGGCTTCCAATGGAATAAGGGTCGCAGATCCATCAAGAAAGTCTGGTGTGTCATGTCACGGGTCAATTGTAAATTTGTACGAATAGAAAATTTCTGTTTTAGATAAAAATTTTCATCCATATAAAGAAACTATTATAAATGAATAGATGCATATTTTTTAAACAAGTAATTGCTTTGAATTTAGTTTTATCTTATTTTTTTTATCAAAGCCTTTACTTTATTTTTATCAAAGCATTTATCTTATTTTTTTTATCAAAGCATTCACATTATTTTTGTATAAAAGCATTTACCTTAATTTTTTATCAAACTTTTTACTTTATTTTTAAAAAGCTTTTTATTTTACTTTTTATCAAAGCTTTTTACCTTATTTTTACAAAAGGAGAATTTTCACTTTCATCTGTAAAATTTTCATTACAATCACGAAAGTATAGAAACTTCGAAAAGTAATTTCAAAGTATAAGAAAACATAAACAAATTAAGGGCATGCACAAAGGCCAGATCCGGCCGAACTGCTTCAAGCAATATCTTTTACCATCACGTAAATACACACAAGGAAAGTTTTACTGACACAGAAGAGTCATATAACTAATACACCTAGAGTAGTTACAGGAATCAAGCCGGCACAGTTTATAGCTCGCACGTTGCAAACGCTTAGGCAAACCTACTGAGCCACCTATTTTTTGAAGGTAGGTAGGTTGTTGAATTAACGTCACACTGGAGCAACACAAAGGGGTTATTGGCAAAGGTCCAAAATCAATCACGAAGGGAAAGATTCAAGGACAACACCTTGTAATTTCGAACCACGGTCAGTTGACGAGGTCAACATCTGATTCTCAGAACTTCCACACCACCCAACATGAGGAAATTTGAGGCCACGACAGATTTAACATGCATTAGTCCCCCGGGACACAACAATCTTTGGTTGGATCGTTTCGAATTCGCAACACTCTGGTTGCTAAACAGCGACCCTACCAACCGGGCTACTGCGAACCCTTTTTTGAGGGAAGTGCAATAAAGTACAATGAGGAAGTTTCTCTGTAAAGCTAACTATGGTACAGTGAGAAGGTTTCTTTGTAAAACTAACTCCAATACAATAAGAGAAGGTTCCTCTATAAAGCTAAATATAGAGTGCAGTATGTTTGTAGATGTTTACTTCCTGTTTCATTAAAGTGACGGAATTTGGCATTTACTCGCACGCGATTTTAGCATTTCGCTTATAAAATGCTGTAATAATTTTGGTAGGTGAATTTACATCGCACTGGAGCAACACAGCGAGCTATTGGCGATTGTTCGGGATCAAAACTATGCTGGCACCCCACTTTCAAAACTTCCACAACACGTCAACGTGAGGACATTTGACTCCACAGCATATTTAATGTGTACTAGCCCCCACGTACACGACGGTATTTAGTTGGATGAATCTCAAACTCGTAACCCTCCTGTTGCTAATCCGAGACTCTTCCAACTGAACTACCGCGGCCTCAATAATTTTTGGTGTTCTTTTCGTTTTACTAAACACATGTCCAAAACATGCGTTGGAAATAGCTGCTCCTTAAAATCTAGTGCTAATTGTTCCCCACGACAAATTTAGTATGAGATGAAATTAATATATCAAACATCGCTAAAACGACAAGAAATTGTTTTTTCTTTCTTCGGTAGTTTGCTTGTTTTCACTGAAAAACTCTCATTACTTACAAAAAGGCCAGGAACCACCGAGCCACAATATTATTTTAAGATATTTATACAATCCCACCATGGAACTAATTAGCGAAGCACGTGAAGAATATTCTTCCGCGGTTCGTTAAGCAATCAACTCCGAAACCCCCGAACCGGTGCTAATATAGACTCACCCAAGGGCAAAGGTAATGTAATATTCCTATCAAATACTAAGTATTGATTTCACGTATGTCAGTCCCCCCGCAATTCGAAAACGACGCTTGTTCGTTAAATCAGCCGTTGGAAATGTTTCCACTGCAAACCGCAACCAAGAAGAAAAGCACTGATTGTTAAATTCCGTTCGAATTAATTATATTTACCCCATAGGGAAAGAAGGGGTGCATTCGGAGGCAAGCATTTTAATTAAAAGCTCCAATTAATAGAGACTTGGGACGTATTAGTTTGTTTTCCCTACTATTTTTCGCCACATTAATTAATCCTAAACCATTTTAATATCGTAAGACGAAAGGATCCTGAGAATTATAACAAGGCTTCAATAAATAGGAACTTTAACTGGAAGGGAGGAGTATTGGAGTGCCCCCCCCCGAAAGACAATAAAAAATAAACAATGAAGTACTTGGTGGGGATTTCGGAATGGCTTTTGTGTGCCCGGGGCTCTTTGCACAACGTCGTTTCGAATAAAGCGTTGCAGTATTAATCGCGCAATCAATATCCTAAAATGTGACAGAAACACAAGTGTGCGTTAAAGTTTCCGATATTCGAGAAACACATTTTTTTACGATCGAGTTAGAAGCTTTTCTTTAAGAGGCTTGGGGAAAACTTTAAACATGAATACTTTTTCGATAACTAATTGGATCAGCTTTTCGATAATTAAGAAGCCATTTTTCAGGTTGTGGATAGTTAATGGTGTAGCGAGGTTGAAGTTTGTGTTTCGATTGTATACCTACAAGTTGGCAGGTTTGGTTTTATGCCGCAAAGGTCATATTTTGCCAAGCTGCGCCAGACAGACATCGTCAAGTAATGGACATACACACAAAGAAAGTTACAGGTTGGTTTGGCGTTTTATGGCCCAAGGGCCAAATTTTCGGCCAAACTGTGCCAAACACAAGACAATGTCAGGTAAAAAAAATATCACGAAAGGGAAAAAAAGAGGGATTGGGGAATAGAGAAATGGGATGAAAGCAGAAAAAGATCGCTTGGGTATCCCGGGAGTGAGATCCTCGTGTTTATCAAAGACAGTAAACCTATGGGAAAAGAAAAGATCATTCGGGTACCTCGGGCTCGTGAAGCCCACACTAAAGGAGATGCGCCCCTGAGGATGGTAAGATAAAGGAATAGCACCAGCGAAGTCTACAATTCACGGCTGCATCTCTACAAAATAATATTGTTCCAAGCTATTAATACTTTGGCTGTCCTGTAAAATGTTTTTATTTTTCAGTTGTTACTTTCTTCGAGAATGTGCAATACTTTCTACGCGTATCTTAAATGTTGTGTCCGGGTCACCAATATCAGCAGAGTGGAAGACTTCAGTTTCCCCAAAAGTACTTTATGGCTGATTCGTTTCATTGCTATATATACTACTTTGACCCTAAATGACTAATACAATCTAGCATCAAGGAGTTGATTTATGGTCAAAGAAAATATTTACAGGGTACACAAGAAAAACAATTACATCTATATCTCGAGGAGGGATGCATGCTTCTCAAGGGCTTAGCACCCACGCTCTCAAGGGGAAGGGTGAAAAGATTTTATTAACTGGTCAGTAAGGGAAAAGGATCACTCCTGCCACTTAATAGTGACTTGGATTCACTAATAGTACGAATGTCACACACTACTATATTATAAGTTTCGTAGTGTGACACTCACTAAATTCACCAAATATCTTAAAGGATCGACAAGTTAATTTTACTACACAAAAAAGTACTAGAACTGTACATTTGCTTAGCAGAAGTATGTATACACTTTCCACCTAGTATCTTTCTACGATCTTTTAAAGAAATCGACAAATCAACATTACTAAACAATGCAAAAGTATGAAAATTGAATTTGCGTAACAGGAGCACTCACTTTCTAAGTACTTCTTCCAAATAAGGAACCATCAAGATGATAGAAACACAGAAATGGGCCATTAAAATAAAGCCAGATACCCTCCTCAAATGTTTCATTATGCATAAAGGAGTAAATCCCCTGGGATTTCCCCATAAACCCAGCAAAGTCCAGAACAATCACCGGGAATAGGTCGAACAGAAGAGAACGATTGCGGATTATTGCAGTGTCCGAATAGATGCATGGCTTTTAATATCAAGCTCCATCTTCAATCGATTGAAGTCTTAGAACTCTTCACTGTCTCACATGGGAAGATGTTATGACTGTACGCCAGAGGAATACTTAGAATTTGTCCGACACTGCTCAGTGAAACGGACAATGGACGACAGAAAAGAAAGTAAAGATAATAATTGTCTTGATAAGTAGCCGTACAAATACAACAGTAGCATAACCAGAGGTGGGTTTTGGGAACCCGAGCACAGCCGATCCAAAGTTATTAGATGCTACAAGCCTTTCAGCAAGCCGGAACGTCTGCAAAACATTTGATTTTCAAAAAGAACGTCCTTCAAGCGTGTAATCAAAAAGTAATTGAGAACCCAGTCTTGTTTCTCCTGGTTCCCTGAATGCCGTAATGTTAAACGAGCATTCTCTTTTATGATTTTTTTTTCGTCTGCTTCAGATTACTAACTATTCAAATGATTATTAACTATTCAGATGTATTATTTTACCTATATGATTAACGAAAATTCCCTTTTATGATATAAATAACTTCAGCGTATCCTTGATGGCTTTTAAATTCCAAAATCATTTCGAGAAAAATTCCCCTGAATGCATCCATGACCTTGATGAGTTCTTCTTGAACAGTATAATGCAAAAAGAAAACAAATTATACAGACACATAAGTATCTTTTATTACAATTGTAAAAAGAACCTTCGAAGAGGAAATAAGTAATTCAGGAAAATTGTGTGGGACATTTTCTCCCTAGGTGTTGCCAGAGTCCCCTCTAAAGTATTGGTTTCTGATTTTTTTAAAAAATATCTCAACAAATAAAACACTATAAATGCATGAAAAACTTTTTTATATTCTCTAAATAAAACAGTTTTATTCTTAAACGAACTTATTTGATGAACTAATAATTATTATATGATATATTAGTAGAATTACTCGGCATTGCTCGAGTTGAATTGGTTAAATTTTGATTGAAACGTGATTAGACTGATCACTTTTATTTCATAGAAAAATGCAAACATCGTTTAAGTGTTTTGCATTAGAAAATAATGTTTTAACATCGTGTTAACTTTTTCATAGCTTCTACAATTTACTTCGGAAGCAAATATGTATACATGATATATCAATCCATATAATCCATTTCATGTTCATCGCACTTCTGCTGTAAGACAAACTACGAAAGTTTTTTTCTAAGGTGACTTTTTGAAAAGTCGATTTAGAAATATCTATGAGCTACAACGAATGGCAACCCATTTTAATTTAACGTAACCTATCTTATTTTAAAATAATTTATTTTAATTTTACCTGTCCTTTTAAAACAAGACGTTGCACACCTTACTTGAAAAGGTTTTGTTTTGTATATTCTATTTATTTTTATAAAACAGAATTCTGCAAACCATTAGGAATTCAACCAAAGACTTAAGGAAAGTTGTTCGAAATATACGTATACCGCCAAGAAATTATCCATGTCTAATGATATTTTGCAGAAAATAAAAATAATTCTTTAAAATTTAACTCCTAAATAATATATCTGCAATATGTAAAATACTTGAACACAAATACAAACAGAAACAAAATTATGATCATTGAAAAAATGCAGAATTCTAAAAAACGAAAGATATGAGCAAGCGTGTCGAATTTCGACTTCCTGAGTACATTCTGAAATAGGGAAATTCGAAAAATACGTTTGAAAAATAATGATAAAGACAGTATTGATTTATTAACAAAAAGAACACTTGTCTTTTAACTTCAATACACAAACACGGAATTCTAAATTAAATTTTTGAAGGATACACTAGAAAATTAAGTTTTATTTTTTCTTTAAGCTGCATGTGGAATTTAATGAAGTCAGAAGACAAAATTTCGGAAGCATTGAATACTGTCAGTTGAAATAACAGAAAAAACCCAAAGTTTCATACAATATCTTTCAGTAAATTTAGTGTCAGTTTTCATTTCTACACAGCGGATAATGTGAATAGTCCAGAAAGGGTTGCTTAATCATTTTATTTTTAGACTTCAAAACTATTTTCAGTAGATTGCAAGGAATTGCTTTAACAGGTAAAACGAATTTATGATTGCTTAAACTTGAGGTTGACATTTCGAAGTGTGAAATATTCATTTCGAAATTTATGAATCATGATTTGTTTATTTAAAAGAGTGAGGAATTCAATTAAACAGTCTCTTACTCCAAATTAAATAGATAATTTCCTACGCTGCATGAATCTTGCTTCGCCATTTAGAACGTCTCGCTCACAGTTCATCTAGTGCTATTAAGAGTTATAGAAATGTTTATTTACTCAATTTGATCTAATCTACTATATCATTTAAACTATAGTTTGCTTGCTTTCTTTCATCTCAAGAGGTTGAAAAGTAGGAGGAATTTGCATAACTTTTCGATCAACCCAACATTCTCTCTTTGATGTAATTCCCTATGCCAGAAATAACACTCTAAGGTTTTCCCAGAAATATTCTCACTGAATTCAATAACTGTACCACACGTTTTAAAAGAAATATTTTTCTAATTTTTATTTTTGTAATCATGATATTCATGTGAAATTGAACTCAACGTAGAATTTCATGCTGAATATTTTAAAATTGTAATCTGAAAAACAATTCTTTATACTTTTGATTTATTGCTTTTTAAAACCTATTCAAGTGGGCCAAGTCTCCATTAATGAGGACTTGGTCCATGATAAAGAAGGCTTGACCCAGACAATAAAAATCCTTCCCAATTAAAGTATAAAATTTATTTCACTCGCAATCAATATACGTATTTTGTTTGCACAATGAAATTACAACATTAAATATTGCAGTTTTCAACTTTTTAAAACCATTTTAGGACAACATAAAATTATGTGGTGAATTAAAATAAATTTCCAAACTAATTTTTAATTACAAAATCTAGTTTGCTTTGATTTTTTAAGACCCTGACCTCCCAGCCTAATCAGAAGGTGTAAGGTAAATTCAGGAAGGTCTGTGTCTATCAGGAAGGTCTGTGTCAGGCCCCGTAAGGTCCTCAGGATCCTTAGCCCAACCGGAGAGTCAAAATATAATTGATTCACATAGAACAAATACAAAAAAATAAGCAGGATCCAAAGGCCAATCATAATTACAAAAGCCAACTAATCCATCTTGTAGACCAAATAACAATACATAAGTAAACAATGCACTAAATGATTGAATGAAAGAAGTAAAGTTAGACACTGCATTCCTTAAGACAACTTAACTGATTACAGATCGGGATTGATTTTGGTTGTTTTTTAAATGAGGTGGGGTGAGTCAACGCTTGGTTGATTGATGATGTTTCATAGTCTAAGGATCAAATCCGGCCAAGCTGCGACAAATATGCAGTGTATTAGGACAGAATGTACTAGAATCCCCTTGCTAGACATGGCATGGTAATAACACGTAGGGGATATAATCATCTATGGGAGCTAATAGCGACAGCACGGCTAAAAAAAGCTTCCCAGAGCTTATTGAACCCAGTGCTCAGATCACATCACTTTACCTGTTTGAACAAAGGAATATCGTAAGTCTACTTAAAAATGTCGTTGTTGGGAAACTAAGGTAAGTAACGCTACCCTTGACCTCTAAGGGCATAGCAAGAAAAGAAGTTACGTTAAAAGAGAGAGAGAAAACGTCAGCAAGATAAAGATTAACACAAAAACATAAAAATTCTTGAAAAAAACGGATACAGATTTCGAAGTCCAAAGGAAAGAGAAGAGACAAAATTTCGGAAGCTCTTCCTTCCTAGGAGAGGAAGGCGTGAAAGAGAGCAAATAGAAAGCTTTCTTCTGTTGACAAGAGAATGTGGTTACACACATACCTCCTACAGTCGGCTTTTTTCCTTCATTAGCTTCCGAAAACGCAGAAAGCTTTTTTTCCCTGAGCGTTTGTAAGGAAAAGGGTGGGGAAAGAATAAAAATGAAGAAAACATCCTTTTCCTTTCAAATTAAAAGTTCTTTATTGGAGCAGAGGACAACGTATCTCTTCGGGGGTTGGATCCTGAGTAGTTTTTAAGCCCCTCGATTCCATTTCCAAGAAGAAAGGAGAGGATTGTTCATTCGTTTGAGTTTTATGGCGTTAAAAAACGGACAAAAGCAAGATAGAATACTACCCAAAATAAAAGTCTAATTGACAGTAAAAAGTAGATTTAAAAATTTGAATTACTTGAAATTATATAAAAAAACCATTCAAACATTTAATCAGACAAATAAACAAGGTTGTCTTTTGTGGGTTTTAGGGCCATATTTGGCCAAGCTGCGCCAAACGCAAGACAGACAATTTCAAGGGGGGTATTTCAATTAACGTCACACTGGAGCAACACAACGGGCTATTGGTGACGGTCCGGGATCAATCCCAAAGGGAAAGATCCGAGGACAACACCACGTAATTTTGAACCACGGTCAGATGACGAGGCAACACCTGAACTGGCACCCCACTCTCCAAACTTCCACACCACGCCAACGTGAGGACATTTGAGGCTACGGTAGATTTAATGTGCACCAGCCTCCCTTGTACACGATGGTCTTTGGTTGGATTCGAACTCGGAACCCTCCAGTTGCTAATCCTTTACTCTTCCAACCGGGCTAACAAGCTGTATGTGTGATGGCGACATTTTATGAATAGTTAAAAAAATTAAAATTTAATTCTTTAATTTTGGAAGCTCTCTAAGGAAATTCTAACAGTTATGTGTTCTATTGTCAGAAAATTAGTCAAATAAATCCAACTTATTAATTTTGGGGTATCAAATATTAACTATAAAATTATACGCCCCATTCTGTAATGGAAAATGTCGAGCTTTCTGAAGAGACAAAAAAGACCAATGCTCCCGTTCTAGTTCATGAATCCACAGAATTTCTTCAAATTTATTTTTATTGGAAACCTAAATCATTTAAATGCAACATGAGTATTTTTCTAGTATGTTAGTCACAAAGTTTTATAAAATTTCTTCTGGAAAACAAATTAATTATCAGACCTATTAGACTTTTGAATTTCGTATCAGAGGTTAAACGGGAATTTAATCTGTTATTCAACGACAATTTCAAGGAAAAAATGTCGTGAAACGGAAAAAGTAGGATTCGGGATTGGAATAATGGGATGAAAGCAGAAAAAGATCGCTTGGGTATCCCGGGAGAGGGACACCAGTGTTAACTCTAAAAACAGTAAACACCATTGAAAAAGAAAAGGCCACTAGAGTACCTCGGGTCTGTGAAGCCCGTACACACCTAAAGGAGATGTGCCTCTGAAGGCACGAATAAACAAGGAAAAAATAACAAATAGGTTCAGTTCTGATTCAGCCGTCAGTTTGGAGCGTAGAACTGCTATTGAAACGTACTGGTCTTCTTGTAAACGTAATTTCAATGCCCGTTTAGCTTCACCAACGTCACATGCCACAACATCACATGCAACACAACATAAGGTATGTGATATATAGTGTATATTTTATGTGGTATATGTACCCCATCAGCTGGGGTTGTTTCACAATAAAATAGGAAACTAACAAATTATTATACGAGAAAAACAACTCTTAAAATCAAAACGTCTAAAAATTTTTTCAATGTCATATCTAAAGAGTTTCAGATCAAAAACTCGTTTCCATAAGCACTCAAAACAATTACCTAAGACCTCATAAACAGATTTAACAAAGCTACAAGTGAAATTCATTTTTGCTATGAAATCTGCAATGGAGCGGTGTTAACTGAACACAACTCACACAACGCAACAAGTGTCATTATATTGCATCGATGGACGCGGTCTCCCGGTCCGTCATATAATACATTGACTCAATTCACGAATGTCGTTCGAGACTTCTCTCATCTCCTTCCAGTCTGGAGAGCTCCTATGGATACTGAAACAATCAATCGAGATGATCTCGAACTAGTCGGCAGCGTTTCCATGACTCCCATTAAACCAGATCACTCTAGAACTGAAATTCGCAGTATTCAAAATGGTTGTCAATCGACTAAGAACACGCTGGTTAAAGATAGTTGATAAACTATATCTCTGTACTAAGAGAAGCGGTCCCGCGTTCAAATTATCAACTGAATAGATCTGGTGGATGAAAGTGTGAAAGCTGTTTCTTGTTATTAATATGATGGATTAAAAACCGGTAATGAAATGCCGATTTTGCATATTGGTGATACTTGCCATTACGGAAATATCATTACTGTTTTTTTTAGTTATGATATTTTATTAACCTTACTAGCAGAGTTACCCAGCGTTTCTCGGGGGTTAAATAGATTAAATGTTGATTGAAAAGTGATCAGATTAATCACTTCTCTCATAACAAAATGCAAGCATCGTTTAAGTGTACGGAAAATAACTTTTTAACATTGTTTTAACTTTTTCATAGCTTCTACAATTTACTTCGGATGCAAATATGTATAGAGGATATATCCATCCATATAATTAATTTCATATTCATCGCGCTTGTGCTGAGACAAATTACAAAAGTTTTTTCTAAGGTGACTATTATAGAAGTTGATTTTGAGTTTTGGAGTGATTACGAATATCACCGTACGTTCATTTTCAGTAAAAATGGCGAATTTTCGGCTTATAGTCTTGCAAGTAGTTTTCCTATGAATATGTTTTACTTGTGGCATTCTTGCGATGTTTTTGAATCAATATGAGTGGATGGTAACTTAAATTGTTACAGCATTCGTGATTAATTTATTTTGAAGCAAATACATTTTTTTCTTGACAATTTCATTCAACGGCACGTGGAATAACGGAGCTTGTTTTAAAAATGTCATCAGTGTAAACAAAGCAAATTCAATCGATTACAATTTTTGAAAAATAGAAGGTCGATTTTACAGAGTTTTTAAAAAAGAAAATCACTACTTTCAACGAATGTTTCACACGTATCTAAGTTGCGTAAGAACAGCTTCAATTTATAGAATAAGAAACCTCGACCTGTTACTTAAGACAAAAAAATTTCAAATTTTCGAAATTCCTAACTGATATTGTTCCAAGATCAGCAGTCTTATTTAAAATTCGCTTTACTCCAACAGACATTCAGTTTTAAATCGAATCCTTATGGTACTTTTTTAAATTCAGAGATATGGTTGCTAAATCTATATATTAATACGTGAAGAAAAAACTTTGTACCCCTTTTTAAGCACATTGCGCGCACGGAGGAGTATGAGATTTGGCAAAATTAAAGTTCATATGGAGAAGGAGTGCAGATAGATTAAATTAATGTATAATGTATAATCTATATATTAATACGTGAAGAAAAAACTTTGTACCCTTTTTAAGTACATTGCGCGCACGGAGGAGTATGAGATTTGGCATAATTTGCAACCACATAAGTTAGTATTGAAAGTTAATTGCATCGTTTTGCTGATCAGAAACTTAAATACAAAGGAAGCATTAGTCAATGGAACAAGAATGCGCATCAAATTTATGCATCGTAATACTATTGATTGCGAAGTTTTAACTGGAACCGCACGTAATAAGAGAATTTTGATTCCACGTATAAATTTAACATATTCCGGAACTATTTTAACATTTGACTTTCAAAGAACTCAATTTCTAATTATACCTGCATTTGCGATGATAATAAATAAGTCTCAAGGACAAACATTCGAAAAAATTGGAATTTTATTGAGGCAGCCAGTTGTTACACATGGTCAATTGTACGTCGCAGCAAGTAGAGTTCGATCATTCGATGGTTTGAGATTTTATATTTCAGAATATAACGATCAAGGGCATTTAGCAAACGATGAAAGAGTTTTTACGAAAAACATCGTCTACACAGAAGTTTTGAATCATTAAATTCATTGTCGAACTATTTCAAGTTCAATGGACAACATTTATTTTTTTAACCACCCGTTTTTTTTTGTTTCAATAAAAAAATATATAAAAAATACGAAGCACGTATTCCTTATTTCATTTTTTGGATTTATTTTTTATTTAAATTTTATATAATTTGAAAAAGATAGGCAAATTAACTGTGTAGCCTTGGTGAAACCTGTGGCCAGTATAGCAATAAAAAAATCCCAAGAAATGTCAAACAACGCGATATTTTTTAGATATGGCTTAACCAAGCTATACCGCATTTTTCCTATGACGTATTTGTACATGCTCGCAGCTTACGTAGTAGAACAAAATTCAAAAAAATTATATGCAATGAATATAGAGGTATACTCTTTGACAAAAGAACCTTATTAACGTTCAAACTTAAAAATTAAATGAATTATGGTCGAATTTCGACCACCTGGGCGACCCCTAGTACCTATTAATTCTCATAATTAAAATTCTCTTTTAAAATATCTGACAAAATCTTTATTGCGATAGTTAAAATGATTGTGAATATTTTTTTCTGCTTTGACTCTACTTCTTCTCACATTTTCGTACTCCAAACAGTGGTTGTAAAAATAAAAAGTGAATTTCCAGGAACAAGATTTGATTATTTAATGTAATTTATTTTGTAAATATTTACGGAACCGTTCTTGTATATTTAGATCAACCGAGATATATCACATTTTATAAGTTTGCAGAAATAATTTTGAAGTTTCCGATCCTGATATTAAAGATAACAAAAATACTTTTACATTCATACAAACTTTTAAGCGTTTTAGATTCATACAAAGAGTTTTGTATAAAAAGTTTCATTCTTATCTTCGGGGCTCCCTCCAAAATAAAATTCGGGGTACGTTCCCTGTTAAAAGGGATTATCAACGATTTCCTCAAAATATGGTAGAAAATCAAATCTTTCCAATGCGAAAACTAAAATTTAAAAATCAGTATTTGTAAAATCAAAATAAAAAATACTTGATACATATTTACAATTACAGAAAATATATGCGTGACCAGAAAATTCAGCAATTTGTACATGGGATTAATTTTTGTTCTTCAAAATACAATTTGTCTACAGTTCAAATAGATGAGTAATAGTTATACACTTAAAAATTGTTTTATTTAATTTATAAAAAAATTCGGAAAAGAAAAGAGTTTAAATATAATTTAGATTTAAAATTTGAGTTTTGTGAAAAATAAATTCCTTTTTTAAGCACAGCTTGATTAAAATATTTAAGAAAAATAGAGTAAATTTGATTGTCTTGTCAAAAATTATCATTCGCATAAAAAGAACTATCCACCAAATTCCCCTTATCGTGGATTCGAACCACGAATCTGTATATTGCAAATCCAGTGCTCGAACCACTATGCTAAGGACACGCTTTTTAGGTTGGTTGGTTTTGCGGTTTTATGGCGCAAGGGCCATATTTGGCCATACTGCGCCAGACACGACATACAATATCAAGTAATAGACAGATCCACAATGAAAGCTTTACTGACAAAGAGAGAAATACACCCAGGGAGGAATGCACCTGACAGACACGATTTTTAGGTGTTACTTTTAAATAACTACCATATATCGTAGTTCTCTGATTCTTACTATCGATTAATCATTTTTGTGTTTGTATTCAAATACTTACTCGATACTTGAAAGTACTCGAATATCAAGTATTCGATTCTCAAATGTACTCCGATTCTGCCCATCACTAACTAAAATACAAGGAATTTTAAATCAAATTAGAAAATAAAACACTAATTCTGGCGTTGACAGATACCGAGTAGCAAAATTATTCTTTTATGATCAACGAGTTTTTCGTTTGAGCTTTTCGTGTTCCATTACAAAATGTAAGTTATGTAAAATTAAATATTTTAAATTTCCTTTTTCTCAATCCAATATTTATAAATTATTTATGTCATGGGAAGAAATAAAAAGTCAGTTCAAACATAAATATTATAATTTAATTTGTTTTGGAATTTTTTTGAGTTATAATGGTAAAACAATTTTATTGGAAAATTTGATTTTCGATCAATACTGGTAAAGCAAACTGAGTTCGTACTGCAATTGTTTTATGCTCAATGTTATTCCTATGGCAACTTAATGGTTTTAAGCCCCTCTCTGCACACCTATGTTAAAGAGAACGGGGTAAATATGTAGCCTACGTTACCCGTAGGGTTCTAAAGATTATGTGCAACAAATTTGGAGTGGATTGGTTAAACGGTGTAGATTTGTATACGGAACATACATACACACGCATCCATTTTTATATATTTGTGTCACACGTCAGAGATCAATTTATACCGTGGTGGAAGTTGCAAATACTACCAGTATGGGATGTAATGCCGTCAGAAATCTTAAACCGTATACTTTTGACGTCCATGGGCATCTTAGACGTTTTTAGCATTAGGTTATTGAGAAAAATAGTTGGAAAAGGAATATATTGAAGGAAATATAGTTGGAAAAGCAATATATTAAAGAAAATACAGTTAGGAAAGGAATATTTTTAAGGAAATATAGTTGGGAAAGGAATATATAATAGGGAAAGGAAAGGATTTAAAGAAAAATTGGAAGCCTGTCAGTCGGGAAGAAAAAATATTTGGTTTACATGATAAGTTTATTGCGCCAAATGAAATCAAATTGAATTGAATTTTTTAAAAGATATTTAAGTGGTAGTGGTTGGTTAGTTGTTATTGGCTTTTATGGCGCAAGGACAATATTTGGCCAGGCTGTGCCCATACACAAGACAACAACAAGGGAGGGAAAAAAGCAGAAGGGTAGGCGAGCGTAAAACAGAAGGGGGACAGATCACTCAGGTACCTCGGGTTAAGTCGTAGGCGATGAAAAAGAGAATTAAGTTAGGGTAGCTGGTATTGAAACCAGTGGCACTGCTGACTCAGCTACAGAACACTTGCGATAAAATACTTCAAGAATCAGTTGACGCGAGAAGCGTCATTATGCTTCTAGTGCCTGGGTGTGGACGATTGTTATCATGGAGCAGTGTACTACTAGGGGTGGCTTCTAGTATTTAAATGGCCGTTTAGGGTGGTTGTGGATATGGGTAGTTATGTCCGTTTCGAGATGGGTTAAAGAATATCTTGTACTTGAATTTTATTGTTATTGTGTTGGGGAATAGTATTACAGAATTTGATGGGGGATAGTTTTTGAATATGTGAGGGATCAGAGATCTAAAAATATTGTCAGGATGGTGCCTTTGTATTGCAGTGCATATAGTTACTGTGACATACATCTCTTGGAGAGAAATCCAAAGCACGAAATGCCTGGAGAACCGACTTTAAAAATATAGGAGTTGCACTGGAATGCAGAATATTTCATTGAATTTACGAATAGTACGAAACTAGTATTCGAATTAAGTCCTATAAATCCGACCAAAGTGCCTGCCGTTACGGGAAAAAGTAGAACAAAATCCGGTGACAGAATTTACTTGGGTATTTTAAAACTCTAGGGTTCGTCATTTAATCGTGGTTCAAAATTACGAGGTGTTGTCGGATTGATATCCTGGACCGTCGCCGCTTGTGTTGCTCCAGTGCGACGTAATTTCAACTACCAACTACATTATCAAACCCTAGAGCGCAAGGAGGGAGGAACCCTAGGGAAGAATTTTAAGGGAAATCAGTCCCCAACACCGGCAGTCTCTAATAACCTTTAACCTTTACCCACCTGATGAGTTTTGAAATCGCACATTGGCTAAATAATGACGAACGAAAAGAGCTGAATTTGCGGTATTTGAACAAGAGGCGAGGGGTGTCTGTGGAAGTTTGCATAATAAGAAAGAATCACAAGCAACTGGCTTAGAAGTGCGTACCATGTGCGAATTCAGGATTATTTCTCGAAATAAAATTCAATTCAGGAAATTTTATTCCTAGATCAAATTCCCTTCTGAATCAACGTAAGTATTCTATTAACTATTTCCTCGTATTTCCTTGATGCTATAACTATTTGTTTATTTTTTATTAGGATATACGTGGCTGCTCTACCAGTTCCTAAGTTGATTCCAAGAAATGAAATTGTTTTCCATACGTTATCTGCGAATGAATAAAACAGATATTTTCACACTGGTTTTCTTTATTTTTGTCCCAATTTTACAAACAAACCGAGTTTGCTCAGAACTGAAGCGATACATCCCGAAAAAGTGGGAAGTTGTTTCATATCATTATAGATAATATTGAATACATGTCATTGAATTGCAAAAAGGTAAAAATTGTATGCAGTATAACAGTTGAATGGTATACAGCAGCGTTTCACAAATTGGTCTATAGTACAAGTTTGGTCTTTTAAGTAGACGATTGCTGTACATGTTCCATTATCTAATACTTAAACGACATTAGAAGAAAACGTGACAAGATCTAAACGTCATAAAAAAATCGTCATTACCTTGATGGTGAGATATCTCTTAATTAGCAAAATTGGTCAGATCTTAATGGATGAGGTATCTCGTCAAAACTACTTGGAGGGTTAAGTAAGGCTCTCTCCTTTGGTTGGTCGAGTTTTTTTCTTATGGTGAAGGGCAAAAATATTTGGACATGCTACACCAAACACAAGACAGATAACGTTATGTAATGGAGAAACGCTCACAAGAAACGTTTTACTGGCACAGAAGAGAGAAATAGAGCCAGATGCACCAGCAATTAAAAATAAAAACTACCGAAATGCATTAACGAAATCCTCTAAAACTAATGCATCGCATAAAAATGCAGGAAATGCCAGTAGGATAGTTTCTTTCTTACGGAATGAATTAATATGGCTTCATTATCTATAACTGGAAAAATAACTAATCGCAAAATAATAGATGGACTTAATTCCATTTCTCAGAATTTTGTTTAAAGAAAACACGATTAAATACCCGAAGAGTGTATATTAAAAAAATCAAATTCCTCTTATTCTTTAAACAAAATATTTAGAGCTGAATCCAATGACTAATGCAAGAATTGGCCAAAAGAGCAATTTTAATTAACACTAAGCACAAGACAAAACAATTACAAGAATAAACAAACATAAAAAGTAACATCTCGGTGGAACAAAACTTCAGCGCGTCAGTTCTACGCTCGCCTTGGGAAACAACTAGAGAAAAATGGTTCATTCTCTTTCGCGGAGAGGTTGTCATGTGGTCCGCCATCGCCAATCAAGGCGCATATCGCTGAGACACACGTTAAGGGGCTGTGATGCGCTACAACCTCCCCCTCTGGCTCCGACGACGTCCCGACGAGGAGTCAGCATTACGTGCTTTAGGAGGGCGTCCTCTCTTTCTTAGTGGGACCACAGGAGTACTGTCAGTAGCTTTACATGCCTTGAGAGCTGAAGAGTGATAAACTCCTATAGGTGTGGTCGGATTTTTGGGATCTGCAATTTCATAAGTTGTAGGTGACCGTTGAGTGAGCACCACGTAAGGTCCGTCACGTCGAGGCATGAATTTGGCAGTCCTTTTCTTTTCTGCGTTACTCACAGGGTGCATGGTGACCCAAACGTGATCACCAGTATTGATCCGATGTTCTATAAAAGGGGTAGGTTCTCCCCCTAGCTTGAAGGTAGACTCAAATTTTTCTAACAAACCATTCATCTTTCTGCGCTGATCAGACATTAAATGTTCTCCTTCATCAGAACGCAGTGAGCTTGGTGATATAGCTTGGCTGTATGAGAGTTGCTGGTTGCAACTTGAACGTTCATCTTCATGAAAATTTCCTTTGTTGCTACAGTTGTCGACAGGCTGTTGACTCTTTACTGGTGGGTCTTCAACAGATAGCAGATATTTTACAGGGATATCTTTCTTGAAACCAATCTTCCGACAGGGATTGTCAGAGAAATGCCAATTTTTGTTCTTCATGTCTAGAACAATTCCGGACTTTTCCAAAAAGTCGGTTCCTAGTAGAGTACGATTCTTTTTTGCATTTGGTAATGCCAGCAAATTCAGCGAAACTGATTTTCCTTCAATCTCTATTTTCACCATGGTGGTGCAAGCCTCTTCAGTTGTTTGACAACCATTTGCCAAAGTCATTGTTACTACTTCTCTTTGGAACTCTACTCCTCTCTTTTTTAATTGGTGGTACATGATCTCTCCAGCGACTGTTCTGCTGGCACCACTATCAACACAAACCCTGGCTCTTACTCCCGATATACAGATATCTATTAGCGCTAACGGGGATGCATCGGAGTGACAGGTATACATGCGGACAGAGTTCGCTTGGAATGGCTCCCTTCTTGTCGATGACGAACAGTTTTTGCATTTTGATTTGATGGTTCCTGGTGCTCCACATCCGTAGCACGATATTTCTTTCTTCTCTTCAATACCCCTTGGTGTAATTCTGCCTTGTGAAAAGGAGTCCCTCCTACTTTGACTGAGGACACCGGGATCCCGCCTACTGTTACTGGGAATCCCTGGCAGACTTTGTCTATTATCTCTTTGTTCCAATTGTGATTGTTGGGTTCTATAGTAATTTCTTTTTTGGAACACGGGTTTTGTTTCATGTTGCTTCGGTGGAAGCTTCGGGTTGACAGTACGTAAGTTGTCGTAACTGTCCATCTTCTCCACTAGGTCACTTGGGGTGACCCATTCGCTCCATACGTCCAAGAAATGGTTTTTAACCTCTGAAGGAACACGTCTCTTCATTTGATCCAGGATCATGAGGTCTTTCAATTTCTCAAAATCCGTTATGTTCAATTCTGCTAGCCATGCTTCAAAATAGCTACGCAGTTCAAAATGGAAGTCCTTCCAAGTGCTCTCAGGACTTTTCTTGTGAGTTGCGAAGAGCTGTCGCATTCTCTCAGCACTTAATTTAAATCTCTGAAGGAGCATTGTTCTAATGTGATCAAAATCATGAGCCTTGTGCTCTGGTTCTCTGGCGATGAGTTGTGCCACGCTATTAGGTAATAGGCCCAGGAGATAGGCAACCCAGTTATGTCTCCCTACTTTAAGAACTTTCATCTGTCGTTCGAATAACTGAAGAAACAATGTCATATCACCATCATTCGGATCAAAATCAGGTAGCAACTTTTTCAAGTTAAAGTTGGGTTGATGGTCTGCAGACAGAGGATTAAAACCAGAGACCTGCTCCAATTTCTGTGATTCTACCTGCAGACGGAGTCTTTCCAACTCGTACGCTCTTTCCCGTTCTATTCTTTCATTTTCCCGTTCTATTCTTTCCTTTTCCTCAGCCTTTTCCCGTTCTATTCTTTCCTTTTCCCTCAGCCTTTTCCCGTTCTATTCTTTCATTTTCACGTGCTATTCTTTCTTTTTCTTCTGCTTTCTCTTTTGCACGGTTTTCGCTTATAGACAGAAGCAGATTTTTCGTGAAGTCTTCATCATAACTTTCATCTCCAGTGATAAATCTTTTTATATCAACTACTCTAGCATCAGCAGGTATTTCGATGCCGAGTTCATTCGCCAACTCTATCAGGTCACATTTAAGAGCTCTTGCCAAATAAGACATCTTTAGGTTACGAAGTGTACAAATAATTTTGAATACGAAAGTAAACAAGTTCAGTAAAAAAATTTTTAAATATATCCCACACAGTTTGTTTTCAAGAAAAAAAAATTAAATTAATGACCACTTCTTATAGGTACTACTTGTTTAGCATTGTTAAACAAATTACTTTTAAAACATTAACATTCAAAACCAAAACATTAGATAACATTCCACTCGTGAGTTAGTCTTATTTCAATAATACTTCAAAAGAAATGATAAATTCTCGTAATATTTCAAAATTCAAAAAGAAACATCAATGCTTAAACAGAATGAAATCCATATTTCCTAATATCTAATCCTTAAAGGCATAATATAAACACATTTCTGCGCACATTGCACTTGATTCATACATATATTAACAAAACCAATAACACTCAAAAGGAAATCCCAATGTAGCTCAAACACAAAATAAAGAAAAAAAATCGCTTTAAACATCTAGAGAGGTTTTTTTTTTAATGCAGCTGGCAGAAAACAGACCTTGAATCTATTGAGTTATGACTCATGAACATGACCGAATCAGAATGCGATCGGTTCTTGCACTTTTCAAACGAAATAACGCTGTTGTGGCTTTCGTTTTTGAACACAATTAATTCACACCACTTATTAATTTTACAAAATAGCTTATTACAAAATGAATACACATAACGTATTTTCAAAAAAACTTATTCTAGCAGTACACTTAATCAAAACAATACTACTTTGCACTTTTACTTTAAGAACAAAACTTTTCATAAAACACAAATACTTTTCACAAAACACAAATACTTTGCACTTGTGAACCAAAGGAATAATAACATTTAAAGTGATTTCACACTATATTTTAAACAAGAATACTGTTTGAACACAAAACGAAACTTCAAAATTCTGTTGCTGGACACGGGTTGGCCAAATCGAAAGTACTGCTAGACAAGAATGATTTTAAACAAATTAAAATAAACTTATCTCATTCTTCATCACCACTTGGGGATACGAGCATAAGGATGATCCGTGGAAGGGATTTCCACCTATATTCAATAGGATACACCTGGGATGAGGCTTCCTAAAATAGTGAGTTCGACGCCGCTGCAGAACACTAAAACCATGGCTTTTCCTACCAGTACGCTAACTCGGGATGAGTTTCTAAACATCAATGAAACACAGGGTGTGTTTTTCTTTCAATACCAACAGTATTGGACCTAGATTCCTGAACAAAAAACGAGTTGTTCCCAAAGGCTTTAATTCGGGCCCCGCGTCGGGCGCCAATTTTAGAGCTGAATCCAATGACTAATGCAAGAATTGGC
This sequence comes from Meta bourneti, assembly GCA_933210815.1. NCBI lineage: Eukaryota > Metazoa > Arthropoda > Arachnida > Araneae > Tetragnathidae > Meta > Meta bourneti. The sequence continues at coordinate 32,721,368 of OW119931.1, read as the reverse complement.
CAAAAGAGCAATTTTAATTAACACTAAGCACAAGACAAAACAATTACAAGAATAAACAAACATAAAAAGTAACATCTCGGTGGAACAAGACTTCAGCGCGTCAGTTCTACGCTCGCCTTGGGAAACAACTAGAGAAAAATGGTTCATTCTCTTTCGCGGAGAGGTTGTCACGTGGTCCGCCATCGCCAATCAAGGCGCATATCGCTGAGACACACGTTAAGGGGCTGTGATGCGCTACAAATATTAAATTTGCCGACAGAAACCGTAACACAAATTATACCTTATTTTTAAAATCTTTTGTCTCGTGAGAGCAGTCTTGAAAAATGCAAGCTTTTTATTTTGGTTGGAATAATGTCCCTAAAGAGCAAAATTTGTTACAGCTGCATAAAGAGTATTTCGCATTAATTTTTTCATGTGACCTGATTTCTAATTAAAAGCTCAACTCACTTAATAACGAAAAGCGTTGAATTTCAAAGGAGCCGCATTGAATAGTTGCAGGGAATGATTGCTTTGGATTGCGTTAGCTAATTATTTTTTGTGTTGATAGTATCTTTCTGATAGAAGAGATCACGAAAGAAAGTTCAAGTAAATCTAAACAATGGAAAATAAAACCCCGCGTGTACTTTGATAGGTAGGTAGTCGCACTGGAGCAACACAACGGGCTATTGGCGATGGTCTGGGATCAATCTGTGCTTTGATAGTAAATAGCAAATATCAGTGAATCTTTACATAGGTTTTTAAAGCATTTCCATGTGTTTTCCACTGAGCTAACAGCCTGTGAGCTTTGAGAGGAATTTTCAGTGTTAATATACCAAACGGTTGGTTGGGTTGAATTTTATGGCGCAAGGACCATATTGTCCATTATAAACAACATCAAATAATGGACATACACATACAAGAACAGTTTTGCTAATACAGAAGAGGGAAATACACGAAGGGAGGAATCGAACCTGCGGCGCTTTGAACTCGCAGATTGCTAGCGTAGTGGGCATACCCATTGGCCACGAAGGCCCCAACATACCAGACGGAATAGGAAGATCTTAATTCCGCTGCTCTCGAATGATACATACAATAGGGATACAATTAAAATGTAGTTTATCGCCGTTTTGGAAACATTTGGCGTTTAATCTAATAGGTGTAGGCCAATCAGCCATTATATATCAATTCCAAATTCATTCTTTGGAAATTTTTAATGGCGAAGTGCTGAAATCGTATTAGAAAAAACAAGCCAACTGACGTCAAGTTAAGAATACGCACAGGAAACGCTACCACCGTTGAAACACTACCGGTACCTATATTTAGCTTGACAAAAAATGCCTTCCATTGAAGTAATGTGAAAGCAGTTTTTATTCATCAAAATAAAGAAATTAAATATTGATTTCGTACAGTCACTTCTACCACCAATGAACCACGGAGTAAGTACACTTTAAGTATTTTAGCAGCGCGTGAGTGTCATTTTTTTACACTCATCAGAGAAAAAACATCGACCATTAAACGCATGCTAATTCAAGACCATTACAATTATTCATTTAGAAAATATCTCTCCGAGTTCCTTAAGAAAGCAACTAACGAAGACAAATAGCAAGAGCACAAAACAAATTATGTGTTCGCTTAATCTTTAATGCTTGAAAAGCAACATATTTTTTGTAATGATTCGACAATTTTATCAGTCCATCAAGCACATTATTCAAATAAACCGAATCTAAAGATTAAACTGCACTTGAAACAGAAAGGCTAATTTAACAATAGTGGATCAAAAAACATTCCATTCTGATATTATTTGATTAGAAAACAAGGATGTCATTGTTGTCAAGTCAACAAACACGATTTCTCCATTTGGAATAAATTTGAGTAGGAAGCTTTTAATTTGTAATTGGAATATGAGACAGACCCGTTGATATTGAATAGTGAGTCCAATTGAATTATTCATTTCAAGAGCTCAACTATGATTGTCTTTCTGTTAAATGTGTATAGTATAAATATATTCGGTGAATAAAATGGAATAAGAGTCTTTACTTGATGTTGATTACATTCATTTTATGCAACGATTGGATTATCAATTCTTTCAAATCGAGGAAATACGATAAAGCAGAAGATTCTCTAGTTATTCAAACCAATTCTCTTGTTTAAAGTTGCCTTTTTAGAAATGATATTCTGCATAAAAATGTATTTGCCACTCAACTTATGCGTTTATTTCTGAATTCTTAATTTACTTTTGATAGGATTATGTAGTAGTTTCACAAAAGTGCGGAACTTCATTTTAATTCTTTGTGCAACTCAAATTCAGCTGTGTGTTTTTATTTTAACGTAGTATGCACACTGCACATTTATAATCGGATTTTTCCTTGAAGTGGAAGGAAGAGAACAAAATAACGCAGAAAAAATCCGTTTCTGTCGTCAACAATTAAAAACGCAAAAAGTTTTAAATGTGACATAAACAGCTAAGAATAGAAGGGGCAGGATTTGACAACTTTTAATTTTTAAGTGCTCATCTTTCCCCAATTAGTCGTCAGTTTCTAGAAATTAAACAGTAATTTTTTTATTTTTTAAAAACAGTTTTGAAATAAGTGAATTATTTCACATTTGAAGGAAATGTCTCTTAGGAAAATATTCAGTCCCATGTTTACTACACGCACATCATAGCATATAAAACAAAATTTTCTAAACGGATTTTTAAAAGTTGCGACTTTAACCCTCTGATCGTGACGAGATTTCCGAATGTAGAGTGTGTTTTTATATTATAACACACATAACTAAATAACCACATTTATTGGTTGAACAAATCCTAGAAAAAATTATATTGGACAAGAGGATCGAAACTGGTCAGAAGGCACGCAGGGAAGACTGCAGATTGCAGAGCGGATATATGCGTGTGAACCCCTCAGTGGGTAAAAGGTCGTTATATTTGTAGCAATTTAATTCTTTTAAGAGTGTCAAACTCCATTTCAGTTTTAATACTTTACACCGATTTTCATTTTCAACCAGCGTGTCCTTTTTCTAGTATTTGGGATCATCTATATCAGTAAGATTTCAAAGGCATTTGGAAACTGTATTTCAAATGAAATCGAATGCGCGTAAAATCTAAATCCCAACAGCCTACCCCTCAATATTTCGGATGTCGAAAAAATGTGTGTTCAGCTTTCGATCTTCCGGGCAGCTGGTGGGAATTCAATTTGACGATTCTCGACATTTTCGGAATGCCCAAGGCATATATATATACTAGTCGAACACGTCAGAAATGCAGTGTGTGCCGACTTCTCTGGATGTCAAGTGAGCAGTCGTAGCAATGCAATAAAAGAGCTTTACATGCCACATTGGAGAACTCTAAAAGTAATGCATCTAAATATTTCCTTCTTTCATTCGTTTAAACCTCTTAGTGGTTGTCATGGCGAGCGGTGGTGTCTCGTCATTATCAAAACTGACCAGATCTTGATCTTGTCCTCATGAAAAAATCGGCAAAATCTTGAAGACGAGATTTCTCGTGTTTAGCAAAATTGGTCGGTTCTTGATGGACAAGATACCGCGTCGAAACCACTTGGAGAGTAAAGAGACTATTATTATATATTAAAGGGTTGGCTGTTTGGCGTTTTATAGCGCAAGGGCCATTTTTGGCCAAACAGCGCCAAACACAAAACAACATCAAGCAAAAAATGTCGTGAATGAGGAGAAAAGAGAGATTGGGAAACAGAGTAGTGTGATGAAAGCAGGAAAAGATACGTTGTGTATTCCGGGAACGCGACACCCGTATTTACTAAAGACAGTAAACCCCATGGGAAAAGAAAAGGTCACTAGAGTATCTCGGTTCCGTAAAGCTCGTACACACCTAAAGGAGATCTGCTCCCGAGGGTATATGCTATATTAAGAGAAAAGGTATTTCATAACTAATAGTGATTATTTACAATCCCTTAGGTTTAGTTGATTTTTCCCTCTGTGGTCATTCTTTGTCACACGAGGTTCGCTTCTACAGTGGCGCAAAGGGTTGACTGATTTGAAAACATTTTTTGAAATTTCCAATGACGGGTGATAATTACTAAAGACTGACTGAAGCCAAACAGAAAAATAAAAACAAATGATAACAGAAGTAAAAATCTTAGGACTCTATTCCCTCGCTTCCCAGTACCACACCCGCATTGAAGTAGATGGTTGGTTGGTTTGTTTATTAGAGTTTTATGGCGCAAGGACTATATTTGGCCATGCGGTGTCAGATACAATACAATGTCAAGGAATGGACATACACACACAAGGAAAGTTTTACTGACACAGAAGAGAGAAATGCATTCAGGAAGGAATCGAACCCATTGAAGTAGAAGAGAGCGTAAGTCATCGGAGCAGGTATGCATGTTCATATCCTCCTGAAGATAGTTTGCAAAAATGGTTTAGTATAGTCATGCCATGCACAGGTGTTTAGCAAGGCAGTCGAGAACCGGTACCAAAGTGGAATTCAGCTACGACTCTCTTCCTTGGCCAATCAGGAAGGATTCAGATGATATTCTACCATGTTTTCGTGAAATTCCTCTCCAAAAGTTCTTTTGCGATTATATTTGTACAGTTCGGTCCCAAGGAACTTTGACATCGACAGTGGGCAATTTATGTGCGACCCCTTGGAGGAGTGTCGAAGAACAAAAAAGTTTTTTTTAGAGAATGAGGAATACGACACCGATTAATCTACTAGTCCAATAATAACGTCAGTCAAAGAATTCTTGATACGATCAGTTCTGAATAAGAACACAAATTCTGAAAACCAAGAACTCTTTTTTAAGAAGTTAGTCTCAAATTGATAACCAACCTGTAAATAATCCTCATTTTAAAGTTCTTTAATCAGTTTTTGTTTAATTGACCTCTTAATTAATGAATATTTCAAAAAACTACAAAATGGCCACGGCGTGCTCATCCGAGCACATTTGAAGGAAGTACGGGAAAAAGTGGATTGTATTCAAGTAGTCTTAATTATTTATTGATTTGATAGTATGATAGGGGGAATCTCAGCATGATTTGAAAACGTTAATTGGCGTTCCGCAAATTTACTTAAAATTCTATGCCAATCTGAGATGAAAATTTAAATTCATGGGTAAAGGTAACTTGACATTCTGACTTGTCCATTTAATTAAAAATGAAAACAATTTCATAAGTGATTTTATATAATTGATCTAAATAATGAATTATTGATGATCAATGTTTAATTAGAGTCTGATTTTCTCGGATTAGTAATTCTGTTGAATGCATTGGTTATGAGGCTACTTGAGTTGAAATCTTATATGCGTGAAACGCAAATCTGATTGTCAGGTCCGTGACTCTGCCAAAATTGATGGTATTCTGCAAAGAAAATAGATTAAAACACACCTGTGCTTGCCTTTCTGTTACAAATTGGGGATTTGCCCATCGGGGCATGAAACACATTTGTACCCGACGACTTTTCTGTCAGCCATCGAGCGTTGGTTGGATGAATGATGGTGAAATAACTCACAAAAAAATGCAATTAATTACAGCTAAACAAGAAAACGAACACTCGAAAAAATTGACAATCATTAGAAAGAAGGCAAATGCTAATAATAATTATAAACAAAGTCATTCCTGCTGCAATTAATTAAAAATGTATCCCGTGTTGTTAGTTGAAAATATTAGCGAAACAGTCCGGTTCATTGAATTAGCACTCCGGACCTCGGTTCAACAGGCTCTGGATTCGAATCCCGGTCTTTGTGTGAATGTTCATAGTGGTTCGGATTTCATTTTAACCCTATGAGCGTCATGAAATTTCAGAGTAGTGAAGTATTGCTTTTTCTCCACAATGCACATAGTGTGTGTGGGAATAACTACATTCATTAGTTGAAAGAATCCTAGGTAGGTAGGTAGTTAATTAACGTCACCCTGGAACAGTATATTGGTTACGGTCCGGGATCAAACCCGAAGGGAAAGATCCAAACAAAATCCTAGGAAACATCTTGGTCAAGAAGGTCAGAACTCATTAGATGGTTGTCGGGTTTTATGGCTCCAAGGGTCATATTTGGAGATGCTAGATCAAACGTCATGTAAATGGACATACACACAATGAAAGCTTTACTGACACAGAAGTATACTAGGGTGGTATCGAACCTGATAGGAATCGAACGCGGCTACAACTCGGTAGTTGCTAACTCCATAGATGTGAATATAAGTAGACTGAACATTGCTAGGTAGATAGGTAGTTGAATTAATTTCGCAACGCAACGGGGCATTGCTATCGAGAAAAGCTTAAAGAAATGTGATCAACATGTCGACTAGTAGTCACGTGACTGCCATGTGAAAAATGAAATGGTTGGCCGATAAGTCATCGTATTACCTCGTTTGACGGTATAACACATATCTTATGACATATGATGTGTGAATGCTTTTCCATAGAATGACGACAAAAATAGTGAAATCTACTATGTCGCGTAGACCAATCAGATAATAAATGGGTTTTTTTTTCACCCGGCAGACGAAAGTAGTCCAAGGGTCTCTTTACTACTAACTTTGGTAAAGTGAACCTGGGCACATAAAAAGTTACCATTGCTCACTCTACTTTTATATTTTCCATTATGGCTATCACAGTGGGCAAACCCACTGAGCCATCCAAACTTGTTAGAAGTCAAACTAGGAAGACTGCATGTTGGTTAAACTATAGGTTCCGGTCTAATTAGCTCTCTCGTAGCTAAAAATGAAGGTAGAGCGACAAACCAAACCGGTTCTCACTGAAACGAACAACTTAGTTTTTTATGAGTAAGTGTACACACAAAATAATTCTAAAATCACCCTCAGATCCGATCACTGTGGCTTAATGGGTTTTCCCACTGTTCTAGAAATCTGAAAGTTGAAGGGAGCGCATGTTGGATTCCTCCCTGGGTATATTTTTGGATTCTGTGTCAGGAAAGCTTTCCTAGTCTGTGTATGACCATTCACTTGACGTTGTTTGGAGCAGCTTAGCTAAATATGGCACTTGCGCCTACAAAACCCAACCCAACTGACTAACCCCCGTTCATTTGTCCTACCAGATGGCACTGCAAGAAACCGACAGCAATAAATTCGAGCACCCCACAACGTAACACTTTCCCCTTGTCTTTGTAACTTAGCGAGAGGGACAGCTGACAAAATCCATTCCACACCTCCCGGCCCCCCCGGAACGAAAGCCCGAATCTCTTGGGGACACCTGCCCCCGTTTCCAGCCCCCTGCTTTAAAATTTTCTTTATCTCTGTTGCTACATTTTTTTGTCTCCTCGAAGCCAAGCGGATGCCACGCGCAGTTTCACGGGGGAGGGGTCTGCTGCCACCGCTCATGCGATTATTTTTAGTGTTGTGAAACTTCCTACGCTTCCCCTTGCGGGTGTTATGGGGATTGGCGTCACAAAGGAGGGCGTTCTAATATGATTTAAAATTTTTTAGACGCCTTTTAAGTTTTCCACTTGCAAAGGAAAATGAAAAATTACGCCGGCTTTTTTTAACGGTATCTTTGTTCGGGCGAAAGGCGGTAAAAGTGATATGCTATTTGGGGCCTGCGGTACAGCTTTGTGAGCCGAGATGAAATATTGCGATTCGGACTCGCCATTATGACGTTTTATGTTGTGCTTTATCCGAGGTCGCCGTGTAACGTAATTATTTAGAGTGTTTGCAACAATAAACTCGCAATCCAGAATCCATGATTGAGAAATATTCCTATTTCACTATTCAATTTAAAATTTCGTCATACGTTTGAAAGTTCAGGGTATTTTCACATCTATGGAATAAAGGAACCACAACAGGACAGGGCATATCACTTTCGAAGCACCCGCTGCAAAGCAGTTTATCTCCACATCATAAAGTGAAAGTTTCTAAATAAAGAATATTACATAAGGGGAGGGAGAATTTTAAGTAAAAATATAGATCTAGGGGCGTGAAAACATAAAAATCAGCTAGTAATAAAGGGATCCTGCATTGGGAGGTTCGTGAGGATCAAGGTGCCAGATCTGTTGGGGCCCCCGAAAAATGTGAAGCTTTGTGCTGATATGTGGGTGGTTTTTGATTTTATGGCGCAAGGGTCATAGTTGGCCAAGCTGCGCCAAACACAAAGCAGACAATGTCAAATAATTGCGAAAAGAAAAGATGGAGAGGAGAAAGTAGAAAAAGATCTCTTGGCTATCCTGGGGTCGTAAAACCCATGTTTACCACAGGCAGTAAACTCCATGGGAAAAGAATAGATCACTACGATACCTCGTGGTCATGAAGCCCGTATACATTTATAGATGTGCCCTTGAGGGGGTGCTGATATGTGCAGTCTGTTTTATACATTCAAAAATTTATAAATCTTTTCATTGTGTTTTAATAATAAAGGTGTACAATTTTATAAAAAATAAATTGATACATTCGTGTAGGTTATACATTGAGCCTTGGAACACATTTCTTCGATTTCTTGGAGAGCCAGTCATCTAAACTGGAACTAGGTACCTGAGTACAGATATGTGGAGTGGAACAGAATAATTTAAATAAGAGAATATTGGACGTGTGATACGCATAAAAAGAACTTGTATAGCGCATTTTAAAAAAAGGCAAACACATGTCATATATATCAACTGAAAGTTTCCTTATTCACACACACATTACATAGTTATCACATGTCTTTATATCATACATGCTTAAAAGTACGTACCTTATTAACTGAAAGAGGGGATAATCAAGTATACATGCCCAGCAAAAATAAGTTAAACTTACCTATAAAGAAAAGAAACAAATAATTAGGACGTAATCAAATGTTACAAAAGTTTTTATCCTAGAATAAAGATTATAATTTCAATGCTACTTATACAAATTTGAGAAGACACCAATTGAATATTTTAAATTTTAAATATTATTGAAACATCAATAAATATTTCTACCTTCAACGTTTTCTTACAATCACATTGATATTCAAATTCATCGACGATTAAGTTAAATATTCCATTTATGAGTGCAACCAAATGACATCGAGTCTTAAAAGTGCGAACGTAACAAATATAAAAACTTTATTAAAAAAATGATGCCCTATTTCAAGAGAGAGAGATACCAGGGTTTAAAATTAACTAAATAGGACATTCAGAGGTTGAAACATTTGAAAAATTATGGACTTAGATTAGGCGACAGAAATTTATTTTTGTCCACTAGAGTTGAGACTCTAGAAGACAAAAAAGTTCTAGCTTTGCTCGCTCTCAATGCATTCGGGCATCGAAACATTTAATAAATAGTTTTTATAATTTTTAAAATGCGACTTGGAAACTATTCATCGCATTTCTTAAAATATAGTGAATAGGCTGGTGTTGCTTTAGTACGACGTTAATTAAATACCTCTACCTACTTGAAATATAGTGAACAAAATTTCATTTTCCATCTGCAAATGTGAAGATCATTCGCGGGATCACGTGATGCTTGATTTAATCATTGCCGTATAATAGATCCAAATGAGGCCTGTTTCGCTCCACGTATGAAAAAATATAGAGAAATGTTTGGGTTGATGAAAACGCGAGTGTGATCTCGAATATATGGTTAACAGAGATTTCAACAAAAAAAGATTATCTAGTTAAAATAACGTTTTCATATCAGGCTGGGTTTCATGTCGCAAGGGCCATATTTTGGCCAAGCTGAGTCAAACACGACAGACAGCGTCAAGTAATGGACATACACACACGAGGAAAGTTTTACTGACCCACAAGAGAGAAATACACCCAGAGAAAGTTCCAAACCTGCTCCGCCTGCAACCCGCATGTTGCCAAAGCAGTGGGCAAACTCACTGTCATTCTTCATATTAGGTAGGTCGTTTATTAACGTCGCACTGGAGCAACACAACGAACTATTAGCGACGGTCTGGGATCAATCCTGAAGGCAAAGATCAAAGGACAACGCCTCGTAATTTTGAACCAAGGTCAAGTGACGAGAACAACACCCGAGTTGGCACTTTGCTCTCCAAACTTCCACATCACGCTAACGTGAGAACATTTGAGGCCACGGCAGATTTATCCTGCACCAGCTCCCATGCGACCATCTTTGACTGGACCGAGTTTCGAACTCTCAACTCCGTTGCTCTTCCAACTGGGCTACTGCGGCCCTCTTCATATTAGGAAAATAATTTAGAAATTCGTTTATTGTCCAACCGCGGTTCAAGAAAATATTTTCAGTTTGCTAATTTTGGCACACGTCCCATAATTTAACCTCCTATCTAAGTAAACCACCAGTTGGAATTTGCATCCCATACAACTGATCTCAACTTCACGCAGTCTGTGCGATTAAACAGTTGTCTATCACAGTCAGTCACTATCCAAATTAAACCAGTCATGCATTATTCCAATCTAGTACTGTAAATCACCCAATCGCAATCCCTCAGCTCATGAGAAATGAACGATCCAGATCGATCCCCGGCCAGAGTTCTCTGCCCATGGAACATGAGTCAGTTAGAAAAGGGAATGACAGTCCCAGAAACAGAACCCGTTGTTCCAGGTAAAGCTGCATCAGAATGAGCAAATACTGACCGCAAGGGGCCAGCGGGTATGAATAATGAAGTATTCCCGTGTACGGAGACTCGGTTTCAGAAAGCTGAGTTTCAGGTGCGTTGAGAATCGATTTGTGGCTCTTCTCGCGTGCTGGACGATGGGTTTCATGGAAAACGTTGCAGTCCTTTCTCTTAGGTTTCACGTTCTAAGTTGACTTCGAATGCAGTTGGTCGGAACTTAGACTACACAATATATTTTGGCGTACTTGGGAAACACATTAGGACAAGACAATCATAAATTTAACTGATCAAGAACAAAAATAACAAGAATATGTATATAAATATAGGCTTGCGCAAATATCAACGTAGCTATTTGCGAAATGACGCTATGCTCCGATTTGCTACTTTTTTTGAATATTTTTTTTATGAATGAGTATCCTAAGGGCCAGGCAAACCTGTCTGGACGGCCGTATATGAACTGTGGGCCGATAAAACCTTTTCAGAGGGCCATATATGGACTATGGGCCGGGTAAACCTATCCCAACAGCCGTATCTGGACTACGGGCCGGGAAAACTTTTTCGGAGAGCCGTATTTGATTGGCGGGTGAGGTAAACCTTTTCGGCCTTATCCATTCGTATCTGGCCGGCGGGCCGGGTAAACCTTTTCCAAGGGTGGCATCTAGTCTGCGGGCCGGGAACTGCTCTGAGAACGTGCTAGCCTAATTGTTCATGAACTGATGCAGATTGTTTTTGAAAATAGTGGGAAGATATGAAAAATTTGTTTTTCTCATTTCTGATTTATATGTAGATTTTAATTCAATAGAAAAACCTGTCTTTTGACAGGAATTTTAAATCTTGATTTCGAATGCAAATGAATACTTGTTGCTCAGTGGAGTAGAAATTCTAACATTTGGGATCTAGGAAAATCAATTGATTTTAAAATTTATTATTTTTCTTTACCTCTATGAACTTTTTTGTTTTCAGAGGGGACAGTTAGTGATTGGGCGGCCTCTTTCGGAACGTGAATTTGGAATTTTTGTTTAATGTAATTTCAGCATGTCCTAAATTGAAAGTTCATTTCAAACATTGCCAAACTTATGATAAATCAAAATTGGCTGGAAATAATATTAATATTAATTCTTCAGTAGTATACTTAAGCTTACCGTTAACGATGCAATCTCATGCGGACCACGCTTCCGTTAACCTCCCCAAATCCACGTCAATCATCTCAGCAGTCAGGAAATGATAGATGTTACCCGTGAGATGTCAGAGTCTAAAATGACGATGGTCTAAACTTGCCCCAAATGCCAAACAGTACCCTCTTGTAAACAAGTGTCACTAGCAAACATACATCTCTATCTGAATAACCAAAATGTTTTTATGTTCCCTATCTCCCCTAAAAATTTGTACAGGATGTTTTAAAATATCAACGGACTATTTGGGTTTTGAACCTGCACATCTACTAGTACATTCTGCTTTAAAAGACACCATATACTATATGATTCAAAAAGTAACATTTGAAAGCGCGAGTCCTATATTTCAAGTTAATTCGACGTTTACCTTTTCAACAGATTTTAATAAAATTAGCACTTGAGAAGCTTATTCAAAAAATACCTTCGATCTTTTTTTACAAAAACCGAATCATTGCGTTTTTCGAGTCTGAAAGTAGTGTCATGTTTAAAAAAGTAGCAAAAAACTCATTGAATGGATCGTGTTAAGTAGGCCCTTCATTTTTTCAGTCCCTACTAAAACAACTTAAGTGAATGGCTCGAGTTGTTTATGTAAGGAACCAATAGTGTTGACTTTAGAGTAAAAGAACTTGAGATGATAGTTTGGTGTTGGTTTTGACTCTCTATGGTCGGATCTTCTTTGATAGCTATTGGTTAAAAAATAAAAACATATTTATTAGACTTCTTATGGATATAATAGATACTGAAAGATTGACAAAATTTGTCGTCGGTGCTTTCCCATGAGGAATACTCTTATTTTCGAACTAAAGGGAATTTTGCTTATCTAAAGAAAAAATTCAAGAAACATGATCACGTACAGGAGAAAGGAACATGATATACGGAAAATTCTGAAAAGGCTGGTGTTTCTAGGAGGCCGGTAGAGCTTTTAATAGAAAAATAATGGCCATCACACAAGGTTGGTTGGGTTTTTATGGTGCATATTTGGCCATGCTGTGCCAGACACAAGATATCAGGGAATATACACACACAATGAAAGTTTTACTGATACAGAAGAGAGAAATACCACAAGGAGGAATCGAACCTCTATCGCCTACAACTCGCAGGTTTGGCCATACCCACTGAGCCAAGGCGGGCCCGGCAAAAGACAAGGGATTTATTCTACACAGTATTTTAAACGTTTTCCTATAAGAAGGATAATAAACTGTTACAGACAAAGAATGAAATCTGCTCTATTCTAGAATAGGATTAGTTTTCTGTTGTGAGAGAGATTGGAAGAAAGGCTGATCGTGGTTGATGGCGATCATAGAGATTCTAGACGTCTAGAAGCCTCGGTACAGAAAAAGATGGTAGTGATATGGGTGGTTGGTTGATTTGGGTTTTATGGCGCAAGGTCCAAAATATACAAGCTGTGTCAAACGCAAGATATAACACGAACTAATAAAAATTGATAAGTTAAAAAATATATGTATCCTAACCAACAATAAAAAGTAGAATTAAAAGATGAGTTAACTAAACTGATGGTATGGATGCAGTTTATGCGATATAACAGCTGCAGGTAAAGCATGAAATGTATAAAAAACCAAGTCACCTTTGAAAAAATAAATTATGGGCGCTGCAAAACGTGAAAAATTCGCGACAGACGCAATAAAAATTGAGACTAAGATGGGATATCACCATAATTGGCTATTAAAATTGAATATCAGATGTTAATTAAAAGATATTGATTATAAATGTGATAAAAATCCCGAGTGATGCAAAATGGTAAAAAGTGGTGAATGCGGATGTTGACCCATAAGTGTGATAAAATTGGGGATGAAGTATTAAAAAAATGTCTAAGATTTGCTCAAGTTAAAATATGATTGATGGAGGGAACTTCTTGGAGGCGGCACGATGGAGCGGTTTCCTCGTCCAATAAAAATCTATGTGTGACGGTAATAATAAGAGAAATCCCTACTATAGAAGAAACTTCTTCAGTTGAGCTCTGATGAACAAGTTTTGATCATTTAGTTGTGTCCAGGTTAATAAAAATCGATCGCAATAAACACTCCAATTGATGATAGGTCTATTTATAAAGTTAAAGAGATAGGAAATTAAAGACAGTAAATTAAAAACAAATATTGTCCGAGCAGCACATCGTTTGACTAATCAAAGCCTTCTATGGACCTGCCCTTTCTCGCACCTAAAAATGTTCCTCGACTTTCCTTTTTGGCAACCCCCAGTGCTGAAGGGGACGAAAAACCTGCCTTCTGATGACGGGGAACAGTTCAGAGTTCAAACCTTACACTCTGCACTCTCTATTGATGGATAAGGACGTAGATATGCCACACTTTAGTTCAAAAGTATAGATGCCAGGCAGTTTTATTGAAGTTATTTTTTAATTTCATAAATATACCTAGCTCAAAATATAACTTGGATTGATTTTATATTTCTTGATAATAGTGAATGAATATATTTGCCTAACACACAAACGAATTATATATTTGCTTAACACACTAACACACGAACCTTTTCACACCATGATAATCGAAAACATGTTAATTTATTGAATTAATGCTGCCGAAATCATCACCTAATTTATAAGACGTCGAATTGTTCAAAATTTCATATTTTACTTTAAGTCTGGTTAGATGGCTATATTTTCCCGGGCCGATCATCGCAGCCAACTGGTATGTGTTCTAGATATTGTCCTAAAATTGTGGGGCACCCCTCCTAAGGCTGCGCGACGATAAATGTTTTAATGTTTCAAAATGTCTATGAACTAATTAGAATCCCGCTGAATATGGAAACAAGAAATGGAACTATTTACAATGCGGCCGCCTTCAAATTTCCTACGTTGTTATACTGTCTTTTTAACAAGAGAAAGAACATAGTTTTTGTTAGAAAAACACACCAGTGCTTGCACAAACTTTGTGAGCTATGCATTACTGCCACTTTCTCGAAGCTAAATTCTATCTCTCTATCGAAATTAACGAGCCCGGGAAATTATCAAGTCAAATGTTGGCGTAAACATCATCAATTTCATACCGTGCACTTCAAACACCGGTTCCCACCAATAAATCATCCTGGGTGTTAGACAACTCCGAAGGGGCACCTGCCCCCACCTTCTCTTTCTTAGTGTGGTCCCCTTTCTTGACACACGTGACACACGCAATCGATTTCTCATTAAGAGATCGTCCGCTCAGTCTGTTGCATCGGAATGAGGAGCTTAATTTAGAGAGCAAGTTTCGTTCCAAAAGAAGATTTCAAATCTTTTTCATCCTATGTGCCTCTCTTTTCTTTAAAGAAAAAAAGCGCACCCGCCCTCTGATCGAAAAAAACTATTTGAAATACATTGCTCATAGAAACGCCGAAGAAAAGTATTCAGTTCACGTGAAAAGAAAATCGAGTCAGTGGAAAAAGTTTTAAGAGTTTTTACGGATATTTTTGGGTTTTTATTCTTTTTTTTATTCTTTATATTCCTCAGTGTACGATACATTTTTTTCTGTCCGGCGTTTCTTACGTGTTGCATTCTTTGGTAACAAATACCGTGCGAATATGCTCTTTTTTGAGGATATGCGTAAATAATAATGACGGAAGCAAAAACCGAAAAGATAGGGCGAAAGACATTTTTTTTCAATAAAAATGGCGACGCTTTTTTCCTTATCGCTTGCGATGAAGTGAGAATAATGAGTTCTGCGAACACTTTGATTTTGTTCTTTTAGTAACGTTCTCTGAATTGACTTGATTATTTTTATTTTGACGACCATTTTTATTTTAAAAACTAGTTTAATCTTTGCTTCTTTGTAAAGAAATTTATTAAGAAATTTGTAGTACAATAGTTTTAGTTTGGAGAAACGTAGACGAAAACAAGCTGTTTCAGGAATTTTCTTTGCTTTGAAACATTTTATAGAACTTATTCTAATTTGCTTCGATGAGAATTGATAAACAGAATATCAGGAAGAAAAAAAGCACACCAGCCCAAATATCGAGAAAACCAATTTGAAAATATTACCCATAGAAAAGCCGTAAGAAAAGTATTCAGTTCACATGAAAACGTCCTATGAACTTATTTCGACTTGATTATTTTTATTTCATTAACAAGTTTATCTTTGCTCCTTTGTGTAAAGATATTTATTAAGGAATTCGGAGTACAATAGCTTTGTCTAGGAGAACGCAGACAAAAACTGTTTCAGGAATTTTCTTTGCTTTGGAATATTTTAAAGAACTTATCACAATTAACTTCGATGAGAGAATTAATGAACAAAATCTCAGGAAATGTGTTGGGATTCAAATAACTATTACATAGGCTTCCATATAAACAAAACGGCACGCAATGAAAAATACCAGGAATCTCCATCAAATCACTTAGGGACAGCAAGAGGGCATAAAATCAAGTGCACATTATTTCAGTTGCATGCTTAACAGTTTTAGGCAAACAACGATAGTGAACAATATTTCGGATCGCAAAAAGTAGTTTTTCATACCTCAATTGAATATATGTGCTCTTAGTGTAAACCATTATGTTCTGACTTTTAACATGTTTCTGATGTAATCCATTTATAGATTACAGGGAAGATATGTATATCAATATATTGAAAAGCAAGCTTCTGAATGTTTTTATTTATTTTTAATTTCATAAATTTACTCAAAATATATGCCTTAAAATTTTAGGGTTGTTGATTCGAATTATTCGATACTTATTTTAACGTTCAGTAAGCCTGTTTTAAACGAAACATGCTCTCACTCAATTCTGGGGCGCTGTTGCCCGGTTGGAAGAGTAACGGATTAGCAACCGGAAGGTTGCGAGTTCGAATCCAACCAAAGACCGTCGTGTACAAAGGTGGATGGTGCATGTTAAATCCGTCGTGGCCTCAAATATCCTCACATTGGCATGGTGTGAAAGTTTGGAGAGTGTGGTGCCAGCTCAGGTGTTGCCTCGTTATCTGATCGTGGTTAAAAATTACGCGGTGTTGTCCTCGAATCTTTCCCTTTGGGATTGATCCCGGACCGTCACCCAATAGCCCGTTGTGTTGCTCCAGTGTGACATTAATTAAAATACTTACCTACCTACTTCTCTCAATTCCTTTACTCTAAAAAAATCCTGAAAATGCATTTTCGACATCAACTATGTTCACAAAGATAATTTTATACAAATCGTGACAAGCTGGAAACATCCAATGAGGAATATATTCCCCACTCCATGAAAGTAAATAGTGCATATAAACAATATAAAATCAACCGCCAGCGGATTCCTTCCCACTTTTTGTCGCTTAGTTTATATATGCCTGATTTGAGCTACGGAGTTGTATAATATTGCTAAAACTACACGGAAGAGCTCTCCGTTCTAAAGATATTTTTGCAGAAGGTAATGTAAAATATGAGATAGAAGTCCGCGCAGAAAAGAAAACGCGAGTGAACGTGAAAATAGATTTAGAGGACAAAAATTAACGAATCGCCTTTGAGCAATGGAATGGAATGCAATTAAAGTGGACGTTCGGTAGGTAGGTATTTAATTAGCATCGCACTGGAGCAACACAACGGGCTATTGGCGACAGTCCGGGATCAACCCCCTAAGAGAAGGATCCGAGGACAACACCACAATTTTGAACCATGGTCAGTTGACGAGGTCACAACTGAGCTGGCACCCCACTCTCCAAATTTTCACACCACGCTAACGTGAGGACGTTTGAGGCCACGGCAGATTTAACGTGCACCAGCCGCCTTTGTACACGACGGTCTTTTGGTCTGATTCGGACTCGCAACTCTCCGGTTGCTATTCCGTTACTCTTCCAACCGGGCAACCGCGGCCCGAAGTGGACGTTCGGAAACTAATTGTGGGTAACCTGACTTAGATCTGCACCTTATTGGAAATAATAATTAACGCCAGTAAGCGAAATGCTGCGTTATATTTTCGACTAATTTTTATTTTATTTGGAGTATAAAATATGCATATGGATACTTATATTCATTTAATTGTAAATTTGTTTAAATAAGGTACCAAATGCGACTAACGACCCTGCCAGTCGAAAGATTTAAACAATTAAGAAACTTTACAGTAGACGTTACGAGTGGGTATTGCTAGTATTTGCTTCATTCGTAGAAATATATAATGCGAAACATAATTTAAACTTTAAGTTATCTTTTATAAAGTTTCTTTACATTCATTTTAAGATTACTGAACCGACAATAGAAGTTTATAATAGAAAAATAATGTAATCATAATTTTTTGTCGCTTTCTCATCTTTTCACCGGAGTAATTTCTTGATCTAGGCATAGTACGGAAGATATTTCAAAAGTAATGCTTAATACATTGAAAAACACATTGGTCCTAAAATATCGATGAAAACAAAGGAGCGATTGAAACACTTCAGAACTTGGGGAATATTTCTTTCTGAATGCACCGGCCTCTAAAGTTTACTTAAAATGTGGCAAACTTTAGAAAGTCGTCCAGCTGAAACCCATCTGTATTCATCAATCTCTTTCACGAACATAAAGTACTGAAACTATTTCGGAAGTTTCACAGGAGAGGAGAAATTAAGAAAAGTTACAGTCGCCAGTTCTCGATTCTATATCAAAGCTACAAAGAACCTGGCACCCCCATTAAACCCAGATATATTACTTTCTCTTTTCTTCCTATCGAAAAGTAAAATGTATTTCCTAAAGTCATTCAATTTTCTTCCGAGCATTAAACCATAGTTTCCCAAAATGGGCTATACCACCTCATTGAAGGAATATTGGGGACAATGTTGGCCTCAGGGGAAATAGGAGTCGTTGAGCAGCAAGAGTGGGCAATAAGATGCTAACAAAATTGTATTCTAAAATTGTTTTATGCAAACAATTGTCCACTTGATTAAACAGATGCACTCACTACAATGATGCATTGTTGCAAGAATTATAAGTTACAAAACGCAAGTAGTTACAACTGATCGGTCGAAAATCAAGAAGACAGGTCGTAATAAGCGAGTGTTATTATGTATGTATTGCGGGCATTTGACTTACATTTTTATTTTATTTTCGTCCTGTTTTTGTTGCAATATGTTTGTTTAACAATTACATAATTAATTTATACTTGAAGTATTTTAGACGTATCCCACAGATATATATATACAAACGAGTAACTCAGTAGAAAAGATCTCTCTCTCTCTGAGTTGAACATGCGGAGTACTGATCGTTCCATATTATAGTTGCAATTGAAGAATAATTTAAAATACATTCATTAGTATCACAATTAGCAGATTATGCAGATTATTAGAATATTAGTAGCAGCTTGCAGTACACAAATAAAAATTATATTGAGATACAACGATAGTAACAGTTCAGTTCCAAGTTATTTTGTTTTCAAACTAGCTTTTTGAAATTCTAAAATTACGCAGCTACCTAAATATTTCGGTGAATTATAGACACAAACAAACTTGTAATTTATTAGTCGAAAGAGTTTCCCAGTGGGGGTGCTGAAAAAAGTGTCTATAAAAAAAGGGTCTGTGCCCGAAACAGCTAAATCGGGATAAATAGCAAACTATATGCATCTTCCCCAAGTCCGAGATGAACACAACAGAAATATTGTCAAACGATCTTCACTTTCTGCTTTTACTTGCGAAAGAAAAAACCCACCAAAACATGTCTTCTGCAATGTTCAAAGAGATAATAAATTGATTCAAGTTTAATTTATTCAGATATCTTTACTCGTGAATAAATAACTGAAGGTAGAAAAATGTTTTTCGACCGAAAATAATTTTTTTTCTCTAATTAAATATTAATAAAAAAATTATTTGCATATATATGAAAGGGATTTTTAGTGTAAACAAACCAGATAGTCTGCGAAGATTTTACTTCTGCTGTCCAAATGCTTTCTCGCGCGCATAAAAAAAACGTATCAAGATTACTTTAAAATACAGTTTATCACTCTTTTTTCCACATTTAGCGTTTAATCTAATTGATGCTGACCAATCAACTGTCATACATCAATTCGGAATTTATTCTTTGGAATTTTTATTAGCGAAGTGCTGAAATCGTATTTGAAAAACAAGCCAAATGACGTTACTTTTTGATCACGTGAAGGAAACATATATCACCACATAAACTTTATCTACCTATATTTAGCTCGACAGAAAATGCTTCATATATAGTAAATAAATAGCTTTCATCATCAAAGCTGAAAATGCACAAAAATTCAGGCTTTCGCCAAACTCAACAATAATTATGATCAGATGGTAAACCTTCGTGAAAAAAAGGTTTCTGTAGGGTTCAGTGCCAGGTTAGGGTTCAATTTGGCATAAATGTTAATTATTGACACTTATTCGTGATTACCAAAAACATATATTAATTGTATTATTTTATTTCACGCAGTAACTATTACAAGTTAATTATTTCTTAAAAACAATTGAAAAATAGATAAAAAAAAGCTCAAAAACGAAAAATTATCTCATGCCCACTTTCACACACTTTGATAATAGACTTAAAATTGAGTTGATAAATTTGAACTTAAGAGGATTTCTGATTTTGTACTGCGGGACACCTGTACCAGCGACAAACGAATTGGATTAAATTCAATAAATGAACTTAAAATTTGATGTAATACTTCATATGTAAGAGCTAAACTAAATGAAATTCGATAGAATTTCGATGATCATCAGTGGAATTTTTTCGTGTTGCCAGAAGGCCAAATACACTTTTGAGTGTGTATATACGGTTACATTTTTCTCTTTCTAAAAATCCACGAAGGCTTCTATTACTTCTTGCGATCAAATAAGGAATTCTCTTATTCTCACATACTCATTAAGTTAAGTTTGTCGGTTTAAAAATTGCAGATTTTTATGGTGTAGTTGACATTAGAGAAAGGAATTTTAGTGATTTAAGTTCCATCAGAAATTTTTAAGCTTTTCTCCGTTTATGGCGGTTGATGAAATGACTTAAATCTTTAATACTTTTTAAAGTTTTGAACGTTTAGTTATGGGAGTTTAAGAGTTTAACCACCTCCATTGTGTTTAAATTGTGTTAAGCTAGTAACTGCTTTTTAACACGAGAATTACATCTGCGAATCAGTATCCATTCTTTTTAATATGTATTGCTTCACAAAAATACTGCTGTTTTGGATAACTAATTTCAATTCGAATTTTCAGTCATTTAAGTAACAGCAAATTATTACACAGGCCTAACTTTTAAACACAATCCGTGAACATTTTCAAGCTTCATAAAATTTTTAATGATTATTTATAATATTTAATGTACACTTCAAAATAGTTTTTAAAAATGGCGAATTTAAATGAGCACTTTGTCTTCATTCAAATCCCAGATGTAACCATTTTGTGAAGAGATCTGAATCTTCAACACCGAAAGTTAAAAGGCTATGGTATTCCAAAAAATTTAGAATTTTGAGTTTTTCCCGTCACGCAACCGCAGCGGGCGCTGTTTGGAATTAGAACGGAATGGAAACATAATGCTCACTCACCCATTGAAGAGGGAATTTCGAAAAACGAATCTAATGCATTTCCGGTTGAACTCTCTTTGTTGAGCTAGCTCGGGGCGATGACGTCACTTCTACGTCATGCTGCCGTTTTACTTTCTCATTTTCACTTCGTTTTTACTCCTTTTTTTGTTAAATACATTTTTAATGTTTTACAACCTCTCAGAAATAAAAATGAAGCGTTTGTTTTTCAAAGTAGTTTTTGACACTTCAATTTACAGAAAGCAAAATGGAATTTCAGTTAATTCTCTATGAAAAATGAATTTATTTTCAGAATCCATCCTTATCTTAGAATTATTTATTACACCTCTGCCAAACCACTAATTCTAACAAATTCTGCCAAAATACTAAATTATATCAATAATTCTTTACCTCAAATGTGTATTTTATATACCTGAAAAGAATAAAATATAGTCAGCAGCTTTGTTTATGATACAGCGAAATATAACCAGCAAATAACCAAAGTTCGCATGAGAGGAGGTAGTAATGTTTCTGCGGCGGAATGGGTTTCCTGTACGTATTCCGAACGTGACGTCAGTTGGCTTGTTCGAATTCGATATCAGCATTCCGCTAACACAGGTTCCAAAAAATGAATTCCGACTAGGTATATGATAGTTGATTGGTCTCAAAGCCAACCAGATTAAACGTTAAACGTCTCAAAAACTGTGATAGACTACATTTTACCCCGATACGTATAATTTGAGTGCATTTGAGTAGCGGAAGTAAAATCTTAATTTTTCGCATGGTTCGTTTACTCTGGAAATCCCTGTTATATCGTCAAAGATGGCATTTGAATGGATTTCAGGACCCCACATGGAAAATTCACGCTACTGTGGCCCAGGAAATTAGGAAAGTTTTAGAACAGCAATATGTTGTCCATGTTTTAAATTGAAAAAGTTAAATTTTCCTTGCATTTAGAACAATGTTGTTCAATATGTGCGCAAAGAAATGGAGAAAAACTATTCATTCATTGAAAGTTAAACAATGTGTACTTGCGATGCATTTTGGCCCGTCATCTATGCGCAGTACTACAAGGGCGGTGGCTCCAAGCGCCAGTATCTAAAGCTGCGGCATTTCCGAAATGTTTATTAAAAAGTGATTTTTCTTGAAATTTTTTTAAAGTTTGTCCTTGTCACAAAAACATTTTACAGTGCCGTACGTGGGAAGTGAATGTGTTTTCTTGCACTCCATCGTTAGAATACAATGTTTAAAAGTCAATTCCCTTTCTCATCTAATCCCTGCAACTATATTTCTATTCAAAATAGAGTGAAAAGAAAGTTTTTAAATTGTCTTTCTACAAACGCATAAAATACAGGGCTACCTTTTCTTACTTACGCCCAGGAGATCCATAAACAGGAGCCATTAACAAAGCGCAGTTTTTGCTAGTCTTTGTGTATAGCCAATAACTACACTGGTGTTCAAAATTAAAAGAATTCTCGCTTTGGGGAGATTATCTCCCAAACTACTGGACATATTTTAATGAAATTAATTATGTACATCGGTTGAAATAATGCAAATAACCATACAATAGTTATGGTACACACGCATGATCGTGCGTAAGGCTCATCAGCGCAGGAAGGTCTAAAACAGAGGTTACAATATCGACACAAAAAATGGGTTAATGGGGGTATGGTTCTCTCTTAGTTATACAGCTCTCACAACGTGAATTCATACTAAAAATGAGGTAGTTTATGAGTCCCTGTGGCAGTCGGTTCCACTCCTCCAGAAACGCTGTTTCTCCTTACGTATTCGACACTAAATATTTGCATCTTTGTTTGAAATCATTAATTTTACCTTCCGTTCAGTACTTTTCGAGGAATTCGACAAAATATGCAAATTCTCTTAATTTTGAACATCTGTGTAATTGCAAAGAAATTAATATTGAGAACAGTTATATATTAACAAAACTAATATGGTTCAAATGAGTATTTTTTATTCTAATTACCTTTATTTTAAATAAGTAAATTTTCTTTGGGACGTGGGGCATCAGCTTCGTTTGCTCCAGGTGTCAAGAAAGTCAAACTTCGCCTATGCCTTCAGGGACCTGGAGTGCAGATGTGAGAGCCTTATAGATTTATCACGTTTGGTTGATTTTAGGTTTTAGAACTTAAGGGCTACATTTGGTCAAATTACGCCATCAAGTTAAGTAAATGAATACAGGGTGTTCCGGAAGTATTCGGCCGAATTGTAAAAGGTGAGAGAGGGGCCGAAAACAAATATTTTTTTGTCAAAGAATGTGTCCGAAAATGCCGATTATAGGTGGTAGAAGGCGCTGTTTAGGTCAGTCGATAGCATCGTTTCAGTGGTGTAAGGAGTAATTCCCCCTCGGATTTTCAACGGCATGCATCGCTACACGAATTCAGAGCTCGCAGATATTCATCTGATGTATGAGGCTGCGAACAGAAAAGAACGATTGCTTATTTTGTTTGCTTTTAAAATTAAAAAAATTATTTAAATATTTATTTTGGGCCCCCTTTACAATTTGACCAGATATTTTCGAAACACTCTGTATGCACATACAAAGGGAAAGTTTCACTGACACAGTAAAGAAACACCCAGGGAGGAACCGAACTTGTGCCGCCTACAATTCGCAGGCTGATAGGATACAACAGAAACCACCTGTCCCATCGCATCTCACCTCAACACCAGGGAACCAGCACAACAACGTTTGGTTTAAACGCTTGGCCGGATCACCCTTACTACAATACAAAGTTATACAAATCGTAGAATTTGTGACCATCACGGAGTTTGAACCGAACAACCAATTTAAGTTCAGGCATTTTAATAACTGAGGGGTTCACACGCATATATCTGTTTTCCAACCTGCAGTCTTTTCTGTATGATTTCTAAGCAGTTCTGACTGTTCTTTACTAATAGAATCTTTCCTAGGATGTTTTCAACCAATTAATGAGGTTATTTAATCATTATGCGTGTCTTGGGGAAACAACACTACACTACTCAGAAATCTCGTTACAAAGGGTATAAAACATGCGTGTTTTTTTCCCCGGTCTGATAATCCATTTCACGTTTGATGACGATCTAAGCAATTATCATTCTCTATAGCCTCCCTCCAAGACCCTCACAATAAAATCTTTTTCAGAGCAGCACCTGTGTGTGCTTTTAACTCGAAATTTGAGTTCTAAATATTCCACAAAAATAATTCTCGCTCATCTCTAGTCATAAGATTCTTATCGTTTGAGTTCACCGTAAACCTTTTGTATTCCACGGAGTTCTGTTTAATTTGTTAAGATACACGAAGAAATTGAAATTAATGATCAAACCGAAAAAAATTAGATGAATGGTCTAACTATTCCAAACAATATTTTAAATGAAAAGGAGATAAAAATGTCCAACCAAATACACTTTCCACATGGCCACTCCATATATATAATGTAATTTTCCTTCTCGACATTAATTCGAAGGGGAGAATGAAATAATCAAAAATAAATATGAAGTAATATTAAACAGCGACCCTTTTATATGACACGAGGGAAAATAAATGCAACTTTCTTATGAAACAAAATAGAAGACAAATGAAAAAATATTGAAAAAACCCCAGAGTTTTACAGATTCATTTTCACGCATCATAAATAGCCAAAAAGTTACCAAAAATAATAAAAACGTCGTACTCCTCGACTCACAAGTCTTCCTAAATCACATTAGGGGCAAGAAAAAACGTGAAGCAGAAAGTCAGACATAAACCACCATTAAAGACAGAAGGAAAAAGTTTTAGGCTGGAAGGGAGAAAAATCAGACATAACAACGGAGGAAACCATTCGTCTTCTTCCCCTGTACACACAACCAAAGAAAATCCTACCCTAAATCTGCCCTAAACATCGGACCGAGCATAAAAACCAGAGAACTTTGTTGTTTTCGAAAAACGACTCTCGGGAAACAGATAAACAGCAAATTAAAGTCGGCGCCTTTATTCTAGACGCTGGAATTGGAAACAGACTAGAATGGAATAAAAATGGCGTATCGCAATTAGAGGCGTCGTTATTCTGCGATGTTGGCGTTTGGTGAAGTGAATTTGAAAATTCTATGCCGTTCAGGGAATATTAAACAAACTTCGGTGGGTATCGCTTTCAGAGAATGGTAAACGATCTTCTTTGAATGCATGAGCGAAGTTAATTCGTATTTAGAACTTTTTCGCAGGAAAAAAACAAAAGAGCTTAAACTTCTGCAGAGATGTTAGAAGCCAACTTCGTCTTACCCGTGAAAGCATAGACAAGATGAAGAAAGTTAAAAATTTCCTTCACTGAAATTCATTCTTGGATTTCCACATCTAGTAAAAATGCACAATATCAAACTAAACATTCCATTCCTAACTTGTTGAATTACATTGGAATCAGAACTCCGTTTATAATAATACAACAAATGGGAACTATGCATAGCCCAATGGCGTGAATGAAAACGTGGACTCTCCTAATAAGAGCCCTCAGAGGCCCATCTCCTTTAGGTATATCAAGGACCCGAGCTACTCTAGTGATCTTTTCTTCTCCCATGGGGTTTACTGACTTTAACGGTGATTAAATTCTAAGGCATGCCATTTTGTGACTTAACTACAGGTTGTCATGAAAGAAGTGTAAACCCATTTTGTTTTTCAATAATTTTTAAATGAAACAGCATAAGCATGCAGGGAGTTTCAAAACTTACAGAACAAACTTTAAAGGGAATAAGCAACACAGAATTTAACCGTGTTCATAAACGGATGCACGCCCACGAGGATCATCTAGATTTGATAGAGGTCACTGTTCGGAAGGGCTGTCGACAGTCAGGCGTGTTGGTGCTCGCAATTTCGAGCAATCCATTGCGAAACTGTAACTGTTCAACTATTGTCAAACTGTAACATTAGGGCTAATTAAATGTTCACGTATACTTGCTATCTTCCATTTCTGTACCATAATGTACCCTTTGGCATATCCGGTGGTGCTTGAGGGCAAACATCCATATTCGAAATCTTTTTTCTGTACACTACCTCACTTCAAAGTTTATGCAGGAAGTTTTGAAACACTCTGTATAAATATGCTTAAAGGGACTTTTAAAATCACCAAAATCGATGGATAAAAACGATTTAAAAAATTAATTTATATGAATTGCTGTGGATAGCAAAACTAATTTTTCAATCATGATACTTTTTGACCGCATTACATATACAATAAAGATATAGTAGATAAGTATAAGTCTAAAACCCCGCTTTTCTCCGATTGGGATTTCTTGACTTCTGATTTCAAAATGTTTCCTGCGCATCTGATTTGAATTGATTTACTTCAAAATGTTTTTGGGTAATCCTTGAAATCTGTTGTATACATCTAAATACAAACGAGAAATTCGCCACGCTTCCAAATTTTGAAATTTTGGTTTAAAATGTTGCTTAACCTATGCTTTGTTAACAAAATTTTAGGTTACTATTAATTTGATGACAATACATGGAAAATAATGCGCATGGGGACATATGAATTTGTGCTCATTAATCAAAATCTTTTATCACGTTTTATATAATAACCTCCTAATGGCTTAATATTTTTGGACCAAACTTAATATATAAGCTTTTCAGTAGATAGAAAACAGTCTGTGCAAATTTCATAACAATCGGATCATAACTGCAAAAGTTTGTTTCAAACGTTCAGGCCTCAAAGACATAAGTGATGAATAAGTTTTAAACATATCTATTAATCCTCTGAGGGTTCACCCGTATATATCTATTCGGCAACTTGCGATCTTCCTGTATGACTTCTAATTAGTTTTGACTGACCAATATAATCTTTCCTGGATTCTTCCAACTAATATATATGGTTAGTCATATGTTTTTGGGCGGAAAAGTAATACTAGGGTACTCGGAAATCTCTTGACGCTCAGTGGGTTTCAGAAATTAGTTAAGCAGTCGTTGATCGAACATTGGAATTGAGAACTGCTTATTATTAACGGGTCAACTCTCCATTATAATGAGAAGCTCATCGTTGAGCTCCTCACATGATGTCGAGAAGATATATTTACACCATATGTCTCCGGAGCTGAGGGTAAGTTTGGGAATGTATTTGTGGATTTTGAATCGTGATAGCGTTTTTGGCAATAGAAAAATGACACTTATATCGTTCAGACGATGATATTTAATTGAGAGGATTGAAACGCGGAATGTGGTTGGTTGGGGTTTTTTACGGCGCAAGGGCCCTATTTGGACATGCTGCGACAATCATAAGATAGGCAGCATCAAGTAATGGTCATACACACACAAGAATAGTTTTACTAACACCGAAGAGAGAAATACACCCAGGAAGGAATCGAATATGCGCCACCTGCAGATTGCTAGCGTAGTGTGCATACTCACTGAGCCGGCCCCTTAAACGGAATGTGAAAAAGAGAAAATAAACGAAGAGATAATGTGAAAATAATATAATAAAGGATTTCGGCTGAATAAATAAAAGGGAAGGGTTTTATGCTGACATTTTTTATTAATAGTTTATCCAATCTTTCTAATTATGTGCAATATAATATAGACCGAGTGGGAGCCTCGAGCTGTTGTACAAATGAGCGCTTTCCAACATTATCTTAAATTTTCCGCGTTTCTTGTAACTTAAATTACGTAACCTTCCAACCTGAGACCTTCCTTCAGTTGCTCAATTGTGATTAATACAGTAAAAAGTTTCTTTACGCTTAATTATACGGAGGATAGTGGATTTACTTGGCACATGCTCGCGAAAGAAAATTTATACCAATTTTTTTTGTGTTTTCAAATGATGATTAATTTTGTCGTAACAACGCTATGTTGAAGAGTTAAACGTTCCATGATAAAATGAAAACTGACGCAACTTTCAGAAAACGTGTTTTCCAAGTATCGTATATGCCTTATCCACACATGTCTATCTTACTCTATTGCAACCTGTACAGATGGTTGGGTTGAATTGGATTTTTTATATTTGGCCAAACTGCTATCTGCACAGAAATTTTTTTTTCAGATAGGGTTTATTTCTTGTATGTTACCGTCAAAGCTCGAAAGCCGTTAATGTGCACATTACCTAGTTAATCTGCAGATTAACTGGTTTGTTCCGTTTAAGTGCGGAATCATCTACAAAATAAGAGTTTTCCGCACTTTACCTAGGTAATGTGCACATTAACGGCTTTCGAATCGTTAAAGTGCAAAAATTTGTTTCTCTAATTTCCTTTCCATCCTCCTTTCCTTTCTCCTTCCGCTTCCGCTTTCTAAAGCTCGTGTTGCCGGCGTCTTGCCGTCGCCGGGTGTTTTCACTTCCTCATAATTTGCGTCGGCTGTAGGTGCTTAGCATAGCTAATTCCGTTTTCAAATTCGTTTCTGCATGGGATAAAGTATAGTGTGTTTTTCAATTAGTAGTACCTAGTATTACTGGGTTGTTTGTCTGAGTATTGATTTAAGCGTACAAAACGTTGCTCTAAAACAATTTTTCTTCACTTTAGCGGATTGGCGTAGTTAATCTGCACATTACCTAGGTAATCTTCAGATTACCTGATTTCCGTATTTTAGCGGTATATTGATAAGTATAAAAATATACATTGATGAGAGATTGTGTGTTAAGCATATTTCATCTTTTATATGTTAGTTTTGGATTTTTAGTTAAAAGATAATGGAAATAGCCGTATTGTTATCATTTGGTTTTATTATGTCAGTAAAATTTTCATGAAAATAATTTATCTTGATTTATAATTTTTTAATTATGAAACAATTTTTTTTTAATTTAGGGACAAAACACTAACATATTAAAATGACTAAATACAACTTGATTCGTAGCTGTAAATCTTATACGAAATGACAAACTATACAGCAAACCTCAAAACAGTAGGATAATAAACATTGTTAATTGGAAAACATCTAAATACATACACATATAGACACTTGATTATAATCCATAGTCTATATAAATCACCGAAATAATTATAATGGATTCAAGTATGTTTTTATAGAACATTTGATATTCCTTAAATAGATAAAAAATAGAATAAATCACGTTGTAACTGAATGTTCTGTCACTATGCAACTGAGCGTCCACCTTAATTGCATTACATTGACTTGCAAGAAGCATATTCACTGCTTTTCAAAACGGTTTGAAATTGGGCTCAAATTTCACGTTCCTTTAAATGTTCTGTTTTACGCCGATCTCAATCTTTAAACTTTTTTCAATTTTATCGTTGGCCTTTCACCATACAGCTGAACAATTTTCTCATTATAATCTTACCTTTTTAATAACATTATGTTATTATATAAATCAAACCAAGCTGCATTCAAACGAAGCGGCAAAAGTGACAGTGAATCTTTCTCGTAGCGGTTTTATTTTTATTTCTTTATAAAGTATTGTTGTCATGTACCAATATTCAAATAATGAAGATTTGTATGCCACGAATGTTAGTGATGCGCTGTTATCCTCGAATTAGATGAAAAGTTTACTCGCATGATAAGAATTTAAGTATGCTCGATATGCAAGCTTTTATAATGCCTTTTTGCGAGTGATATTTAAATAATTTTGAAAAGTATAAAATATATTTACATTACAGTATTGGTTAAAATCGAATCGTTAAAGCAAATCAATATCGAATTTATCAAACTATTTGTTCCATAGAAACATTGGGAAAATAGCCCTAATTGTTCTGAAAACCCACTTGCACTCAAACTAAATAGTTCCAGGAAAGTTCCAAGTATCACTAGAGGATTCCCGTCAAATAGAGTCAACGAGCCCAGGAACTTCATTGTGTTCACCTAATTCGGGTAATATCGAAAATGAACCGCTAATTAGAACCGATTCAGCGACTAATGCAAGTAGAACAGTCACTTCATAAGAACGTCACAATTAATTATTGATACTCAAAAGCTCACAAATGGTGGTGAATTAAGCTCAAGTAATCCCAGGATCACCATGAAATGTAGTTTAATTTCCTCACATATCGATTTTTCCTTTCACGCTAAGTCACATCATGAGGTAAAATACAGTACTTGATTAAAACAGTGGGTAATCGCTTATGGTAAAAATATTGCAAGACGTTGCTCTCAGAATAAAGGGCACTTAAGTCTTTTAAGAACTTCGGCGCGCAGAGGAAAAAGAACTTTGTCTCTCTCCAAGGAAAAATTAATAAGCGAGGCAGACTCTTAAATTTCGAAGGACGTTAGATTTTATTTTGAAAGGAACAGGGTATGACTCTACGGAAGCCCCTCCAAGATATTACAAATTAAGTGTTTTAAAACTTCCTGTCTTATCGTGAACTATTGAAACATTTCCAAAAATTGCAACAAACTTTTCCCTAGTCTGGCAAATTGCAAAAGGTTGTGTTGACTGTATTTTATCACACTATTGCACAAGCAATAAAGGAATATATGCAGGGTGTTTTAAAACTTTCTGTTCAAAGGGATGGAAAGGAACATTTTTTTTAATGCCCAACCACTGACCTCTCGGCCTTCAGCACTACAAGGGGCGAAATGACGGCTACTTGTGATGGAGCACCCAATGGGTGTGCCGCCACTACTCCTAACAAGGACAATCACTAACATGCATGCGCATACAAACCAGGATTCGAACCCGCGACCTACTGGGTTGCATACAAGCGCTTTGACCCCTGAGGTGGAAAGGAAAGGAACATAAAATTAAACCTTATTCATATAGGGATGTATGTCCAGAAGCGCCACCAGTTGTGCTAGAGGATACAATAAGGTGATGAAATCAATGACAGCAAGTATGACAACAAGATTTCTTCTGGTCCTAATTTTAATTTGACAGTAGTTGCTTACACCACTCCTCAGAATGTCGTAAACGCAAAGTCTGGTGCAAACGTGTAATGGTTTGGTACACAACAGTCAGGGTTGTTGTTTACAATGCAACTTACAGCGCTTCTTCCGTTTCTGTCAGCTGCCCCCACATGCTAGGTGCCTGTAACCCATCTCAGTATTCGTGAAATGATACATGTTATAATATACAAAGTCAGCGTCAAAATAAAAATGGCCGAAACTAGTCAACTGCCACGCTGCCGAACAGTGTCCTCTAGCATATCTAGATGGCCCTTACGGACATGCATCCCTATGCAAATACGATTTAATTACGGTTAGAGGGTGTTTTGAAACACGCTGTATATTTTCCTGAATTAGCAGAACAATAATGTGCATAAAATGCAGTCTAAACTCCGTTTTATAGATTCTGGTAGACTGGGGAAAGTTCGTCATATAAAATTGATAAAATATTTGAAAAGTAAATATGCTCTGCAATACAGATGCTGAAAGAACTGAGCCACACGTTTTTACTCGCATGCATCTTTAAAAGTAGAAATTCAAAAATACCGTTCGATAACAAATAACATTTTTATAGATTCATACGTATAAAATTTTCGTATATGGCCATCTTCACATGATTCATAATTTTCAATGACAACAGCCAATTTTGACACCAAATCTTAAACGAAATTTAACCACAAACTCCAAGTTTTCAAGCCATTTAGTCGAGCCATTTCTGGATTAAAGTGTTTCTAATGTTGAACTGGTTTCCCAGATTTTCATTCACATCACTAAAAGTGTTATGCTGCGTGATAATGAAGATGTTAAGATGAAATATGTTTTGTGGGTGAACTTTGGAGCTCATTGACAGAGTTGGAATTTTTTCCTGAAACTACACGTTGCCATGATGAAAAGTACTGCCGAAATAATTGAACTGTCCTGATGCTTAAATAAATTTGATATAACTGATAAGAAAATCTGAAATGTCATTAAAATGATCAATAACCCGTCAAGAAATTATTAATGGATTTTACCTCCTGGATTGTTGGTTGGATTTTAATTGCTTAAGGATCCTATTTGGCGAAACTGCGCTAAACACATGCCAGGTAAATGAACATACGCGCATGATGGAACATTTTACTGACACAGAAAAGAGAAATACACCTATTGAGAAATCCAAACCGAGTCGCCTCATCTCCTGGAATGTACTGTTTTCGGATATACGACTCGAACCACCACAAGTCAAGTGTATCGTGAAATCCTAAATCAAATTACGTTTGTTATAGTATACACATTCAATTTCTATTTAACAAAATAATAATCAAATGTCATATTAGGATGAATCGTTTAGCGAGCAAAGCGAGTATTGTTCGTGTAGTTAACTAATAAAGAATGAGTAACAACCATCGGGGGTTGACGAGTGGGAATTAGCAGAAGGTGGGGTAGAGCACCTTACTAAGGTAAAAAATAATTTAAAAAGAAGTGGGTGGAAGACACTAAATTTCTTTTTTCAGTAACTTTTTAGCATATTTAAAAAATACTGTCATTTTGCAAATTGTACTTTCTTGGGGGCTCAAAGGATCCATACATGCAATCCATCAATTCAGGAAGATAAATAAGGATACAGGAATAATAAATAAGGGATATTTCATATTTTAGCATAAAACATTAATCCCACAATCCAGTGTGTTTGAAAAAACTTTACGATAACCGGACGCTTTCAGGGCGGAAAAATTTGTAGTCCACACCCATAATCCGTCGCTAATCTTTATTGATAGCCATATTAAGCTTTATTGTTTTTCTGAACTAGAGGAGAATGGAAAATCCTAAATATTACTTCTTTTCCGGCATAAGAGATTTAATCTGTTTTTCACAAAGCTCTTGAAAAGAAAACCATTCGCTTCAAAGGAACCTAGATTAATTTCTAAAATGGAACGTTTCAACAGCTGGAAGATAAAACGCAGAAAATTGCACCAAGTATTAAAACAATGCTGAAAATCATTAGTTAATTAAGATGCTCTCGCAGATTATAAATGTCATTAATTTAGCCCCGACAATGAATACTGGTTGGATTTTTTTATGGAGCAAGGGTCAGATATGGCCAGCTGCTCCAAACAATGTTTTTCTGTCAAGTAAATGTGCATACGTGCACACCCAGGGTAATTACAGCAACGTAAACGCGCCGCCTACAGCTCGCAGGTTGATAGCGCAGTGGCAAACCTATTGAGTTCCGTCCGGAATTGTTAAATAAAATATGCATACATTTCCCTTACGTAGAGAGAAAGAAAGGCATCCTTTGTATTTGTTTGATAATAAGACATTTCAGTTGTTGTATTGGATTTTATGGTGCAAGGGCAATATTGGGACCTTGCACCATAAAAACACGAAAACAAGGTAGGCAACTTAAGTAAAAATATCGTGAAAAGGGAAAAAAGAGGAATTGTATAATGGCATGAAAATATAAAAAGATAGTTTGAGTATTCCGGAAGCCATAGAAAAGAAAAGATCACCAGAGTACCTCGGGTCCGGGAAGCCAGTACACACCTATCTGCCTCTGATGCCACTAGACACTTCGGATTAAAAATATCATCAATAGCAAAGAACTGGAACTAAAGTGAAACAGGAAGATGTGTTCACACACAACCTAATCCCAAAAGTTAACGTAAAAAGGAGAATAGCTCAAAATTTTCACATCATATGGAGCATTTGGAGCTTATCAAATCAGATTTCATAACAAAATATATCTTTGCTCTTGCGGGGAACACTTGGGAATAGGACAAAAAGCCTAAAAAATTCAATAGATACACCAATTTCGGATGGTTGGTCTTATGGCACAAAAGCCATATTTGGCCAAGAGAAGAACTAAATAACGTCAAGTAACTGGACTACACGTACAAAAACTTTTATTGACACAAAAGAGAAATACACCCAGGAAGGAATCGAACATGCGACTCGCGAGTTGCTGGAGCAGTAGGCACGGCGGCCCCCTAATTCGAACCAGGAAACTTCCCGGAAACCAGCACCCTGACCACTAGTCCGATTGGTCGGCACGAGGTCGCGGTAACCCAGTTGGAAGAGAAACGAATTAGGATTGAGAGTTCGAAATTAGGTTCAACCAAATACTGTCGTGTACGTGGGGGCTGGTGCACATTAAATCTGTCGGGCATCAAATGCCCCACGTTGGCGTGGTGTGGAAGTTTGCAGAGTGGGATGTCAGTTCAGATGTTGACCTCGGCATCTTGACCGTAGTTCAAAATTACGAGGGATAGTCCTCGCAGCATCATCCCCTTCGAGATTAATCCCGGCAATTGTCCGTTATATTGCTCCAGTGCGATGCTAATTTACTACCTACCAATTGGTCGGCCGAAAACATAGCCCCTAACAAATTCCCCCAAATTGGAGCCACTTATTTGCAATATTTATACCATATGTTAAGAAAAGTGTTCCTCAACCGTAAAAAAAAAACATTTTTTGGGAGGGCAAGAGGTTTGGAAACTTGACAGCAATCCTACCATTTATTGTTTCTATCCATTTGGTTTCAGCAAAACAAAATCCATCCCCATGTATACAAAAAAAAATATCCGTCCTTCGGTCGAACTTGCCTAATCCATTAGCAATCAACAATAATTGCCGGCATTCTATATCCGTGTAACGGTCATCGCACACTATTATATATGATCCCGTAACACTTCAGCCTGTCGAAAAGCCACCCCGAAGGCCTGATTTATGTTATTGGTGGGACATTAGGTTCTGTCTTCCGGACCCCATTAACGGATAATGTATCGGCCGGTGTATTTTTGTACGATGACCACGGATAACCTCCCCGGAACAAGTGTGCGCCGTGACCCGTTCGAAACACCGGTGGTAGAGGTAGGTAAGAGGGACGGAGAGAAGTGTGTTGGAAGAAATAGCTGTCGAAGGGACAAAATCAATTTTCCCCGCTCGCCCCATTGTTAAAAATAGCTCGCAAGGCCTCTTTTATGCATTGCGTTCTGCTGTTATGCAGGGGGCGATGGCGTTGCGAAGATACAGAGGGCTTTCCGGATTGCTCAACACGTTACAGTTGGAGGATGAAACTAAACAGAGCGAAATGCCAAGTAGGGGATATTCTCTCGTTCTTTGTATTTTCTCGATTGAGCTTTCGAACGGGCGATTTTATCGGCTAATTCGAAGGTTTCCAAACTGTGTTGAGGCTCCCAAGGTTGGCTGGTTGGTTTTGAGTTTTATGGCACACAAGGGTCATGTTTGTCCAAGCTTCTCCAAGCACAAGACAGAAAATATCAAATAACTGTGAAAATAAAGGATGGTGAGTAGTAGAGGGAGATCGCTTGGATACCCTGGGGTCGCGATTCCCATGTTTGTCAAAGGCAGTAAACCCTAACGGAAAAGATCACTAGGGTACCTCTGATTCGTGCAGCCTGTACACACATAAAAGATGTGCCTCCAAGGGGGCTTACAAGACAAGGTTAGGGCAGTCGTGGATGCTTAACTGCTCTCTCAGGTTTGGTTAGATTGGAAGAAGTGCCATATTTAATCAAGCTGCGCCAAACACAATATAGGCACCGCCAAGTAAATATTACATACAAGAGAGGCTAAGTTACAGGAATCGAAGCTGTACCACCTGCAAATCATAGGACCTAGAGCAGTGGACAAACACTGGGTCGCAACTCAGAACCTCTGTGTATATTAGGTAGATGTTTAACTAGGTAGACAACTCCTCTGATACTTCGATTCATAACTGCTTTTAGCTTCTCAAATACGAGAAGTTCCTCAAGAACAACTTTTGTACGGCTACGAAGAAAAACGAGGCACCCCGTTTCATTCGTGTGTCGCTCACAGTAAAGAAATTTCGAAGGTGCGTCAGCAGGTAATAACATTTTCTATGAGAGGAATTTTCAGTGTAAATAAACAAACCAGACGTAAAGTGAATATTTTATTTCCTCTACCCATATGTTTTCGCATGATACATATAGTGGAACCTCAAAATGTAGCTTATAGCGTTTTGGCAACATTTGACGTTTAATTTAATTAGCGTTGACCAATCAACTGTCATTTCAATTTCGGATATTCTTTAGAATTTTTATTGTCGATGCGCTAAAATCATATTCAAAAAATTTGCTTGACAGAAAATTCAAATTCGATTTCATCGATTAAGAAGTTTTTAATGGCTCCCAAGGGAGGCATGTTCTTCTGTAAGGGGTGCTGCGAATGACTGCTCTCTTAGAATCTCCGTATTTCATTAGGTAACCAACTCATCTGATACTTCGACTCATGATTGTATTAACTCCTCAAGTACGAAATATTCACCGATCAATTTTGACGTAGGACAACTACTTCTAATGAGGATAGAATGGGGCGATTTAATGAAGATCGCCTGTGGCAAAAATGGGTCCAAAATGAAATCGTCATATTGTTAAAAATGCATACCGAACAACAATCGTGTTAGCATATCCGTAAAGAGCGTGGTCCACTTTTCATATTGCGCAATGTATCGTGGGCACTCCGTTCCTTCCTCGTGGACTGGGGAAAGGATACAATATATCTGAATGCCACCTCGTTTACTCAGTCTATCTTGGTAATAGTGCGGCAACTGTGAGTGGTGTAAAGTTCGCGACAACATCTATTTAAGTATAAAAAACACATTTCGCAGTGGTCTGAATTTATCATTTTAAAAATTGTTTTAATCGTTTTTTCTTGTGAACTTGAGAACACATGTATAGCAAATGAGATGAACGCTTTGAAACAATACTCGACTATCTCATTTAAACTCTCCAATCTACATGCCGTAGTCCTAGGCTACAAACTGACGGCTCAATCAGAGCTGAGTACGCCAGTTGAGAAAAACCAACCACTCCTCTTTATTCGTGTATCGCTCACTGTAGAGCGATTTCGAAAGTATCCATTAGCAGGGAAAAAATCTATAATCATAAAAAACCTTAACATGAGGATCCACCTTTATATCAGACTGCGCAATAGTCATTTGGTCCACCCGTTTCCAAGCCTCTCATGTTGAATTAGCTAATTCAGTTTAGACAATAAAAATTCCTCTTCCAAAATAATGTTTCCTTCAGGCTAATATTTTAATTAAATTCACAAACAAAATCTTTATTTTGTTTTTTCTATAGGATAATTTTCAGTATGCAATATTAATTATTGAATTAATATTCGAAAAGAAAATATGAATGGCAACCTCGGTATATTTTGTTGGAAATAGATTTATGTAGAACCTGACTGCAAAATTTTAGTTCTTTAATAACTGTAGTTTTGTTTCTTTAATAAATTTTAAAATAGTTCTTTTAGCCACTTTTTGCAAAGAAATTACAAACTTCTATTGAAGGATCCTATCTTTCCAGACTTTTCGAATGCTAACACCCTCCAACGTAGTAATGTTGAAAGGAGGCATATTTTCTATCATACCAGTAAAATATTAGGAATGTGTTTTACCAAACGATTTTTATGAATTGAAAAGTAAAATCTAATATATTTAGTTTTGTCAAGGGATTAAACTTAATTTTTTGAAAAACTCTCGCATATTTGCAAACGAATTTCGTTGTTTTAAATTTCAGTAGTTTCTGAATTATATTATGGTCGGCTTAGAGCAGAAACACATTAACTAGCATTTTGAGGAGACACTAAATGCTTATATTCGTGATGATGAGAAATATTTTGCCACGTTTTATTTTGTTTAAAAGATGTTTAATACTATCAAAATCTTACAATTTTTCATTTCTAATCTAAGAACTGATAGTTAGTCTTTAAACACTAGTATGGAAATTTTTTTTGCCAGTTTAATAAGTCGAGGATTTGTGTTTTTGTCTCTTTCTTTATGTTCGTTTGCTATGTGACAACATTAATATAAAAAAACAATGAATTGAGAGATGTTCAACTGAGATGTTGGTATAACAAAAGTTATTGTAAAATATTAGTGGAATAATTATAATGAATAAATACAAATGTTACTCAGAACATGCTTTCCTGTTCCAATTGGCAGAGAATTTATGCAAGAAAAATGACACGTTTATATTGTAACCAATCTACTCAATTAAATTCATAAAAGAGTTCGTTTTCAAATTATAAAACAGAATTCTGTGTGTATTGAAAAAACGACAATATAACATCATTTTGTCAGAAGTAAAGGGAATAGTAAAAACATCGCGCTGTGAAACTGAAAAATAATGTCTTTAGTTGTCTATTATACAATTTTTTACCATTTCATTATCCTTCAATTTGTACGCTAATTTGCGTTTTTCCTATTTATAATCCAGGGTTAATTAAATTTTATAAGGTTTTCTACTTTATCTCAAAAGTGGAATTTACAATGAAGTATGAATTTTGAATAAGTACGAACACAAAAAGAGAAATAATTAAACATAGAAATGTATATTTTTTAAATTAAAAGAAGTAAAATCTTGAAAGGGCGGTAAAACGGAAAACGTTTTTATAAGATAGGTCAAGCAACTCGCCTAAAAACACCACAATTTGAAACGCTTTAATTAAAAAGAAATTTTCAGATTCGTAGCAAAACAAAGTTTAATATTTTTATCGTACTCTTTTTTTTCTTCTTGCCTTGATGAGAATATGAAGATATTAAGAAAAGAAAGGAAAAATAATCCCATTTGCAGTTCTCTGCTACTTAATCATACGTTTCTCAAATTGAGATGCGTAAGATTTTTTAAAAGCACCCGTTACAACTCAACGATAAAAAATTAAGAAAGTTCTTTTCTTTAATCATCGAAGTTTTAACGATGTAATTAAGCTATTTTCAGTTTTTAATTAAACCTTCGATTAAGATTATATTGGCATATACGTAAATTCTTGCTTGCTATCTCTCATCAAGATTTTGAAGGATTCGCGGGTCACATACTGTGGAATATTCTAAGTGAATTGGTTTTTCTTCACAACAGAAACGATGTTTTTCCATTAACTTTCTGTTAAAGAATGAAATGAAAAGCTAAACTTAAAAAAAAATAAATATATTTAGAAAACATGTTTTCGGAAATAGTTTTTAGAAATAATAGCTTATTTCAATTATAGATTTAAAAATTGCATACACCGAGCAAAAGTATAACATAAAAGTCAATAAATTTTTCAAACATTCAACCTTTATTCTTTTTTCATTTCGTAGAATCGTTTGCATCCGAAGATTTTTATCAATATCCAACTAGTATTTAAAAAATAATTCATTCTATGTAGAACTATTTAATTATCGCAGTAGATGATATACTTTATAAATAATTTACACAGTCCAGGTAGGTTGTTTTGTGGTTTTATGGCGCAAGTGCCATATTTGGCCAAGCTGCTCTAAACACAAGACAACATCAATTAAAAAATGTCGTGAAAGGAAAGTGGGGTTGGGAGAACAGAGTAGTGAGATGAAAACAGAAAAGAGGGATTAAGGAACATAATAGTGGGATTAAAGCAGACAAAGATCGCTGGGAGCGTGACTCCCGTGTCTGCTAAAGACAGTGAATCTTCATGGGAAAAAATTCAGGTACCTTGGGTCCGAGGCTCTAAGCCCAGAGCACCCCGAAAACGTTCGTTTATGAGATTTTCAGAATATCTCTACAAATACACTAACTAAATACAAGAAATTACTATGAGATTTATTTTCTATCCAGCTAAGTGTAGATTACGGTAATGCTTCTGTGACGGAACGTGTATCCTTACGAATTCCGAACGTAACGTTACTTGCCTTGGATTTCGAATACGATTTCAGCAAATCGCCAATTAAATTCCAAAGAATGAATTCCGAATTGTGTATGATAGTTTATTGGTAAACGAAAATTAGATCAAACGCCAAATGTAGCCAAAATGGCGATAAATGACATTTTAAGGTAACCCCGATATGTGTAATGCGAGAGCATTTAGGGGGAAGTAAAATCTTCCCATTCTCTCCAGTTTATGCATCTACACTGAAAATATCTCACATACTTTAAATAAAATAAGTAACACTATTCTAAACTATTAATTTTTGAACTTACATATTATTTATTCATAACAAATTATGAAAAAATAATTATTGTATTTGTGTTGACTCAATCATCTTCTCGCATATTTACCTATCGTATCAATCCTCCAATGATGATACAAAAGTAAAAGAGAATATCATGAAAAAGTTTAGATCATTGGCTTAAGGGAAAACAATTTATTCTGTAAATTTTGTGAAATATTGAAATCATTCATGTACTCAGATCAACCAAGATGTGTCACTTTTTACTCGCTTACATTAATACTTTTAAAGTTCAGTCTGATAAAACCGAAAAACCATTGAACTTTTCGGAAATGCGATACTATCTCCACTTTGCATAAAAAATTCCATTTTTAACTTTGGGCCCCCCTGAAATAAAATCCTGGCTACCCTACAGAATTTAGATAGGTAGGTAGGTATTTAATTAACATTGCACTGGAGCAACATAACGGGCTATTGTCAACCGTCCGGAATCAAACCCTAAGGGAAAGATCCTAGAACAATACTACATAATTTTGAACCACGGTCAGATGACGTCAGAATTTAGTTATTAGCTTCCTACTATAGAAATAATTGTTTGTGGTTAATTCGTACAAGAGACTAGAATAACTGTTGAGAAGAATTGAAAATAAACGAGATAAATAATGCTTAACATAATACTCGAAATATATAGCTCTAAAATTATTATATTTTAAACTGAATATTTTGAATGTTGAAAAAAATTTAAAAATTTAGCTACCACTCCAAGCTAGTCGAGATGATGTTCTGTTTGAATGTCTTGTATGAGAGCCCAGATAAAAAATACGAGCCAGTTCTATCAAAGAACTCTAAATAACTCTTTTTATCCATAGCATTGTCTTCTGAACTTGAGACGGACTTAGATAAAGAACACCGGAGCAGATTTTTAGTTGGATTTAGTACATCATTTGTTTCCGAAACTATCCCATCAAGAGTGTCTTCGAACAATATATCCGATTCCGGTGTCCCCATCGATTGGACATATATCATCTAATCGTTGTCAACTTAAGACCGCTTAATGGAGGAATTATACTTCTAGTTCACTCCGTACAACGACCAACCATTCGGCCCGGTTCATCCCCGACAGTAAAAGAATCGCCTGTCAGGTAAAGCCAAATAAATTGATCCTGTTAAATAATAAAAATAGTCGTGATGACATCTATTTTTGTCACAATTTTTTCCCATGAGATGGACGTTATTGGAGCGAACGTAGTATATGGTCTTGCAAACACTTACGAACCTTGGAGGACTTGTTAATAAGTAGACAGGCAAAACTGTTATTTAACGATAGCCTTAACAGTTATTCCAAATTTGCGGTAGCAGTTATTAACTGCTTATATTCGTAGCTTCGTTAACAGTTGATAACTAAAAACTTAGGGAACAAATTTTGCAGTTGATGCTTATGGATAGCTGTTATTAAAACATATCATATCCTAGCTACTACATATAGATGGTGTTTATTAACACCTGTAGTGAAAACTTGCGTTCAGTGGTAAAATCATGAAAAATATTTATTTATAACACATTTGGTAGTAAAAATCCAGACGAAAGTATGCATTTATATACGAGATAGAAAATAAAATTTGCTCATGAATATGAAATTAGACAGGATACCCTGTCTAATTTCATATTCAGGGAGAGGGGGGTCGTTGGGAGGGAAGGGATCGTCGTCGTGGTATCAGGGCCCGAGGTTTAAGAGGGTCCCGAAATATATGGGATGCTTCTGTTCTATTAAGTTAATCTAATTTGTATGTTTTAAAGTCTTAAATCTTTTCATTGCTTTTACAATAACAAGCCTATATAATTAAAGAAAGGAAAAGAAAACATTTTACAACATATGTTAGAATTAAACATTTAGTATTTATTATAAATAATGTTATCTCAAGAAGGGTCCATGCTCTGAACAAATACTGGGGCCTGGAGAGCAGATAAAGTTGCCAGACTTCATGCCGGATATACTGCTATCCTATTTAACTAGTTGGTTTTATTTCATTGCATAGTTGGTTGGGTTTTAACGCGCAAGGGCCATATTTGGTCAAGCTATGCAAAACACAAGAAAATGTCAAATAATGGTACATACACAAAGAACGTTTTACTGAGACAGAAGAGAGAAATACACCCACGGTAAGTTACAGGAATAGAACCTTCATTGTATAGAGAATATGTTCGTAATAAAAGATGAACTTATAAAACAACGTCACTGAACCTTTGATGTTATTTGTAAAGCTAAAGCGAGATTTTGGAGGGGAAATCCGAATAGTTCGAGAATAAAATCAAAGAAAACACAGCTTAGATCTAGATATAAATAAGGAATTCGTAGTCTTAAAATTCGGAGAGCCTTACAAAATCGCTTTGAAGAGCCTGCAGATGCATTCCCAGGGGTTTCGTTATCAAACACAACAGCCATGTAAATAACGAGTTCAAGCTTCATGTGGCAGCTCTTCAATAGGCCTCCCTTATCGTAGAGAACAATTCGAGAGTCAGCAATATCTATGGAAAATGACATGCTGTTGGAGTACTTGAGGGACCATGATAGTTCACACATTTCAGAGGTAGGAACCGTTAGGGTAAATTATTCACAACACGAAACCTGTCTGGGGTAAAAAGCACTATAAATTTCAAAATCAAACCAGACTCAATTTTGTGTTCTGTTGTGTTCTTTTGCCATGGTTTTGTTTCTTAATTTTTGAAATTTAATAGAAAGGAACGAATTTTATACTGGCAAATCATCTGCTTACAAGTGAAATATACGAAGTCAAAAGACATAGTTCTGAGAAAATGAAGTGGAAAAATTCTGCTCACTCAGTGACTGCTCAATCTCTCAAGACAAAATCTAACCTTCATGAAAAGAAAAAATGACTTAGTGGACTTCACCAGTCACCCCATTCTTGTTTAAAAAAGCCCCCAAAAAATCTCAAATTTTGAAAACTTTGACTTCGTGCCTTTATTTGAAAGCTGACGATATGCAAGAAGCTTTTGTATTACGTTATGAAATTATTAATTATAAAGGGATGAAGTATACTCACCCACACACCCACACTCTGGGTCCCAAAACCAAGTTAGAAAAAGCCTCTCCCTCAAGAAATAAAAATGTCCCCAGTATTAAAATATGTATATTGCAAATATATACATTTTCTCTTCTTTTCATTTATACAATTGTTCATCTTCATTATAACAAATACAATTGTGTGAAAAGGTTTATATCTTTTGAATATAGAAAATAGATTAGATCTCTGGTCGCCAGGTACTACAATGCCACTATGAGGGTCCTGAGCATATTCACTTCATTGATATCTCGAAAAATAGAGCTGGATAGAGAAGAATCCGGTACATTTGGTTCTGATCTCAAGACAAATATTTTACGACAATCGATGCCCTCGAACAAAATTTAAAAATAAGTAAATTTGTTTAACCGTTATATACACTGGGAATTCATTTATTCCATCGAACCAGATCTCTGTTTTACGTTCAGAGTGCATGCTTCAATTATGCAAAATGCATAATTCCTCCATGAAAATAAAATTTTGGCTGTTATCGTGAGCGATGTTAACGATGTGATAACTTGAAGAGTAATGGAGAGACCTCCTCTTTAGTGCATTTTCCCATATTGAAATATGTGCTTTATGTTTTCAAAATCTTGCCTTCTACTACTTTCAGTTTATACGACAATATTAGCGGCAAATATCGTCAGCATTTAATAAGCACAAGGCAGCCAGAGCATGTCATAATTAAGGAGTTAATTAATAAGTCATATTAATTATAGGGGTAGTTAAATTTACGTCGCATTGGAACACAACGGGCTATTGGCGATGGTCCGGGATCCATCAAGAAGGGAAAGATCAGAGGACAGCACCTCGTAATTTTGAACCATGGTCAAATGACAAGATCATCACCTGAGCTTTCACCCCAATCTCCAAACTTCCACACCGCACCAAAAGGAGGACATTTAAAGCCACTACAGATTTAACTTGCACCAGTTCCCCACGTGTACGACGGTCTTTGGTTGGATCCAGTTTCGAAATCGCAACCCTCAAGTTGCTAATCCCCGACTCCATCACCTGAGCTACCCAGTCCCTCATATTAAATAATGTCATAAGTAAGGACATCATAATTTAATAAGAAAAAGAGGCAGCCAGAAATCTAATCTGTATAGCATTTTTGCCGTGAGGTTAAATAGACCTTAATTAGTAAATGGCACATTTATAAAATGCGATTATCTTATT
Source organism: Meta bourneti (assembly GCA_933210815.1). NCBI lineage: Eukaryota > Metazoa > Arthropoda > Arachnida > Araneae > Tetragnathidae > Meta > Meta bourneti. Next base: position 32,677,359 of record OW119931.1, on the reverse strand, counting down.
TTTTTGTTTACATGATTGATGCGAAAAAAGGATTGCAATAATTTTCGATGGTACTCCTGTATGCAGCACACAAAATACATTGAGGTTATTTTACATTAGGCCCTCATACATTCAACATTTTTTCTCTGAATGTTATTTTGGGGCTCTCCTTACAGACAAGAATGTTGACCATAAGGAACCATTTAATCCTGAGGGACATAGGCGGGAAGTGTTCTAAGAGGGTCATATGGGTCCAGCCAAGAACAGTGAAAAAAAATTTCGGGAGGACTCGAAGGTTAGAGACGGAGAAGGAAGGACGTGAGAGGACGTCATATTGAGACTGAACGATTGCCTTTTAATGTAGGTGAGTACATAGAAAATTATATTAATCTAAAACCAAATAGAATATTTAGTTTGGATCCCTCAGGAAGGCAGTTGAGGTACATAGTTTCGAACGAGTCGTTTGTTCAGTTGGCTGTCGTTGGTTTGTCGAGTTGGTTAAATTATGTGATGGTTTGGAATGTAAACAAAGCATTTCCACAATTGATGTCTTTAGCGCTGATTCTTGTTCTAAGTTTGTCATTCGGTGGGTGGTGAAATCGATAGCAGTGATAATGAGTTGGAGCGGTGAAAACCATTCACGGCGTTCCCCAATCATATTTTTGGAATGGAAATCCTTCTCCCAACACGCTTTCACTCCTATTCAAAAATCGACTGACTCACGGTTAACTGCCTTTTTCTACGAGAAGCACTATAACAAATGCATACCGTTGGAGCGTCACTTTAAGTAGGACGAAAAAAGAACGAACAATCATCGTTATAGTACGAAACTAGTACCCAATTCAAGTTATATATTCAAGCCTAGTTAGTACCTCCTAGGGTAGTTGTTTAGTTGGGTTTTATGGCGGCCCCAAACACAAGACAGACAACATCAAGTACTGGACATACACACAAGATTGTTTGGTTGTTTTGGTGCTTTATGGCGCAAGGGCCATATTTCGCCAAGCTGCGCCAAACACAAGACAGTGCCAAGTAAAAAATGTCGTGAAAGGGGAAAAAGAGGGGTAGGGGAACACATTAATGGAATGAAAGCAGAAAAAGATCGTTGGACCTCAGTGCTTACTAAAGACAGTAAACACCCTGGGAAATGAAAAGATCGTTAGAGTACCTCGGGTCGGCGAAGCCCGTACACAGAAAATGGAGATGTGGCCCTGTACATACACAAGGAAAATTCTACCAACGAAGATGATAGAAATACACCCAGAGAGGAATCGAACCTGCGCCACCTGCAACTCGCAGGTTGGTAGTGCAGTGGGCATACCCACTGAGCCACGACGGCCCCGTCACTTGCTACGGCAAAAAGAACTAAAACCGGAATTGAAAATGTTTCTAATTTGCAAACCCTGCTTTCAACTCTTCGGGCAAAATTCAACGAAAACACAAAATTTGAAGCCACAACTCTCAAGCGCATATAAGCATCCCTGAATATAAGAAATTAAATTAAGATAACAGTGAACGAATAACTGACGCATCCTGCCCACTTTATCAATCGAAGCGTTTCCTTTTTCAAGAGGGAAAATAAATGAACGGCAAAAGCGATTTCAACTAGCTCTTAATGGAATAAAAAAACAGGTGGGACCAGAGTGAGGATCAGAACAAAGGGTTACTTTTCCATTCCCGAGGTCGGTAAGTGGGAAAACCGGCACAATCGGGGTGTTTCGAGCCTGTTTCGGAAGTGAGAGAAGAGCGACTTCATTATTCGGATGACTGCAGATCTTCGCCTAAGATAAAATGGATCATGCGCTGCCTTACTCAACTGCGGATGTAAAAAGGGCAGAAAAAGAAAACAGATGAGAGAGAGACGAGCCTCTTTCGACGAGATTTAACTGTTGAAATCGAACAGTACGGATGACAAAAATTCCCCATCAGAATAAGGAATTAGTTCACTATCCATTTGTAATTCACTGTAAGGGTCTAGATAGGTCCAAATAACTCTGCGACATTCGTTAGATCAAGTTTGAGAATCTTTTCCACTTTTTATTTAATATTTCTATTAAATTTAGATTAAGGTCAAGAAATTTGTGACAGCTAAGGTTTGGTTGCGTGACTTGGGGGGGGGGGTTATGGATCAAGATCCCACAAAAATGATAAACTGCACCAAACGCAAAAGTATATAATTCGATGACATTTTATTAGAAAACCTATCAGAACCGCAAACAGATCACCATTAAAATGATGGTAAGACATAAGTAAATAACTTGAAAACAAAATAGAACTGAAAAAAGTAAATATTTACTTTTTACCAACTATGAAAAAGATAGATATGTTTACATCGTAAACATAAAAAGTAGAATGCAGAACTAAAATGCATTGAGGTAAATGACTTCGAATAGATGAAGCGATGCGACCTATTTAAGACATAATAGGATGTTTGGTGATGAATTTGGTGATGTAAGAAAAAATACAGTGAAACGTAAAAGGCACAAAGTGATGAATGCGTGCATTTAAGGAAAATAGTCCGCTTCAACTTGATTGTATAGTGTAGAAAAGTTGTGTGGATTCTATTTTTGACTCCTTTACCAGACGGGTTTGAAGAAAGCGATGCGTTACAAGACGACCATTGAGCGTAAGATTAGAAATCTAAATATTTAATATAATTTTTACAAGGATAAAATAAAAGGACTATAGAGAATACTACTTCCGTAACTAAAATTGTAGTAGTGATACATAGACTGCTCGAGGATCTATGCACACAAATGCATCGACCTTCTAATGAAATAGACGAAGCATGTGGGTGGAGTCATGTGAAGATCTCAGAAATGTTGATTGGGTTTATGACAATGGCCACATCTGGACGAGTTTCAGAAGTGTAGGTCACATGGGTATGGGAATCGACTTGTACCGACTGGCTATCGAAGCCCAAACTAGTGGTTTTCATCATCTTCGTCAATTAATCCTACATTAGGATTCGTGCTTTCTTTCAATATCATGTTGCTTTCACCTGCCGATGTTCAAACCGAGGGATTCAGAGGTACGTGAAGTTGCGTACCCGTGCTTCATTGCGTACTTCTACTTCATTAGAAGGTCAATTCATAAATATCTAGGACGTAAGATAGAGTTGAATTGTCACTACAATAGTACTACTTGTAAGAGTAAACTCGAAAGATCTGATGTACCAAATAATGTCACTCAAGCTTCTTCTAAGTTTGAATTTACAATTTATTTGAGCTATCACTAAAATACTTTACATCATTTTAAGTTGACATTAAACTCTAATCACTTACATTGATTAATCAGTTACAGTTCGATTGAGTTGAAAGTATAGGATTTTATTATTGTGAAGCATGAACCCTCTGACCGTTACGATATTTTTGAGTAGTGTAGGATTGCTCTTTACCCCACACATAATAACTAAATAACCACATCTATTGTGGTTGAGACTCCCACGAAAGTTTCTATTAGTTGAAAGAATCCTGGGAAAGTTTCTGTTGTTGAAAAAGGTCAAAACTGGATAAATACCATGCATGGAAAATTGCAGGTTCGAGAACGTATATATGCGTTTGAACCCCTCAGAGGGTTAATAAACAGCTTTAGAACAATATTACCGTATTCAATCGGCTAATACTTTAATTGCAAGTAAATATTCGAACTTATGAAGCAAGATAACTCAAAGTTTAGATCGTTAGTGAAGCGAGCTCAATTACCATAGCTCCAGAGTAAAAATTCACGTCTGGAAAATATTTAATCAAATACGTAAACATGGCACTGCATTTCATTCACGAGAAAGCTTCAAGGATCTTTGAAAAACATTCCATACATTATTTTGCACTATACTCCATTTTTTACGGGGAAAAAAGTTTCTTGACATTGTTTTCTTTGGTCATCCTAGACATCACGAAAGCTGACACAGTTCCAAATATGTCACCGGAGTTTGAAACATATACAAATGTCTCTTGCCAAAAGAAGCATAGTTTTTGTCTCCAAAAGACAGCGTTCTTAGAAAACTCACCACTGTAAATCAATAGTTTGACATTTAGAAGTTCCTTTCATGCTACGTAACCTAGTTTCCGAAAACTCTTAAGCATATGAAAGATGTAAAATGCATTTGCATCTTCATTCAAAGAAAAACTTGTTAAAGTAAAGCCTCTTTAGAAAGTTTCGCTGAAGTAATAAATGAGTCGATCTTTGACGAATTGGAATGTTTTGTCGCATTATGAGATTGGAGAACCAAGCATTTCTTATGAGATTGGAAGCGAGAAAAAACACCTAAAATTATAAGGGTACAAATATTTCCATTAGTTATGTTAGTATTAAACAGAAAAAACGCACAACTCAATCGACCATTTTCTTGTTCCCTCTTTTTATGTCTGGAGATAAATGTATTTTCTTTAAATAAATGTGTCATCCAGCGCCGGTTGGTTGGGTTTTATGGCACGCGTAAGAGCTATATTTAGTCATGTTGCGCCAAACACGACATACAACAGCAAGTCATGGGCATACACAAACAAGAAAAGTTTTACTGACATAGAAGATAGAAACACCCAGGGAGGAGCAATCGAACCTGCTCCGCCTACAACTCGCAGTTGCTAGCGCAGTGGGTAAACCCGCTGAGCCACAACAGCCCCTATCCAACTTGTTCACATGCCATCATTTGATTATGTGTATAAACAATGCCCATAGACATAAATTTCGTTTGCAATTTCTAGTCGATTCTAGATGTAGAATTTTGTAGGTCAACTTTTATCATTTTTCACTATTTTTTTTTAATTTTTAGGGCATTTTCTGAGATCTTTAGGACTTTTTAGTTCATTTTTCGTGTTTTTAGCTAAATGCTTTAATTTTGAACCTGGTTTTTCGTTGAAATATTCATCAAATCGCAAGCTTTAGTCCTTAGTTTCGTGTATACAACAAAACACATTAGTACACACAACCGCTAGTTTTTCAAAAACAAATCTATCCGTAATCTACCCTTTAAAGCAAAACAAAAAAAATCCTTTCTACTATTTGTTTTATTGATGGGTAAACCCGACATGGGAAAAGAGTGAAAAGGCTGTAGAATTTCCTCTAGTTTTAACAGAACGAAAAATCACATTTACTTTTGGATCTTCGAGGAAATCCCGAGGGGAAAGATTAGAGGACAACTCGTAATTTTGAACCTGTCAGATGACGAGGTCAACATCTGAGCTGTACTTCACTCTCCAAACTTCACACGCCAGTATCAGGACATTTGAGCCCACGGCAGATTTAAGGTACACCACGTACATTAACGTACACCACGTACGATCTTTGGTTGGATCGAGTTTTGAGCTCGCAACCCTCCAGTAGCTAATCCATGATTTTACTAACTAGGCTACCGCGGTCCCACCGGCATCTACAGGTAGGTAAGTATTTTATTAGGGCTATTGGTGACGGTCCGGGATCAATCCCAAAGGGAAAGATCCGAGGACAACACCACGTAATTTTGAACCATGGTCAGATGACGAGGCAACACCTGAGCTGGCACCCCACTCTCCAAACTTCCACACCACGCCAACGTGAGGACATTTGAAGCCACGACAGATTTAACGTGCACCAACCCCCTTTGTACACGACGGTGTTTGGCTGCATTCAACTCGCAACCCTCCGGTTGCTAATCCTTTACTCTTCCAACAGGCATCTACAGCTGTGGCAGTTTTGAAGCTTGCAGAAGCATGTATTTAGTCTTTCTACACATAAAACTTGAAATTTATTTTTTGGATTATAGCAATATAGCAGTCAGGGTGCGATATTACAGTAGAACATGTTGTTACATGTTGCCTATACAAGTATTTGACAGTGAACATCAGTATGATCATTAAACCAACTGTTGATTGAATATGTAATTTTTTGTATCTCCATTATTTGACGTCTTAGTATTGTGTTTGGTGCAGCTTGATCAAATATAGTCCTATGCTATAAAACTCAACACACCAACTTTAACAACAGTTAACATTAAAGACAAAATTTGGTGATACTTTCTAACAAGCAAGGCATAAATAAAGTATGTACCTAGATGTTTGCAAAAGATCAACCTCACTTTTTCAATCCAATTTAATTAACTAAATATATTTACTACGTAACTTTCTAATAACCAATTTTTGCCGCTAATATCGCTTAAAAGTGCCTGACTATAAATAGCGCGTAACCAATACTCGGCATTTCGAAAATAATGCGGTTTTAAATTGATCTTTCCCTATATTCATTTACATTTGGAGCAAAAAAGTGATCCTGTTAGTATGGCTTCGTGACTGTATTGAAAGAAAGTTCATTTGCATTGAATAAAAAAATACGCTAATAACGCCTTTGCAATGAAGGGCGTACAGAGAGGAAACCCTGATTCCGAAATCTGTCTGTTTCCGAACCCTGCGATACGCAATGTCCGCTACACAAGAACTAGATTTCTCTCCACGCTTGGATGAGCAGCGGAGAAATGACCCTTGTCCTGTAATCTGAAATTTGGCAGCGCACGAAAGTGATTTACGGAACAATGCCAAACCGGCAGTTGCATATTCCATGGCTTTAAGTAGATATAAAATGCATAGCTTTCATTTTATAAGCAATCTTAGCGATACTAAAATAAAATACTAGTCGACCCTGAAGAGCATCTGAGATAAGGGGTCTACTGTATCTATTGATGACAGTGTTATACTATAATCACATTTCATTTCTCTTATTTAGGGCCGCCATGGCTCTTCGCTAGAAGTTGTAGTCGGCACAGATTCGATTCCTGTAATTCCACCCTGGAGGTATTCCTCTCTTCTGTATAAGTAAAACTTTCCTTATGTGTGTATGTTCATTACTTAACGTCTTCTGTCTTGCGTTTGGCGTAGCTTGCTAAATATGAGCTTTGCGCCATAAACCCCCCACACAGCCAACGTCTCTTATCTAAGTTAGTTTCGGATTTAGTCAAAAGAGCGATGGAGAGATAAATCATTTATGACATTATTGTTGTTATCCTTTTGTTTTGATTGCGTTAGTAAAACTTCTTTAAAAACATTTTTTCGCGATTAATGATTTTTAAATGAAACAATTTTTCATAGTTTTGAGATAAAATACCGATATTAAAATAATTGCATATAACTGGGCTCGTAGTAAAGCTTATGAGTAATAATAAATCATGCACCAAGCCGAAATAAGGTAGTTTGTTTAGAAGTATGGTAGGTAGTTGAATTAACGTAGAACTGAGGGATATTATTAAAAGTAGGATAACATGTGCACTACTCAGTCATGTTTTTACAATTATGCAACTGAATGTCCACCTTAATTGCACCACATTCACTTGTTGGAAGACTATTTACGGTTATTCAATGTCTCAATGTTCCTGCGCCAATATCTCTACTTTTTAAAAATCTTTTTTTAAAGTTGTCATTTCTCCCTCTTTCAACAGATTGCTGAAGGGTTTCATTAGAATGGTGACCTCTGTGTTTTTAATAATATTTTGTTGGTTCCTAACTCAAACCACATTTGAAATAATACGGCAAAACAAACTGACAGTGACTCTAGCAGGAGAAAATAGGACACTGATGTCCAACAAGTTCCGAGGAATATTCTGTTCTTCTTTGTGGGTTTCAGCAAGTATCGAGAAGTGATCGAGGAGTATTGGATCTTACCAGTTATTCCCACGGGATTGTATTAGACAAGATATTCTCAAACTACGGTCCTTAGACCGGATCCGGTTCACGGAAATTTTTATCCGGTCCTTGGACATGTCAAAAATAATAAATAATGAAGTACTAAATTTTGTTATCCATTGAATTAAATACAAATTGTATTTGGTTGAAATTTAAAATATTTTGTTGAGATTTGTCAGGTAAATTGAAAGAAAAACCGCCTAATTTTTTTAAAGGAATTGCTTCATCGTTAATAAAAGTCAAAATTTTAGAACCCTCCTTTGCACACCTTTTAGTTGAAATAAACTGCGCAATCGAAAAAGAAATATCCAAGAGTATTTTATATTTACGTCATTTACGATGTTCGTTGTAGGATATAAAGGATTTATATGTATAAAACCTTTTCCCATATTTATTCCTAGGAAAAACCTTTTACTATTATATTTCTTTTTCGCCTTTCATGTCCTTTCTCGTTTCAATTCTCTTATACGTATCTATTCCACAAATTATATCCCAGGCTTTCTTCAATAAAACCCTCAGCCCCGTAGACATATCGAGTTAAAATATTATTTTAGACCATCACACCATTATGTGAGGAACTCAGAGATAAGCTGCTTATCACCCAGCATTCCGATCTTCTACCACAAAGACTGCAAAACTTCTTTAAAAGTATATTTAACATTTATTCATGTCTGTCTTAAAGCATGGTACGTAATTAATGGATTAGTTGGGTTTTATGGCAGAATAGCCATATTTGGCCAAGTTACCCTTAACATGAGACAATACATCAATGGACATACACATACAATGAAGGTTTTAGTAACACAGAAGAGGGAAATATTTAGGAATCGAACCTGTGCCGTCACAACTCGGAAGTAGCAAGTGCATCGGGAAAAACCACTGAGCCACGGCTAAATTAATGTGTAATCTTGATGTATATTTGAAAATACATTTAGGTATATAAAATATGCCTCTTTTTGTGTTTTTTCAAAGTCCTAATGGGGTCCTCCTATCAATAAGTTTGGGCCCCCCTGCTTTGGACAGGGTTGCAGCAAAAAATAATGTTGGAAATCACACTTCCAAAAGCATAGACGGAGAAACGAACACACACTTTTCCAAGCACGCCTCATCCGTGATACACGATGGCCTTTACACTACTCCGTAACAAAATCGCGTCCAGAATTAAAACTTCACCCCAGCGTTCTGTCCTCCCTCCATCGACAACGCTCCATTCGTTGCCAACCCAACCATGAACCATCCCTTATGAGAGGCTCAGCAGTGGAGAATGCAGGTCCCCCTAAAGGGAGGGGACACACGACAAAGGGGCCCCCTTCCACCCTCGTTTCATTTATTTTGAAGGGCTTAACCTTCCCTAGTTAGGTTATCGAGCGCTTCGTCCCCCCTACGGGGAACAGAAATAAGTAAATAAGTAAAATAAATAGTGGGGGAGGCTAGAAGCGGCCAGCTGCTGGGCCAAACGGGGCTGGGATCAAAGGGTTGGAACCAGGCACAAGTTCCCTTATCGCTACTCCCTTGTAGTAGAACCGAAGCCCTTCTTCAATGGGCCCGATCGTGGTTGTGATAGTTGGGGGATCGATTCGCGTTGCGTAACATTGTTACTCGAGAACGGATGGCCAGCTAGGGGAGAAGTTATTTGATATGTTTGTTTAGAATTCTAAAGAAGTTCGGATAAACAATAATTATTCAGATTTTCGTGTAACACACTGCAAATTAATTTAACGGTGCTGTGTTGCGAAGTATCTTACATCTTATCCTCTACTTGTGGAATTTTACACGTAAATTGAACATATGTTTAGAAAGAATGTGCAACTTTGTCTACCAAAAGTACATCATGGTGGACATGCAATTCAGTAGTATGTTCAGCAGTGTAACCTTATTTAATTTTTGTAGTGGTGGCTAAGTTCACCGTACACTCATAAAATTTTACTCGGTCTCCATCTTCATAATTTAAACGATTGAACAAAATGGTTGGTTGTGTTTTATAGTTCAAGGGCTATATTTGGCAAAGCTGCGACAAACACAAGACTGAGCATCAATTAATTGACATGCACACATAATGAAAGTTTTTCTGATACAAAAGATAGAAACACACCCAGGGATGAATCGAATCTGCGCCGCTTATAATTCGCAGATTGCTAGCCCAGCCGATAAACCCACTGAGCCACGGCAACTTCTGTACAAAATGGAATTCATGTCATTGATAGGTGGAATGATTCATACATTCCATTTGAAAATATTTTTGGCACTGTAGGCATGAGGTTTTCATCACATTTGAAAATTTCCTAGCCTTTACCTTGATATGTATTTGACCTTGAAGTGTACCGACTTGAGTGGATGGATTAATCTGTCGCTATACGGGGCTAATTAGACCGGGACGGATTTCGAACGACTGCATTAATATTTGCGAAGTACCCCAAGTTCCGATTAAAAGTTTAGGCAGAAACTTCTAAATGAACAATTGAACATGTGTTCCAAACTGTGTGTGACTAGTTGCCCCTCAAAGCTACTTATTAAACATTTATTAACCCTTTAAGTGTTTCGAAGAGATATTTCGCCCAAGATTTGGTCAATTTTCCTAAGCACGAGATAACTCGTCGAGACAAAATTGCCCTATTAATCCAAAAGAAAATGAAAATCCAAATGGGAAACACAAATTGTCCCTAGCCCTCAACTGGTGACAGTTGGGAACCGGTTTTTGCACCAGAAGCTGGGCACTACAGGGCAGATTTTGACGCAAAAATAACCCACTAAGTCCATTAAAGAGCAGTTTGTTTTATACTAAGGCCGAGTTGCTTTGTTTTGCCAAAGACCAATTGCCACGCTTCTACATCACAACGGCTCACTGGAATACGAGAGAATCCTTTTCTCTTCATAATCTTCTCAGTGATTCAGTTTTTGAAAAATATCCATCCCTTCACGTGCTTAGAGAGGCCCCATAATCCCCAATTAGAGAAAACAGTCTCAGCCTCAAACGGGCCCCTATTCACCGTTTCCACTTAGTTCAAGTGATGACAGAATTGAATGAGTTCGCGTGGGAACACATTTCAATTCATTCCACTTCTCTTCCTCTTCTGCATGTTTTTTTACGTGCAAGCAATCCTGCGGCCTCCGTTTGCGGGACTGTGAGTCAAATGGGATGCTTGGAACAAGGAAAGGGCTGAACAACGACGGATAGAAATTTCGTTTGCTCTTGCCCCGTGAAATACTGTCTCTTCTACTTCGAGCTACAGTATTTGTTTACAAATTCTTGCGTGGGTTAAACGTCAGCATTCCGTTCGCGCTTCTCGATGTTTCGCCATGGTTTTGAAAGTAATAGCTTTCGAGTATTTTGTGTGGAAAGAAATTTCGAATGAATAATGGAACCTCAGTTTGGCACCGAACATATGCATTTTATCGAAATGTTCCATTTCAAGTTAATGCCGCTCAAATAGAACGCAGAAAAAAAACATTTAAAAAATCACGTGCTTACACGCACTATTCTCAAATCTTGGAGCTCAGGTGTGACCTCGTCATCTGACCGTAGTTCAAAATTACGTGGTGATGTCGTCGGATCTTGGGGATTGATCCCGGACCTTCGACAATAGCCCGTAGTGTTGCTCCAATGCGACGTTAATTAAAATACCTACCTACCTCAAATCTTGGTCTCTGCATTGGGAACGTAACGGAATTAGAAATATTTACTATTGAATAGGTGATAGCAAATCTGGAACCACTATACTAATGATTAAAAATAATTTTATTATTTACATTTTTACTTTAGAATGATGTCGTAAAGAGGAAGAGGCGACAGGAGCTCAAGCTCCTCCTTCTTTTCTCTTTTAGTCATAAGTGTCCTTTTGGGATGTCTTCAAAAAGTTTGATGAAAACCTTTACATGATTTCCAAAATATCTTGCAACTTACAAGATAAAAGCACTAAGACAAAATTTTCAAGAAGCTAGTTCTTTTACTTATCTAAACCAGAGTGTGGTGATCTTTAGGCTGATGAAGTGTATCTACTAAGGAATTTTTTTCTTTGAATGAAGGTTAGATTTTTTGCGAAACGCACTTAGTGAATTTAGCTAGTGAGTAGAATTTTCCCTTCATTTTCTTAGAACTATACTTTTTGAGTTTTACCTGTAAAGCGACGCTATTTTTGTTTAAAACCTCAATTTACATCATATAAATTGATTATATTTCACCTTATTCAATGATATCTTTAAATGTTGAAACTGAAATCTTCCGAGAGTAAATACTGTACGAATGTACTGATGCATTTAGCTTTTTATAAGAGGATCCCAGTTAACATACTTTCCTTCCAAAATTAATTTCATACATTTATCTGGATTCGTTTGTATTTTTATTACCGATGAAAAAGTATGTGTGAAGTATGCACCTACAACAATTCGAGAAATTTCCCATTCCTCCAAGAAAAGTCTTCATTTTAGCCTTTGCCCTTAATAAGCTCTCTTCACTTTGTTTAGAAAAGGAAACCGAGTACCGAGAAAAAGTCAAATAACGACTAACTGACTGGAAAATAAAAATAATTAATATGAATTACAAAAGTAATATAAACGATGAGTAATAGAGAGGCTGAATGATTTTGAATCAATAGAGTGATAAAAAAGGTAAGAAAAGGTACCTCAACGAAGGTTTCCGCATCACTTATGAATGATGAACAACGATACTCGAAAATCAGAACATTCAGAATAAATGACGTACATCTGACGTCAGTCGGCCAAATGACGTCAGCATATATCACGGATTAGTAAATTCTTGGGCTGAGCAGCGGACTTAAAAGTACGATTAAAAAAATAAACAGTGACTTAAATGCTACGTTAGAGCATTCCAGTGCTTCACATTCCCAGATGAGGTCACCAAGAGTAAAAATGAAACAGGAGGAAAATATCAACTGACATATTTTAAATACAATAAACTTCAGTTAATTGTACCTTTCATTTTTGTGTAGAACGTATCATCACAGTGTACATCAAGATAACAATGTTTTCAAATGTATTGAAATGAAATGTTAAAAAATGCTTTTAATTAATTTTTAACTTTGTAATTACAAATACCATACTGTACCATAAGTTATGGGCCAGGTTAAATGTAAACGATGCGTTCCCACAATTGGCCACTGTGTTTTCTGATTCCGAGTTTATCATTCGTTGCCAAATAATATTTCTTAATGTAATGCATGAGATGGTTTCTTTGTGCGTATGTGTATGCGCAGAAGTGAAAGAAAATAAAAAATTAACATATTTCAATATTAAAAGGAGGATTTATCCTCTATTTGGATACCATATAGAAAATCTAAACCCAGAGCGCTCGATCACGAGGGTAGAAAGGTGATTTTTTTATGAAAGTAAACACGAAATATTTCAATATTAAACACAAAAGTATTGTTGAGAACCACGCAAGAGACTTGAGAAGTCAGACTGCGATTGAACCTGTAGCATTAAATCGACACTCCAGCAATTCTGTTACTCTGCAGTACTATGGAAGGGACGATTTTGCGAGAATGGCCTGGCCGAACTTCGCGAAACTGGTGTCTCGACTGAGTTTCGTTCTGCCTATACACACAAAATAACTATTACTCGATAAAAAAAACTTCTTCGCTTTCTGCACAGAAGCATTTCAAAACATTTAAATTTGATACCTTTTATTTCTTAGCAATAGAAAAGCTTACAAGGAAATTTGGCAATGACATTTAGGGAAAATGCTCGTATTTAACGGTAAGTAAATAAGCAGGACTAAAATAAAGTTAGTTAAGACCCATAAAAAAAGGACCAGAATAAATTAAACAGAAAAAAATCCTTAATATCGCCAAATGATGACACTGGAAATTCATACTATATGCAGGGCATGCGATAACGGATGTTCGAGCTGTAATAGTAATTAACAAAATAAAACATAAGCTTATTCGAGTTATTCAGCTGCTGTATCAAGGGCCGAGCAATGAATGATTTCTTCGCGTAAAAGAGAACCTTGGTCCTCTGGACTCTGAGCATGTTGGTTTCAACGTTTTCATTAGGACGCACAGCCCTTATACTGCAACGTATTCCTTCTGGAGAGCCCGTGAGTTAGAGGCATCATAGCTAAATGCTTGGCATTTGCCAGCATGTCAGTTATTCACATAACAGTTCCGTTCATTGGAGCGAACAATGCTGCGTTTCATAGGAAGTGATGATTTTGGTGAGCTGATATCAGTTTGACGATTATTTTCCTGGTGGATTAAAAGTAATCTATATATTTAAAACAAAGTTGCCGTCTTTCACTTTGTTCTCTAAGGAAATTTACATCGCTTGATCAATCCACACCAAATTTGATACATTTATTCTTTAGAGCCCTGCGGGTAACATAGGCTACACATTAACCCACGTTCTATTTGTCCTAGTTGTGCAGAGGGGGCTAGAAACAATTCAAAATGCCCTTAGGAACAACACTAAATATTATTACGATTGCGGTACGTAATTCAGATTGTTTTTGCCAATATTGCTGTTTTTTCAAAAATTATATTTAAATAATTGAAATTCTAATACTTATGTTTGAACTAATTTTTTATTTCGTTCCAAAATATCAATAATTCATAAATATTTAATGATATAAAAAAATTAAAAACATTAATTTTGCATAACTTACATTTATAAAGGAACGAGTTTAATGCGAAAAGCACAAGGCGAAAAACTCACCGATGGTAAGTGCTATTTTGCTATACTTTCTTCTATACTGAAGACATTTAATTTTAAAGCAAGCTGTTATTTCACATGCGGAATGGAATTTTCAAGAAAACAAATGTATCTGCTTGAAAAGAAATTGATCATGAATATCGCATCAATACGATTTGTCAGCCTTTCATAATGATGGAGGAATTGGGAAATATCGCATTCCTGGTGAAAGAGGAAAAGTAAGAAATATTAATCGAAAAACTGGCTGCAACAATACGTTGTAAATTTGTCATTTTTACAGGAAATGAACTTGAAGGGCATTCACAATCTCCAAAACTCAAAATCAATTTCTGTTATAGTCAGTCCACTATCACTTTTTGTAGTTTTGTCTTATACTATAGTGCGATGTAGCAACCATACGTATTTCGTTCAAAGTAAATTGTAAAAGGTAAAAAAATGTCAAAATGGAATTTAAAAAATTATTTTACGCTCATTTATTCTTTTTTTATATTTGAATTTTCTACCATATCTGAATTTTTCTATAACAGAGAAAAGTGATTTTGCAAATCACTTTTCTCTGTTATAGAAAAATTTAATGATATATGTTATAGGTTATATATGTTGATTGAAAGTGATTTTGCAAATCACTTTCAATCAACATATAACCAATTCAACCCGAGCAACTGAGGAATTCTGCTATTTTACATATATTGTATTTTTATCAACAGATCACTGCATATCTTACACCGAGGAATGTTCTGCTGTATTTTTTGAACAGCTCATTTTCTATTTCGTTAACAATTCAGCCTTTGTTTCATTATCTAGGCTAATGATTGCTGAAGGAAGAAAAAACTTTTCGTAATTACGGTCATTTTGCATCGCGCTCAATCATTTGCGCACCTTAAACGACCTTCAAACACTTTTTGCTCACCGTTTTCATCCTCCCCAACATTAAACAAAAGGCAGAATACTTGGGAAGTGCGAAAAAGGTGGACGAGTCTATTCTTTTTCACCTCAAGGTTGGGTGCCCTTCCCCAAGAAGACAATTACGATATCTCAGTATGGATAACTTTATTCCAATCTCGATTCTTCGATTTCTGTCCGGTTCGATTCCCTCCCAGGGTTTACCTTCCTCTTATTGTGTCATAAAGCTTTCTTTATGCACGTATTTCCATTGATATTGTTTTGTGCAGCTCGGCCGAATATGGCCTCTGCACCATAAAACCTAAAACAACCAACCTCAATTCAGTAAGGTAATGTTTGTGTTTGGTTAGTTACTCAACAGTTACTTTTTGCAACACTATGTCCAATTTTGCCAGAGACTAGGGTCTAAAGTGGATGGGAAACCACTACGAACATTCATGCCCAGAGGGCTAACCACTCGACTACAACAATCAACTATTTTAAGAAACAGCTGTCTTGAAGTTATCGTGATGGAAGATCGTCAAATAAAAGGATAAAAGCTACAAAGCTTCAAAATGATTCAATTTCAGTTATAAATTGGTTATTTTGGGGTTTAATGGTGCAAGGGCCATAGTTGGCCAAGTTGCGCCAAACACAAGACAGCCAATGCCAAGTAATTGTGAAAAGAAAGAATGGAAAGAAGTAGACAAAATCGCCTGGGCATCCTGGGGTCGTGATCCCCATGTTTACCAGAGGCAGTAAACCCCATGGGAAAAGAATAGATCACCGGGGTACTTCGGTTTCGTGAAGCCCGTACGCACTTAAAGATGTGCCCCGAAGGGGTTAAAATTTGGAAATAATGATGGATAGTACATTAATGATGTCCTGGGAGCGATTCCCTTTGCTAATAACTGGCTAAATACCCACCAACAGATATATCGTTCACCAAAAGGTTCCATTCAATACACTTTTATCATTTTAAAACTAAATCGGTACTTCAGTTCTTAAGCTGGCATTACTGAAATCGAAATAGAAAAGAATTCTATCCATTGCAACATCCTGTATATGAAAATGAGGACCACCTAAGTAAAACAAAATTACTTAACCCTCCTTACTTAATCCACACATCGTAGAAAAATCGGCAACATCTTGGTGACGATATACTTCGTCATTAGCAAAATTGGTCAGATCTCGATGGACGAGATATCTCATCGAAACCAATTGGAGGATTAAAACGAGGATGTAAACACAATTACTTTACAGATCAATGCGAAATAGTCAAGGCAGTTACCTCGAACTCAACTTTATATCGTCCATTATGAGAGGTATTTTCTGTCAAGCTAAATATAAATTGGGTCGTATTTCTTCGGCGATATGTATTTACTGACGTATTCTGAATGTGACGTCTTTTGGCTGTTTTTGGAATACGATGATACCGATTTGATAAAAATAGTTGATGGAGTCAACACCAATTGGATTAAACGCCAAAAGTTGCCAAAACGGCGATAAACCACATTTTAAGGTATCCCCGATATATATCATACGAGAGCATTTGCATAGCAGAAGTAAAATCTACGCAGACCGTCTGGTTTGTTTACACTGAAAATCCCTCACATAATTTAACAGGAAACAATCGTCAATTCTGAGAAATCGAACTTGGGGATACTGACTTTTCTACTAGCGCGGCAGAATTATGTTCCTTTACTTCAATGATATTAAATCTTAGGGCAAAAATAAAACACATGGCAGTATCTGTGATCAAACCAATTTCGAAACCAAATCTGAAACGCTTACAAAATGCGTCCTATAAATAGATTTTGATCTACTCCATTTCAGATCGCGAGGAATTCTCGAGAAAATTACTCGAGCTTTCGAGGGAACCTAATTTAATTCCTCCAAGTTCCAGGGACATGTTCTTTTCTTGTGTTTAAGCCTCGTTTCATAGGACGCGGGGTTTTGTTCCTGAAGAGTTTACGGGATAAAACAAATAATCCTCTGGGACGGAAGAATTGCAGCTTGCTATACATTATGGAACAAAGGGAATACTTTTATTCCGAAGGAAAAAGCAGAGAGAGCTGGAGGAGATTGAATTCTTTCAGGAACTTAAATAAGCGTGTACTGTTTCTCTTGCGGTGCCAATTGTAGAGGAATGGGATACACGTGGAGACGACGTCTTAAGGAATTGCGTTTTACCGAATTGGATGCTAAGAGTTGTGCGTAAGTGAGGAATAGGTCGGGTGGGGTTATACAAAGGGGGAGCTGTGGCAGTTAATGCAAGTGGAGGCGAATTCTTACTTTAATCTTAAAAGGAGTAGCGAGATTTCGTGGAGGATTTATTTAATTTTATTTGTTTAGCGTAGCGGACCGTTTGCACTCACTGAAGAGGTCAGAAAGGCATGAAAAGGTGAAAGAGTCAAATAAAGATCGCAAAGTTACAGCACATATTGTAAGTATGAGTCGTGTTTCGAATAAACTGAATACTCTAGGTCAGTGATTTCCACCCTTTTTAATCTCATGGCACACATTAACTAATTGCTAAAAATGTGTGGCACAACAAAAAATGTAGTTTTACTGATGTGACATAAAAATGTATAATTTTGGTTGATTCACAAAAAAATAATTACCGACCAATTTTGCTCCAAAGCGGCCTTTAGGGGCCGATGTAGCCCAGTTGCTACGATCGCGGATTAGCCACTGGAGAGTTGCGAGTTCGAAACTCAATCCAACCAAAGACCGTCATGCGCAAGGAAGCTGGTGCACGTTAAATATATCGTGGCCTCAAATGTCCTCACGTTGACGTGGTGTAAGTTTGGAGAGTGGGACACCAGCTTTGGTATTGATCTTGTCATCTGACCGAGGTTCAAAATTACGAGGTGTCCCTTTCGGATTAATCCTATCTGTCGCCTAAGGTTCCTTGTGTTGCTCCAGTCGACGTTAATTCAATTAGTTAATTCGAAGTGGCTTTTAAAAAATTGAAAAATTTATGATAGTTTAGTAAAATTTTAACACAAAATAATTTTCGGGGATTTAAAATAGATTTATTACTTTAAATTCTTTTTGAACACACTTGTCGAAAGTTAAAAATTAAATAGCTGAAATGAAGGTAGGTAGGTAGGTATTTTAATTAACGTCACACTGGAGCAACACAACGAGCTATTGGTGACAGCTGAAATGAAGAAAATCTTACAGAATTTAAATCGTTTCACCAGGCACACTGGTGCCATTCTTGCTGTACACCGGTTGAAAAACGCAGATCTAGGGGACTTTTGAAATGCCGATAAAACCAGTTCTCTTACATAAAAAAAATTCAAGCACTTTTCGAGGATAGTTCAAGAAGTTTCGAAACATTGTGAATTATTCATTTTGAAGACGAATTAAAAGCTAATGCAAAAATATCCCCTATTATTTTCCTTTAATTGCAGAAATATTCTTTTCACGTAAAATTGTATTAATCGTTTTCGTTTAATTGCAAAACTACATATGAGAGGCTTTTCTGCCAAGCTAAATGTAGCTATATGTAATTAACGTCGCATTGGAGGCAACACAACGGAATCAAATTTGAAGGGAAAGATACGAGGACAACACCACGTAATTTTGAACCACGGTCAGATGACGAGGTCACACCTGTGCCAAGCTAAATGTAAACAACGGTAGTGTATTCTGTATGTTTTCCGAACGTGACGTCACTTGACTTGCTTTTCGATTACGATTTCAATAAGTCGTCAATAAAAATTCCAAAGAATTCTAAATTTATGTATGAAAGCTGATTGGTCAACGCCAATTAAGTCAAACGCAAAAAGTCGCCAAAGCGGCAATAAATTAAATTTGAAGGTAACTTAGGAATATATAATATGCATCATGCGAGAATATTTGGGAAACGGTAGTAAAATCTGCATTTCTGGTTTGTCTGCTGACACTGAAAATCCCTCTCATAACTTATTATAGTTTGGCATGGTGAGTTGGCATTTGAATCACGTGGTGTTGAACGATTCTAATCGTTAAATTAGGGGAGGTTAAATTTGAACAATGTGTATCCACGATTGGCGTCTTTAATGCGTAATTCTGGTTCCGAATTCATTGTTTAATACCTGAAACGATAGCAGTGTTTACGAGTTGGCGAAAGAAACAACCACGTGTGGCGATCGCCTCGTAGGATTTTGTGTATGGCAGCTCCTACCCAAGGCGGCCTTTCTACCTTTCGAAAAAGACTCCACAAAGACTGCCTTCTCCTGAGAGCCCAGTATACATCACACTCTACAGTCGACGGTCTACAATTGTCAACCCCACGTTGTCTCTGCACTCGTTTGTTACGCATGCGCACTTGATGGTCGCGAATAAGGCAGTCGACATAATATGACTCAAAAATATTAAAATTCCACTAACAAAAAGCGAATACTTTTGGTTTTCCTAGCATCTGAAAAGTTTCAAATATTTAGAGACAAACTCATTTAGAAAGCTATATACTACATCAGATTAATCAGAGACTAAATCTGCTTTCTTATACTCTTTAAATCCAAATACGAACATTGTCGTGTTTAACCATTCGGTAATACTTAAACTTGTCGATTGCATCAAGACTGCGTTTATCGGAATATTTCGAGTCATTTTATGCCTGACGTGTTTTCCTGCATCTTTGTTGATGTTGTCCAAAGGTAATCGATTCACCGATCAGCTTTTCCAATAGTTGAGACTTGACAACTGATGCGCGTGTGTAAAATATATAAAAAGGGGACTTGTTTGCTTTTGTGTCATTGGTATCCATAGAATATGCATTAATGGTGTACTGAAATCAGAATTCAAAGTTTACTTCAAGTATTTAGGGAAGAAATGTCAAATATTAAAATTGTCGATGTAAATATGTTTTGGAGTTTATGTTTATAATAGTCTCCAGTCACTTTTCCACTGCTACTAGAAGTAACAAGCAAAAAGTATCTGATGTGATAATACACTCATTTCAGATTTAAGTGATCGTATGCGTTTAATGTCTCATCAGAACTGTTTCAACAGAAATTTTTTTAAAGGTTAGAACATTCAGCCATATTCTGAAAACATTACTTAGAAAAATTGAAATATGAAATAGTACAAAATTATGACTACATTTATAATTCAGTATCGTATTTAAAATTCATGTGTTAATAAATCTTTTATAGTAAATAGAAGTGAAATCTTCACTTTCAGTGACGTAAAACAATTTTAAAAATTATTTCTCCCAAAAGTTAGGGTTTACTAAATTTATATCCCAAATATTGTGTCAGTTATTAATTTATAGTTACTACAATAAGTAGAAATGAATTTTTTAAGGTTTAATGGGAGGTATCAAAACAATTTGCCAAAACTTATCGTCTTATTAGACAAATCGCGTTAACTGAGTTTCACCCGCATATATCCTCTTTGCAACCTTCAGTATTCCCTGTATGAGAGCAACTTGTCCTTTTTTGGACCTTGCGCCATAAAACCCAACCATCAATCAATCACTGTATGGATTCTAACCAATTTTGACCTTCTGGAGCAATCGAATATATCTTAGGATTCTTTTAACCAATTGATGTATGATATTTAGACGTTGTGTATAGCTGGGTATAAAAGAGTGCTCAGAAATGTGACTGAGGACAGAGGGTTAAATTCCTCCCTACTAAAACTTGTTACACTTCAACGTTTCTTTTTCATATACCTTTCCTATCATAAACCATGGGTGAATTTGTTTGAATGTTCCAAAAACTGAGTATTGGCATATTCGAGTCTTAAGTCACCGATGGTACTGTAGCATGTTGGTTGATCTACAAGAGGTTCAAGGATATCTGACTCAAAGTTTAATAACGAATTTATTAATAACAAGAAAAATGATATTTACAATGAAACCTCAATCCGTACGTGATCGAACATGAGGCATCAGAGTTTGTGAACATAAATTGAGATTGCCAGGACTCTTAACCCTCTTAGGGATTCTCCCGCATAATTCCCCCTTGCAAGCTAGTCTTCCATGCATAACTTCTATAACCAATTTTAATTTTCATGATCAATAAGGTATTTCCAAAGGATTCAACTCCGAGGAAAATGCCAATAGAATCTTCTTTCGAAGTGATTCTGTTCTAAGAAAATGATAACAAAATCTTTCCAATCTATTCTATTCTAAGGAAAGGACCAATGGGATATTTTCAAACGATTTTATTCTAAGGAAAGAACCAAAATAACGTATCCAAATGATTATATTCTAAAGAAAGGACCAATAGAATCCTTCCAAATGATTTTTTCTAGAATATTTCTAACAGATTCTATTCTAAAAAAAGTACCAGTAGAATCTTTCTAAAGGTTTAAAGAATCCATGGATTCTTCAAACCTTTAGAAAGGCAATAGATGTGGTAATTTAGTGGTTAAATGTGTAGTGAGGTAAAAGAAATACTACATTGCTGGGAAATCTCGTGACGCTCAGAGAATTAATTCAATCAGGTGGGTGTTTACGTCACACAAGACGTTGAAACTTGCGCATTTACTAAAGTGCTTTCGTGTGTGGCCACAGTACTATGAAATCACCAATGTAAAAATCGGAACAAAAATTCCGATATGGTACCTACCGAATGGCCGGTCTCAACGAAACGACGCATACGAAACCTATTCCACCTTAACGAGCCGGGTCCCTGCTATTTTTAGTGGGCCGCCGCTTATATTATGTAAACAATGACAGGTTCTTCAGGCTTCGGTGGTGTCAATCGTGGCGATTTGCCACTGCCCCCCTGCGGAGTCTTGGCATAAAATTGGCGAGCTTATTTTTGCCCCGTGGAATCTCGGCGATGAGTTATTTGCATACATTTAGAAGAACAAATGCTCTTTTAATGGCTCTCTCGTAACTGAGGTATACCTTATAAGCTCGGGCTTAATATGCTTACAAAAACGAAAACTCGTAAATAACGCTCCTGGAAAAACCGTAAAAAGGAAAACGGGAAAACAACAGAGGGGAAAAAAGCGAAGAATTTATGCATCTAGGGTTAAAAATTTTTTTAAGAGATCTGAGGAACATTCTAATTTTTTCTTCTTGCACGGGAATACATTTTGTTAAAAATTTTGTTGATGTTTTTCGAAGGAATATAAAGAGCTCATATCTCTACTTAAATTTTCTTTTATATTCATAATTGCATGAGAGAATTACAATTTATTTCGAGGGAACCCTTTTTCATGAATTAATTATAGTACAAATTCCTGATAGCATTCTGTATTTTTGTTACTTTATTTTATTACATGTTATGTACTTGCATTACCATTTCAAACCATTTAAAAATAGTATCACGTAGATATTAGGGTAGGTATTTTAAATGAGGTAGCAAGCAAGGACCACAAGCTTTTAAATTAGATAAATATATTAATCTGTCAGAGTGCAATTCGGTATAATGGTAAATCGTCAACTTAACCGGCTTTATATACAGTAGAATATTCTAGAACTAGAAATTAACTAGAAAGGAATTTGCATAAATTTTGAATCTTCTGCTTGGAAGTCATAGGAAACCACTGTGTCACTCCAGGACCATCAGTTAGATTTGAACATAGAGTCTGCTTTTTAGAAGTCGATGACTCACAACTCTAGGTTAGGTTCTAGGTTAGGTTCTAGGGTGCAAGGGTTATATTTGTCCAAGCTGCGCCAAACACAAGACAGACGTCATCTAATAGACATACACATAAGGAAAGTTTTACTGACACAAGATAAGAGAAATACACCCAGAGTAAGTTACAGGAATCGAATCTGTGACACAACTCTAAGGTTACTAGCGCAGAGCGTCAATCAACTGAAGCACGGCGGCTTCACCTTTGCTCTGGGACTGATGGGTAAGTAGTTGAACTTACGTCGCACTGGAGCAACACAATGGACTATTGACGACGGTCCGGGATCAATCCTGAATTGAAAGATCCGAGGATAGCACCTTAATTTTGAACCTCGGTCAGATGACGATATAACTAATGGAAAACTTAACATAACTAGCAAAAATATTATCTGAATGTTCAATTTAAGAAAGGGTTGTGTTTTAATGAAATGCCATTATTTCATTGTGATTTGTAGTGAGTAGAAATTATTGTCTTCATTGGAGTTTATTGTTTATTAGAGTTAACCGAAATGAAATAATTATCCGTCAAATGCTAAAAATTTTTTAAGAATTTGTCGAACATTTACTTCTACTCGTTGAATAAAATATTGAGTTGCGGTTCTTAAGTATTCCTGTAATGACTTGTAGTTAATGTGGTCTGGTAGTCGAGTGGTTAGCTATTAGGCCTAGATGAACAGGTCCTGGGGTCGAATCCAAGAGAGGATAGTTGTCTGTCTTGTGTTTTGTGCAGTATGGCTCATTGCGGCCCTTGCGTCATTAAACCCAATCTAACCAACCAGACAAGGATGTTTGTAGTCGTTCGGAATCCACTTCAAGGAGTAGGTCCCAATCTAAAGAGATCTCGTTCGGCATAAAATGACCGTAGAGCGACAAACAAGGCCTAAATTAATCTGTGGTTGCAGATTGTGCAACGATATCTATCTAGCGAATTTCATCTTATTCCGCAGTCTATTTTAAGTGGAACACAATAGCTGAATGCAAACAAACAAAACGCATCCTATCAATTTCAAGGCTAAAAACGGCACTACTGTTAAGTTTACCACCCAATATAAATCACGCCATATCATCCGCAAACATGCTGTATCATCCGCATGTCAAGTTCAACGATCGATATCTTTTTTATCTCCTCTCTCCTCCAGCGGCAATGATATAATTTCCACTCATAGGATAACAAACTCGACGTTTCATTTCTTCTGATAGAGAAAATGAACACAATACTTCCTCCCCGCTGGTTTCATGGCTATGCCAAAAAAAGCACACGCGAGTGCTAGTGTAGCACCCACTCTGGGGTGATTCAGCTCTTGCCCCGTCCCGTGCGGTACAACCCCTACATTTAGCCTCTATCAAACAAAGAATTTTTGGGAGGGATATTAACGGGCCTACAATGGAACAGCGCGTTAGTGGGGGGACACCGAGGGTCTGAAGAGTAGTTCTAAAATCCTTTGGATATATGGGTATTAATATGTGGTTTATAATAGGGTGAAGAGAAAAGTCATCAATCGCAGAGAAAACTTGTCCAAGAACATTTGCTTATAAAATGCATAAATAAACCAGGCGATCTGCAGAGTTTTTACTTCTGCTGTCCAAACGCTCTCGAAATTACCTTGAAATGTTGTTTATCGCCGACGTTTGGTGTTTAATCTGGTGTTGACCAATCAACTATTATACAGGAATTCGGAATCCATTCTTTAGAATTTTTATAGACGAATTGCTAAAATTGTATTAGAAACAAGCCAACTGACATCACGTTCAGAATACGTACAGGAAACATCACCGCGGGAACACTGCCACCAGTTGATAGAAAATGCTTAACATGCAAACTTTTATATTTATCTCGAGTTTATTACTTTAATGTAGAAAATAGAACGAGTTTAAAGGAGTGAAACTTTAAAACCTACCCTCTTCACAATTTCAATTATAAAATAAATAAAATGTATTCGAAATTTTTAGAAAATAATATTTTTTCTTTAAAATGGCGTGATTACAAAATTTTCCCTGGCACATTTTTTTCCAATGTCCAACCACTGACCTCTTCGATCTTCAACACTACAAGGGGTGAACTGACGGCTACTTGTAAAGGTGGTGGGTTCCCAGTGAGTGAGCCGCCGCTTCTATTCCTAACAGATAATTACCAACGTCCATGCGCTTATAAACCGGGATTCGAACTCGGGACCTACTGGATTGTAGATGAAAGCTCTAGCACTATGAGAGGCATTTTCTATCAAGCTAAATGTGGTAGTGTTTCTGCGGCGGAATGTGTTTCTTGAACTTATTCCCAACGAGACGTCACTTGGCTTGTTTTTCAAGTACGATTTCAGTACTTCGCCAACAAAAATTCTAAAGAATGAATTTGATGTGCTGGTCGATTGGTCAACGCCAATTGGCCTCCAAAACGGTGATGAATTACATTTTAAGGTAACCCCGTTAAGTATCATTAAGAGTATTTGGACAGCGGAAGTAAAATCTTCGCAGACAGTCTGGTTTGTTTGCAATGAAAATCCCTTTCATATCAGTTAGGCGGCAATTTTCCTTCTGATATCTTTCCTTCTTTCCTTGAATTAGAAATACGTTGTCCAGTTTCAGACGCCAAAATAGTCTCCAATTTTCAGCCTCATTTTTATTTCGCATTGCAAGATATGATAAATATGGTAAAACTATTCGATGCCACGATGGTTTTTTTTATCAGCAATGGAAACAAGTGCATCATCTTTTTTAAATGTTTACGAATGTATGAGCACAAAATCATCTCTTAATCTACACCTTTCTTACGGTCCTACCTACCTACCCTTTTCGAATACTTTTCATAAAATATCGGGCCGCGGTAGCCCAGTTGGAAGTGTATCGGATTAGCAATCGAAGGGTTGCGAGTTCGAGACTCGGTTCAGCGAAACATCGGGTACACGGGGGATGGTGCACGTTAAATCTGTCGTGACATCCGATGTCCTCACTTCGGAGTGGTGTGGATGTTTGGAGAGTGGGGTGCAGCTCAGGTGTTGTTCTCGTCATCTGACAGAGGTTTAAAATTACGAGGCATTGTCCTTGGATCTTTCCCTCGTGAGTAATCCCGGACCGTCGCCAATAGCCCGTTGTGTTGCTCCAGTGCGAAGTCAATTAACTGCCCTACCCTCATAAAACATCAAAAAGGTTTTTGAATAAAATACAAAAAAACTTGTAAGAACACACACATGCTTTTTAAATTTCAAAACTTTAAATACAAGAATTTTTTTTCAAATCCAAGTAATCCACAATCGAAACTATGCCTGATATTGAAATAAATAGTTGAATACAAATTCGATTACATTAAAAAACGAGCACTGTTGTTTAGTTCCGTTCCGTAACAGCACACAAAGGTCGCAGGTCAACCGTCTGAAGCAGACAAATGAAGTACCCCTAATAAAACCATAGCCCTAATTTAAAGTAACCAGACATCAAAAGAGAGGCATTTATCTATGCTAACGGCGCCCGGGAGTCCCATTCCAGTTCCAAGAGGATCCTTTGTCCAAGGAAATCGTTAAAAGATCATCTGACAGGTATCACGTTTTCAGTGATATATATGGACAGTATTTATATGCCAACTCTCAACGATGCCAAAATGAAGCTTCGAGCGTTTGAAAGCATATCTGGGCTTTTCGAGTATTCCAGACAGTGCAATACCATTGCATAATTGCTCTAGTTTGAAACTGATTTAAATATAGAATAACAGTTCACCACTTGTTTTGAGCAATTTGGGGCTGGAATTTACTGAATGCGTGCGATTTGATTTCCAACAGAAAGTGATCAAATTCATGCGATGATAACTATGTCTGAATTGTCTTTTCACTGCCGCGTGCTTCTTATATGATCGATAAATTTTTTAAAAGTGATAACGTTGTGGTTGAGCTACCTTCTAACGAATACAAAGCGTTATTGTACCGTATTTTCCCGTTAACTCCTTACTTCTAATGTATGAAACGCAAGTCTTGGACTTCGCAATGGGATTTCTATTTTCGAGTCTTTTTGTCCAAGTTTTGTAAGTCATTTTTTAACTGACAGTTTGACCTTTAGTCTACTTGAATTGTATATCATCTCTTAACCACGACATACATGTTTCCATTCAAGATCTGTGTTTTCATTACTATCGAAGTAAAAATATAGAAACTATCACAATATTTTTGTTTAAATGAACAGCTTTCTCTATTGCAATTCAAAGTAATGTCAATATTTTTCCTCGCTGGTAGAAAAAGAAAATAACAAAAACACATGCGCTCATCATCATGAGATTTCAAACACATATGAGGTGAATTTATCCCACTAAAAGAATTAACTTACAATGCAATGGATAAAAACATTGTAACGCTGCTCTACCATAAAGTTCGTTTTGGTAGACAAAGTTGCACTGTCTTTCATGCATTGGTCCCAGTTTTGTAAGTCAGTTTTCAACTGATAATTTGACTTTTAGTCTACTCGAATTTTATCTCTAAACTACGCAATACATGTTTCGATTCAAGATCTGTTTGTTCATTGGACGTTGACTGATAACGGAGTGATTATGAACACATGCACTTTCAAAAACAAGTTATACGGAGCCCCTAAAAAAATTCAGACAAACTTCAATGGATGATCCACGATGAATAGGAGGCCGTCGTAGTTTAGTGCTTTTGCCCATTGCGCTAGCAACCTGCGAGTTGTAGGTGGAGCAGGTTCGATTCCTCCCTGGGTGTATTTCTCTCTTCTGAGTCAGTAAAACTTATTTCGTGTGTATGTATGTCCATTGTTTGACGTTGTCTGTCTTATTCTTGGTGCAGCATGACCAAATATGGCCCTTATGCCATAAAACTTAACCAACCACGGTGAATAGTTCAATTGCCAATGCGATGCTAATCACTTCCAACGATTGTTTGAAGCTCTGTGATAACAAATCTGCCATTGCTTGACCGCGCATGCTTTCACGGTTTCACGTACCTGGAAAGCTATAAACTACTGGCAGCATCTGTCGAATTGAGCCACTCTAAAATCTGGATGGGGAGTAATGTAGTGAACGTACCCACTACTACAAAAATTAGTTTGCAATACAGTAGTATATATTACAGTGTCTCAACTCCACCATGTACTTTTTCTTGGGGGCGATGGTTGATTGGGTTTTATGTTGCAATAGTAATATTTGGCCACCCTGGGGCAAACACAGACAGACAACATCAAGTAATGGACATACACACACAAGGAAAATTTTACTAACACAAAAGAGAAATACACCCAAGGAGGAATCGAAACTGCGCCGCCTACAACTCGCAGGTTGCATACCTACTAAGCCACGTCGGCCCTCTTTGTGGGCGAAGTTGCACTGTCTTTAACACGTCTTGTAAACACATCCAAATATGCTTTATAGGATATTGTCTGGGATATATGAATTCCTCATCCTCGGAAAATGACGAATTCTATTCTTCGAAACCTTTGCTGCAAATGTCGCTTGTCTCTCTTGATATTGTTTCACGTCTAGGTGTGGATACTTATGAAAAATATGTCTGCTTTTTGAAATATTTAATCTCAAAACCTAATTTTGTAGAGGGGCCCAGAATGTTCCCCCAACACGAAGCATTTCAGAAATTTCTTCAGTGTGGCACAATTTAAGGTTAATTGTAAATAAAAAAGTTTTTCATGTAATACAACTCATTGGTCCTCGAAGAACTGTTAATGGTCGGCAAACACAGAGAAAAAATAATTACTTACGTCTCTGCAATAAAAGTCAAAATGCAGTCAACTTACCTGAAAAGAAAGAAAAAAATGCAATAAAAACATTTGTTCAATCAAAGTGATGCATTCAAACAAAATTTTATTACAGCTCTATAAATGCAAACTTAACTACGAATTGTATTATTTATAGAAACGCATAATTTTAAAAAATACCCGACTCATTACGTAAGTGTGATAATAAATTCAAAGATAATATAACATTCCATGAACAACTATTACCTTTCGTAAATCTATAAGCGAATATTATGCATCGCAAATATGAATTAGAATTTCTTCATAAAAAGAAAAGCTTTTTCAAAATGCCATTGTTTAGCTGACATGAGAAACTGCGAGAAAGCATAGACGTACAGCGGTAGAACTTTTTCATTGTTCTATCCGATCAAGGGGTTTTTACTTTAATACTAATATGAATATCTTAACTGGTCCGATGGTGTCGAATATAATAAATGTTTAGAACTCGTACATTCTTGAGTTTTGAAAATTGTTCATACATTAGAATGCCTTTCAAAAGAATTATGAGCATTGTTATCAGATTTGTGTGTGTTTATGTGTAATTGGAAGAACTATCCGGCGTTGCTCGGATTGAATTGGTTAAAAGTTGATTGAAAGTTATCTGAAATAGAGATAACTTTTCTCTGTCATAGGAAAGTTCAAGTATCATAAAAAATGCAAAGAAAAAAAATAAGTGAGCGGAGAATAATTTTTTAAACTTCACTGATATTTTTATAGCTTCTACAATTTACTTTGGACGAAATTCGTATGGGTGCTTTGTCCATCCATATAATCCATTTCACATACTACATCGCACTATAGTATAAGACAATACTACAAAAGTTGATGGTGAGATTACACAAATCGATTTTGAGTTTGAGAGTGATTGTGAATGCCGTTTAAGTTCATTTCCTGTAAAAATGACAAATTTACAGCGTATTATTGCAGCCAGGTTTCATATCAATATTTTTTTGTCTAGTAGCACTCTTGCACTAGGAATGCGATATTTCCGAATTCCACCATCATTATGAAAGGCTGACAAATCATATTGATACGATTTATTCATGACCAATTTCTTTTCAAGCATATACATTTTTTCTTGAATATTCCATTACGCTGGGAAATAACAGCTTGCTTTAAAATTAAATTTCTTCCGTACAGACGAAACAAAGTTAATCGATTACAATTTTTCAAAAACGTAAGGTCAATTTTACAGCATTTTCAAAAGAAGAAAATCAATGTTTTAAACGAATATTTGAGATAGAAGTTGCATAAGAATAGCTTCAACTCGAAAACAACCTCGATCTTCGGTCACTTAAGACAAGAAAAACAGTAAAGATTTATATTGTTTTATTTCTTATCCAAGATCAGCAACGTTTTATTTAAAATTTGCTTTATCCCAACTGGTCTTCTAAATCGATTCTTTGTGGAACATTTTTTATTGCCATTTTCATCATTCTAAATAGGTACGTGATTTCAAAATGGAAACCACGTACCTATTTAGAATAGATGTTGTTTCTTTACTATAAAGTACAGATTTCAATGCAATCCAATAATATAATTTGAAACTTGAAAATGAAATGTAAGTTTTACTGATTTTAATTGCTTATAATGGAAACCTAAGTCAAAATTTAAAAAAAATCTTTGAATTAAAACATATGTTTACGCGTTTTATTTTAACGAACTTAATTTAAAATAACTGTATTTTAGCGTTATCCTCTTTTTATCGTTTCAAAGTAAGACATTACCGTCTTAATTTAAAAGGCTTAGTTTTGTATTCTTAATTTATTTTTATGAAATGGAATTCTGCAAATCATTATGTATTGAATCAATGATTTTTAAGTAAAGTTGGTCGAGATACACATCGCCAAGAAATGAACCCATCTTTAGCGATATTTTGCACGAAATAAATAATTCATTACAAAATTAGAAAATGAAACATTAATTTTTGGCGTTCTCAGATATCAAGTAACAAAATAACACTTTTATTATCAGTGGGTTTTCGCTTACGCTTTTCGCTTTAAATAGATTAATTTCCTTGCAAAATGTAAGTTATGCATAATTGAATGCCTTTAATTATTTCATATCATTAGTTAAATTATTATAAATTATTGATATTTTGAAAAGAAATAAAAATAAGTTCAAACGTAAGTATTAGAATTTAAATTCTTTAAACATAATTTTTTGAAACAAAACTTTTTCTAGCAATGCTGTTAAACAATCATCTGGTTGCGTACCGTAATCATATTTCTACTGGGATTTCGAATTGTTTTTAGCTTCCTCTACACAACCTAGGACAAATAGAACGGGGTTAATTGTAGTCTACGTTACCCGCAGGGTTCTAAGCAATACCAAATTTGGTGGGGATTGGTCAAACGGTGTTGATTTGTATAGAGAATAGACAGACGCCAACTCTGCTTTATATATAAAGATTAACACTATCTCCAGTTTGTGGTACAAATACTAATGGAAGAACATATGAGTTCTCCGAAAGTTGTTTTAATCTCATTCTTATTAGAATGTATGGTGTATGATGTGGCAACTAGGTTTAATCCAGATGTACTTTCAATGATAACAAAAATGAAATATATTTTACTATCAAATATATTATGTAAGCAGAATTTTAAGTTTAGCAAATCAAAAAATTTCTTACTTTCTAAATAAAAATGTAATTTTTTTCTACACCCTGTTTCTCTGCATGTATATTTGTGTTTAACATAAGCAAACATATATTTATTAATAACTATAATTTTAAATATTTATGTTGTTCAGAAACTCACTTCCAAATAACTCAAAGTTAATTTCAATACACTTAACGTACTAAAATTCGCTTTGAGTATTCATTGAATTTTCTTTGAATACGTATTTTTAACAAATTACATTTTTTTCCAATACATATTTTCAACCAACTAACATTTTACCAATACGTATTTTTAATCAAGTATTAATTCAGAATAAAAGTCTGTAAGAAAGTCTCCATTTTAGTAGTGAAGACAATTATTTGTAATGAAGACAATTATGTAGAAACTATGATACATATTTTCCTAAATATCCTATACATTAGCACGATACTCCCCAACTGAAATTTTTAAAATTAGCATAGATCTAGAGAGTTATGTATTGTCATGGTAACCAATCAGATAGACCACCGTTTAAAACTGATTGCTATTTGAATCAGCTAATGACGGGAGAAAATGCATCCAGTAATGATTAGTTATGATATTCGTCCTATCAAACGTAATTCAAACTGAATAATTACTCTCGTTGAAACGAAGAGCCTAATTATCCATTCCCAAAATTACTAACTAAAGATAATATTCAAGCGTTCGATGAATGTGTGTTTCCGAAATTGCACCATATCAAAGTTTTTTAGATGATTGATTTGGACAAATGTAGTTCTCCATTTGAAATGGTGAATTTCACATTAGTGATGATCACATTACAAATGCTTAAGAATGAAATATTTGAATATCTTTTAAAAACACGAATTAATAGAATTTCCTGATAATGTAATATTTGAGAAGAAAAATGTTAACCATCACAGACATTCATTCAAAACACATCATGCATACTTATTCGTTCTTCAAACGACTTCAAATTTAATTATCTCCGCTACAAACAGATTTTTCATATAGTTAATACATTGTAATGGGATACAAGATTGATTGAATGAGAATATTCTATGCTTAGTTATTGCTTTAAATTTGTGAGTATAAAACGCATTGAAACTCAAAATATACCAAGATATGGCAAGTAAAATCCACACTATCTTTTGTTGCATTACAATAGTATTCATTCGTATAAGAGTTGTGGACGCAATTTATTTTAATTTTCTGAATTCTGATATAGTTTGCTTAGAATGAAAAATGAATGGAATGATACTATGAAGAAGGGTTATCAAGGATGCTTGTGTAAATAAAAGAGGAACTATTTTTAACAAGTCTACAAATTTTAGCATATGCTGATGGTATAGATACAATGGCAAGATCTACAAATAGGAATCTTTCCTAGCATTAGAAAAAGGCTGCAGGAAAAACGAAACTAAATATAAATAAAGAAAAAACAAAATATATGTATTGTAGAAAAAAGGAAACCCTGTTAATATATTTGAAATTGAGAAAAATAAATTTGAATCTGTAAAAAAATTTAAATTACTTGGGATCTCAAATTGGACGTCATAATGAGATTGACCCTGAAATCAGGAAAATAATTATTATGGATAATCACTGTTTCTATGGGCTAAGAAGCCAGTTGAAATCTCTCCTCATCAAAAGAAAAACAAAAATCCTGCCGTACAAAACTCTTATAAGACCAGTGTTAACCTATGCCTCTGAAACAGGGTCATTGACAGCAAAGGAAGAGAAAGATTTGGCAATTTTTGAAAGGAGAGTTTTGAGGGCCATCTTTGGTGTTGGCCTTGATAATAATATCTGGCGAAGGAGATACAATTTTGAATTATACAAACTTTTTGAAAATAAAGACAGTAAAATTTGTAAAATTGAACAGAATGAGATAGGCAGGTCATCTTTTGAGAATGGATCCAGAGAGAACGCCATTGAAAGTTTTTAATGCAGTCCCTTTTTGTGAAAGACAAAGGGGTAGACCAAAAAAGAGATGGAGGGACTGTCTGGATTCGGACTTTGATGCCTTGAAAGTCAAGAACTGGAGATCCATGGCTGGAGAGAGGTTAGTCTGGGCAAAACTTCTGAAGAAGGCCAAGGCTCACAAGGGGCTGTCGTATAAACTATGATGATGATACTATGAAGATGGGAAATATCGACGACTAAGGAAATGCCTAAGCTCTCCCTCCATTTTGAATAAGAATAAATAAACTATATAACGTCCAATTTATGGAGTTGTATAGTATAAAATATTAAAATGAAAATTATAATCTTTTAAGTTGACAGCCATGTTAAGCTTTCTCTTCCAAGTCTTTTCAGCCCTTGGGTAATCTTAGCCCTTGAATTGTTCCAACGCATGAAGAAACAAGCCTTAAGGTAGAATAAATCAAATAAAATATATTTATCTTAATTTCAGGTATTAATGACTTATTAATTACGTAAACAGCAAAAGCAACTTCATTAGTTAAAGTATGAATTATACAGGGATATTTGAAATTCCGTGGCCAAACTTTAAAAGGTATTGGGGTGCACTAAAATAATTTTTTTTTGTCAAATCATGTATGCCCGTAAGTGTTGCCCATAGGACGCTTGTTTGGCTCGCTTGCAAATCGTACTGATTTTCTTGCACTTGAGCATTACACGAGCATTACACGAATTTCGATATGACTGACATGCATTTAACGTAGGGAACAGAAAAGCTGCTCAAAGATTGTACAGTGAATGCTTTCCTAATAGACGAGTGCAGAATCGTCAAACATTTGACAGATTGCACCACCAGCTGTGTGAAGAGGGAACATCTCATGTCATGAGACATGATGCGAGTTGGTCGAGAAGTTCGAGCTCTCCGAGAGATAGAAGATATTCTAAGCGAGTAAGAGAGAAATTCGGGCATAAGCACGCGAGCCGTTGCACGTTTTTCCTAGGTGTGTTCAATTTAACGCATGGGGACTGAAGTGTTCCGGTTTCACGCAGGACCCAAACCACTCTGGATAATGTGCACTTAAAACGGAAAGAATCAATGGCCTAGAGACCTTGGCTACGGGAATGTGCGACAAAAAGAATTTTCGACAGGGATGACATTCCCACGCAATTGAGAAAAGAATATAAACCCAATTACTCATAAAATCACACTTAGCTTTGATCAAACAGTTTATCCTCTCTCGTTGATGACAACTTCCCCTTTTATAAAATAAACTGTTTTGGTCTTTTGCCAGATCGAGGAAATATAAAAAGTATTTATGAATTTTCCAAAACTACATATATAACATTACTCATCAAAGATTATTTTTGGACTGTCGAAAAATCTATAAAACAATATCTGCTGCGACATAACTTTGAAAATAAAACTTATAGTTCATCCACAGAGAACAAAACAATTCTTGCCTTACTTGAAGATATTGAAGAGAGGAAATTCAATTTGACGTGTGTGTGAGCCTAGAAATTCCCAAACGCCTGCGTTGAAACGCTGTAATTCTTGAGTGGGTCATACGTCAACGGTTTCAGAACCAATTCCAACGGTTTTAGTTTAAAAAGTTATTTTCTTAAAAAAGTATAATTTCATACAAAATTCTAGTAATTTATGATCTGATATATTTCACACAATCCAAAACATATGCCCCCTTGTGACAGAAAATCTCCTGTACCTTTTTTGATTTTTGCCCGGAAGGTTGCCGTAAATTTATCAAGGAAATGAAATAAATCTTTTACAAAAGTAATTGTGCTTTAAAACCCATAACACTTGGTTGTATTGGGTTTTATGTTATAAGGGTCATTTTTGATCAAGCTGTGTCAAACACAAGACAACCTCAAGTGATGTATATACACACAAGGAAAGTTTTACTAACGTAGAAGAGAGAAATACACTCAGGTAAATTACAGGAATCGAAGATTCGCAGGCTATTAGTGCATTGGGCAAACCCACGATGTCACAGTGGCCCCACAGCACTTGAAGAATCCTTTAAAGATATTTGATTATTTGTTTCTTTCGTATATCCATTTAAAGAAGTTTTGAGAAAATAATTCTGTTAATAAGATGGCATTCATGATTTCGTTCTTTGAAATAGAGAAGTAAAACTTCATACTGCAAACAAAATCTCTTGTTATACGTTAGCCGGAAATTCTGAAACGCGAAACTAGTCTTGCAAAAACCCTTAATTTACTTTAAGTAAGATTCTCTCTAGTCAAGCACTATATCTACGCTCCCTCTTCCATTACTACCAATGCTTCGAAACATAAACCATCTGTATTCAATAGCACATTGTTGTCACAACCCAAGCCGTTTTCAATTTATAGGTCCAAATGTTCCGGAAAAGGTCACAAAATTTAGCATCGGGAAAAGACCATTTTTGAAAGATATTCAATTCCACAAAACTTTGACCAAACCCAAATAAATTTCAGGAAAACCTCTCGGGAGAAAAAAAACAATCCATATTTTTCCGAAAGCAAAGCCATCAGTAATGCGATAAAACGAAAGTGCCCGCATTGGAACTCAAGGCAGGCAACGGGAGATGTAAAAAGGAAAAGAAAATAAGAAAATGGAACATAGCACCCTTGTGCGCCCATCGCTCAGCAGTAGCAAAGCGGCACAAGGTTTTTCAGTTTTTCAAAAAAATCTGTCTCCTATCAAATAGCCATTACGGAAGACTTTTCCCAAACGGGAATGAGAAATAAAGGAATAAAAATATGTTCGAAATATTCTCTATTTTTTTCAAAACGTGGTCATTTTTCAGTAGGGGAAACAAAGAAATGTCAAGTGGTGAAAGTGAAAAACACAAACAGACAAATGGTCGCCAATAGGATCGCCAAAAGTTTTCTGGTCGGGCGCCAGGGGAGTTGAACTGCTGCCAATTCATGTATTTTAATAGAGCTCTAGAAAGAGAAGTTTTATTGGAGAAGATTGTTTATAAAGTGTACAAGTACGTCTTGGGAGGACTCTCTTGAAGAAGACGGCTTTAGTAGGTCGGTGGGTTGAATAATTGATTGCCGAGTTATTACTAATGATGGGAGATTTCTCTTCGGACGGAAAGATTTAACTCCTTCATCCTACTGCGATGCAATGAAAGAGAAGAGGATGGGAGGTTAATTTTCTTGTTTTCGTGACCAGTGCCAGACTTTTCATTCTCCTGCACACATGTATCTCACTCATCGCCTCTCCGACTATTATGTATTTAGCTGATTGTCGGACAAGTAGGCGGTTCGAAACTTCTGGAGAAAATAGACAAGTGGGCAAGTGTTTCCGTGTGTTGTATTCCATCCCCCACCTCCACATCTGCACTTCGGGACCTCATGTT
Source organism: Meta bourneti (assembly GCA_933210815.1). Taxonomy (NCBI): domain Eukaryota; kingdom Metazoa; phylum Arthropoda; class Arachnida; order Araneae; family Tetragnathidae; genus Meta; species Meta bourneti. The sequence goes on along the minus strand of OW119931.1, from coordinate 32,640,958 downwards.
ATAAACAAATATGCATCCCCAAGAACTCAACGGAAAATTTATATTTTTTCATAAAACCTTTCCCTTTTTCTTTAGGGGCCACGGTAGCCCGGTTGGAAGAGTAGCGGATTAGGAACCGGAGGGTTGCGAGTTCGAATCCAACCAAAGACCGTCGTGTACAAAGGGAGCCGGTGCATGCTAAATCCGACGTGGTCTCTTTGGCGTGGTTTGGAAGTTGAGAGCGGGGTGCCAGCTCAGGTGTTGCTTCGTCATCTGACCGTGGTTCAAAATTACGTGGTGTTTCCCTCTTTCCATTTGGGATTGATCCCGGACCGTCACCAATAGCCCGTTGTGTTGCTCCAGTACGACGTTAATTAAAATACCTACCTACCCTTTTTCTTTAGCTTAAATCCAGTATATATCTATTCTGGCCTTTTTTAAGTAAAGAGGAGAGCATTTGAATTTGCATAGTCCTTTTATAAATATCAAAAAAGCTAGGCCAACCCAAATCTTTTCGAGAAAATTTATGTAAAATTTTCAGGACTGCCAAAAAAAGTGATTGAAAATTTTTAAGAATGTCCCTTCTCAAACTGGTTTGTCAATATTTCTGACTAATCTAATGGTGTAAGCTCACGTAAAAACGCAATATACAGACGGAGTTCAAAGGTCGCGCTTTATTCTGAACATTCTAAACAATAGCCGCCTAGTAGAGTCATTTGCACCAAACAAAAACAGCTCCGGTGATAGGCATGATGAATTCTATTCCGTTTAGTCAGTTCCTGCAAGAATGCCGGAAGGGCTGATATAATTGGTAGTTAGGGAAAGTGTGGAACTGACCGTCAATCTTCGCCAAATTTCAATTACTGTGATTTATCTATGCATTTCGTTCTGGGAGCACATGCATTCATCAAGGAGACAGTAGATCCGATCAGACAGCTGACTCGTCTATTCATTAAGTGGTCTTTTTGCTGCAGTCTTCCAGTGATTCGGATGAATAGCCATTGATTTAGTGGTTACTAATTAGACGTTAGTTGTTCCTCTCCTCTGTTTCAGATCCGAAAAGTACTACCACGTAAAAGAGAATGTGCAAGTCATTGACTGGTTGATGATATAAAACAAAGTTTTAGCATCTGAAGCCCTTGAAAATTCCTGGAAATGAATTATTTTTCAAGGGTTCTGGGAAACCTTTAATTTCCTGGATTAAGATTCCTGAGGAATTAAAATGCACAAATGGATTCTTTTTATTTCAGTTCAGATTATTTTATTGCAAGAAAAATAATAATTAAAATTTCTAGAATGGTTTTAAAACTCATTCAGAAAAAATAAACTGGAACAAAAAAAAAGGAAAGCTAGTTCAAATGACCTCCAAGATGGTCCCACGAAGAAAGTTTTTCATTAATGTCAGTCAGAGAGATTTTCGATGAAACTTGAAAACTGCTATGATGTGGATGGAATATATTAAGAACTTAAGTCATGACAGCAAAGAGGAAGCTTCAGAGATGAAAACCAATATCCAATATCGTGCTATGAATGTAGTTTTTCCTGCATGTTTACAATAAATGCAGTTTCGAAATATTAGGAAACAAAAATACTTCTGTAAAACTCCTTGAAAAGGCCTGGAAATGTCTTTTCCAAAAAGTGGACGAGGTCTGGGAAAACATAAAGGAAATGGAATTTAGCCCAAACAACATTAGTGGTTGTCAAACTTTATTCCGTTGAATTAATAACACTTAACTTGGATACAAAAGACAGCACTATTTAAGATGAAAGCATATCCCATAAGAGGAGATTACATTTGAGGAGGGGCGATAAAATTCCTGTAACATTCGCGTGATTGAGTTAATCCTAACTGGGAAACTTCGCAAGGCTTAACTGATTCGAATGGCTTAGATAGTACGACATAGCCTGAGAATAAACCAGGACAATAATCTTTTCCCAGTACCTGATTTCTTTTCGCAAAGCAACAATGCAAATGTTTATTTTGCAGACAAAGTCCTGTTGCATTTGCAAAAATAAAAGAAGGTGAGGTAGCATCTATAAATAAAAACAACTTGAGAACAGGCTTTAAAAACGCCACTCCTAAATAAATCCTTCTTTCGAAAACTAAAGCGCTATCAGCTTTCAGACCCTTCTTTCAGGATTCGAAGAAGTTTAAATAACGCAGTTGTAGTCCACCCATAGGAGTGCTGCAGAAAGCTCTTTTATACCTTGATCTTGGGCGCTCTATTCTCCGCACGTGAGTCTGCTCATTTCGAAAACAAAACACGTATAAATAAGCTGGACTAGAATAATGTTCCTTATCTTTCAATGACGGGGCTAAAAACACGGCATTTCAGTTTTTTTCCATTCACTACCACCAAAAGGACTGATAACGCGGAATTCGCAGTACCGATTCAAGTCGAAAAATGACGTTAAGTGGACCCTTGTGCCATTCGGTTTTATCTTGACCCAACGTCGTGGAGCGGGAACGACGTTGTTATGGATTTTTATTTATTCATTTACTTATAAGCGGGACGTTGTGCTGACTTTGTGACAAGGGAACAGGCGCCATCGATTGCTTCCGTCGGGAGACTCAAGTTGGACGGAGAAGTAATGGACATTGAGGTTGTGGAATTGGAAACTATAATTTGTACTTTACGGGGGACTCTTATGCCAAAGCCGAGTAATCACTGATGAGGTTTGAAATTTACCGATGTTCTCAGTGCCGATAAATTACCTACGGAAATTCTCAAAATCTGTTTTATTTTTCCTTAACGGAGGCACCGACGGTTACAGGACTTAAATCAGGGACTGGTTCCGTATTACAGCATTCAATGAAAAACAAAAGGATAGTGTAAAATATCAATACTTAGTTAATAGTTATTAGCCGACCCATATTGGTCTAGTGGTCATGGTTCCTGGATTGAAAGGTTCTTGGTTCGAATCCGGGAGGTTAAGACAGGAATGTTTTCCCGTTGAGAATGAATTTGTGGCCTCTCTATAAGCCGGTTGTACCTAGATTGTGAGGATGTGTGTGTAGTGCGACGTGTACCACGGTAACGCTAAGTGGATCACGAATCCGCCCTTGTAGTGCCATAACGATTAAGTTCAATTGACCAGGCTATTAGCAAAAAGTTAATAGTTACTTCATTACAGAAGAATACGCGCAACATAATGATTACATATTCAGGTGGATATTTGAATTTTGACCACATTCAAGTCGAGGTTATTAAAACAAAGTCTGTGAGGAATTTCCCAATGCAATGTCTAAACTCAAATTACGATTTGAAAAATTTACATAAAACGGATCCAGAAAAATATGAATAATTCAAGAGCTGTTTATAAGAATTTCTACTTCTGAGTTAACTCTGAATTTTAAAACAAATTTAGCATTACTTGACGGCATTATCTCCCACATTGCTACTGACGTGTTACAATATAAATTGATCCCTAAAATATTATTAAAACCTATAAAGAAAATAAAGGTAAAACCTAAATTATTAATCTTTATCGTCATTGCTAAGAAAACCAATAACGATGATTCCGTAACGGTAATTTTAACCAATTAAAAAAATTTATAGACTCTAATTGAAATCCTAAATAAGGATCCAGTTTTATGGAAACAAGTAAAATTCACCCAAAATATTTCTTATAACCAGGACATAGATCATGAAGTCTATTCATCTTCCCAAATGCATAAGGCATCTACCATTTTGACGTATTTGAGGAAATGCATTCTTCAGCACACAACTCAATATCAATCATCCTAGGCAACCGTAATCAATAACAAATACCACCACACATCTGTAACACAAGCATTTCCGCCGCAAAACATCAAGAAAACAGCCTAAGCCGAACCTAGATTGTCGATGGAATAACAGCACGACAATGGCATAGACACATGAGAACGCTTTGTCTGTTTTCGGGAAATAGACAGTTGCACATTATATATCGTATCTTGGACTATTGTGTTCCTTTCGTGATGTTTATTTGTTTTCAGGAAGAAAATGTAAGCCATAATAATTATTAGCGTTCATAACATAATAGTGGATAAAGGATGAATAGAAGTTAATAATTGAGGGAACACGCAATTGACAACACTGGTAAATAAAGTAAGGACGACAGTCTTATTCGATTGCTAAAACAAAACTCACTAAGCTGCAGTCTTTCAAGAAAATTAATTGCAATGAGTGTAAATAGTCATTCTCCAAATTACTAGGTAAGCAATGTATGCACTCTAATAAAAATAAGGAAATATTGTTTTTGTAATAGATATTTGAAAGCACAAAATATCTCTTATAAAAGAAGTATTAAAAGTTATTTGAAGTGTTCGAGTCACGTTAGTATCATCTTTTGTAGTTTTGTCATACAACAGGGTCCGATGTATGAGGAATGAATTATATGGATGGATATAGAATGTTAACGATTTGCGTCTAAAGTGAATTGCAGAAAATATAAAATTGTCGAAACTGTGTTTTAAATTATTTTCCAGAAGTTTCAAGTTTCCAATTTTCTGTAGGTAGGTATTTTAATTAACGTCGCACTGGAGCAACACACGGGCTATTGGCGACGGTCCGGGATCAATCCCAAAGGGAAGGACCGAGGACAACGCAACGTAATTTTGAATCACGGTCAGATGACGAGGCAACACCTGATCCGGCACTCCACTCTCCAAACTTCCACGCCACGCCAACGTGAGGACATTTGAGGCCACGACAGATTTAACGTGCACCAGCCCCCTTTGTACACGACGGTCTTTGGTTGGATTCGAGCTCGCAACCCTCTGGTTGCTATTCCGTTACTCTTCCAACCGGACTATCACGGCCCTGCAATTTTCTGTAAAAAAAAGAAAAGTAATTATTCCAATTACTTTTTCAATTTACAGTTAACCGATTCAATCCGATTAGTATTTAACTAGCCAAATAATTCTGCAAGTAAGATACTAAAATTCAAAGGGGGCAATTGCAAGAAGTGCACTTATAAATGGAAAAAAATTCGCTTATCGCACAATTCCGTTAGAATATGTTATTTATACACAGTTAGTGTTAATATCTTATATTCAATAAAATCCTGATCTGAGGGAGCAGAAATAAATTTTGGCTAATCTCGCACAGCTATTGTTTTTACGTCGTGAAACACCGTATCCCCTTATTCTATTGTTTCCGAAGTCAGGAAGTTTGACAGAGATAACCAGGGCAGTCCTAAAAAGAATGAAAGTTCTTTTTTCGAAACAACTTGTTTCCTGCTCAACCCGCTGGTCGAGAAGGGATATCCGCAATGTTGCTCAAGAACACAAGTTATCGTACTGAGTTTAAAAACTATTAAACTGAATTTAATTTCTTTCTCAATCAGGAATCGATGAATACATTAAGATCGTCCACGTTGACGGCTCAAGTTTGTGAAATATTATTTTATGGAGTTTTCACAAGGATTATGGAAGTGTTTTCCAAGTAAAGAGAAAACTCAACTATTTTATCAAAAGCGTCATTTTTAAATCAAAATTAAAGTCTATGCACACAGCTACTTGTGTCATAAAGCAAGTTACTTGTTTGTGTTCATAAGAGGAGTAACGAATTGAAGTTTTTCTGCAGTTCTTACAAAGTAATTAATTTTATTTAAAAAAAACCAGTCCATTCCAAGGGAAGCTCTACAGAATTATGTGATGGGGACAGGAGTAGAGCATTTTCTATATTTCTTCTCGTCTGGCCATCTAGTGCCAAAATACTTTATAAAGTGTTTGAACTAAAAGAATAAAAATGCCTTGTTTCTCAGTGATTACAATAAATATGAAACAATTACATGCGAGAGAACTGCATGATTGCTAATTCGATAATTTTGAAACGCTGAGCGGAATTCTTTTGTGCCTGACTTCGAGCGTTTTGTTGAATTTAAAATAATTTTATCAGCTTTTATTAATTGCTCACTTTTTTATGTTAAACTAAAATAAAAGGACATTTTGTGTCTATTTCAGGTCGTAATTACCCTAGTACATGCAAAAAAAACTGAGGTGGGTGAATTTTGTGGTATACTGTTGATAAAGAAAGGTTTGGTTTAGTGCTCCGATTTAAAGTATGAAAAGAAAGGTTTGTTTATTAAGGTTTTATGGCGCAAGGTCCAAAATAGGACAATCACGTAGCTAAACGAAATGTTTGACTACAGTATAGTTTCTTAAAGCCGACCGATCGAGCTGTTGGTCGGTGTGCTGCCTTCTAGGGTTGTCAAGGTGCTGTCTTCCGAAAAAGATTGTCTTTAAAAAGGGAGCGTTTAGCCAAAATGTTTGGAAAATTAGATGTAAAGAAAAACCGTTTGACAGAGAACTGAAAATATCTTTTCATTTTTTGAAGACAATTTTTAGTTTAAATATTGGAAAACACTACAAAATTGTAATCCATTGAAATTTTGATAACTCATATTGTCGTAAAGAACAAGATTGGTTAATGAACTTTACTAAGATTGTTTTATAAACATAATTCAATATAAGATTTCGCATTAAAACGCATTGTTTCGAGCATAAATTGAGCGAATTCAAACGAAAGTTCTGCCAAAACCTGGTTGTGTAACACTATTTTATGCACCCCATGTTTGAAGTCAGCCACATCGCATGGGGATATCAAAAACAAATTGCGATGCAAAACACTTTCTGCATATTCGGTTTCCATAATGCATATGCGAACACGTTTCTCTGACAATTCAATCCCATTCCCCAAATAATAACAGCGCAAAGAGAGAACCTTGCGCGAACGATAACATCGTCACCGTTCCAATCCAGGCCGCATTAAGGGGGATGATAGCATTAAAAATTTAACGGAATATTTCACGTCCATGCCAATATTTCGGGCGATGTCGTAGGGTGTGGCTGATAAAAGCATTTCCCGCTCCTCTGGCAGGGCCTCAGAAAAGCATTTCCGCTATTATTTAAGAGGATTTCCAAGTCAATCCTGCGGCAGTTCCACAGAAATCCATAATGGGACAGCGTAGGAAATTATCCTTGAGACCTTGACAAAAATAGACTACAACATAAGCCCCTGAAGCCGTGATATGGGGATGGAGAATTCGATGAAAAGAACGAATTCACCTCAGTGAATTTAAGCAACGAACCGCGACTATGTCAAAGTATACCTCAAAATAAAAGTAGTACATTTAGTAAAAGCAGCCATCAATTTTAAAAATACATCCTTAGGTGTTACATTTTTCTTTGTGGTTGCTTTTGCCTAGATTACGTTTGATAAAGACTCGTTATCAGTTTCAATAAAGCAAGAGTATTGGAAATAGGACTGGAAAATAGAAATAAATCCCAATTAAGCAAATGCATAGAGTAAAGAGCTAATCAAAGGCTGACGTAAACAATTTATAAAGTAAAAATTCAAAAGTTATCACTCAATATAATATATAAATAAGAATGAGAGAGAAAGTGCTACCATTATGTCAGTAACATTCCCCAACAGAACGTTTCCGATACTCTAATTTTAGAAACCAAGCAGTCTAACTGGTATTGTGATCAATGCGTTTGTCTGCCATCCAGTAGGTCTCGGATTCAAATCCGGGTTTGCAAGCTCAGGGATGTTAGTAATTGTACCTGTTAGAGAAACCGCAGCTTGCACACTGGATGCTCCTTCACAAATAGCCCAGTTCATCCCTTGCAGTACCGAAGGCCAGATGTCAGTGGTCGGGCATTAAAAATTTTTCTTCAGAAACCCATTTAGGTTTTTTAGTCGCGTGAATTTTATTCTTTGATCAACGTAATCCAATTCGCCATTCCCCTTACTGTTTACTCCGTTTTCGTTCTATTATCTAGCGTCGAACAAGTCTAATAATCAATGCTAATAATCAAATCTAATAATCAATGCCGACATAATACAATGACACTCCAAACAAACCAAAAACCTGATTCAACCAACCTAACATTCTTAAGCTACTAGTACGATTTAATATTGTTTTACAGAAAATTCTGTCAGGATCTTAGTTAACGATAATATGACCATTTAGTTAAATTAATATTTTTCCACGTAAAATATTATTTAAGAACTTATATCGCAATTGTTTCAGAATATTTAGCATTAAAATGTTTTCGCAATACAGGATATTAAATTATAAACATTAGTATTACGAAACCGTTACCATTCGTCACATGTTATAAGATTTCAATGACTTCTCACTAAACATCCTAATAAATTGCCCAGTAAAATACACAATTTCCAGCTCATTTTTTACCCATCGTGTTCCTGAAATATGTCAAGGGAAACATGCTTTACTCGTATTCATCCTGTTTCTGTATCAAGTTGGCCCCTTCGTCCATTGAATCCGAATACATCATCCTGTTCCACGGGAAACCGTATCACGTCATTTAATGGGAAAGAACTCGAAGAGGAAGATTGTTACTTCGATAAAAAAGGAATAAAGGACATTGTTTCTTTCTCATAGGATTACTGATTTTTTTTAAGAAAGTAACATATATACATTTCCGACTGATTCAGAAATTTGGTTGTTTCAATGCGAATGTGGTTTTCTCTTTGGCAAAAAAGAATTCATTTTCCCACCTAGTTATGAACAGTTTAAACACACATCTACATACGTTAAATATCTTAAAATTGAATGAGACTTTTTCTGTTAAGCTAACTGTGGTAGTGTTTTTGTGGTGGAACGTGCTAGTACGTATTCCAAATATGACGTCGCTTGGCTCGTTCTTCGAATACGATTGCAGCTGGTCGACAATAGAAATTCCGAACAATGATTACCATATTCATATATGATACTTAATTTATCAACATCAATTGGATAGATTAGATTAAATGCCAAACGTCGCCAAAACGGCGATTAACTGCATTTTAAGGTAACCCTGATATGTATCATGCCGAGAGCATTTGGTAAACAGAAAGTAAAATATCAGGTTCCGTCTGGCTTGTTTGCACTGAACATCCCTCTCATATCGCTCCCCTCAGTTTACGGCATGTTTTTCTTCTCCCCATGAAGCAGGAAATATCGAGGGTTACTGTACTCACTATAAACTAGAAATTATTTTCAAAGATGATCCTTTTCGTGTGCTGAGACGTAAGAAAGAAAAACATTCACTAAAAAGTTTGTCAGATTTTGAAGACATTTTTACAAATTGATTTTATAAACCTTAATTTTCATCTCTGGTGGCTTATATCACTTGTAATACAAAGGGGAGTACAAATAAAAACAAGTCTGAAAAGAATAATGATTCCCCGGTGAAAAGGAAGATGACCTTCAGCTTGTCCACTTCTACAAAAGGGTTGGTTGGTTTGGGGTTTAATGGCGCAAGGGCCATATTTGGCCAAGTTGCGCCAGACACAAGACAATGTCAAGTAATTGTGAAAAGAAAGGATGGAGAGAAAAAAATAACTTGGGCTTCCTGGGGTCACAATCCTCATGTTTACCAGACATTAAACTCATGGGAAAAGAATATATCACTAGGGTACCTCGGGTTCATGAAGCCCGTACACACTTGAGGAAGATATGCCCCCGAGGGACTCACCAAGGGAAAGGGCTGCAATACGCAAAATCATACATGCGATCGCCATTCGTGATTGTTTCGCCAAATAGTAATTGCTGCTGTCGCTCCCGGCACCGAAGAAAGTTGAATTCGCGCGCGCTAAAGAAGCCAATCTTGTAAACTCATTGTTTACATTTAACCTAATTTAATTAAGACGCTCTCAAAAATATCACGATTCAATTGCCAACCCTCCACAGCCGGAGACTACGTGCCCCACGATCCTATCATTTATTTTTTTTGATGAGCACATTAGCTTAAGTAATTGCAACTGAGAAGGGAAGAATTTGCTCTTACACAAAAATGAATCCAAGAAGATAACCATAATAAATTGAACGAGTAGAGATACACTGCAAAGCCCTGCTTCAAGTAGAAATACACAAAAAAAATCTGCACTTCATAATAAATAAACAGTGGTATTAAGAAAGTATGCGATATTAATTTAGTAAGATAGACCGCTGTCTTCCAATATTGACTGTATAGCTGACTTTTCCGTATAACTTTTAAAATTATACTGAACAATTTAAGTACAATGTAAGTTCTTTGCCACAACAAAAAAGACATTTGAAATGAAAAATTAATACCAAAGAATTTTAAATCAAGTTTAAAATAATTCTGTTTGTGTTTGGTGCAGCTTGGTCCTTAAGCCATAAAACCCTACAAACCTTTGTTACTAAAATAATTAAAATATTTTAATATTTTTGAACCTGGGAAATAAACTGCACATTCGAGTAAAAAAACCTTTTCATTGGGGATCCTATATACCTCATATTCTGGTACCATGGTACTGGCAACCCCCTAAGAAGGAGACCTGCGTTTATTCGATATTTCTACAACTTTCTGTCACATAATACAACCACTACACTTTGATACAACTGAAACCCTCTGGGCATAAATGGAGATAACGAAATCATTTGCACTGGGGATTCAGAATTCTTCCAATTATGTAACTTGCGTCATTTTGAATTAATATTCCTAAACGAGACACAACTGACTGCGACAGACACAGAAAAGAATAAATGCGCATAATAACTCGACATAGGACATGCTGACTTTCCCAGAAGACGATAAACCGATAATAGCGATAATCGTCATTTTCTAATGATCACCGGTGGATCTCGTGGAATGAATTATTTTTGTCAAACCAATTCGGAAAATAAATTGCACCGATACCTGTACGATACAACTAAACGGCTGCCTGCATATACTCTTGAGAGAAATAAGCGAAGCATAAACGCTTTTGTACCTCTGAAATAAATAGACACTTTCCGTTTCGATAAATGCTTGCGTGTCCAGCCCTTTTCCTCATTCAAAGATACACGAGATTCGTGCATTGTAAATAAAATTAAGGGTAAGTAATAAAAGAGAGAATCTAGGTATGCATAAATCAGAATTCATTAGTGTCAGGAACACTATTCATATGTTATACCCAATACTTTTTGACCTCATTGTTTCTTTTTGATTCAGTCAATGCAATAGGCTGTAAGCCAGGGGCACACAACTTCATGGGAGTGCGGACCGTATTGTGAAAGATTGTGAACTTTCGTAATGCTAAATATTAGAACTCATCTTTTCTTACTAATTTATCAGTATATGGCGTTAAATGTTTTCTTTTAAAATAATGCGGTACTCTAATGATGTACTATATAGAAGGGTCTAAACAGTAATAACATCTACGCAGCCCTAGTAAAGTTAACTATATGAGAGTGACTAAATAATTATCCGCAATACAGTTATAAACTTTATTTCAATAAATATAGGTAGGTATTTTAACGTCACACTGGAGCAACACAATGGACTATTAATAAATATAGGAAACTTACCATCTTATGCTCTCACACAAAAGGTTTCAGGTTGAGAGCATGCATAGCTTCTTTCGGTTCATGGTCTGGGGTGAATGATTAATTTGACACTTCATCAATAATACTCACTTAGTGTAACTGAACTATATTAAGTAAATTATAAATCGCAGTTAGTGTGGTAGCGGATGGCGATGTGACTTTTTCGTGCTTGCCACTCGGATAACCGATTTTGGACTTTTTCAATCCATTCGTAGTCATTCCATTGCGGGGAAACACTGTTCCCGTACTTCGATGAATTTCGGCTCCTGTTTTGCCTTCCGATCACAAAATACGTATCATTAGAGGCTTATCTTTAGTGCAGAAGGTTGGTTGGATTTTATGGAAGCGAGGGCCATATTTAACCAAGCTACTCCAAACACAAGACAATGTCAAGTAATGGAGATACACACATAAGGAAAGTTTTACTGACACAGAAGAATTGGTGCAACGGAAAGCGCGGTGAATAGAAGGGTTGGGTTTTATGGCGCAAGGGCCAAATTGAGCCGAGCTGCATCAAGCACTAGACAGAAATCGTCATACAATGAACACACAAACAGGGAAAGTTTTACTGATACAGGAGAAAAATACACCCATGGAGGAATCGAATCGGCGCCGCCTACAACTCACTAGTTGCTAGCGCAGTTTGGAAAAGCCACTGATCCACGGCGGCCTCACAAACGGAAAGCGGAGAGGTCATAGTTAACGTCCCAGAAGCAACAATAGAGCTGACCTAGGAATTTCAAATCTGGCCAGCTGTGATAAAACAGACCGGGCCTACAGACGCGCTCGAAATTAAAATTCTACCAACGTAAAAATATGCAAACATTGACTCAACCACCTGTATTCCATTAACGAAGAGCAGTAATTATGACATCAACCAACATCATCAAGAACGTACGCTTGTCTAATTTGTTGAATCTTGTAACCATAGATAAGATAAGCCCACCTTCGCAGATTTCCCCAAGAGATGAAAAACACCTTACGATGAAGTCCTGAACTACAGCTTCTAAGTCGTCAATAACAGGTTTTTCGTCCATCAGTAACCAGAAACGGCAGTTAAGCGCACGAAATAGGATATCTTCTTAGGGAATAAAATTAATGGAACCCAAGTCATTGTCAGCAGTTTCTCCCCCTCGTCTCAGTTTAAGCAGTTTTTATAAAAACTTCCCAAGTTCTCTCCGGTGTCAACGATACAGATCGGAACACAAAAGGTCGTTGCCACAACCCAAAGAAAAACCACTTGAGGATATCGTATTAACAACGTCACCATGGTAACGAAAAGAAAGTAAGCGAGAGTTTGAAGAAAGAAAATAGTTTGTCGTTCAGTTTTTGTACGGCTGCTCCGAGGAAGACCGGCCAAAAATCTAATATTGTTCTAGTTTTTTTTTATTTTTATTTTGAGAGATTTTGAGCGAATGAGTTGAGAAGTGATTTTTTTTTCTCTTTGGTCTGTTCCAAGAAATTAAGAAATGTCGTCGAGATCCGCGGGTTATGAGAGGCTTAGATGAGGAGAGGAATTTAATATAACTCCCGTGTTCTCCTGAATTCTTTATTCAACGGTGCTTTTGAATTATCTAGCGAACACCTGTTCGGAGAATCGGGGGACTTGTTGCTCGGTAGTGAAAGCGGATCAAAATCATAAGGGAAAAAGATTCTAAAATACCTGACGGAACTTTGAAGAGGGTTAATCTTCATATTTTTTGTATTGAAAAATTTAAGACATGAATGCAAAGTTTTTAATTTAATATAAGTTTAAAGTATTTTGTATCTATTCAACGGTTTGTCCATACCTTTTCTCTATACATTCTATCAAATTCAAAGAGGTCAAATATTTTCGACAGAATAACGCGTGAGGATGCATCTCGTCAGCTTAGATTAATTCATTAACTGAAACAAAATGCTCTTCAGTACATCTGTTTAAAGACTATTACTCGTAGTTTTAGGTAACACAGTAAAAATCAAAAGCCTTTTGATACATATCTTTTAAACAGATTGAAATATGACAATGTATTTCTCATCATCGAGAATAAGCATTCAGTGTTTATGAAAAAAGGTCAGTTAATGCAATGGTCTATTCCCCAGCTATCTCCACGGATTCGGTTTATCTCAGATCAAGCAAGTGTGGATTAGAAGGAACATCAATACACTATGCCTTAGAGTCACAAGCTCCCTTCATCTGCGTTGCTCACTTTCAAGACCCATCTAAGGATGGCTTAACCTAGAACTAAAAAAAAGGGCAGAGAATGTATTTAAAATTATCGATATCCGCGGCCAGGACCTTATAGTAACATAAACACAGTTCTCAAATAACCATCAGATATCCAACATGAAGAGTCAGCAGTGATTCTGGGCTTTCAAGAAACTGATTAACTCCCAAGGGAGACCACAAAACTAGTAAATCCTCACAGGCACGGAATCCCCCTTGGTGGAATGTCTTCTAATCAGAGCTGAGCCACACTACATGTCTACAAAATTATGCCTTTGCTAGTTTTATCTAGAAACTTCTCAATTGAAAAAACGCATAGATTGGTTTTGTAATATTCTGGTATTTCTACTGATCTACGAAACCTCCCCTTTTATGAGAAGTTCCTCTCTTACTCAAAGTATCAATGCATTTATACTCTTCTACATAAATTGTAGACGATAATAGGAACCCCAGAAGAAATCAAATACCTTGCTATACCACGAAAAGCTTTCTGAACGGACGAATCTTGTCATAATTTGTGTTATTTTTGTAACTTATGAGGCAATCATCGATAGGTTAAGCCCTATGACAGAGGGCAGATGACAAATAAGATAGTGGGTGGACAGATGACATATGGGGAATACAAGATGGATCGCTGCCCCGTGCCTTATCGATCGGTGAGCTGTCTCTCCAAAGAGATCGCAATCTTCGGGGACATACACCGGTTGAGTAACCTGTAGACCATCCACTTTCGTGAGATCGATTTATCGACAAATTTTCTTAACATTTTATCTACTTACAAATGACCCTTTCAAGTACCAAAACCCCCCTCTTCCATCTGCACTCCGGAACCCAGTACCAGGTTAGGTAACGATTCCCCAGGGAAACAAATAAGTATTCCCAGTACTCCTTGTTGAAAGTGTGCAAATGGAGAATCTGTACGCTATATAACACTGACGTACGTAAATGGCATAGAAATTGGCGTGTTTTGTAAAACAATAACCTATCACTAACAAGCGTTGATTTTATTTGTAAGCAAATAAAATCAACCGCTACGAGGTTCATAGTCAGTTTCGCCTCTTCGTTCAATGTGGCTTCATTTGAATCATGGACCAAAATATAGATACAAAAATATCACAATTGTAATGAAATATTTGGCAGTCAGGACAATGATGAACTAAGAAATTAATAAAAGAAAGCGATCGACGCAAAACAGAAAGTCTGTGAACAGTGAAAAACAGTAGTCTTCGAACAAGACAATTTTGTATTCACCTAAAATTTTGTTAAAAAAGCATAGGTAAGCAACATTTTAAACTAAAATTTCAAGATTTTGAAGCATGATAAATTTCTCAGTTGCACTTAGATATACTACACATTGCAAGGACTATCCAAAAGAAATTTCTAGGACATCAATTAAAACCTGATACGTAAGGAACATTTTGAAATTAGAATGTTAAAAAATCTTAATCGAAAAACGCGTTTTTGTAGTAGCCGTACTATACGTATCTACTATTTACTTCTTGTGTATGTAACTCTGTCAAAAATGATCATAATTAAAAATTCTGTTGTTATACAGAGTTTGATATCAATTAGTTTGTACCGTTAAATTTTTAAAAAAAAATTGATTTTTCGATCAATTTTGGTGACTGCGAAAGTCCACTGTTCCTTTACATGAAATCTATTCTGCCAAGGTCTGTAGAAGCATGGACACTCCCTCTGAATATGTCCCTGTGTCTAGGCGAACAGACAAGAAACTACTAATGAAAAGATTTTTCTTGTCCTATACCTTCCCATTCAGTGATTGTCCAAATATGGCCCTTGCACCGTAATACCCAATCTTCTCATTCAAAGACAGACACCCTGTACCTACATGGACTCTTCGTCAGCAACCGTTGGAATTACTAAGATATGAAGTGGTCATTTTGTTTACAGATATTTTTCACTATTTTCAAACCTGTCTACCTTTTTTCCTGCATATGGGTTTAACAAAACTTCAATTTAAGTAGATCATACTAACTTCAGCATTAATTGCATAAAATCGGAACCATTTTGGGATATGCTCAGATCCTTCCCCTCTGAATACGTCCCTGCTTCTCACTGGAAAAAAAACTGGAGCAAAAACCAGTATTCAGAATTTCCTGCCGGTAAATTACAGACATGAGGCATTTTCTCTCAAGTTAAATGTAGGTGGTGATAGTTACTCTCCGTCGATCGTACATCCTGTACGTAATGTGAGATCAGTTGGCTTGTTTTTCGTATGACTTCAGCACTTCGACAATGAAAATTCGAATGAATAAAATCCTAATTGATGTATGATGGTTGATTGGTCAAAACGAATTAAATTAAACCCCAAACGTCACCAAACTGCGATACACTACATATTAAGGTAACTCCGATATGTATCATGCGAGGGCATTTGGTCAGCAGAAGTGAAATCTTCGCTGTTTTGTAAACACTGAAAATCCCTTTCATTGAGAAAGTTGGAAATTTTAAAAACCTAATAGCATGCATTCCTTATAGCAATCCTAAATGCATTTAGCGACATAATTTCAAGAAATTTAAATTATTTATTTGAGTTATCTACGCATTAAATTCAAATCGTAAAACGTACACTTTTAAGCGTTGGCCCATTTGCCGTAAATTATCATGTTGTTAAAATCATGGAACTGTCTGAACGACTTATACATATTCATGGAATATTTTATTGGAGCAGAAAATGTACGTCGCAAGAGCAAAAGTTAATTAGCAAAGAAAAGATGCCTGCACTTCCGACGTTCTGATGAATCATCGTTTTTCCTTAATTATGCGAATTCATTTGTTAATTCATTACATGCATTAATTATCAACATTTGCAGCTAACTTTGCACTTTTTGTATGTTCAGTTTACTGAAAGTGGAAACTATCATGAGCGCCAATTGCTACTGGCCCGACCTGTTTGACAACCCCTTAATACTTTTTTTATTAAGGACGACGCCCAAAAAAGGGCGATAAAATTAAAAGTACTGATAATGTGGGTAAGTGAAATAAATAGCTTTAGTTTCGACCTATATCATTAGTATGCAAACTCCATGAAATGATTAGGGACTCAATAGACTCATCCTCCCAAGTTCTACGTTCGTTATACACTTAGACAATTCGCCTAATCATTTAAAAAGATTCAAGTATGTTTTTATTTTGAATTTCATATTTCCTAATAATATAAAACTGATCAAAAATTGAAAACCATTTGTGTACTTTTAGTCGTGCTTAATTCGAGTTTTTTTAATATAAAATATGAAAATGCGCTCAGTCGTGTTTTTACAATATGCTCCTGAATATCCACGTGGGTCAGTAGGTTTGTCCACTACGCTAGCAACCTGTGAGTTGTAAGCGACATTGGTCCGATTCCTGTAACTTGAGTGAATTTCTCTTTGTCAGCAAAACTTTCTTTACAATTAAGTAATACACTTACCAACTGGAATTAATTTGATTTATGTGTATACAAACTATTATGTGGTTTAAATTTCTTACAACAAATTGAAAACTAATGTGCTTGGGTCCTATCTATTTTTGAAAATTTATCAAAAATTTTCCCACGTTTTATGTGCCCTTCCGCACAACTTAATACTTTTGTACCAAACTTTATATATAAGCCTTAATATATAAGTAGAAAAAGAAGTTTTTGTGTATTTTGTAACAATCAGATAACTCAAAAATTTGTTTTGACTGCCCCTTTAAAACAATTATAAATGCACGTTCCTGACGTATTTCCTTAAGTTTGGAATCTCGACAGCAGATACTTGCGACTGGCTACAAAGCGAAACCTCTCAACTATGCTACAGATTGCCCTCTCAATGAGCCCTTCCACCACGTAGTCCCACGACCATTCCCCAGCATTGTGGCTTAACTTAATTATTGGACGTAAATAGTGCACTGCCAATATTCGCAAATTGATTGACATTCAGGCAACATGAGTAGGGATTTCATCGCAACAACGAAGCCTTGTAGACTTACAAATATTTGCCAACCTTTGTTCGATAATTGCGGGATGCAAAGTAGATCTACATCCCCGTGGTGCAATCTTGGACAACGATTCTATACGACTAAGTGATATAGGAATTTCGGCATGTGTTCTCACGGCTCAAATTCCAGACGTTATAGGATATATGACAATCCATACTGTTGACTATGGTAACCGCATTCCATGGAATATATTTTACTCATTAACAACCCGGTACTGGCGAGCTAGAGAACGTTTAGGGCAGTAATTTCGGTCATTAATTTCTTTGTTATATCGTTCGTGTTCTGATGTTGTAATTTGTCTGTTTTTGTCTCTTTTTACTACAGTTCTGCCCTGCTAATGAAACTAAAAAACTATATAATAATTGTAAACCTGTATCATCATGGTGAGATCACCGGAGATTTTATTTGATAAATATGTTCTACTTTTAATCTCAATAAATAGGCCAGCAAACTCCTAAGAAAAGTCTTGCAAATCGACGAATCTTCATTTGATTGATTGTACTTTATGGAACATGGGCCATTGGTCAAGCTGTGCCAAACACAATGTCAAATAATGGACGTACAAGGGAAGGGAAGTCCTACTGACACAAAAGATAGAAATACACAGAGCAAGTTACAGAAATCAAACCTGCGCCACCTGCAACTCTCAGGTTGCTAGCGTAGTGGGCAAACCCACGTAGCCATGGCGTCTCTGAATCATCATAAGAATATAGATATCTTGGCCGGCTAGATGGACATTGAGGGGTTCTCCCTCTTAATAAAAGTAAGGAAAACGAAGAAAACTGATTTGGTGACGGTAATATTCATCAATCGGCAAAACTGGTATACATCAGTACTTCAATACCGGTATTAGCCAGTAATTTACAAACCGGTATTAGCCAGTATTTCAATCCCAATCTTCACAATCTGTTTATTAGTGACATATTGCGAAGATTTTATTGCAACATTGGTACAAAATAAACATTGAACAGCTGAAATAGATCAATATACTGCACTCTTTAAACTGTATTTAAAAATTAATACCATGTAAAAAATGGATATTTTCGCAATGAAAATGATGGATTAAACTCCAAAACATTTCAAAAATGAGACCGTAAATCTCGAAACCCTTTTATAAGTAAAAATAAAAATACTTATAAAAAGTAAGATGTGATTGGGATCCATGAGAATTTATTTCAAATCCGAATAAATCCATCTTCTTCTTTAAAGATGATGTCCGTCCAAGAGGAAATGTAAAAGAAAGGTTCTTTTCTCCATGTTCTCCGAGTTGATGGATGGGGAAATAAAAATGAACCAAAATAGCACTGGATTTAGAGGTTTTACATTCTGGCGTTTGGCAATGAAACTGCGGCACTGCAAAATATTTTCTTTTGGAAATCAGCTTTTAATCTCAAATATTAAAACATTTAAAAACCGTCGTTTGTTCCTCAAATTTTAAACATAAAAAAGATTAAATAAATGAGTTAACAGAGGGAATGTTCCATTTCGAGATTTTGGCTCGTAAAGTGAAAAAAAATTGGTTCTTAATTTGGAGGCTTAATTTTTCAGTTCATTGTTTAGGTATATGAAAATAGAGAAAATGTGATTAACAATAATTTCAAAAAAGTAAAGTTGTATCTACCAAAACTATTAATATAACGCTTTCAACTGTTAAGAAACATTTTCACTGGCTTTAAAAGAGCAAAAAAAAATCTGCAATCTTTTGCTTGTTTTTATCAAATGCTTGTACTTAAAACATAGCTTCCTTTTGTAAACAGTGGCTCCCAAAGTTGAATATACACCAGGGATGCACAGACCTCGGCTCGCTGATCTTATACGGCCCTGTGTTGATTTGCTGGCGGCCCGCTTCACCATGAGTTATTTTAACTTTTACAAGTCATACGATTGGTAATTTAGGTTACAACTAGGGTAACAAGGATTAAACTAGGATTTGAATATGTTATGAAGTTGTGGTTTCAACAATTTCTTTTATAAAATCCCGTGGCCTTAATCACCGACAACTCAAAGTTTCTTGAAGACATTTAAAGCGAATATGGTGATATAATTTTTTACACAGAATTGAGGAGGCCAAGTCGCGGTCAGACATTGGAACGGTTTCTAAAGTTAATAGATGAAATCGAAATTTTCATGACTGAAAAGAACAAAAACGTCCCTGATACAAAAAATCCGGATTAGTTGTGATTAAGCTTTTCTGGTGAACATTACCAATAATTTAAATACGTTAAGTACGCGACTTCGGGCAAAGATCAATTTATTATTCAACTTTGAGGCCATATTTTGTATTTTCAATGCAAGTTAAATCTATTTCAAACCCAATTAGTCAGGGAATTACGTCCACTTTCCAAATTACGAGAAAGTTTCTGAAAAGTTCAATGTGTCAACTTCAAGACTGTGTGTTGAAAAGATTGATAATGGCCTTGGTCTTAACAAGTCTGTATCCCTGGTATTAACCATGAAGAAATTTCTTTGAAAGCCCAAAACTCTGCAATAAATAATAAACTTAACTTTAATAGGAATGGCAAAGTACACATTTAGAAACATACTAGGCTGAAGACAATTTAATTTTTGCTGTAGTATAGTTTTAAATGTCAAATTCGCAAAATTATACGTTACAAAATTGAGTATACACACAGCCTATTTCGTACAAAAACAGAATAAAAACGTAAAATAAACTGTTGCAGATATCTTTCATGTAGAACAGCTTCTTAACCGGGGCACTGAATTAGGAATTATGGTTGTTGTTTCGAATATTTTTACCCATTTCTCTCATAGAGCTGTTCTTACGTCCATGGTCTGAATATTGTGATTTTAAACCACTTTGTCTTATTAGGACAAATTTGTAAGCCCATTGATGTCCTGACGCTATTATGAGTTGTATAGCGCTGCTGTTTAAGGTGGTACAGGAACTTTAACTATTTTTGCTCTGTATCTCTTCTTTCGGGAATTTTTTCTACAATAAAAATTTGACTATAAATCCAAATTTTGATAATAAATCTCACTTATTTTTTAAACATTGCAAACAAACTTCAACAGAGTTAAATATCTTACTTTTCCCTGATATGATCAATAGAAACTGAATTTCCAAACTCTCTAGTTAGCATACAATCCCATACAGGCACTGAAACTTGTTCATGCTTGGGAATGGGTATAGTGTGTTGAGGAAGCGGTAACCTTTTTTAGGGTTTTGATAAACAATCATCAGCCAACACCTCCAAACACATAACGCAGTTTTTAGCTAAAAAAGCAAATTCAATGTTTTTTGGTGCGATGACCGATGATAGAATTATACATGGTTGGTTTTGGGTTTTTTTTATGGCGTAAGAGCCATATTTGGCCATGCTGTGCCAGATACAAGACATACAATAATAGACAGACAGACACAATGAAAGCTTTTACTGACACAAAAGAGAGAAATGCACCCATGGAGGAATGCTCCTGACAGGAATCGAACCTGCGCCGCCTACAACTCAAAGGTAGTTAGCGCAGTGGGCATACCCACTGAGCCACAAAGGCCCCGAACCCTAAAATTCAATAGTTCCCTCACCACGCAAAGCATGGATGCGTTTCGGTTGTAAGCTGGCTGGAGAGGTTGTAAATTTAGCTTTTATTTATGAAATCATGAAAAAAGTGAAATATTTTATTCTATTAAAGAACAATTTTTTTAAGTGCAAAACTTTGTATTTAGGGTCAAAATTTTGTCTCTATAGATAACGTCTCCAGATACAGAAGAGGTATAGTGCAAAAATAGTTAAATTAAAGTTTCTATACCACCTAAAATAGCAATTAGACACCCTACCATAATCTCAAGACCTCAATGAGCTTGAAAATGTGTAGTCCCAATAGGAAAGTATTTAAAAATCACGACATTCGGATCACAGAACGTAAGAAAATTCCACGAAGGATAAATATGCAAAAGTACAATACTTCATTTCATACTTTTATTGTGTTTGCTTCTGTTCGGAATAGGCTGAGTGTATATACTAAATTGTCTTATCTAGAATTTTCCGAATATTTGACATTTAAAACCTAGCTTTAAAAGTATTATAACAAAAATGGTATTGTTTTTTAACCTAATATGTTTCTAAATTAGTGGTTTACCATTCCAAAAAAGAATTAAGTTCAAATTAGAATTTATTAGAGTTTTGGGATTTTAAAAGATTTTTTCGTGGTGTATATTCATCCTCGGTAGTTACTGTACGTTATTTCTAATTATTACTACTTTGTATTGTAAGAATAAATCATTGGGTTACACCTAGTCATGCTATTTTGATAATTTCTTTTTATATACTAAGCAATTCTATAGAAACTAGTTTGTATATTTGCTTATTATTTTTTGTTATTTACATTTTTAAATAAAAAACTAACTAAATAAAAGTAGTTTTCAAATACTTCTTTAACGATTTTTCATATAACATAATACAAACGTATTATCAGTGGCAGTTACCCCAAGCATTAAAAATGCTTCTAAAACATCTTAATACGAAAATACATCGAATTTATTGTAAATTTAAAGAATATTTACATAATAACAGGATACCTGAGGTGAACTATTGAAACTATTACTAACATTGAAACAATTTAAGAATGCTCACAAGACAAAATTATTCTAACAAAAATTATAAACCTAAAAGCATATCATACATAGTAAGAAAAATAAAATTGTCAAATATTCTCGTTCGAAAACCATATTTCGATTACAAATATTTTAGACTCAATAAAATTCGAATTTGTCGAAATTAGCACTAAAAAAACACGAAACGTTTTGGAAATCTTCATTTGTCAAGGCATTTTATAAAAAAATACTCACTGACAAGGTTACTTGAGATTCTCTAATTAATTGAAGAATTTTTCTGGAAGGAGTTGCTGTTAACAAGTTCCTTCTCAACGTAATTATAAATCCCCCAGGAAGAGGAAAATTTAAAAAAAAAAGGAAAAGTCACAGGCAAGGGAAGACGAATGTAAAAAAACAGCAGAAGCTTCTTTTTATTCTTTATTTCGATATTTTTTATTCGCAGGGAAGTTGAAGCAAAATTAAGCAAACAACTCGACCAGGCAATCATCTATTTATTTCCTTGCGGAAATTCTAAACGCCTAGAACGCAGACGATTTCTCAATTTCGTATCCATGGTGACGCTTGAAATTTAACTCTACAGCTGTACACGTTTTTATTTCTTTTTGAATTATTTCAAGATTTCCTTTGCATTTATTTTTGTAGATGAAAGTATCAGAGATTCACTCTAATAAAGCATTCACTTCTAGATTACTTTGCACAAGGCTGTAATTACTTCTATATAAACTTCATTTCGTTCGCAGTTTAATTCAAGTTCAATTCATCTATAAATAGAGCATAGGAAATAACGCATACATAATTAACTATGGAGAACAGCAACATGAATTAGATGAAAATTTCTTTAAGAGTAGCAATAATAGGTTTTTCATTCTGGAAGAACAAGTTACGTGGGTTGGGATTTCTAATCTATCTTCACATTCTAAAGCGTACTTTATTAAGCAAGTCAAGTAGAAGTGAACTGAAGAGATTAATTTCTAAAAAGAGAAAATTCTCTGAGATTTTAAAACATGCATAATCTTATAAAAAAAAACATTTTTGAGAGGTGAAATGTATTTATATTATAAAAGACAAAAGGGTAATGCAACTGGGCAAGGGAAAACTGATCGCATGAGATACTTTTTCAGTAAAGAAAAATGTAGATGGCGCTAGTGTTTTTGTGGTACAACGTGTTTACGCATTCCGAAAGTGACGTCACTAGTTTACATTTTGAGTTTCTACCAATCGTGGGCATTGAATAGGCGAAAGTAAAATCCTCATCTACCGGTGATTTGTTTGTTTACACTGAAAATCCCTCTCAGAAAATCAGATCCATTGAATAATAAAAAAATTCTATAAATAATTCTGGATTGATTTTTAAATTAAACAAATATGTTGACTTCTAAACTTCATCTCTTCAACTATAATTGTGCTTGTGCAATCACAAGTGAATGTGTTTACTTGGTTACAAGTTTTAACCAAGAAAAAGAATGTTTCCATTTCTATTGCGATCGCACTTGTTCCAGCTACACTTTTAGTATTCGATATTGTTTGCAATGTAATGTTAGTTTTTGTTAACACGAAAATGAAGTTTGATTGACCAAATGTTAAGCGCACTAAGAACGTAAATTTTTTTAGTGAAACCACACTGTTCGATAAAGAAAGCAAGGAGTAAAGAATTTGTCATACTTTTCAAAAGCATTGGATTGTAACAAAACAAACATTTTGAAAGAAAAATATTGCGAATTAAAAACAGAACTGGAAAAAACTCGAAATTTCTATAACTTTAATCGCATTCGCGAAGGAAAATGGATAATAATTTTAACACTCGTTTTAGGTAAGTGGAAAGTATGCTTAAATGCATGTTTCTCCAATATTGTAAACAATCTAAAAGATTTATTTGTTTTTCAATGTGTTTGTACGTATGATATGCTTTTTAATATATTTCATCTGATAAACAATAAAGATATATTCAGGGACTAAAGTTAAGCTCAAAGATCACAGGTTTTATGTTTCCATAATGTTATTTGAAGGCAGTGGCAATTCTTTATGTTGACATTTTTCGAAAATATTGGAATGAAACAAAATGGAACATATCAGAAGAAAAATCTCCGGACTTGTATGCCGCTATTTAAAATAAAAAGTTAAAACAAACATAGAAATTCCTATAATTCTAATTATATTCAAACAAGAAAATTCTACTTGTTTTAAAAAAATAATATTTCCTTTTAAAGATGCACATTTAACCTTCTCTGCATAACTTCTAACCAATTTTGATCTTCTTGACCAATAGAATCTTTCCAGTGATTTTATTATAAGGTAATGAGCAGTAGAAATATTCAATGGATTCTAAGGAAAGGACCAATAGAATATTCCTACAGATTGAAAGGATCCGTGTATTCTTTATAAAGATGCTTATTTAGTCATTAAATGTGTTGTGGGGTAAAAACAACACTACACTACTCGCAAATCTCGCGATTCTCAGAGAGTTAAATGCACAACAAAAACATGAATAACGCTTTTAAACGTTAAAAAATGCACATAGACACCATTTTTAGTATTTTTGAAAAGAAATTCAATCCACAGAAAACGCGAAACAAAAGTTTGAGCAGGTTTCTCCCAAAATCGATAACATTTCGCAGAGAACCAAAAATAATCACCAGATGCTGTTGAAATCATTTCTGAAAATAAACCAATTCAATCTCATAGAGCTCAGTCGGAGTGCACGGAAGTAAAAAAAAGAGAGGAAACAAAACGCAAAGATTCACGTGCACTTCACCTGGATTCTGGCAACAGCGAAAAAAAAGATGCAGAACAAAGTCTTGTGGGTGGAAAGCTACGAAAGAGAAGGAAGGGGAAAGAGAACCAGCGAGTGAGGTACTGAAGAGGAAAGTTTTCCAAAGGATAAAGCTTTTCAACGACTGAAACCAGATGAAATTCTTCTGATAAAATTTTTCCATTACAGACACAATGTTAAAGAAGGCTCAAAACCTATAAAAGCAGACGAATAATGGTTTCTGAGTGATGTATCGAAAATATTTATCAGCAAATAAAGTTTCAGAGTTGATAAGAAAAGCAATAAGTCGGAATTTTTCTTAACTTTTTCAAACCAAACGTTTATGCCAATATATGTAGGGTAAGTATGCAATTTGGAACACCACGATATCTCGATAGTAAATTATCAATATCGATTGAAATCAATGTATAATTCCCTTGAAATAGAAGCGACATACCTTTTTATTGAAAAATATTGGTAAAAATATTTAATTTTGGATTAATTCCTTAGATGTTCCATTTTAATGCCATTTTTCTCATTGACGAATTTGACGTTTTTTAATATAAAGAAATATTTAAAGTTTGATAAAAAAATTATCTATTAACATATGAATCTTAAATACTTTATGCCTTGATTTGACGTTTGAATCATGGAAAATTCTATTATTATACTTTTTGCAATCTTAAAATAGTGTTCTATAATACGTAATAGCCGACTTTATCCTAGAGCTGTTAGATTCATCTGTTTGCTACTAACTAGGCTTCAAAAATATGGTTAACTAATGAGTAATGTACACTACTGTTCGTTTAAATGTATCATTTATGCCAATATGTAACAAAAAGGACTGAATTAAAGCAATGAAATTCGTCGTGTCGTATTCAAACATTTTTAGACAATGATAAAAAATTTTATCTAAAATAATTTTTAAATAGTATTTGTTCTTGTACAGTTTCTAAACGACTTGCGAATAGTCACTGCTTTCTCAACTTGAAAGGGAAAACATAAAATTTACTGTATGGATCGAATATTCAAATATAGATTTCTATAAAAAAATTTGCAAAATGTAAAAAGGAATGCGCTTTGTTTCAAATTTCATTTAAAGCATAAATACTATTTATGAGTATAGTTAAGATGAGAATCGATTTTTACTTTAGTCGTTCGTCTTCGTGAATAATAGAATTTAAAACAGAGTTCGAAGCATATAATGCAGCTCCGAAAAACTTCCGGAATAAAATATTAAGAAAATAATTAAATTCCTTTTCTGATAAAGGACTGGGATCTCAATATTTCATCATGACGGAAGGAAACAGAAAAATAAACTGTATTCGATGCAAAACTACGTTTTGTAAGAACAAATATTTTTTGAAATTTTTGGCTCTAAAATACATATTTTTTATTTTCAGAATTAAATATTCATGTTTCATTTTCTGGCACTGAAACGAAACAGCATTTACGTTACAAACTAGGAATAAATTTATTTTAACAAGGAATACACATAAATATTCAGAACATGTCGGTTAGTAAATCAAATTAAAATAATAAATTTTTACCTTAAAAACTTTCTGTAATCAAAATCTTCGAGAAGGGTGGTATGGCTTCCAATAGAATAATAATATGGATTTTATTTAATACAGCAACGAGCTAAAAGTAATATAATTTAATAATTTTGAGAAATGAATTATCTTCCTTCCAGTAATACTGGTAAAACAGTCTTGAGTTTCAATAGCAATATCACAAGAAAGCTCATAGTTAGTTCTGCTGAGATATTGAATTTTGAGCCCTTATGCACATCGAAGAAATCGAACAAGTATTAGTATGCAATTATTTTCATAGATGTCTAAAGAGTAGGTGTACCATATTTGGTTCAAATCAGTCGAACAGTGAGTGGAAACCAACTCTGTTATATTTGAGAGGGATGTTCAGTGCAAACAAGCCAACCAGACATTACCAATCAGATGTTATTTCCTGTTGTCCAAATGCTCTCGCTTGATACAAATCAGGGTTACCTTAAAATGTTGTTTATAGCCGTTTTGACGACGCTGGTGTTTACTTAATTGACGTTGACCAACCCACTATTAAAAAATAAATTTGGAATTCATTCTTAGGCATTTCTATTGGCGATGTGCGCCCTCTCTCTCTGAAATCCTATTTCAAAAACACAATTGACGTCATGCAATATATACCGGAAAGGTTAGAAAGATGGTTCAGGCATTGGCACCAAGACAAGGCGTTGTTGGTTTCAGTAAGTCAAATTCCTGTGACGGTCGCTGAAATTGGATATAAATGCCTATGCAGAAATTGCACTTAAGCCGGAGCCAGGCTAAATATAAATGGTTGGAAGAATAAAGGTAAAATTGTGTAAGGTAAGATTGACATGAAGGCAACCATCATCGGTATCATATGAACATATCTGAGGGAGTCTGTGGGCATGTAGTCGGCAGGTGATGCCCGAAGTTTGGTTTTCATGGTACGTATTCGTCGAGACCTGAGCCAGAATTTCTTGAAACCTTCCCTATATCCTAAATTCCTTCAGCTAGTCACAGCAGAGGAGGTACGCCCCAACTAAGAACACATACCGGAAACACAAAAACACTATCGCGCCACATAATTTTAGCTTGACAGTTGGTTGGTAGTTTGGGGGTTTTATGGAGCAAGGGCCATATTCGGCCAAGCTTTGTCAAACACAAAACAAACAACTTCAAGTAAAAATATCGTGAAAAGGGAAAAAGAGGGATTGGGAAATGGAATAATTGTATGAAAGCAGAGGAACATCTATTGGGTATCCCGGGAGCCCGACACCCGAGTTAACTAGACAGTCAACCCCATAGGGAAAGAAAAGATACCAGAGTACCTCAAGTCCGTAAAGCCCTCACAACTAAAGGAGATGTGTCGAGGGTATTTTGCATGACAGAGAAAAGCGTCTCGTAGAATAAATTTAAATTTTCTCTACTAAAAATACAAACTGTTATAGGTAATTAATGAAATCAACTGTGTGTATCATAAACGACTGTAGCATTGGCTCAGCTGTGCTTGTGAGTCGTGATCGTTATCGTGTCCATGCTATGCTAGATGCCTCGATTCAGAAAAAGGAATTGAGCTGTTAGATGTATTGAGAAAAATCAATACTATATAGCTAAAGAATAAACATGCGACTCCCTCTTTAGTCTCATTGTCGAGCAAATGAAATGATTTAAAAATAAAAGGGTCATAAATAAGATTTGTCTAACTGGGTCAATTTTGCTGTCTACTGATATTGAATCAATATTTGACTAAAACAAATTAATTATCTTTTTCGCAATATGCCAACTAAACAAGTGTTATTTCTTTGAATTCAAGTTGGAAAAATCATTACCAGATATGAGCCGTGAAAAAAAATGTTTAAAGTTTCATATTTTACGTTTGGCATTTCAAAGTTCCCCACCTGAAGCTGGTAGATGCTTATCTTCCATGATAGTTTATCGTCGCTTGTCTTTCACTTATGCATTAAATACTGTTCAGATACCCACATCTGACAAATGCAAAACAATCTACTGAATTTCAAAGCTAATTTAATAGTTTGCACATTAAACAGAATGTATGTGTACTAGAGAAAGCTCTTTTCAGTGAGAATAACCCTAATGTGAAACTCTCTAAGAACGTTGTCACGTTTGCTGCCACTTTGTAGCCATGCAAAGCATTAAGAAAAGTTAATTCCGCTCATTTCCCATCAGAGAACCACGGCTCACTTTTACAACCCCCGCGCGTCCAATTTATGTTCAGCGAACACTCGATCACGTTCTTAAGTCTCAGCACACGAAAAGAACTTCGAGTTTACAGTGAGTACAGTAACCCCTCAATATATCACGCTTCTTGGTCGAGTCGCGTGATTTTGAAGGAGTCTACTCTTTAAATTAGGCGATAGGTTGGTAAGTAAACAAAGCGCTTCCTCAGTTGGCTTCTTTAGCGCGGATTCTGGTACTAAGTTTATCATTCGGTACCGAAAACGATAGTAGTGATAACAAGTTGGCGCGAGGAAAAACATCCGCTGCAGTCGCCAATCATTATTTTAGTACGAGCCCTTTGCCTAACGAGCTTTCACACCTATTCAAAAATAAACTGACCCATGGCCTTCTCGTCGGAGCCTCACTATAAACCTAGAGGAGGAACCAGCGATTTTGAGAAGGATTTCAGTGTGAACAAAGACGGTAAACGGAGACGGTGAACAGAACGAAAATAAGACGGAAGTGTGAACAGATGAAACAGACAGAAGTGTCAACAGACCGAAATGTGAACAGACAGAAGTACGAACAGATGAAACAGACCGAAGTGTGAACAGACGGAACAGACAGAAGTGTGAACAGACTGTAATCAGACGGAAAATGGAGATTTTATTCCTGTTACCCAAATTCTCTTGCATAAGACATTTGGGAGTAATCTTAAAATGCAATTTTTCACCTTTTCATCAATTCGGAATTCATTTGAATTTTTGTTGTCGACGTGCTGAAATCGTATTCGAAAAACGAGCACGTCACGTCCTCAACACGAACTGGAAGACGTTCCACCGATAAAATACAACCGCCAGACTCCACACATATGGGAATGTTTACATCTTTAAAATATTTTTTAAATACTTCCCGAACAGCTCAAAGAAAGGTTTTACATCATTTAAAGCTTTAAAACTATTTAATTGAATACAAAGAATCCCAACATTGATTTTTTTGGTTGTTTTATTTTCATTGTTGATTAAAAATAACGAAATTTTTCATTTTTTTTAGTTAAGGTTACACACTCATTTGTTTTTAATCATTTGTAAAGCAACACTTGTAGTCGAATGTTCGAATGTATAGTCGAAATTGAAAACCCCTGAAGTAGAGAAATATATTCCCTATATTGTATTTTACTAGTAATCGCAATTAGTTTCTTTGTTAATATTTTAGAGAAAGTGACTATCTAAAACTATTTTGGAACTCCATTATAGACGTCAGCACGAAATCACGAATCTCGAAAAGATACAACCTACTGTTTTGTATCTTTTCGAGACATTAAGATCCGTAGTTACACAATCATTCGGATGTGATTTCATTTCATTCCATTAAGCTGCTTGGATTAAATGGAATATCCAATATTACCATTTGGAGTCTCAGTACTCAAGCGCAATCTAAAGCCTTCGGGTGATTTAATTCTGTTCGAATGTCTGAGACGAATCATCATGGTAATCTCTACCTCTTATGAATTTCCAAAGCAGAAATTGGATGAATTAGATCGGGCAAATATTTGATACCTTGATCTGCTGATTCCAATTCCCTGCACAGAAATACACTGCGCAAAATTCTGTGAGTGAGATCCTCATTTGAATAAATTAACATTTTCCAATCGAATCATAATTAAAAACTGAACATTCATTCCCCAAATATATTTTAATACACATTTTAAATTTAACATAACTACAATGGATTAAAAAATCTTGAAAATTTTTATCTTTATATACTCGATATCTTGTTATAGGTCACCATTATACTGATTAAATTGTAGGCACTAAAAATTGCTATACTTCCTCAAAAAGCTTTATTCTTGCAAAGTTCATCTGTTTTCTATTATTATTTAGATTGAGAGGATTAATTTATTTTCTATTTATTCATTGATTTTATTGATTTTTGGTTTTCTTTTCCAATTCCTCTTGAATATGAATAACATGTTGTATTACTCCAGTGCGACGTTTCTTAAAATACCTACCTACCTCTTGAATATATACATTTGTTATTCTGATTTTGTTATGTCCGTTTACTGTTGAATATACGTGATTTCAAACTTTCTTGCCAGTGTTCTGTCATGGTAGTCAAAAAGGCAGTTTTTCCAAGCCTGCTCCTTTGATTTGACGGTTGATACATGCTGCGTATATAAATATCTGATACTTAACGCTAAACAACAGTATTATCACCTAAAGTTTAAAATCCGGTTATGAGCTACCAGTTTTTACTGGTTTCGGAGTTTGGTGAGGAATAGCGTTACCGAAACATTGCAGGTTTTCTTATCTATATTATTATATTGATTTTGTTAAGGTCATAACTACAAAGATAAATTTTTATACAACGGCACTAGTTGCAAAAGTTGATACCGGAAGTGGTATGATTATCAATATCCAAATGTGGCTCTCACCGCTCAGTATCGCATTGGCGTGGTGTGGATGTTTGGAAAGTGGGGTGCCAGCTCAGGTGTGATCTCGTCATCTGACCGTGGTTCAAAATTACGTGGTGTTGTCCTCGATCTTTCCCTTTGGGATTGATCCCGGACCGTCACCAATAGCCGTTGTGTTGCTCCAGTGTGACGTTAACTAAAATACCTACCTACCTACCAAAATTGCAAAGAATGAATTCCGAATTGTTTTTTATTGTTGATTGGGTCAACACCAATTAAATTAAATTTCAAACGTCGCCAAAAAAGGCAATAAATTACATTTTAAAGTAACCCTGATACGTATTATACGAAAGCATTTGGGTAGTGGAATCTTCACATCAAACTGATGCATGGGAAAGAATTTGAAGTAGAATCTCTAACTTTCTCTAAAGGAAAGCCTCGTAACCCTAGAAGGCCTCGTCCTCTGCTATTTCGGTTGTCCCGGGCATTTAACGGGCCGAACATTCGACGAGAAGACTGCTTAGCAGTCGCGACCACCTCTGGGCGCATCTCCACTGAATAGGACTAGTTGTTTCCACAGGCTGTAATTTGTGCACCTTAGGACGGCAAAAATCTAGTGAACATTTGGACGAGTGCCCTGCACCAGTGGTTTTTAATTGTCCTGTATAAAAATATTGGATAGCACGTGGTGTGTTTGATGTTCTGTAAGTCAAATGTTCTGCGAATGATATATTTATTTTACCCTAGACCTTTTTGAGGGGTTTTCAGTGTAAACAAACCAGTCGGAGAGCGAAGATTTTACTTCCACCACCCAAATGCTCTCGCATGATTACCTAAAAATGTAATTTATCGCCGTTGTGACGACGTGTGGCTTTTAATTTAACTGACGCTAACTATCATCTATCAATTCGGAACTCATTCTTTGGGATTTCTAAGGGTGAAACGTTGAAATCGAATTCGAAAAATAAGCCAACTGACGTCAGGTTCTGCATACGCTCAGGTAACTCGTATCACCGTAGAATCACTACATTTAACTTGGCAGAAAAAGACTCATAGAACGAAAACGTCGATGAAATTTGCAAGTTAACGAAAAACTTTCGACTGGGTAAACATTGTTTTCCTTCTGAAATGTGTGTTTGCTGTTCTGTAAGTCGCAAATGCTTCATACACGCTATTATTTATATCGCCCTAAACTGCTTTTTGTAGACAGGTGGAACGGGACACGGAAATGTGAATATCCATTATTGCCATACCTTACTCTCCTATCGACAGCCTTAAAGTGAAAAATCTCTTCTTGATGTATGGACCCACGTCAAAAGTGACTAATTATTGTCCACAATTTGTATGTACTTATGAAGCAAACGTAAAGGACGTTAGGGGATCCAATGGAACTACATCAACTTCAACTCAAAAAACTACAAAAGTTAGCACCTAATGACTTTCTAGTTGATATCGCAGAAAACCCATTAATCCTGTAGCCAGCTTTTGTAACCCTATCTGTAACATTTTAAAGCATAGCGCCGGAAGATTCTTTTTCAGTTTCAGCAGATTTGGAGTGGAAAGAGTAATGAATGACTCTTGGTGAAGGTAGCATTCAAGTTTTCCATCTTCCTGAATTGTTCTTTCGATTCTCGCATCTATTATCCGAAAAGCAATCAGACACGGGACGCCCTCTAATGCATCTCCGTCAAAGGATTTCCTTCTTCACTTCAGTTGTTCAGTCGTGTCTAATTATTCGATGGCCCTTTTGGGTCCTCTGACACAATTCTTCAAGTTGAGAAGTCGAGCTCAATGCGAAAACAATCGTCGAGTGTTTTTTAATAAAACTGATATTTGTTTTGACTTTTGAATGAAAACGGTATAACTTTACATTAGCATTTATTCTCTGAAAAATATACGCTGTCTATACTTTTAACTTAAGTAAACGGCATTTTATTAATGGTTAAATAAGATGATGTTCTTTTATTCCAGATTTATATCGATACAATAAGTCATTCAATGAGATGGCTACGAATAACTTTAATGTGTTTTGCTTTCAATAAAATGGATATCGGCAAAGTGGTTTTGGAAAGTTTGATGATTGCAATGAGTTTTATGGTGGAAGGGCCAACTTTGGCGAAGCTGCGCCAAACACAAGACAGACAACGTCAAGTAATGGACAGACACGCAATGAAAGTTTCACACGGAGGAGAAATACACCCTTGGAGGAGTCGAACCTCCGCCGCCTACAGCCCACAAGTCGCTAGCGCAATAGACCGGGATCAACCCCCGAAGGGAAAGAACCGAAGACAACACCACGTAATTTTGAATCACGGTCAGACGACGAGGTCACACCTGTGAGCTGGCACCCCACTTTCCAAACTTCCACACCCCGCCAAAGTGAGGATATTTGAGGCCACGTTAGATTTAACGTGCACCAGCCCCCTTTGTACACGACAGCCTTTGGTTCGATTCGAACTTACAATCCTCCAGTTGCTAGTCCGTTACTCTTCCAACCGAGCTACCGCGATTCTTTAAATCATTAGGATAAAATGTACTAATCATTACCATGTTTGTTAATAAATAACTGTTCACCAATATTAACTTTTGATTACAATTAATTATTGGCCATTCATGAAACCTAATAAATAAACCTAATGGCTTTATTAATTTCTACAATCATTAATCGCTCCTCCATGGACAATACAATCCCTGTGTTTTGTGCTCTTCAGACGTTTGTGGTTAGTTGGATTTTACGACGCAAGGGTCAAATTTGAAATCCCGATTTTAGACGAGCAAACCACCTATAATAGTATTCGACTGACGATACTTTTTACCATTCGAAAGACCATTTTGGCTTATCTTTGATGTAGAACAATCAAAATTGCAGAGCGCTTAAAGTTTCAACACACGCGAAAAAATAGGTATAACAAAATGCTCCTATAACCATAGTTCACGGAGAAACAAATTCGATACGTATTCCGACTCCAACACAATTTGTAATTCCTCACTGTTCGTTCACAAAAACACTTTATTCCCAGAAAAACCTATTACGCAATGAAAACCCATTCCGTTTTATTCCAAAACACCAGCAAAAAAATCGGCGAAATAAAAAATATCCCAAACCCCCAACCGAAGAAACTCCTCGCGTGAGTGTTAGCCATCTTGTTTCCAAAGAGAGGGGGCAAAAGAGCGAAAATCACTGTTCCCTCATTTATAGCTTCATTTCCGATCAGACCAGAGCAATCCGGGAGCCTATATCGGCAGGTGGAAAAAGCTATTTCGGGTGGTGGCAACAGGGGAGCTCGTATTTCGCACATCAGCATAAAACCCCAGAAGGAATAAAACACGATACAGATAAACATTATTATCTGTCTCCCACAACTGAGCGCTGTGTTAGGAATGGCTTGTTAGTTCTATCTACCATGGTAGAATCGATATAAGACCCCAGATTTTCTTAACCTTATGTGAGCTCCAGGGGTATCTAAAGAAAATGAATTTTGATCGCCGGTGAGATCCAGTGACGGGGAATGTTATTAGTTCTGTCGTGGGACGGAATCTGTTACATCTAAGTGGTGTCATAAGGGATTTTGAAGATTTTTTTGTCTTGGAACAGGTTTGTCATTAATTAAGGGGAAATTAAAAGGAATCAAACTTTGAAATTTAAAGACAGCTGTTTCTTTTTTTTTCTCCAGCTATTTAAAGACATTCTTTTATGTAATGCTGTAACTGTCGTAAACAATAGTAGTGCAAGCCTTACTTTAACGTTTATAATGACATTATAACTGAAATTGTATTTATTATTTAAAATTTAGAGCAGTGGTTCTTAACCTTTTTAGTGATCGGCACCCCCTTGAATCTAAATATAAGTTCTCGCACCCCATTGAAAAATGCGTTCTATTTCTTTATTTAGGAAATTACTTCTATTGCAAGATAATTTACCTATTGAAAAATAAACACATACATTTACATATAAATACGAAACAATATCACAATTTTTAATGGCTACGTTGTTGTTTATTCATAATTCTTTTGAAGTGAGGCTCCTATTTTGAAAGAACCACGCATAAGTCATCACTTGCATTTAAGCGATTTCTGGCTTTTGCTTTTATGTGCAAGTGATAAAAATCCCATTTCATACAGGTAGGTGGTGGCAAATGGTAAATTGTCTGCAATGTTGCTTTTGCCAGCTGTGGATAAGGTTCAAACTGTGTGAATTGTACCAAGTCCAGTTTTCCAAATTCCATTTGAATACGTGCATTCGTTCGTATTTCAATAAGATCGTCTTTTATTGAATCGCTGTCGTCCATCGATACTTCTCTCGTACCCCTGGAAATGCTCTTTTTCTCGTACCCCCAGGGGTTCACACACACCAGGTTTAGAACCACTGATTTAGAGCTTGTGGATCTAAGAAATTCTCAGTATTTGTCGGTATTAATAAGTTTTATCAACTCTTAGATATTTTGTAAATATGAAATAAGCCACAAGTAATTTGGTATTTGACAAAATTGAGTTTCATAGTTCATTTTTAGCAGATTGTATATTCTGTAATCTGTAATATTAACTGCATAATGCAACAAATTGGGTTTTTTATGGATTTCCTATGAAAGACTTTCTATCAAGATTTGGGTTTAGTTGCAGTAGGTGGTAGTGTTTAAGCGACGGACGTTCCTAGGCGTATTCCGGACATGACATCATTTGACTTGATTTTCGAATACGATTTCAGTTCGTCGCCAATAAAAATTTCGAAGAATTAATTCTGAATTGAATTTAATTTGTTGGTCAACATCAATTAGATTATGCACCAAACGTTGCCAAAATGGCGTTAACTACATTTTAAGGTAGCCTCGATATGTATCATGCATTTGGGTAAAAGGAAGCAACATCTCCACCTTCTGTTTGGTTTGTTTACAGAGAAAATCCCTCTCATATGTGTAGATATCGGATCAATTTATTTAATTCATTACAAAGATGCCCCATACAAATTATCAATAAATCCAAAGTATAGAGGATTGAATTAGAATTACGATTTTAATCGCAATATGTACGTTTCTTTAATAAAACATCCAGGAACAAGAGTAGTCATCATATATTTGGCACAGCAGTCTTAAACAACCGAAATTTCGTTGAAACGTATCATTGTTAAGGTTAATTGGGTCGTATGGCGCAAGGGACCAATTTTGAACAAGCTGCACCAAACACAAGAAATACAGCTTCAAGTAATGGGCACACAAAATATTTTTTACTGACATTGAAAAGAGAAATGCGCCCAGGATAAGTTGCAGGAATTGAACATGCGCTGCCTACAACTCGTAGTAGGTAAACTCACTGAGCCAAGGGTTGGTGTGGTGTGGAAGTTTGGAGTGGGGTGCCAGCTCAGGTGTGACCTCGTCATCTGACCTTGATTCAAAATTACGTGGTATTGTCCTCGGATGTTTCACTTCGGGTTCGATCCCGGACCGTCACCAATAGTCAACTGTGTTGTTCCAGAGCGAAGTTAATTAAATACCTACCTACCATTGATCTACGATGGTCCCCAGTATTAAGAACAGCATACTGCATCAAATAAACAACCGATAAACGACATTCGAAATGGTGGATCGGAAACACAACCGAAAACAATCCCTAACATAATCCACTACGTATCCAATTCCATTTAACGACACACAAAGAGCCATAACAATGGATTAATATCGCAAGCGTTGTGTACATTTCCCAACTTCTTCAGGCATCATTCCTGGCTACAGCAGCAGCAGGATCCGTAATTAATGACGTTCTATGGGGACTTTAATAGGCCACTTCAGTTCCTCGATCCGCAAACTGTGAATGCATCTCGTCATGAAATGAGGCTGATTCACAATAGCGTAATCAATACCCTGGGCTCGAATTGCCGGACAGCTATTTATCCGTGCTGCCGACCCGGACAATCGGTTGCCATGAATGGTTGAATGTCGGTGGACGGGAGCGAATGTATCTAATCGAGTTAGATCATTTGTCCACGCAAAAGAGCGCAAACTCTCTTTGGAGCTTTGATTATGAATGGATTGACACTATCGGGAAATGTTGGAAACAAGATATAGTGTGGACCATTGGGGCATCGACATCAAGAATGAAATAGACGGAGCGTATGCACGCTGCTTCATGTTATCTCTCCCGATCGCTCGGTTTGAAGATATCAGGGTGAAGGTCATATGGTATTGGTTTGGTTGGTTTTTATAGCGCAAGTGCCATATTTGGCCAAGCTGCACCAAACACAAGACTGATAATGTCAAGTAATTCTGAAAAGAAAGGATGGAGAGGAGAAAGTATGAAGATCACTTGAGCATCCTGCGATCGCAACCCCTATGCTTTCCAAAGGCAGTAAACCACATGGGAAAAGAATAGATTACTATGGTACATTGTGTTCGTGAAGCCCATACACATGTGTTATTGGAAGAAAACACGAATTTTTAGGACTATTTGACGAGGGTGATGGAATAACAAGTTTGTGCTTCAATAGCCAATCGGTCCAAGTCGATTAACAAGTCCATGTAACCCTGAGTTCTTACGACAGCGACACAGCGTATGTCATCAGAAGGTCGATGAATCGCGGTGAATGATCTTCATTAGTTTTTCTCGTGTGTTTGAAAGCCTCTTGGTTTTCTAGGATACCTGCGTCAAAGGTGTTTTCTATAACATGAAGGGAATTCTAGGTATGAAATTCATGGATGGTATCTCTCGCGAATAAGGAGGGTGTTTGGTTGTTTTGGCGTTTTATGGCTCAATGGTCCTACTTGGCCAAGCTGCGCCAAACACAAGACAACGTCAAGTAAAAAATGTTACGAAAGGGAAAAAAGGGACTGAGGAATAGAGTAGTGGGATTGGATTGGATGTTGGGGTTTCATGGCGCAAGGTAAGAGTAGCGAGATGAAAAGCATAAAAAGATCGTTGGTATGAGGGAGCGCGATTCCCCGTGTTTACCAGACAGTAAACTCCATGGAAAAATAAAAGATCACTCGGTTACCTCGGATTCGTGAAGTCCGTACACACTTAAAGGAGATATCACAGATGATCATCGCAAGAACTTATTAATGTTGCAAAATAGGAACATTTAAAAAATGAGGATGTTTGAAATGAGCAATTTTACATTATTACTTTGATCGATTCTTTGTAAGGGGATCTTTCATATATGCAGTCAATAACTGAATAAATTGAATCAGTTTAACCAGAAATTACAAATTTGAATCTAAAATCCAATCTTTTTTTAACTCACTAAAATAAAAATGCTGTTGGTCGATAAACGCTTATCCATCAAAATCATCAAATCTCAATATCAACGATTGAATAACCAATTAGAATAAATTAACAACATAAAACAAGAACGCTAAGCCTTTAGTTTAAAGACCAAAGGTTATAAAATTATAAATGTAAACAAATCTAGTTCAATGAAGTGTATAACAGTTATTGAAAATTGTAATAACACGACTAAAAATGTAATAACACGACTTATATAATATGCAAGTCGTACATATATTGTGTTCATAGAATGGAGAAACCGAAACGTAATGAAACTTCGTGGAAATTGGCGAAATAAATTACGTGATAGAAACATAAAAGGCTACGAAAAGTCAAACAGAAACAATGTTTATCGCTTTTCTTTCGAACTGTTTTGATTCCTAGGCAGCTTGTAACGAAAGAATTAGCAAAAACAAACAATCCAAAATCGTAGCAAGACTTAAAAACTAAACAATAACTCAAAATAAACAAATTAAAATTTTCAAATACAAGGAATCGGGCTCAAAAATAGAATGTTTTGGTGATATTTCATTACAGTAAACCCCTCAAGCGATCCTAATTTGTGATCCTATGATGGGGCGTTGACGTTGTGTGGAAGTTTGGAGAGTGGGATGCCAGCTCAGGTGTGATCTCGTCATCTAACCGTGGTGTTGTCCTCGGATCTTTCCCTTCGGGGGATGATCATGGACCATCACCAATAGTCCGTTGAGTTGCTCCAGTGCGATGTTAATTAAATGCCTACCTAATTTGTGACGAACAAATTAGCAATAAATATGCACAACATCCAGTAAAAATTTATAAACCGAAAACAAAATGAAATAATCAAAATCTCCAAATACATAGATTCGTTCGCAAAAGTAGAATGCCTTCATCATACCTCAGTTTATCCATCATAGATTTTAAGAAATTTGTGACGAACGATTCGTAAAAAAGAACCAAAATATCTAGTATATTAAAAAATGACTAAAAAATAAAAATCAATACACCAAAACAAAATGAAACAATTAACTCTCCAAATACGATTCCTGCCCAAAAGTAAAATGTCTTGGTGATATTGTATTAACCTTTTCGTTACGACAGTCCTTTGCTGAGCAGACTAAATAAAGAGAAGATTGATATGAGAAACAATACAATTCTTCACACGAATAAATTCAGCTGGCTATACCGGAACATCAGTTAACACGGATGAGTTTAATGGACCAAGACTTAAATCCAATCCTCCACCTATATTCCCCCAAATTAAAGAGAGTGTGCGGGTTAATCCTTTTAAATCCGCAGAGAGTGAGTCTGTAAAATTAATGACGACTTATCCAATTAAAACTGGCCGCCGATTCATCTGGGCTCCTCCGACTGTGTCGAACTCGTCTGTCCGAGGAAACTAAATTAATAGCCGCCACGAGCGGTAACGAGGCACACACGGCGACAAAAGGAGAAGACGGCGTTTAATTGCGGAGAGCGGGGGAGTATTTGGGTTCGAAAAATTGATTTCGAGATCTGTTTGGAATTTACCTTTTCCGATACTGTTGAACGAAGTCACACAATATGGTTGGTTGGATTGAGTTTTATGGCACAAGGACCATATTTGTCCCAGTTGCACCAAACATAAGACAATGTTAAGTAAATGGACATACCATAAGGAAAGCTTTGACCCTCCTGGTAGTTGTTTTGACGAAGAAAAACTGACCAGATCTTGATCTCGACATCATAAAAAAATCGGCAATATCTTGATGACGAGATATCTCGTCGAAACCATTTGGAGGGTAAAGGCTCATTTACAATTGTAGGTCAATCCGAATCCCCTCTTCACATTGGGATACGTTGCTTCAATGAACGACAAGAACAGGAATGATCGAATCTGTCAATCTTTGTTCTCGATGCTTATTGGTTCGACAGGTACGGAGAACGGAAACAGATTAAACTATATAACTGTAAATGAGCCTTTACAGACAAAAAAGAGAGAAATACGCACAGGGAGGTTGTTTGGCTGTTCTAGATTTTATGGCGCAAGTGCCATATTTGGTCAAGCTGCACCAAAGATAAGACAGATAGTCAAGTGATGGACATACACACACACAAGGAAATTCGCTGACACAGAAGAAATGCACAAAGGGAGGAATCGAATCTGCGTCGCCTACAACTCGCATGTTGATAGTGCAGCAGACAAACATTGAGAAACGGCGATCCCTTACATATCCTGATACGTGTTTTTGTATAGCCGCGTACTTACTACCAAACAGTTACTTGTAATGTCACAGAAGTAGTTAGTGTGGACGCCTATTAAATTAAAGTCCTATCTAGGGCTTTATAACAAACAAGTCTCGTGAAAAATCTTGAAATGATCGAAACTATCCGTTAGGTTGTCGGTTTTGGGGAACATGAAATGTCTACCATTGAATGGTCATGAAGTGACATTAACCTAAATTTCAGGGGAGACGTACCTTTCTTTTGATGACTCAGACCACCCAGCCAATCAACGACCGCTTAAGACCGAACAAGGGGGGGGCCTGAAGGGTTGCAGCCGTTTTTGGACCTTGTACCATTAAACCCAACCATTTCTTTCAACATTTGCGCAATTGTATGGTTTGAATAACGAACGCACAGAGCAAAAAATATAATTGAAAGAATTTGTATGGTTGCCCAGACGTCGAGACGGGATTCCCAGTGCTGAGTCATTGTTTTCTCATGGACTTAGAGGTGTGGTTCATTGACCGGGTTGTTTACATAAACAAGCTAGTGCAATTTTCACCGCCACCTGTTTTAGTCGCTGCCCTCGTGGGAGAGGATGTTACATCGTAGATGCTGTAAGGGGTACCTTGCCTAGCGATGGGTACTTTTAGTCGAAGTATCAATATTCTGAATCTATCCGTTTCGAAGCACGTAGTATCGATATCCCTAAAATATCGCACAAAAAGTATCGATCCTTGAAGCATCGATATTCGATACCATTAAAAAACTTTTTGTTTCACAAAATCCGTTTTCTTCTCGGTGCCCTCTCCCCTTATTTACACCAGTGGCTCACGTCGTCTTAGTATCTTTTCATAGGAAAAGTAGTTCGACCCGATTTGAATGAATGCCGGTCGGACACCCTGTTTTGAAGGTATGAGTACTTTAAGAGTATCCTTCCCCGTACTGGAACAAATCGCTTAATTAGATCAACTTGGTATCGAAGTAGTATCTCTGGGATAAATTTCGGTTCGGTCCAACACGATTTGAACGGACGTCGGTCCGATACTCGGATTTCACGGAATATTTGCAATTATATTCACCAAAATGTATCGATCCACTCTTTACGAATCGATCCAAAATATCGGGTATCGGGAGATGAAAGTCTCGATACCTGAAGTATCGATGCACTATCACCCATCCACCTTGCCTCGGGGGTACAGAGCATTTTTTCCTTTCTATCCACTAACAGCGCTGCGGATTCGACTGTTCGTG
Organism: Meta bourneti; assembly: GCA_933210815.1. Taxonomy (NCBI): domain Eukaryota; kingdom Metazoa; phylum Arthropoda; class Arachnida; order Araneae; family Tetragnathidae; genus Meta; species Meta bourneti. The sequence continues at coordinate 32,599,333 of OW119931.1, read as the reverse complement.
ACGTGTTGGAAGGCGTCTGATGCTATTAGACAGTCTTCACATTGGTTCATCAGTTCTGCGATTCTGAATAGGCTGAAATAAGCCTACATATAGACATGTTTTCGCAAGGGCCATACTTGACCAAGCTGCTCCAAACACAAGACAGACAGCGTCAAGTAATGGTCATACACACACAAAGAAGGTTTGCTCACACAGAAGAGATAAATACACCCAGGTTACCGAATCGAACCTGCACCGCCTACAACTCTCAAGTTGCTAGAGTAGTAGGCAAACGCACTGAGACTCCTTGAGAACTTGGGATATACATTTAAATTTGTGAGAGGCCCGTCATCTAACATAACATTGGCCCGTTTTCTACTGAGGTTTGGAGTACAGATGTGAGAGGGTCTGCTCCCAGCAATGAAACTTGATCCAGGATCGTTGCAAATAGCCCGCTGTGTTGCTCCTGTGCGACGTTAATTAACCATCTAACCTAACCCCAGCAACAAAACAAGAGTGTTCGGTTGGTTGATTGGACATTATGGCACAAGAGCCATGTTTGGCCATGCTGCGCAAAATACAAGGCAGTCAACACCAAGTAATGAACAAACACACACACTTTTACTGACACAGAAGTGCACCCAGGCAGGAATCGAACCTAGGCCGCCTACAAGTCGCAGTTAACCCACTGAGCTACGACGGCCCCACAAGAGTGTTTGAAAATGATTTTGGTTTTGAAATGAAAAGTAATGGAGAGCTCATGGAAATAACCTCAATTTCAATAAATTCCGTTAATGTTTTCGAAACTCAAGATATTAGAAGAGCAAACCACATATTTTCAAAAAAAAATTCCCATTCCATCAGAATAAGAAAACGAAAATTCTTCATCATGAATTACATAAACAGGAATTTCTAAGACGAAAGCAAATTAATTCCCACCATTTAAACGAGAAAACTTCCGCCAACAAACGCCAGTCGTCTGCAGAAAAATACTCCTCCGAGCTAATTTCCCCTCAGCACAACTGAAGCGAAATGAGCATGGAAAGTTGGCGAGGCTAATTTGGGCTCGTCCCGAGAGCTCTAATAATTAAACAAAACGTAACACTCGTGACCCTGCGCTGTACATTAACCGTGACCGTGCGAATATCTCATTCCGGGAACGAAAACAAACCAGAAGTCTCGAGAAATACAGCGCAAACGGTAAAAGAGATATAATAATGAATATCTTTGTGATAAGTCAGCTTAACTCTTTCGAGACATCCAGAAAGTTAAAATATGAAACTTACGCGGCGCCGGACATAAAATTAGGAGCGAGACTTCAGAGAATGAATCTCGGGGAATGTATAAACAATGCGGAGAGAACTAATGACTGCAGCAGGAGGTCGGAAGAAAAGCCCAGCAGACAACGATTTAATACAACCTGTCGTATCGAAAATGTAACTTTAAACTTGCTATTTAAATTGTTCGATATCATTTCACTGGAGACTGGCAACAGATGAGGAAGCGTTTATTTTCGATTCAGTTATGTAATACGATATATTTCCAAACATTTGGTTAAATTAAAAGGTTGCGCCCTTAGACGTACGACAAATGTGGCTATTCTTCATTTTCAACTCAGATTTCTTCCGACTTTTATTTCCTTGTTATTTTTTCTTCGTTTTTAAATGTATTTTGTGTTTCCGAACTTTTTTTTCAGACATATATATAAATTCCTTCAAAATATCTTCAACACAGTAGAATACTACATACAGTCAAATGTTATTTTTTGTTCACAATTTTCAATTATAATCACAATCACATTCATTTTGGAATCGGCAGCCTTCCCTGCATGACTTGATTCCAAATTTGAGTTCCAAGTTTTTTCAACCCCACAATAGAATGTTTCTTAAGTTTTTTTCCACCAATAGAATGTTTCTTAAGTTCCTTTCAACCAATATATATTGGTTATTTTGTCATTGTGCGTGTTTGGGGGTAAAAGCAATGCTCCACTACTGGGAAATCTTGTGGCTCAGAGGGTTAAGGTGTGTCATAAAATGATACAGGCAGAATGAAATTGGAATAATCCTATGGTACTAAATTGTCCAAGGAAAAACTGATGCGTTATTCATAATTAATTTCACAGAAAACTAGAAGTGTTTTTCGTTATTTAAAAAACGCTCTTTACATTACTTAAAAAACTTCGTGATTTTTTAACTCAGCCATGTCCCCAAATAATAGATCTACACTTACAGAAAATGTGTATATATGCATTTAAGTATCCAATAAAATTACCCAGATTATTGATGATTTTAAGCACGCATGTTGCTAAACATGTAATATCTTCAGTGAAGTATCATTTTGGGAAAGGGATTGCATCCAGAAACAGGAGGTTGATGGCATTGATTTTTATGGCACAAAGGCCATACTCCGCCAATCTGCACACAACTCAAGACATATAACATCAAGTAATGGACTAACACACACAATGGTTGGTTAGTTTGCGGTTTTATGGCGCAAGGGTCATATTTGGACAAGCTGCGCCAAACACAAGACAGACAATTTCAAGTAAAAAAATGTCATAAAAGGGAATAGAATGAGATGAACGAGAAAAAGATCGCTAGGGTATCACGGGTGCTGGTACCCGTGTTCATTGAAGACAGTAAGCCCCATGGGAAAAGATAACTAGAGTATCTCGGGTCCGGGAAGCCCGTACATGCACACCTAAAAGAGTGCTTGCACACCTAAAAGAGTACATGCACACCTAAAAGAGACCTAAACTTTCAGTGTGTGGCCCCTGAGGGCCAAACACTGAAAGTTTTGCTGATGCAGAAGAGAGAAATACACCCAGAGAGGAATCGAACCTGCACCAACTACACAGAACTCACAAGTTGCTAGCGCTGAGGACAAACTCACTGAGCCACTGCGTCCCCAGCAGATACGGAGGAAATAAATTCATTGATTTATATATATTTTTACAGAAAAAAGTTCAACCTTGCTATTAGTCCGAGTACTAATGGCGATTTCACAACAAATCCATTAAAAGAGCATCAATATTTATTTCAGACCCATCTAATGCGTTTCCAATATTACCCCATGGCGTCCCATAAAAGATTTTCTCTTTTCATCGACTGTAAACAGATAGTCCATGTCATTTTTACACAAACCTAAGTGACCGGAAGATAACACAGCTACACTTAAGTTATATCAAGTCAAGTATTTTTTTACTTATTTCCAATTTTCAATCCAGAAAACAATTCTAAATTTCATTATAATAAACAAATAAGACAGAAGAGAGAGAGAGAACTAAGTTTTAATCGTATTCTAAAAAGGTCCTCAATACTAGTACACTAGATGTTGAATAAACTTCTAAAAGGTAAAACAATTAAAAACATATAGGCATATATGATGACATTGGAAACATCAGATGATGATTCGCGATGTATGAATTTCAGATATTTGGTATATGTGTACGCGGATCCACAAAACCTTTTGGTATTCACTGTTTTAATTCTTATTTTAGAATGTTTTAACCTATATTTTTCTTTTCAGTAGTACTCTTTATGTAGTTACTACACCAATCCTTCACGAACGATAAAACCCTTTTTCTAAGGCATTTCATTTTTTTTATTTGTTTTAGTTCCCCAAAAAATATAAGTACAATTTTAGCTTGGGGTGAAAACGCCTTATTTTCTAAATTTGTTATCGAGACTGAATAAGTTCAAGTTTCTTTTCGTATACAGTAAGGAAATGACTCATACTGTATAATTAAATTATTATTTATTTCCAATAAACGTGATTTTTCCTAAATCAGTTTTATGTACCTTTATCAAAAAATATACCTCCATTTCCTAGGAGCATGACACATTTCGGAGTCTTATTTGCTCTTTTCCTTCCATTTCCATATCTCCCGCTCTCTTTATCCTCCCAAATCCGGGTTTGGGAGATTTTCACTGTAAACAGACCACCTTAAGACGAATATTTTATTTCTGGTTACCAAATACATAAAATACGCGTATAGGATGCACGTTCCACTACAAAAACAAAAGCGCTATATACATTTTGTTAGACAGGAAAAGCATCTCATGGATAAATTTTAAAAAGTATATTTAAATAACAAATCACCTGTTGTCGCGGATAAGCTGTGCTTATATATTAGAAGATCTAAAAGATTAATGATCATGGAAATTCAACAGATAAATACTGCCTGATTCAAAATAATGGCATATCCCACAGTTAATGGAGATTAGATTGGGAATAGGAGTGACAAGATTTGGGTTAGTCAACCGGCGACCGGTCCTGATTCCAAGACCCACAAATACATCACAATGACACCCCCTCATATATTCAACCAGGTATTAAATGGTTTCTTCCAACCGACCATCCTTCGTGTCTTGCCGAAAAACCTCAGAGACCCATTAACATCAATAAAGAATTAGAACTAATCACATCTTATATTTTGCTGCAGAGGCACAAAATACCTCATGATAGTAATTTATGTACTTCAGGCAGAGTAATTACATTGCCTTGTCCCTAATGTTACATTCCTGTGCCATTATTTTTTTATCAAACAAGGACACCCTTTTGCAGCTTGTAGGCTAACTTAAACCCTTTCACCCCTTTTCTGAATTGCTTCATCTGTAAAATTATTTATACTGTGCTGCTTCGACAAGTTGATTTTTGAATAGGTGTGAAAGTAAGGTTGCCATACGCAAAAGAATGAATAGCAATCGCCTTAGATTGTTCCCTTCCCCACGTGATCGCAATATGACCGCTTTCGTCACCGAACGATAAACTTTGAACCAGAATCCGCGCTAAGGAAGCCAATTGTGGAAGCGATTTATATACGCTAACACCAGTTCCCTAATTTAACTAATAGACTAGTCCAAAACCTCGTGACTAGATAGCCAACTCGCGGGAACCGGATTAGTGTTCCAAATTTTGCTTTCATTAGACATCGTTGCAATGAACAAATAGTCGGTTTAGAGCAAAACTGATTAACACTGACATTTTGTTGGTGATATTAAATCCTTATTTTCATGGATGATGATAAAAAGATATTTAATCTGATTAAAAATTATTTTATACTACCAAAATGCTTAAATTTTTATTTTTAACATAGCAACTAATAATTAGTCTTTAAACAGCTGTACAGCAAATATTTTTTGTCAGTTAATGCGTTTATGCTCTAAGACGACAAGATTTGTGTCTTTTGTATATTTTTTAAATATTTATTACATTTTTATTTAAAAGTAGTCGACTCTCCTTTTTATGAACCCAAAGATACCGAAGGCATAGTTTTGTAAATGTAGAAAGTTAGTTAACAGGGAATTAAAATACGTTATAGTATTTGGTTGCTTTGGTTTTATGGCCATATTTGGTCATGCCACGTCAAACACAAGACATAATACCAAGTAACGAACTACACACAAGGAAAGTTTTACTGCCACAGAAGAGGGAAATACACCCAGAATGTTACAAGAATCGAACCCGTGCCGTCTATAACTCGCAGGATGCTACCACAGTGGGCAAGCCCACTAAACCGCGACGGTCCCGGGACAATGGAAGTTTGCAAAATAGGAAATCTTTAAAGCGGGTCTCGACTATATTCTTTTGTCCTCCAACTTTGTGATTCCCTTACATTTTCCGCTCTATCCTGCAGTCTTCTCAGCCTTTTGGGGAATTTCAGTCGATTCCCACAATACGAGAGGGATTTTCAGTGTGAAAACAAACAGGTAGAAAGTGAAGATTTTACTTAAGCTACCCAAATGCTCTTGCATGATACATATGGAGTTACCTTAAAGTGTAGTTTGGCGTCGTTTTATCGACATTCGGAGTTTAATCTAATTCGCGTTGGTCACTCAACTATCATTCGGAATTCCTTCTTGGAATTTTCATTGAAGTGAAGAAATCACATTCAAAAAACAAACCAAAGGACGTTACGTTCGGAATACATACAACACGTCCGACACAGAAACACTACATTTAGTTTAACAAAAAATGTTTCTCATGCTTCTCGAAGTGCATCTGTGTTGCCATTCTTAACTCGTACAATTACATCGATATGAAATCGTTTGCATGGCAATAGTTCTAATGCCAGTGTTTGTCTTTGTTAAACGGTCGTTCAACTCAGAAGCTGTATTTCCGTATCTTGAATGAAAAAAAGTTATAAGAATAAAAACGCTTATCTAACGCAAAGTTGTAAAGCAAATCAAAAGAGCGATCAAAACCAACAAGGCGTGAAGAGAATTTTTTTTGTCATTCATTCCATAAGAATTTCCGGGATTCGCACTCAAAGGGCATTCTTTTTTGAATGTCCGTAATACATGCGAATCGATATGAAAACAAGACGTTCTAATGTCAGTTTAAAATTCAAAGCTCGTCTTTCCCTTAGATGAGAGTTGATACGGTGAAAGGAAATTCTGTATGAAAATGGGTTTCCATCTTTTCCACGACCGTTACAATGTAAAATATTCACCTCTAATGGGGTATTAGTATGTAGTTTCTTTGTTGCTACTTTTGCACAAATGTAAATTCTTTCACATGAATGAAAGTTACACTGTTTTAATCTTGGCATCCGATGTTGAAGATGCATAATATAGTTCCAGAAAGCCATATGGAGTACCGAGATGCTTAACTCGCATATCGCTTTGCATTAAGCATCATAGAAAATTCATTAGACCCGGGTTTTGTAAAAAAATTCACAAAAAGCGTTTTCTTTTGCAGTGTTCTTTTCTTTAAAGCCGATAGACACCATCTGTATAGAACAAAACATGTGTCCTTACATGTACCTGAATTCAAATGCTATCAATTAAAATCAATTGCAAAAGATGATATAACCATATTTTCTAATTGAAGCCTGCATTTATATATTTACTTATAGTATTTCCAAAACTTGAGGTGCGCCGATAATCATTATCTTAACTAAAAAACAGATAAACGAATTCATCGCATGAATCTGTATTTCCCAGATTTCACAGTTACCCCTCTATCGGGAAAGTATCAATTATTTAGAAAGCGCCCTTTAACATTTCGAATAAGCGCCGAGGATTTACCTGCAGACTTCACTGACTTTCGTCTAATTTTCGACACTTTTTCAATTAAGTAATGAATTTCTTTCTTCCCCTCCCTCTTTATTTACATTTATGTTTAAAATAATGTTTTCTCTATTTTTATTAAACATTTTAATTCATTTAATGATTTTAAGTTTAATGTGAAAAATATTTACTGGAATGGAATGAAAAACGAATCGAAGCAAACAACAGAAATACGTTCAACACCATTCTCAAATACTTTTCGTTAAATTATCTTTGCAGGATTGATTGTCTCAGATATATCATATGAACCCCTTTACCCTCTTGAAACGAGTCTGATGAAGTCTTGCAATGATTTATTTTCACATAATTTTAAATCCGCTGTATTTTGTGTTCGCATGCTTATAACATTGACTTTCTATGCCATGTTGGAAATTTAAACACTATTAATTTTGTTTTGTTGCTTCTACTGCATCGTATAATTTTTGGGAAGGTTAGAAATTATTTTATTTTGAAAAATGTGGGTAATTAGATAACATATTCGAGCAATCAATGACTACAAGACGTTGAATAGAACATCAATCGACGAATGAATGAAAAAAGCATGTTCTACATGAGTAGTTAATAAAAGAATTCTCATCAAATGTAAGTGAGTTTGAAGAAATTAATAAAAGGTGAAAGATCTGTGGTCAACGGTTTTGTACCAATCTACGCAATTCACACCACATCCATTCGCTGGCTGCAAAGATGTTTTTACATAATGTTTTTCTTCGCGTTACTCACAACTTTTTCATTTTTGCCCCTCTAATATTTCATAAAAGCTTTCGCAATGATATCAATATTCCTTTATCAGCAAAATCTAGTTCCAATTTGTTAAAAAGCGGAGCACATCCTTAATTTGAAATTTAAATCAATTTTATCGGCCTTCTTTCATTAGGCCATACCCTTTAATGTTCAAAAGAATCATTTTTAAAGTAGCAGTTATAGAATCAAGTAACTATCTTCTTTCATCATTGGGCCATGTGATTACTACCCAAAAGGATCAATTTTTCTATTCTTAAAAGTAACAGTTTGAAAAACTTCGATTGGAAGGAAAATCATCATTAATTTTCGATATCAGAAACAACAAAAGAAATCATAATTTCGAAAGCCATTTGATTTAGGCTAACAGATTCGTTTAGAAATAGCGAGGAATGGGATCAGGACCAATTGCTCACAAGGAATCTTCGTAACGCGCCCATGATACTTTTCCAGCCCATTGCCCACTGCTGCCATTCCGATTCCAGCAAAAGTACGCGTCCTGATGTGCCACCAATGAATGCGATCGTTCGTCCGACTGACTCCAATGACGTAACGAAAGTAATCGCATGTAAGAGTCCCGTCCTCAGAAACAGTGCATCAGCATCGATTCTCAATATTCTATTTCCTATATTTGTCTTGCATGGCCCACACGGCATCTCGAATGCAGAAACACACGACTGCCCTTTTTTTATTCTCTTACCGAAACAAAAAAAGATTACCGGAAAAAAGGAATAAAAACGACAGGCTTACGAGAACGTTTCAAACGCAGAAAGCAATGGGGTAACATTGAACAGATGCGTTGGCAACAGTCCTCAGATCAAGAAAAGAATGAGGAAGATTATGGGGAATTCCTTTTGATGTTGAACGGCAAGAGCTACGAGATATTTTAGAATATATTTCCTTGAATCTAAAATTCTAAGATACAAGTAATAAAATAAAAATGCAATGGTGATTTTTCTCAGTAAAGGTTTATTAGTAAAGTCTATTAGTAAAGTCTAACTCAATGCTGCTTAACGTGAAAAAAATGGAACATCTTAGATTAGTTCTAAAGAAAATATTTCTTATATCGTACTAAAGAAAATATTTACTATCTGAAAATCGCAAACAGGAGAAAAAACAGTCGTATGCTCATAGATGTCACAGAGAACACTATGACATCAACGACATCATTCATCCCGAGAATACTTTAGTGCCATATCAGTCAAGGATGCAGTATATCCATTTCAGTTTGACGATTGTTGCAGCTGTATATATATTCAAATACTTCAGCATGCTAGATAACAATATGATCATTTAACCAACTGTGATTGAGTGTGTTTTAAAGCGTTATCAGATACTGTCTGTATACCACAAGAACTGCTCCAGACACAAAGTCTAGATAATGGTGGTCCCTATAGAAATAGGACTCGTACATTTTGAGTGGGGATAAGTCCAATGAGGATTTGAGGAATTTGGCGAAGGGATGGTGGGTGGTTTGTGACGACGGTGGTCGATAGTTGTTTGTTTACCATTCGTCTTTCTTAATAACCATTTCCTCTTAATCCTCTAATGTATCCTCTTTTCTTATAAATGCCACAAGAGAGCACAAAACACGGAAGGGGTCGCCTTTTCACATCTGTTCGGGAGAGACTTATTTACAGGCGCTCCTCTGTGAAGAAACTGACAAGTGGGTCAGATGAGCTTTTTTGGAATCTCGACCAACACTATCCTGAAGCCTATTGTCGCTAAGTGTGCCAAGATGACAAACTTGAATGCTTCGGTCTTTTTTCTACGGTATGTCAGACAGAGACTGTATCTGAAGCAATTCTCGTGGTGGACAGACAATACTTTTGTACACATCATAAACTATCTGTCTATTACAAGAACTCTTCCCGTCGCAAAGTATGGGTGGTGACGGTAGTTATAGAAACAGAGCTCGTTAATTTTGAGTACGGGTAATTCTGATGGATGGAATTTTGTTGTTTTTTGGCGAATGTTGAAGAGACGGAAAGAGAGAGTTTACAAGTATCAATCTTCTCGGAAACAAGTAAAAATCACAACAAAAACATCTCAAATTTGCCATTAAGTGGTGCACGGATGTGATAAACCTGGTTGCATTTCATCACGCATACCCCATGTAAAATGGAATAAGGTAAGTACCTATGGTAATAGACAGGCGATACCCATTCTCGTGGTAGACAGACAATACATAACCCTAAAGATCAGACTTGTAGATACAGTTTATATTTGATAACTCGAAATTCATTATCTCGAATCCTTCGGTGTTTGGAAAAATTTATTTAGATATTAAATTTTATTTAGTTCATAAGTATCTCGAAATTTTCAAATATTTGGTATCTAATTTTTCTTAAGTCTCTTGGTGAGAGGGAAGAGCAAAATGCTTATGATCAGGCGGAAATGATCATTTATGCACCTTTTGTTAGAAATTAAAAGAAATGCAATTTATTCACAATTCAGACAATTTTTTTCCTGGAGTTTCGTCGTTTTCTTCTGCCAAGCGAATTCTTACCTCTGGTTTGATGGGAAATATTTTGCCTCGAGCCACCAGCAGAACTGAACTGGTGGCCTGAAGTGTGGTTCTGAAACCACAAGGGTTTTGATTGGAATTGCCGAATGATTGTGATGGACCACCAATCCAAACATATAGCGTAGTAACGGATACATGTTCCAGCGAACAGAACTATAATACCTTCAGACGAAGTACGTAATGAAGTGAAACTACAATCAAAATAACTGTGAAATGAAAGTACCGAACAATAACTGAAGGAAGCAGAAAAATCGTTAACACATTATGTAGCTCTCCCTTAAAATATAAAAAGTATAGGCCTCGAGTAATTTGCGTCAATAACTGTCATATAGAAAACCTTGTCGCAGAATGATTTAAATAGGCACCTGATTCTAATGACCGATTATTTTCACTCAGTATGCTGTATTTTTTAAAATATTAGAATACCCTGTTTCTCAAAAACTCTTTATCTCCCATTTTCTTTCTCTCTTCCCATGACATTCGGCAAATCGAGGGTTTACTGCACCTTCTTCACCTCTATCACACATATGAAATACTCAGGATTAATTTAAAGAGTAGCATTCATACTTTAGAGCGTATTTAAGATTAATAAGTTCGCGTGTTATTAAATATTCAATTTAAAACCATGATACTCGCCTGAGCTGAAATATTTGGCTCTTGTTTCAAAGTATCTTTGTCAAACACTCAAGAACTGATACCAACCACATTTTAGTTTACACTTTCATTAAATAATACATTATTCACGGATGGTAGGTTGGTTTTGGGCTTTATGGCGCAAGGATCACGTTTGGCCAAAACACAAGACAGACAACTTCGAGTAAAAAAATGTCGTGAAAGGTTAGATAGGTAGGTTAATTAACATAGCACTGGGGGCAACACAGCGGGCTATTGGTGATGGTCCGGGATCAATCCCGAAGGGAAAGATCCTAGGGTATCCCGGGTATCCCGGTTGCGCGATACCCGTGTTTACTAAAAACAATAAATCCCATGGGAAAAGAAAAGATCACTAGAGTTCCTCAGGTTCACTATTCAAGATATCGATCCGTTAACATCCTAACTTTCAATGAACTTCACTAACATTTTCAATATTTTGAGACGCATCTAAGCTCTTTAGTGTCTTAAGTGTGGCTCTGTACCACAATTGGAATTGCCGAGTGGTTGTGATGGACTACCAATCCAAACATATGGCATATTAACGGATGCAGATTCTACCGAACAAAAAATATATATTATAGGCTATTTATACAGAATTAACTTTAAACGAAATACCAAAACGTTTTTTTTTCAACGAGTTTGTTTCGTATTCTATTGCCTTAATTTTTTTTATGTTGTCAGCCGTTTCATTTCTTCGAATTGACAAAGACGCTTTGAATTTAACATTAGTAACATTAACGTAATAACAATGCAATACTAACATGAATTTTTTCCTGAGGCAAGAGATTATGTGTGTCGAAATTAAAACCTTCAGCTCACAGGAAGACGTATTTGCAACATATTCTTTTGTTTCCGGAGAGGAAATGTCTGATGAAAAGTGCAAAATGGGAACAAGATTGAAGCATTTTGTCATTGATTTCTTCATCAGCTCTAATTTAACACATGCGGGAATAATACATGCGGGAATATACACGAGAAAAATTCAACCAAAATGTGCTGATTTTACAATTACTGAAATAAAACAAGTAACCTGTCATTGGAAATGTAACAATGAAAACATCCTAATATATTATATTAATTTGAAGTCGCTAATAAATGAGTGCTCCATTTTCCTGTAGTACATTAGGACTGCGTGTCTCAGTAGGTATGCCCACTGAACTAGTAATCTGCGAGTTGTAAGCGGCGCAGGTTCGATTCCTGTCAGGAATGATTCCTTCCTTGGTGTATTTCTTCTGCGTCAGAAAAAGGTGTGTATATCTTGACTTTATCTTTGTGTTTGACGCAGCATGGCCAAATATGGCCCTTGAGTCATAAAAACCCAACCCACCAACCTGTAAGGCATTCCTTGTCAGGATCGATCCTGAGTGGTGTGTATTTTCATGTAGTCAGGAATGAAATAGGGGTGGCCAATTTAAAGTAGAAGTGTTTTAAGTTGAATTTTATTTACTAAACATTTAACTATCAATAATACCAAACAAGGAGCATACTTACATTCATGGACGCAAAACATGAAGCAAATACTATTTAATTGAATTTAGGGAACTCAAGAAAATAAACTTTTTTTAGACGAAAGACCTAGACTATATAATCTTTGTTTCTTAATTCTAAAACCTCCAATAAATATCAAAAATGCAATATTGTTTAAGCTTATATACCTGTCAAAAGCCGATCTTAAGATACAAAGTTTCTGAAGCAAAACGAATATACTGCAATATATATCAAACTATCAAAATCTCCTTTAACATAACTTATGAAACTTCTTTTAAACCGACGCTTCATTATAAACTTTTTATATTAAAGAGAAAGAATGTATCACTTAATCGATATTTTTTATGGAACTACCATGCTGCAATATCTTGTGTACGAAGATAAATTAAAGGCACCTAATCTAAGAGTTACTAACAAAGTATTACACTTAACAAATATTTACACTTAAAGTTTTAAACGAGAGTTTTGTGTAGAAAAGAGTCTATTAAATATAAAAGCTTATATTTTTATTTGTACATAACCGAATAGATATCTTGACACATCGGAAGGCTGCCAATAAAGCCTTACATTGTATAGGACGTCGAAGAGAAAAAACACCTGACATGCTGAAAATAAGCTAGTCAATCCAGATTTTTAAACTTCGTAAAACTAGGCGTTTTTTAAGACTTAGCTAGATTCTTTAGAAATATGTCGTGAGTTTAAGGCTAAAAGAATATTCCTACCTTGAACATAGATTCGGAATCGGGAAAACTTTCCGAAAAAATAAATTTAATAAGGCAGAACATTCTGGGAAGCAATCATTTTAGTTCAAAATGGAGTACATTTATTTTTGGACTTAGATAGCAAAGCTTAAATAACACACTAACCTCCGGGACCTACGTCTTAAAGTGGATTTTCAGAGCCACTACAAGATTCATGTCAAGACCGTGATTCTAACTCAGAGCCTAAGTGCTAACCACTCGGCTGCCAATCCAATGCGGTGATATAGAACTTCTCTGTACATTGTATAGCATTTTACGCATAAAGTGATAATGTCTCTTCAGTCCGTTTTCAAGGTTACTAAGCAATATTTTTGTCCTACTCCGGCCTCTCGGTCATCTATCAACGAGCATCCCTATAGAGTTCTGAAGTAAAAAAAAATACGACCTTAAGAACGCTATCAACAGTATTTACAATTGGAAATGTTCTATTTTCAGGATTATTAGGGCAGATTTTGAGGTGGTCTCCTATCAGTCTAAGACGAGCATATAATCATCTTGATGTTACGTAGAGGTAAAGGGGGTAAGTTTGGAACAATTGTGCTCCAGCCTTAGCCAATTGGTTCGCCTGTTTATTGCCATATATACTAATCAATATACTTTCAATAAAATTTTTAATGTTTGATTACCAATATCCGTTCAGGATTTATCTTAATTTACCGTGTTTTTAGATTGAGCAAAATGCAAATCAACATCATTAACCGGGCACACTACCAAAAAGAATCACTCGACGTACACAAAAGATCACTTGAAACTGGTTATTACATCAACTGCTATCCGACGCACTCTTGTGTATCTCATTTGTAATTTCTAACTCTCCGTAAATCTGCTATAGTTCTCTGCCTAATTAAATTTTGAAACTCCATACAACCCAAAAGATAAACATCGCCGTAACAATTCTGTCTAGCAAAAATGTACTTTAACTTAAATCTGAGGAAAATCTGAAGCACAGAACTTTTGAGGCAATATTATAAATTCAAACGGCCCCCGAATGCCTTTCAAAATCAAAGTCCCTTCACACAGCAATGGTCATTAGGGGTACGAAAATAAGTATGGAAACAAAAGTGTATATATTATCTCGAGACAGACGTCACCCTTCATAAAAGCGTCACACACATGCCGCCGCCTCAAAAAGTTTTTAAAACCCACAATCATTTGGGGAAAATTCATATTTATCCTTTGCTGGAGATCATTACGCCAAACATAGATGGCCGCCGACTTTTCCGCCATTACTTAAGAAGTCATTCGGAATTTAATGAACTTTTCTTCATTTCTCTTGGTGGAGGTTTTCTCTTAACAATGTAATCGGCGTAAGTTCGGTTTCACGCTAAATTAGTAATGGATGAGCTCATATTGATGCTTTCAGGGAATTGTCTGATGCAAATGTGGATAGGGTCCATTGTTTCATTCTAATTTGTAACAATAAATGTCATGAAACGCCAACTGATTGTGTTTGAAACATTCTTTATCCAAATTTAACCCTCTGAGGAGTTGATATGCATAATTTCACCTAGCAATGTGCAGTATTGCCTACATGACTTCTAAGTAGTTTTGACCTTCGTAAATAATAGAATATTATCAATTAATTATATTCTAAGGACAGATAGAGAGAGAATTATTCCAAAGGATTCTATTCTTAAGAAAGAATCGATAAATGGTTGATTAGTTTTGGGGCTTTATGGCGCAAGGGTCAAGATAGACAACATCACGTAATGGACATACATACAAAAAAGCTTTGACACAGAAGAGAGAAATACACTCAGGGTGGAATCGAACCTGCACCGCCTACAACTCGCAGGTTGCTAGCATAGTGGACATACCCGTTGAGGCACGACAGCCTCAAATATCCTCACGTTAGTGGAAGTTTGGAAAGTGGGGTGGCAGTTATGTATGGACCTAGTCATCTGACCTTGGTTCAAAATTATGAGATGTTGTCCTTGGATCTTTCCCATTGGGATTGATCCCGGACCGTTGCCAATAGCCCGTTGTTTCTCCAGTGCGACGTAAATTCAATAACTTACCTACATTCAACCAAAAGATGTGGTTGTTTAGTAATTATGTATCTTCTGAGGTAAATAATACATTACTCGGAAATCATCCATGAATCCCAGAGGGTTAAACCCCTTGTAAATAATTTAGTTCAATATAAAAAGCTTCATAAATGACTAATAAAGATGCAAACTAGATGATAAAAATGGTCTACAGCTATTTCGGAGGAACAAAGTATTACTAGCCTTGAATAATATATTTTCGTATTTTGTTTCTTCGCATATTCACGTTGAATATGGAAACCAGAAATACAACTATTTACTCTGCAAATGCCTGCAAATTTGCAAAAGAGTAATACTGTCTTTGCTGGAGAATTATATATCTTTAAATCACTCAGAAAGTAAAATATACTCGTAAATGGAAATAAAATCTCTCGAAAATGTTGGAAGACTTATTTTAATGTTCTTGCAAACAATTTTTCACCCCTCATCTTGAGGTTTCTCGGTGCCAATCCACGATCCTTAGAAAATTCCCTTCAAACAAAAATCGGAAATGTGGGTAGCCCGCATCCGGAGTTGAGGGTTTGAAAGGCAGAAGAGATAAACCCTCTTTTGCAAGTTTGCTTTAAGAAAAGCAAAATGAATTTTTAAAGAGTATTAGGGATTAATGAGACAGCGAAACAATCTGCATTTATGAAAAAACACTGCCGAAAAATAAAACCACAATTTTCATTGAAAAGTCTAAAATGAACCGAAAATGCAGACGTTAATTTAAGAGGTAAAAGGATACTTCATTCGAGGTATAAGGTTTTAACATTAAATAAAAAGAAATTCAGGAATAAATATATTTGAAAAAATGGACTGGTACTCAGTTGGGCAGATTAATATTTTGTTTGGATTCGTGAAAAATGGTAGGCTGGTTATTTTTCATGGCACAGCTGCAATTTTCGGCCATGCTGTGCCAAAGACAAGACAATGTCATGTAAATGGACATCCACACAAGAAAGGTTTTCATGACACTTAAGAGAGGAATCAAACCTGTGAAAGGTTGTTTTCTCTCTTATGTGTCAGTGAAGTTTTACTGACATCACAGTATTGGATCCTGCGCCGCCTACAACTCAAAGATTGCTAGCGCAGAGGTCCAATCCACAGAGCCACTGCAATCCCTTAATTAGAAAATGCGGGTTTTAAAACAGCAGTGGAGTTATCGAGGTAAGTTGTTGTTTGCTTCCTTATTCTAATGGAGTTGAGCTGTTTATCTTCTGCTTCGAGAGGAGTTTCGTTGTTGGTTAGTTTCTCGGAGGTTTGACTTGGAGTTTAGTAGTTAGTTTCAGTTTCCCACCAGTTGAACTCCATTTTCGATTTTTCAACCGAGTTGGGTTAAGTACTAGTTTTGATTTATTTAGTTGTCGGATAAATATTTTGTTTGAGTTCATGAAATATAGTTGGATTTCCTTTATGGCGCATAGACCATATTAGGTCGACCGGGCTGCACCAAACACAATACAATGTCAAGTAAATGTACATCCACACTCAAGTGTGTTTTTCTGACTCCAAGGAGGAAGCGAACCTGCGCCGTCTTCAGGTCACAGGTTGCTAGCCTAGTGGATAAACCCACTGAGTCTGATTTTTTACGGCTACTCCGTGAAAAATGGAGTGATCTTGAAAATGTGGTTAGTGGCCTAATTTCTGAAAACGCAGTTTTATCACTATTGGAAAAAATGCTTTCCTATACCTTGTGCAATTGAGGCAGAATAAAAGATCTAATTACGGACGAAAGATCCCTACTAACATGAGTTAATGGAAATTAAAAGTTGAGAGACACAAACTTGAATTTTGTCCTAATATATTAAAATATGCACACACAGTGGTGAGAAATACACACTGCAAATTTTTTGTTCCTTAATCCTTTAGGGGTGGTGGAAAATCTTAGAGTCCCACCTCCTTGAAATGGTTAGGGCTAGATATATAAATAAATATTCTCTCTCTAGAAATGTTAAAGGCTGCTAAAGTAAAGTCTCATTTCATATACTGATATTTAGGTAGGTAGTTGAATTTACATCGCACCGGTGCCACACAACGGGCAATTGGCGATGGTCTGGAATCAATCCCGAAGGGAAAGAACCGAGAACACTTTGTAATTTTGAACCCCGGTCAGATGACGAGGTCAACAACTAATCCCACTCTCCAAACTACCATATCACGCCAACATGAGGACATTTGAGGTCATGACAGATTTAGCGTGCACCAGTCCCTATTATTCATAAGTGCAAAAGCATAAAGTCGCTTTACTTAATAAATACTTAAATGCGCTTAGCATAACTTAATGCACTAAATTGGAAAAAATATCAATCTTATATATAGACTAAAAAGAAATCAAACCTAACTGAAGAAAAGGTAATTTGTATGGGGAATCTACACATGGGGTATTAAGTCCGCCGTTTGAAATCGGACCAGGAAGTTTCTTGCTAAGCCTGGACGCTCAATGAGCGTGAAGAGAATTGTTCTTTTCATGAAAGTTGAATTCTCTGTAGGAAGAGAGCCCTGAAACCTCACGATCGTGACGGTCAGGGTTAATTTCACTTTTGAAAGAACTACAAAACTTCCTCTGGCGTGGAAAAGAACGGGATGCTGTTTTTTTACTGTCGGTTTAAAAGCAACAACGGTTCTTAGACAGGAAAAATAAGCATGCTGTTTCTTAAGACAAACACACTTTATTAGTTAGGTAAATTACCGATATAGATATAAAAAAACAATGCGCAAGAACAGAACACACGACCATTATTAAATATTTGGAATTAATATTCAGCATAGCATACAGTGAAGTGTGCTTCTTTTAGATGGACCCTCCTAGTGATTGTCTTGACGAGGCATCTCGTCATTAAAAGGAAACTGACGAGATATCGAACTCGTCATCATGTAAGAATTGGCAATATCTTGATGACAAGATATCTTGTCAAAACCACGAAGGGCCACCTATAACTCATAGATTGGTGATGGTCCAGGATTGTATTGAACTCTCTAAGTCGCAGCGACCTACTGTTGATAAGAAGTCTAAAACTTAGAAAAGTTAAATAAATATGTAAGAGGTATAAATATGTACGTGACAGTGGGAAAATTGAATCTCATCAAAGTGGCCCACAAAACGAATTGGGTTGACAAGGCGAGCAATAGAATAACTTATGACGGAAATATTTTTGATTAAAAAGTAAAATTTCACAAGAATGGAGAGTAGTAAATAGTGGAGATAAAAGCCTTCCATGCTCTTCCGTCATTTTCAAAAGAGTATCTGCCTTTCCAGTCACGATACGGGAGTGCCGACAACTATCTGTCATTCTTTAAAAGTCTTTCCCCCCAAATATGGACTTTGGTTTTGAAGACGAATGAACACAATCTATTATTTTTTACGATTTTTTGAAGGATTCCTATTGGAGCCTCAGGGCCCGAAGAGGTTAAATTTAAAATCGTCCACATGTAACAAATGCCGCAGATTCTCTGGAAGCTATGGGGATAGCCAGTATCAGTGCCTGAAGCCTAAAGGAGTCCTGGGAAATACGAAAGATTTTGGCAATATGCAGTCTGTTTTCTAATTTCAAAAACTTTTTGCTCTTTTTATTATATTATAGGGGATAATAAAGCTATACAATTTTATAAAAACTCTGGACTGTTGGGTTTTCAATGGCAAAGGGCCATATTTGGACAAGGTGGCCAAACACAAAGCAGACAACGTCAAGTAATGTACATACACATACAAGGATAGTTTAATTGACATGGAAGAGAAATATACCCGGGAGGGCACTAACCTAACAGGAATCAAACCTACAACTCGCAGGTTGCTAGCACAGTAGAAACCCCATTGATGCACGGCAGCCCTTACAATTTACAGGTTGCTAGCGCAGTGGGAAAATTCACACAGCCACGACGTCCCCATAATTTTATAAAGGAAAAGTAGAATTTACAATGTTCAAAAATTATACTTGACACGTATTTGTATTTCATAAGGAGGCCGTCCTCTAACTTAGTACTGGGACTCAGAGTGCAGACGTATGGCCTGTTGAAGTCCGTAATGACATCGTATTTCTTGGTATGAATTTTGTTCAATTCTCCTGTTTGTAGCACAGGCTTATGACTCGTTTCAAGGCATATAAAAAGGATTAGTTCAGAGGTTTGTTTTCCAAATGGTGTCGCGCGACCAAGGTAGAAGCGGAAGTTCGCTTGTGCTTTGATAATATCGGTGTTCCACGAGATGCATTAAGTGTCAATCGAAATAAAAAATTTTAAAAAATCATGAATCTTTTGTTGATGATGTTTTTTTTAATAAAAAGTGCGTTTGGTTATGAAACTTTGTAGTCTGTTGAAATCACTTCCAGGATAATCCGAGGTGGATAACAATTAAAGCGCAAAACGAAATACTGAAGACGACCTGAGTCTTGATTCCTTTTGCCATAGTCTACTTGTGTGAGGGAGGGTTTCAATAGTGGCATTAACCTTTACGATGCGGAAATTTAAAAATCCTACAACTCTTGAACAATTTAAAAATTAAAATTAACAATTTATTGACTGAAAGGGCTATAATTTTAGGTTCTGTTTTATAGTTCATACAGCCTTTAAAAAGTTATTATTTTATATATAATTAATAAAAGTTTGCATTTGTTCTGTTTTTTAAAGGATCAAGTCAAAGTTACTTGTGTAACTAGAGTGTAAACTAGATATCCAAAATGTTTAGAAATTAGTTACAATGCATATAATCAATATCTGACAAAAATTCATTTGCCCTTCCTTAAATAAAACAGTTCTCTTCGGAATAGCAAAAAAAATATTACTTTTATCCAAAGGTTATATTATACGTCCAAACTATTGTAAAAACTAAATTTCCTAAAAAGTAAATAACGCAGTATCGCAAAAATAAAAGAAACAACTGGTAAACAAACCTCGGGACCCAACTTTCGGTTGCTTCTGGATTGCAAAGGTTAAATTACGCGTTTCCATTTTCAAGCTGAACACACAATAGACAATACCATTGTAAAAAAAATTCTAAATTCTGAAAACAAAATTCCTCTTCATCTACTTTTTCAAATGGTTTTACTAATTCAAAATAACTTTCACACAGAGGCTTGGATACATGAGTTGGGACTATTATATAACTCTAATGTTCTCAACAATGGTTCGTTTGGGGGTTTTATGGCGCAAGGGCCAAATTTAGCCATACTGCGCCAGACACAAGACATACAATATCAAGTAATAAACACAATGAAAGTTTTACTGACACAGAAGAGAGAGATACACCCAGGAAGGTATTCACCTGACAGGAATCGAACCTGCGCCGCCTACAGCGCGAGGGTTGATAGTGCAGTGGGAAACCCACTGAGCCACAACGTCATGAATAGCATGTTTTCGTTCTCAAGCAGTGAAGATGTTTTTATATGCCACTTTGAATAGGAGTGATTTACGGTTTCTTCACCTTCCTTCAGGAATTCCTATGAACCTGTACCCCCATAACTTGGCTATGTTGAAATTTTGCTTAGTGAAAACGAATCCCACGTGAAAAGGTGAAGAAAACTACTAGAAATAATTGCCTTTGAGTCGCTACAAAAGACTATTATGCGGTTTCCTCTGCTGTGTCCTCAAGACCGAAACTTCAATATTCAAAAACACGAGCCATATAGCAGAATATCCGATATAAAGAGTAATTGAGAAAAGCGCTCCCATAAATGCCTTCCGGTACTTCTTGGAATATTCTTTGGCGTGAGAGATATCACCGGCGCCACTTTCTATCTTTCCCATAGAGTTCACACAATGATAGACAGGGAACAAAAGGAAGGACCCTCTTCAAGACCAGTCGCTGACAGCTCGTAAATGGTGATCGATGTCAGCGGTCACTTAAAAGGGAGGAAAATCCATCAGTACCAAGACGCTCTAGGAAAGAAAATTCTCACTGTACAACAGTTGTACCTGGCGTAGTCTAAAGGTTAATAAACACTAAGTACAGATCGCAATTATAGTTACGTTGAAAGGAAATGCGAATCGTATTTTTCAAACATGTGCCCCGGTTTTAATCACTGCTGAAGAAGCAAGATTATTCTTCCACGACTTTACAAGCATCATAATATTTATCGAGAAATCATTTTGTAAATTTTTAAAAAGTAAAAGAAAATTTTAATAAATGAAAATACAGTAGACTCGCTTTATAGCAACCCTCGATTTATCGACTCGCGGCGATATAACAACCAACTGAGAAGGCCTCAGTAGGTCTCCTATAGCTATAGTATATTTTATGATCGATATAGCCACAGGATAAAAATCTCGTTATAGCGACTTTCAGTTTCCGGTGTCTAGTAATTCGATGAGACGTTTGAGGTTTCGTTAATTCATTGAGGGTTTTGCTTTGTTTCATTTCTTTAGTGGGTCGCATTAGATTGATTTTTAAATTATTGATTATTTGATATTCAATGTTCAGCTTCAGTTATTCATTTTTAAATTCTTATTACAATATATTTTACTTTATTTGATAATGTTATTCGTTAACCCTCCTGGTGGTTGCCATGACGAGGTATCTCGTCATTAGCAAACACTGACCATATCTTGATAATCGAGATAACTCCCTATTAGAAGAAAACTAACCAGATCTTGATAATCGAGGATAAACTCCCTATTAGAAGAAAACTAACCAGATCTTGATAATCGAGATAACTCCCTATTAGAAGAAAACTAACCAGATCTTGATAATCGAGATAACTCCCTATTAGAAGAAAACTAACCAGATCTTGGCAATCGAGATAACTCCCTATTAGAAGAAAACTAACCAGATCTTGATCGTATCATCAATAAATCGGCAATATCTTGAGTACGAGATCTCGTCATTAGCAAAACTGGTCAGATCTGGATGGTCGAGATATCTCGTAGGAACCACTTTGAGAGTTAAGAACGGAAGAGGAATGTTCAACATAACGTCCGTGGAGGGAAGTCGTTATAACGCGAGTCTACTGAACTCATTTAGTACAACTCAGAAAACAATTGCAATACGTAATTTAATTTAAATGTAATTATTTAAATAATTTATTTAAAAAGCGATTTTTATTCAAAAGTGTCATTTAAGGTTATATTTAGGAAGAGACTGTGGACCAAATAAGTTTGAAATATACTGGACTAGTTCTCTAGCAAAAGAAAAAGCTGTCGCAATCGGGGAAGCCATATGGCACGAGGCTGTCGCTACGTCGACATACCCGGCCGGAAGCAATTGAGCGCCCCATTCAAACATCTCCCCCACACCCCAGTAACGGGGGTCACTTGATGGGGTGCACGATACGTCCTACGCCCTTTGTACAGCTTTCAATGCAATCTCCCCCGTATGCCCCTGACACGAAGAGAAAATGGATCCAATGGGAAAATATGCGATCGTTGTACACTTCTGTCGATGTCTGAGGAATGTGAGAAATCTTAGAAAAGTACGTCGAAATATGAATAGGGTACATTGAAAATGCTTTTGAATCCCAAACATGGTGCATGTGGTATTCTCCTCTAAATACACTAACATCTCGATGTATCGCGCTTTATCGAGGACAAGAAAAAGCAAGATATATACCGAAGATGGTCGAGAAAAATATAAAGTTATGGTAAAAAAAGCGATCGCTTAAATAATTCAAAAATTAGCCCCAAAGTTTACCTCTTCTCTGATTAAATGCGAACGTCTCGAGAAATAGAAATTTGCAAATAACTTCAAGCCAAATTTTAAAAAAATGAAAAAAATAAAATTCAGAAAACTGAGACAAGACACATTTTCAATTGGTATTAAATTACGTTTAATTTCGACGAATAACACTCATATTCACAATGAACTAATTATGACAGCTTGATTATCCAATAATTATATTCTTATATATATAACCAGTGTTACTCCTGTTTAGATATTTCAATCTATAAAAGGCAAAAAGGTTAACCTGCATGACTTCTAACCAATTTTGACCTTGACTAATAGAATTTTTTAAAAGACTGTGTTCTAAAGAAAGAACCAATAGAATCTTTCAAAATAAGTCTACGATATGGAAAAACCAATAGAATCTTTAAAGACGATTCTATTCTAAAAAATTGAGCAATAAAACCTGTCAAAGGGATTCTATTCTAACTAAATGAGTAATAGAATCTTTCCAAAGGATTCTATTCCGAGGAAAGGAGCAATATAATAGTTCCAAAGGATTCTATTCTAAATAAAGGACCAATAGAATCTTTCCAAATGTAGGAAACAATTCATGGAATTTTTCAACCAATAGATATGGTTAATTAATCGTTAAGAGTGTTGTGGAGTAAAAGCAGTACTACACTAGTCGGAAATCACGCGACGTTCAGAGGGTTAACTGATAGAAAACTATTTTACTCTAAACTTATATTAATTTTTAAGTAAAATAATAAAATTTATAAAACAGTAAAATATACAACTAAATAAAATACTGATAAAAATGTACATTTATAAAATACTAAAACTTTTAAATTGAACAGGTTTCATTCAGTTGCACATTTAAATATTCAAAAATTCCCCTTCTACGACATGATAACGGAAGCTTGTCAAGAGAAACTAAATATAGTTCCTTCGGTTACAATTATGTTAAACAAATACACCCCATTTAGTAAATCCTGTCATTGAATTTTATTTCACACACAATTTTGTATTAGATCAGGTTATTTGTCTAAGCCTTTCTTTCCAACCATAAAAATTGAACCTGTCATAAATTTTTATTTTCCACACATCCATTTTTATGAAACCTAATCAGTATTCCTCGCAAGCTCTGGCTAGAACACTCGCTTCATTAGCTAATTTAGTTGCTATCAGGGGTTTAATGGCACAGACGGGAGAAACAAGGATGAAAAATGTCAACACTAATAGGCATGCCATAAACAAACCCCACCGTTGAAAATAAAGTAGGATTTTTAGCATTAAATATAAGAAAAAGTCGTGTGTATAAGCTTCAACAGCAAACAACTTCTTGTTTTCGGAACTTTCAATTCATTTCATGTAAATCTCAAAAACAAAAATGTTTTATTTAAGGAGAGTATGCGAAATAACGTCATGGTGTCTTGTGCAGCCTCATAAAAGTTCTTTTCTGTCATTTTTCTGCTCCATTGCCTCTTCGTTAATTTATTTGTTACACTATTGTGAGAGCTTGTTCGGACATTTGGCTGAATTACATGTAGAAAAAGTCCTAAAAAGCGTTTTAACGCATCCATGTTTCCCTCCGACAATTTTTAAAAATTTAAATGAATGAGTTAAAATTTGTTTTGGTAAAACGGTAACGATTTTTTAATGTTCTTCGTGTTCTGCAAAGAGAAAAAGAGCTGTTGTTGAAACATTGTCGATGCCAACAAGCATTGTTGTTTCGCTATGAAGTGATTCAAAACAAATGTTGACAAAAGAACATTTGGAGAAAATTTGGCTAATTCAATACAAATATTGAACCCCAAAAAAGAATGGGTGGGTGGTTGTTTTGGAATTTTAAGACGCAAGGGGCCATATTTGTGAAGCTGCGCCAGACGCAAGACAAGAGAAAAAACGTCAATTAATCGCATGCAAACTAAAATAATGTTCGTTTCATCTAGAGTTGTTTCAATAAGACAAGTTTGCAAAGATGTATCTAAAGCAATCTGGCATATTGTTTTAGAAAAAGGTTTTCCATATACACTGCTGGCCACCCAAATTGCAACACCAAGAAAGACAAGAGATATCACAACAAAATTTATTTTGTAGATAACATGTTGACCAAGTATCAAATGATTAAATTTATAGACTTCTGTGAAGTGTGGTTCCTGCCAAAATCAGTAGCCAGAGTAGCCGCCATTGTTGGAGATCACCGCTGCCACACGCCTCGGCATTGATTCAAAGAGACTTTGGATGTGTTCTTGGGGTACAGCAGACCAAGCAGCTTCCACACGTTGCCAAAGTTGATCTGGTGTGGCAGCTGGGGATGTATTCTGGGTCAATCGTTGAGCAACCATGGACCACATGTTTTCTATCGGCGAAAGATCCGGAGAGCGAGCTGGTCAGGGAAGCAATTCAATCTGGCGATTGACGAAGAACCCTTGGACAATGCGTGCCACGTGTGGTCGCGCATTATCCTGTTGAAATATGGCTGTGGGCAAGCCCTGAAGGTAAGGAAGGACAACTGGCTCCAACACCTCGGAGATGTAGCGCTGGCTGTTTAAAGTACCAGCAATGCGTACTAGAGGAGTGCGAGAGTGATATCCAATACCGCCCCATACCATAATACCCGGTGCAGGACCAGTGTGGCGGTGCATAACGCAGCTGTTCAGCATCCTCTCTCCACGGTGTCTCCAGACTCGAATCCGACCATCGTGGTGTTGCAGACAGAAGCGTGACTCGTCAGTAAAGACAATTTCATTCCATTCTGCCGTCCACATCCTTCTTTCATCGCACCATTGGCGGCGGAAACGTCTGTGGTTCTGCGTCAAGGGTAGACGAAGCAATGGACGTCTTGCGGACAGACCACTGTGCTGTAAACGGCGTCGAATGGTACGCGCTGACACTGGATGATGCGGTACAGACTGAATGTGCTGTGTTATGGTTCGTGATGTGGCTGAGCGATCCGTCACTGCCATATGCACAATATGCCTGTCATCACGTAAAGTGGTGCACTGAGGTGGATGCGATCGAACACGTCGGTCCGTCGTACCCTCCTGCATCCAACGATCACATATCCGCATTACAGTTGTTTGGTTTCGTCCAACACGACTACCGATTTCCCTGAAAGATAATCCACAATCTCGGTAGGCCACTATCCTTCCTCTGTCGAACTCGGATACTTGATCAAAAGATGATCGCTGTTTTCTACGAGGCATAATTGATCGTTTTTTTGAAAAAACCACAAGAAAAACACAATTGCCGTACTTGAAATCGTCGAAATCTCCAAGCCTTAAATAGCGCTTTGAAGTGGCGCCACAGGCGCGCGTGATGTGCGTCTGCGCTGAAATTCTAATCATTTGCATATCTCACCTCCGCTAAAGCATGTTGTAAATTTCATATTATTTGCATGCTTCCTTCAGGGTGTTGCATTTACGGTGGCCAGCAGTGTATTATACAAAAGGTATGGTGGGAAAGCTAGATTATAAGCCATATTTTGTTACTTTTTAGGCTCGTGATCAGATCTCACATCTTTCCCAACGCCATAATACGTTGCAAATATTATCCAGAAAAAGAATGAACTTTACCCACAAATCAAATTTTTGATACATGTTTTGTATCTATTGTATATGACAATCATACGCACTTTTATATCCGGGTAATAAAATGTTAATAAGTTTTTTTCCTTTGAGTCGTGGACGAAAGTTCATAAATCCCTTGTACAAAACAAAGTAATCTAGCTGTATGCTCAGTTTTAGCAGTGGAGTGATAATTTTCTTGCGCCAGTCAAGAAAACAGTCCGATGGATGGTAAAAAGAGCATGACCTGACTAAAATATTACCCTTCATTCATTGAAAAACTAGTTCCTGATACCTTTCATTCTTTAATGAAATTAACCAGGAAAATTTAAAAAGAATGCAAGAGAAAACTTTATCACAGATTACACACGGTTATTTAACCTTTCGATATATTGGCATTCGGTTATATCGTTCTTTTTTACGTGTCCCCCTCGATGAATTTGTAGTTTGCGAACCGCAAAATTTATTTCTCAGCAATTAGGAAACTCGTAGGTCACTTGTTCAAGTAGTTATCCTAAACTGAATAGGCAAAAATGATTTGGATGTCTCGAATGCTTGAACGAGAAATTTCGGTTCTCAAACATATTACACCATATTTAGTATCGATTTAAATGGCTTTTCCATCGATTTTGTGATTAACTTGGAGTTTTACATTATTTTAAACAAAACACGGAATTCAATGCATAATTTTTGGCTTTTTATTTTTATTGAGCAAGTTATCCTAAAACCTCGTTTTTCGTTCCCCTCAGAATATCGTCTTTTTTTGTACCCCACCCCAAGAAGCTGTTTATAGAGGGGTTATTGAATTTCTAAATAGACTGAGTACGTTGCTGCTTGAAATTTTGAAAACAAAAGAAAATACCTAAAAAATTTTAATTTAAAATAGATTTTAAATATCTACTAAATATACGAATAGTATCATTCTGATGACGTGTAGTAAAGCAAAAAAAACCCAACACAATTAGTAATTCAACAATGGAAAACATCCAGATTTACATGTATCTCCCAGTTTGTTGGGATCAAATCGGGATTGAGAGCGATACGTTTAAGGTTAGATTTGCAAGTAAAAGGGTAATAAAGAAGCGAAATATTGAATTTGGTTTGATACTCTACAGTTATTGTTGCACAAGGGCTAATCAGATCGACACCTACCACTTAAAGTGGGTTCCTAATCACTACAAACATCCACACCTAACTGGAATTCGAACCCAACCTGTTGAATCGCGGGCCAGAGCACTAACCACTCGATCACCAGACGTTCATTTTAGAGATAAAAACACCTCTTGTTCTGATTAGAAGTTAATATACTAAATGAGTAAAATCAGATGCACATCCAAACTTTTTCTATGCACGTTCACCCCTAGACCGGCCTAAAACCCTCGTTGGTTGGCTGGGTGGTCTGGGACATTCAAATAAAAAACTTTTCTTTTAAAGGATCTGTTCAAAAATAATACATTCATTTTTGATTCCCGTATGTAAACTATTACTAACACCATAAACAAACTACTATGCCTTCATCATTTGTTCGAACACATGTTCCTTAACCCTCCAAGTGGTTTCGACAAGATATCTTAAGATCTGACCAATTTTGCTAACGATGAGATGTCATCAGGATATTGCCGATATTTTTATGATGACGAGATCAAGATCTGAGAGTTTTCTTCTAATGACGAGATATATTGTCCATCAAGATCCGGTCAGTTTTGCTAATCACTAGTAGAGAACCTCGTAGAGAACCATCAGGGGTTAAAGGTATCCATATAGCACGTGTTACTACTTACCTGCACCCCAAACCTATCGACCGCGTAATGTTAAACTATGGACCGCCAATTGGCAACCCCTATCTCAGTTACTGCTTTGGTGTTTCGTTACAGAAAAAGGGTGACATTTTGCTGCTCCAAGGCGCAAGAGCCATATTTGGCCAACCTGCGCCAAGTACAAGACAAACATCAAGTAACGGTCGTATGACACAAGGAAAGTTTTAACACATGAGAGAGAAATACAGAGAGGAATTGTCTTTGTCTAACTTATCAATGGAGTCGTGAACTTTTTAAAGGTGCAATGTACTAACTGAATTGGTCTAACTTGTCCAGACAAAGTAGGACAATAATCAGAAGGATATGGCATGTGTACCTGCACCCTTCATTTACCAATATGATAAAGATTTCTCATATCATTACAATCTTTTTCTGGACCCAAACCACTAGACTTCTAGCAGTGTTTGATCGCTTCCAATGATGATCAGCCTTGCTTTCACAATTACAACAGAACACTAATGTTTTAATCGTATTGTAATATAGTTTATTTCATTATTTATCTATACCAGTTTACTTTTTCTTACTGGAAAAATACATAAATTACTATATAAAATAAACTAATTATCTTAAGCCATATTGTTTTCTAATGAAAGCCCTACCGGCCCGGCCTCCTAGAAGCACCAGCCTCTTCCGGGAACTTCGTCGTGGATCGTCAGGTAATCTCGCAGCTTTTACAATCTGTCGAGAACCTTACGCTAATGTAGAAATAAATCGTGCAAAAGCGTCGCACGTACATGCGTTCGATCGATATGGAAACGATGGCACCAAGTCAGTTATGGCGTACTCCATGTATAACGTGCAAAATCTCAATTCGATGGTTTGGTTAGTTTGATTGTCTGGGGCTTTATGGCACAAGGTTCAATAACATACAAACGGCTCCAATCTCCATTCAATGATGAACCATAATTGTATGACAGGTTTTTCAATCAAGTTAAATATAGGTGGCGATAGTGTTTTGTGGGTGGAACGTGCTTCCTGTACGCATTCCGGAAGTGACGCCGGCTTGTTTTTCAAATAGGACTTCAGCATGTCGGCAATAAAATTTCCAAAGAATAAATTCCAAAATGAAAAATAACAGTTAATTAATTGGTAAACTACAAAACGGTGATAAACTACATTTTATGGTAACTCCGATATGGTATCATGCGAGAGTATTTGGGCAACAAACAGGAGGTAAAATCTGAATCTTCCGGTTTGCTTGTTGACAGTAAAAATCTCTCATAGGCGCTTTAGTAGTTTTCAATACAAACTATAAAGCTAGATGTATTCGTTAATTTCATACATTTGTCGGGACAGTTAAAATGGCCGCACTTTTAACAGGTGTTTATCTTTTGCAGGAGTGAAAACGATGACTACCTCTAAGACTTGCTAATTCGTAAGTTGTGGCTAGGGTTTATAAACCGATAATGAAATTCCAGGTTTTGGAGAAGGGTGATTACCTTTAATAGAAATGTCATAACCTTTTCAATATCCAAATATGGCCCACCTCTCAATAGGTTTAGGGACCGCTGGTTTAATTCATCATTTTGGTATCTTCTGTTGGAAATATAAACTGATTGCTTCTCTATTTCAAACGAATTTTAGGGAGGAAATAAATTGCGCAGCAAGTAGTTGCAAATCATGTTAACGAAAAATTGCATCTTATTGTTGATTCGGAAATATGCTTAAAAACAACTAGCTAAGCAAAATATTCGAATTTAAAACTTGTAAAAACGGGTATTGAGGATATCCTTCGGTAGGATTTTATGACGCAAGGGCCATATTTAGTCAAATTACGCCAAACAACGTCAGGTAAATGGTAGGTATGTAGTTCAATTTACGTCGCACTGGAGCAGCACAACAGGCTATTGGCGACTGTCTGGGATCAATCCCGAAGGAAAAATCGAGGACACCTCGTCATTTTAAACCACGGTTAGATGACGAGGTCAACACTTGAGCTGGCACCCTACTCTCCAAACTACACCACGCCAACATGAGGACATTTGAGGCCACGATAGATTTAACGTTCACCAGCCCCCACGTACACAACAATCTTTTGATGGATCTTTTGAAATCGCAACCTTCTGGTTGTTTATCCGTGACTCGACCAACTGGGCTACAACGGCCCCATCAGGAAAGTGAACATATACGTGAAAAGCTTTACTGACAGAGAAGGGAAAATACACCCATATAGGAATCGTGACAGCAATATTCGCCGGTAATACACCGGTTATGAGAATGTTAATTCGCGAACCCTGGTTACGGAGAACTTATTTTTCCCGAGGAACTACTTAGACTATTTTTTGCCTAAAAAGAGTTTTTATTGATATTAACGCATTCTAACAGGGATAGACCTAATAGCAAAGTACTTTAAATCAACACAAAGCTGAATTTCCTTCTAACTTACGTTTCAGGAATTCTCGGAGAAACTCCCTTTTTTACTTTTATGACATCGGCATTTTATATTAAGGAATGATATGACGACGACATTTCAGATTACGATTAAATAAAAATAACAAATAGCTTTAGCACAACCAGGTGGAGTTTACAAAAACGAAATCATTTAAATGTGGTTAATTCCTTATAAAGTCACCTTCACTATAATTACAAATAAATTTCTTATAAAACCACTAATTTCACAACTGTCGTTCAAATTGCCTATTTAAAATTTTGCGCCCTTACCCATAACCAAATATAATTTTTTCAAAACACAAACAAATTTTTGAAGAAGCTTTCATTTAGTTTATTAGTACTAAGCTACGAAATGGTTTGGATATTCTTCAATTAAATTTGCATAAAAATGTCTATTCATTGATGATTATCAGGTAATAATATGATACATTCCAGCCAATTATGACGTATTGCGATCGTCGTTTTCATGGTCACAAATCAAGTTAGTGGAAAAGTTTCGAAAAGACGCACTAGGGAAAAGAAATCCAAATAAACGCAAATGAACAACCAGTCTGCAATCTTGCGACTCGGATCAGTTTAGTTTTGTTTTATTCATTTCCAAATGCAAAATATGAAAACACGATGTTGGATCGAAAAGTAGAAAATAATTTAACAAAGAATACAAAGCCTGAAGGTTTCTTTTCCGTAGTGAAAATTAAAATGTATTAATTTCGATAAACGTACATTCATAATATTTTTACTATATGAAAGTATTAATATATTCGTAATATTTGTTTATTAATTTAGCTAAATTACAGGGTTTTTTCATAATTATACATTTATTTAATCCCATTAAAAATTTAAAAAATTCCGATATCTAGAATACGCTGCCACACAGCTAAAGACCGACATGAGATGAAGATAAATTCTCATTTTTTTGTATATAAATTAAGTTTACAGGGAACAAAAACTTTTGAAAGTTCGTCTCACGCATTACTAAGAATCACATAACTATAACAATTCTTTTTATTATCCCGTGTCCATTTTAAAAAACCCAATGCCCGACTCCAGTGCGATTTCAATTTAACTACCTACCATTTTAATTACGATTTTCTCGAGAAAAGGGATACAACCGAAAAAATTACATTTTACGGGAGATCCAAAAGATTGAAATTCTTTAGCATGGTTTGCTTTTTAATTTGAAATTGTAGAATATCTGTTAGAGAAATCGTCATATTTATTAAAAATTTGTAAACATATTTTTATTCGATTTCCATAGTTCGTTCCAGTTTAATTAATCAAGTTAGTTAATTTTAAAATATCTTCACATTGAGTTGTTATTTTACTTTCTCGTATGTATTGTTGCGAAAGTCAACATCGAACAAAACAAGCTTCAAACTAAAACCATAGCTTTCAACAAAAAGAATTCATACACATCAAAATAAAGTACTTACCGGGATCAACTCCTTTCTCAGATTTTTCTGGAACTTTTTCCGTGACAGAAAGAACCGCATCAGCTGCAGCCGATAGTTCAGATTGCCGAAGCGCCAACAGTAAGAACAACAAAACCTTTCGAAACGGCGAACGGTGACTGTAGTTCGCAAACAAACACATGTTGCTACCAGCAGAATCACTTAACTTCGAATTTCGTTTGTTGCACGATCAATTCACACATTCACCGGCTCTCTCAATTCAGACAGCACAAGCACAAATGAAAATATTCCTTCTTTTTTAAATAACAGAAATAGAATAACTAAATATCAAGCCGAGTCAAATGTAAATATATTAAAATTTTTTTATTTTCAGCCACCGCCGAATTCCAAAACGAATACCATTTTGTAAAATGAATATTCGGAACGAAATTCTTGTTCCACGTTTTGACGTTTAACGGCAAAAGTCGAGCGGCTTTCCCCGACCGCTTGAACCGTTCGCACGGAACTCTGATTTTAACTGCCGGCTGATTTTTCAGAGCGACAAGCGGCGGTTCAGGGTTGCTGTAATCTTGAATCATCAGACATCTGAAAGTTCAGCCAATTTGGCGGCAGTCGCGCAACACGATGAAAACGATAAAGTGCGCCCGGAGGCATGGGAAAGAGTTCTTATTGGGATTAAAATTGTTTTGTGGATTTTTCTTTGAAGAGGCCGCAAAAATTCTGAAGAACAAATGGTTTTCAATTCCCTTACCTTTTTTTAATCTTGTCGCGTTTCACTCGTTTTTTCGCACGAGAAATCTTTTTTCCTTGTTTCACTTCCATATGTAAAACTAAAAGGATTTGGAATAATTATGGGAAAATTTTTAAACATTTTATGTGACATTCTTCAGTTGCGCCTTTTGTAAAAAAATTTGATGTCAGTCAAATGAATAAATAAGATTCAGAACGCTCTGAAATTTTGTTCAAAGAAAAATTAACTCGAATGTTCACTATTTTTTTCTCAAACCTCTTATAAATAACTTTTTTTCTTGCAATACATTAAACACCTGCTCAAAAATTTTATGATAGTTTGAATTACATTCGACAAATGCATTTTTCCATTGAAATCGTTCTTGAGTGGGATCTTTTTAATTAGATTTACGACTGCTAATGTTATTAGTTTGATAAATAGGAGCACATTAGTCTTGGAGCTAAATTTTTCTATGTAGCACGAAATAAATTGCTAGTTCTTTTTTATATTAGTCTTGCATTTATAAAACATAAAAGGTATCCTTCAACGTTCGTTTTATTTTTAATGTATTAACACAGACATTTTCAAAGAATCCAAAAAATTAGTCCAAAAAAAGTACATAGTTGAACTTTTAAAATAGTGGCTTTTCTATGTGCCTTAGAAACATGCACATTCTAAAGTAATTTTTATAGAGACTTAAGTATTTGAACCTGAGAACCCAGTAAACAGGTGTTCCATGAAGAATGAGAATTGCCAAATATTTTGGGATGCCAGTTCAGGTGTTGCCCTCGTCATCTGACCGTGGTTCAAAATTACGAGTTGTTGTCCTTGGATCTTAGCCTTCGGGATTGATCTCTGACTGTCGCCAATAGCCCGTGTGTTGTCCAGTGTGACGTTAATTCAACTACCTACCGTTCTAAAGACGTCAGTTGTGGAAGCGCTTTGTTTACGTATCCGATCACCGATCCTAACTGTCACCTAATTTAACCCTCCAAGTTGTTCCGACGAGATATTACGTCTATCAAGATCTGACTAATCTTGCTAATGACTAGTTATTTAACATCAAGGTATTGCCGACTTTGTTATGATGACGAGATCAAGATCCACTCAGTTTTACTAATGACGAAATATGTCGTCCATGAAGATCTGGTCAATTTTTTTCTAATCACGAGATGCCTTGTCGAGACAACCACAAGGAGGATTAAAAACACTTGTGATTATTTTCTCGTGGGAGCAGGATTATAATTGCAGTTCTTCAAAGTATCCCACGGAACACCTTTGGGTTGACCAGACCTGATTAAGAAGAATTTTTGAGAAACAAGTTTCAGAGGCGAATGATCCTTCAACCTTAAAAGCACCTAATTTCTCACTGCGACTTATGATTTTCCAGGACAGCCCTTGTAGAGTGGTCATTTTATCATACGTACGCGATCGCGTCATCCCTACCCCCCCCCCCCCCCATTTCCATTCAAAACGTGGTTGGTTTCTTTCGAATCAACCCAACGTGTGTGGCCGCGAAATCCCATTTTTACAGCAGAACCGATAATTTTCCGTCCCAAATTATACATAGAAATGCCTCGCCAGAAGTGTTGATTATGAGAGAAGTTCGGTCCCAGACGACTACAGGGGGGATTTCAAAATAAACAAATATTCGCAGTTTGCGAAAGTAATAATCATACGGCAGCTGGAAAAGGTCTGCAGCAGATTTTTTATTCATTTGAACGAGTTCTGTTTTGTAACAAAACGAAAAATATATAAATTTTGAAATGGATGGGGGAAGCAGACGAAAATATATCCAGCCAGAGACGCCATTATCTAATGGCGGCTGCATGCTTGAAAATACGTTTATATACGTCAGCTTGGTTTATTGCTTTCAAGAAATTTGAAATTCTTTTCGCAGAGTTTAACGTCGTAAGAAATGGACATTAATTTCTGAAATGATGGGTGTGGTTAGCTTATAAAAGGGTGGAGAGGTTTTATTTTATTTCCTTTTAAGAATATCAAAGTAATAATGATCGTAAGCTAACTTCAATTATAGTTTGTATGAAATAAAAGTGCATCTAGTAAGTAGAAATCATAAACATCGTGTTTATTGACTTCGGAATGAGTTTAAATTAAATTAATTTTAGAATATGTGAGGAAAGAAAATTTTATTATTCAGTCTGACGCAAGCATTTACGGAATGTTCTGTTACGATTAGACCGTATTCCTTAAAAATTTTAATCACTAGTTTAAAAGTTCATAGATGCAGATTTGAGTAATTACTTTTATCAGAGAGAGCATCATTTTACAAATGAAGGTATTTATTTCGTCTCAATAATTTTGAGTGGATTTCATCTCATAGTTTTAACTGTTTAATATCGTTTGAAAATGAGGTTATACGTGCTTAACGTTTTCTCATTTGGCAACTCAGTTCTTGAAAATGTGCTTTTTGTCAAACTCGTTTGCCTTCGATCTACTTCGTTTTGTTACATTTGTTGTTTGGTTTCAGTAAATAGTAACGTGAAGAGAAAAAAATGATTTGGTGTAGGTCGGGTTCTCTTGTTGGATCTCGTTGGGTTGGAAAATAATTTTAACTTGGCTGCTATAATACATGAATAATGCTTTAATTAGTTTTTATGCGATATCTTAATATAATTCAAAAATCCGTATTTAATATTCAGTCTTACATAAAACATACATAAAGGGAGGAGTATCTGATGCAGTTTCATTCCCTGATTTCACTTCAGATTCTAGTGCCTTTAGTTTAGTCACTTGTATTTTCGATGAAAAGCATCATTTGATAATTTAATAAGTTTTTCTTTACATAAAACAACCATCTAAAATGGAAGTAGCATTTGAATCATACATTGAACCCGGGGGAGAAGGCAACCGAGTCACGTGGTTTTGGACGAATCTATTAGTTAAGTTAGGGGACTGGAGGTAATGCAAACAAAGCGTTTCCACAACTGGCGTCTTTATCATGGATTCTGGTCCTAAATTTATCATTCAGTGCCGAAAGGAGTTATCACGAATTGGCAGGGGGAGAAATATCCACGGCCATCGCCATTCATGCTTTTGCGTTCGGCTGCCTTTTCCAAACGGACTTTCACACCTATTCAAAAATCAACTGTCCCAAGGTCGTCTGTCTTCTCGCCACTATGCAAGATATTAAATCTCAGACAGGCAATCAGAAAAAAACAAAAGGAGGGTAGACTAGATGAGGGGGTGCTTGTCACAAAATGTAGCTTATTAAGCTCTCCACCGATGCAGACGCTACCAGTCATTTGTTCGTCCAAGTGATTGCTGGTTATTCATTACGTTATGTAGCCATTTATTAACCAGGAGTTTGGTTAGATTCATGCTATTTCTAAGAATAAAACAATTTTATTTCCTCTCTGTAGTTTCACTAAAACAAATCACACCTTAAAATTCCCATTTAGATATGCAGTGCAAACAGCACACTGGAAATCGGCAATTGGGTACTAGTTTTTTCATGATGAAAAAAAATTTCCCTTGAATGCGTCGTTAAATTAGCAAAAGTATTAACAAAACTTCCTGTTTCCTAAAACCCTGACATCTAAAACTGTTCTTAAAATATCCCCTCACGACTTTTGTTCTTCGTGTTTTTCTGTGCCATCAGATCAGGCTTTCATAAAAAATAATTTCTTAAGCAAATCAGGTGACAACAAATTGCTATCTGCAGAGTCAGGGGCACATGAGTCGGAATGCATCTACATAAATTTCACTGCAGACTGCTCCAGAATCTTCCCAGGGGATTACATCCTGTAGTGTAAACTCTGATAGTGGCGAAGCTTCTCAATTGTCTTATCATCAGTCTCTGGAGTCAGTGCATCACGCATGCTGCAAGTAGTCCTTATTACCATACTTAACAAAGATAAAGGGAGCAGTATCTGATGGAGTTTCATTCCCTGATTTCACTGCAGATTCTAGTGCCTTTAGTTTAGTCGCTTGTATTTTCGATGGAAAGCATCATTTGATAATTTAATAAGTTTTTCTTTATATTAAGTCTGTTTATAAAAAGTACAAAATGCTCTGTTTAGTGAAACAAAATAAAGCCCGCGTGAATCATGTGACAATAAATCGCCACGAACGCAAACAGAAGCAATTGCTTTTCCTTTTAGTTCCCAAATTATTTTTATTGTTAATGAGATCATAAACTGTCGGGATTTTATATGTGCATGACAGGGATCTTCATTGTAACCAACAAACCAGATGGAAGGCGAAGTTTTACTTCCGTTACCCAAATTCACATGCATGATACATATCGGTTTACCTTAAAATGTAGTTTATAGCCGCTTTGGTGATTTAATCTAATTGTCGTTGACAAGTCTACTATCATAAAATTTAATTAATTATTTGGAATTTTTATTGGCGAAGTGCTAAAACCGTATTCGAAAAACAAGTCAGGTGACGTCACATTCGGAATACTATTGCCACCTACATCTAGCTTGGGAGAAAAAGCCTCTTATAATCTTTTCGGTGAAACAAAATAAAGCCGTAATAAAATAATAAATTGGCGAAATAAATCATGTGATTAATACAAACCAAATATCGCCACGAATGCCAAGCAGATTGAATCGTTTTTTGCTTTGCTTTTGAACTGTTTTGATTAATAAGACGATTACGATCTTCATGTGTGCATTAGTCATATATATTCATGGGGAGTAATTCGTGTTTTAGAATAGCACCTATCATAACAGACAAATAAAAAGACAGCTGAATATCATGTAAAATCTCTCAACAGATAGGTTCCAGGGCACTTCTGGTTGTTAATTTAGCATCGTGCAAACTTTTATCAGTTTCGTTGTTTTTCTACCAATCCTAAGTTAACTTTTTAACTTCTAGCATAAAAAAGTAGTCCTTCCCTTCTGACAATGAAACTCTACATAACCTGAAGCAGTGTCGGTGTTGGAAGCTTAACAAGGAAAATCAGAAAGGATTGGTAGCAACGTCGCAGCAAATATACTATGTACAAATTGGAAGGGAAAAGATTGTTCTATCAAGAGAATTCAGTCTGGAAAGGACTAAGGAAACAAGAAGAAACGTGCCGACATTCCGTTCACCCCAACATCTAATAGATGTTTCTGGTTATTGGACCGGTAGGTTCCATCAGTCGAGTAATCAGACTGAAGATGGGATATGTGGGTTTGGGATTATTGAACTGATGACCTATCCAGAGTCAATCCAATTAATCCAGCATGTGTCAGTTTATGGTGGCTTGTGAAACATTGAGAAAATTAATCCTCTCAAATGATTAGATTAGCGTTCACCGGTTCTTATTTTACAGTTACTAAATTTACTACAAATTAATTGTAACTAGTAGATCAACTCAAAGCATCTGTGCTAAACTTTGGTAATTGCTCATATTTATTTAGAGTGACGTTACTCCAATAAATATAGTATCTATATTCAAACAATTCAAAAATTCACATCCATCCATATTCATATTCATGCATCTAAATCAAATAAAATTATTCAAAAATATGTAACAGCATTTCGTTTACTTTTACTGATGTCAATTCTCATTTTCAATAAAATGCATGGGAAAGGCACACATCAATCATATCGCCCTAGTTAGCTTCTTCGATTAGATCTCATTATTTTTTGTTCAAAGGCATTTTTTTGACACAAAACCTATTTTTGTTCATATTTTCTTTTTCAGCACTGATTTTTATCTTCCACATATCTAATTGCTTTCTGTAATCAGACTGCCGAAAATTTTCATTTGCGTCACGACCACTTCCGTGTAGTTTTAGCAATGATATGCAGCTTTGTAGTACAAAAGCATATTTAAACTAAGCGGCACAGTGGGGATGAATGTCATAACGGTGAATTTTATATTGTTTATATCTGTTGTTTCCATTCGACTATAAACAAACAACGTCGATTTCTATGCCACGTATTACTACGTACGTAAATTTACCACCGCGAGATTGGAACTGAAGTTATTAGTAACCTCTTCTGTCTCTTTTGTTGAACAAAAGAACATTTTTTTTGTTCTTTAATATAAATTAAAATATATTAACTACTTTGAGAAGGACTTTGGGGAACCTAAGCTAATTATTCTCAACAAATTTCGAAGAAAGGATTTGATTTGGGATTCGAAATATTCAATTCAAGTCCTAATTTCGTTTGAATAAGTGTAAACAATTCTTTCAAATTGCTTTACCACATTTCCAATAAAAATAGAATTAGAGAAAATTCAAAAACTCTGATAATAGGAAGTTCTCTAGTTGTTGACTCGGTTCTCTTTTCCAAATTCTCAACAAACATCACTTTAATATTATACATTAAAATTTTAACAATTTAGAACGCTTTATTTTGTTTAGGCCTATGTGTCTTCGCTAATACTTTTGCACAGAAAAGGTGTCAATATTTTATTCAGACTTATACTGGTTCGTGTCTCAATAGGAGAGAATGATAAATAAGAATTAATACTTTTCAAAGACCACTTAAATTGAAAATAATAATTTCGGAAGAAAGCATATTTAATAAATTATGTTAATAAAATAGAAGAATGTGCATGTCGTGACAGATAAAATTTGAAATAATGAAAGAATATTAAGATGTAAGTATAGTCTGATCAAAAAGTATCCTACCTTATTTTGAATTGCGTTAACACTCTGACGATTACAAGATATCCGAATTGTGAGGATTTTAACTCGTCCTAGGTTTGATACATGCACTTCTACTTGTCCAAATAATCGTTAAGCGATGAAAATTCTAGTCGCTAATTTTGCTAGGGGCCGCCACCGTGTTTGAGCAACATAAAGACCCAATCAACTGTGGATACGATGTTGATTTTCAACATGTTTTTTAGCCTAGTTTTAGAGGTTTCATTCTCTTGATGAAGAACGATTAAAGCCTACGTGGGGGCCTGTTTGGGATGATAAAGGCGTACGTTAGAGAAATCATGTGTTCAAACGTACAGACGAGACGATTCCTATTCATTAAAACGTACTTAGCTCGATGTTTTTGTTGGTGGAAGGGTAGTTGAATTACTTCGCACTGGAGCAACACAACAGGCTATTGGCAACGGTCCGAGATCCATCCCGAATGAAAAGGTCCAAGAACAACACCTCGTAGTTTTGAACCACGGTCAGATGACGAAGTCAACACCTGAGCTGGCACCCCAGTCTCAACTTCCACACCATGCCAATGTGAGCACGACATATTTAACGTGCACCAGCCCCCACGTAAGCGACGGTATTTGGTTGGACCTCGTTTCGAACTCTCAATCCTCCGATTGCTAATACGTTACTCTTTCAATCGGGCTCCATACATTTTTGTTGGTATTTTATTGTTTTGACCAAAGACCACACGCCACAATTCATATGCTCCGTGTGAATGGGAAAGTGTTTACCTTCTGGTGGAACCCCTCGAGAAGGGAAACCAAATTTTTCTCAGTTCGAGTATTGCGCTTGACTACAAGTGATCCCGCATCCATAACAACTTCTACAACACGAAGAACAGCACCACTCCACAGCCTGACTTTCCACAGCGATAGCTAGTCAATACATCACCAATCAATGAATAAAGGAAGGAATTCGATGTACTCACCTAATCGAAGCGTATCCATCAAATTCCTCCCATCCATCTCAAATCCCTACACGCAAAAAAAGGCATCGTTCACGACAATCTCAATCACTCCACGTTAAAAGGAACAAAAAAAGAAAGAAAAAAAGAAAAAGGACACCCATGGGGATGTAGATCAACCCTAAGGAGCGGGCCGATCTTTAAGCGCTGCAAATCTACTCTTGAACGAACCCTGTGGGTGAGCTATTTGGGGCCGTTAGACTAATTACGTCAGATTTCCTACCAAAAAGATTATATAACTTACTAAAGATTTTTCTGATGCTATTTTTGTGACTTTTTATCTTCGCTTCTTGGGTATGGGGGCTTAAGTCCTTTGAAGGTTTACCGAGGATTTGGAACAGATCGGTTGAGGTGCGATTTGAATGATGTAGGGTCTTGATCATCGACCCGAAAAAGGCCGTTCGTTAATAGGGAGCTTAACTAAAAGGAAAAATTGCTGTTTTTAGAAACATGGAACCACAAAAGAAATTTCTGACTTTTGACCTTTAGTCCTTTGACTTTGTAGTCCTGAATCTTTTAAACATTTGCCTCATTTTAGCATTGTACTAAAGCATGCACTACATTTAAAGCGTAATTTTTAGCATGCTACAAACTACTACATTTTAGCATGCTGCATGGATTGTCTTAGACGTCTTAAACGCCTTTGTGTGGGTGGAAACCTTTTATAAAGTTGTTTTTATTTTTTCATATTCAGATTATTTTGTGACCGTCAAACGAGGTAACCCTCACACGTGTTAATAATGTTGTATTATAACTAAGCTAACTATATTTGTCCACCGATATTATCTATTCGAGGATACAAATCTACAAATTTCTACAGAGGACTGCAAGGTGATTGGTTCTTTATGAAGCTACACTGGGGGGCAATCTATAAAACTCCGTTTATTACAATATTTACCTATATACATTTCTGGCCATCGAAAATGAAATACCATGAAGGAAGCTTCCAATATCCTTGAAAATTTGCACGATGCATGGATCATGAAAGGAAATGCAAAAGATTAGCACTGCAGAGTATATGTAAGTCATAAGTACAAGTAACACTACCCTTGTAAGCAGTATAAGAAAGGAGAACAGAGAGCCATATTTAAGTATCGGAATTGTATTTTCTAGTTGTTCCTGCGTATAGGAAAAAAATTATGTCTCGACAAAAAATACAGCAGTCATACGAGCAAGTTTCTGACAGAGGAAGAATCGTGGCTTATTGAGACTGCGGATTACCCTTACGAGAAATCGATGCTCGTGTTGAACGAAATCAAACCACAGTGATGCAAATATGGTATCAGTGGATGCAGAACGGACGAACTGACTCACGTGAACGATTGCAGCAGTCTCATTACGCCACCGAACGAGAGAATAGACATGTTGAGCTCATGGCTATTACGAAACATCACAAACTCTAGCTCAATAATTGGGGTGAATTCCGCAAAAACCTGTGCCATCACATACAATTCGATGTCTTCTGCAGCAGCGGGGAATTTTTCAAGGCGTACATTGCTGTGACTACCTTTGACCCTACACCACAACCGTCTGCAATAATGCTTAGAACTCCGAACATGGTCAAACGAATATCATGATAGTCTTTTTTGACGAATATCGATTCTGTCTACTGTACCACTATGGTCGTATTCGAGTCTAGCGGCACCATGGCAACAGACTATTGCATTAAGCATCGCCATACCGGTCCTTCACCTGGCGTAATGATATGAGAGCCATTGGATTCTACTCCCTCTCCCTTCAATTAAGCATTGCCGGTTCACTCAACAGTCACCTCACATATTTGAAGCTTTGGAGCATGTTGTTCTCCCTTATCTTCAGGGTTTGCCTGCGGACAGTTTTCAAGAGGACAATTCAACCTCACGTAGTATGCAACGCACAATTCCTCAATGTCCATCAGGTTTCACTTCTTCCATGAACCGCCCATTCACCAGATCTGTCGCCTATCGAACATGTCTGGTCGATGATCATCCAAAGACTGGCACACGACAGACCACCTGCAGCTATGCCAGACGAACTTTGGAAACCTGTGGGAGCAGCCTGAACCGACATACCCCAAACACAAATCGAAATCATCTTTATTTCAATGCCGAGACGTGTAGCAGCACTTATTGCCGTCCATGGCGACTACTCAAAATATTGATTTCTTCTCAAGTCGAACGGAACTGTAATCATTTCACCCTTGTGCCTTATGTTATTTGTATAATAAATATGGCATTGGTATCTCTTGTCCTTCATGGGTTGCATTTCAATGACATGCAGTGTATTTACCACACGTTAATTATAAGTAGCCCTATGGGGCTAGTAAATAAATACTTGGACCTTAATGTCCATACAGGATGGTTGTATTCATCAAGTTGATGATCGAAGAGTTGCGTTTCCATCGAACCAGATCTAGCGAGAGTCCAAACGCAACTGACTTGGTGCTATTTTTAACCCAAACAAACTGACCCCACGGGCGCCAACCAAATTTGGTGAGTCATCGCCTGGGGTTACAGCGAGGTGAGGGTGTTGACAGTATTGGTAACCTGATGTGTTGTT
This sequence comes from Meta bourneti, assembly GCA_933210815.1. Lineage (NCBI taxonomy): Eukaryota > Metazoa > Arthropoda > Arachnida > Araneae > Tetragnathidae > Meta > Meta bourneti. The sequence continues at coordinate 32,556,436 of OW119931.1, read as the reverse complement.
GAAGAGGGCCCTACACATACTGCAGAATTGTGTATGTATTCTATTACTTTTAGCTTTTAAATAAATGTTAATTTTAATGGGTGTTTTGCAATTATCTTTTGACGATTTTGGAATCCTATATATGTCCGCTAATACCACTATAACTATTCTCCACAGAGAAAAATTTCAGTTTTTAACAAATGTGAAGCTGAGGCTATATTTTGGAATTTTGTATCAATTTTAATTTTCACCTGTATGGTAGCGGCTTTTTTAAAGAGAAGTGAATTGAGCTATAAACTGTATATAATCGCTTTCGTTTAAAGTATGAGAGAAAATTGAATTTTAAAAGATATTTTTGTTAAACTGACTGATTCTAATCTTGGATATTTTTTATCGAAAAGACCTACAATATGGTTGGTCACAAGAAGAACAAGAAGGGCTGCATTAAATTTAATTATGAAATATTTGGAGCTTATACCACACAACAGGTCGATAATTTTAAAATCCTCCTTTTATACATTTATTAATATATTGAATAACTATTGAAGCTTTTGTAAGTTCTTTCTTTTTAATTATTGAGCAACGCTGAAGGAATAATGTTATTTTTTAAAGCAAAAAGAAATCAAAGCCTAAACTATTCAAAGTTTTTAATAGGAGATATTTATAATAGCAGATCGGGGTTTTTTAGTTGTTATTTTGACAGTGTAGAAAAGAAGCACAGAAACTTTTGAAAAGTGATGCTTCATTATCGTTTTATGTACATATCTACGAATGATAATTTGATTTTTTTATAATATTTCTATAATTAATGATATCTTTGAAATTATAAGTATCGGAATTTCTATCGTATCAGGTAAACAAGAAAATTTGTGCCATTTTCTAGGTTTGTCATTTTTAAACTGTACATGCATTCATTCGATCAATTAAAAGTGGTGTTATATAGGCTTCAACAAAAGCTTTATGAACAGAAATTTTAGCGGTATATAGCAATTACGGAAATTAATAATTTAGTTTTGAAAAAGTGATTTCAGTATGACTATGTCAAAATCTATATACGGACTTGTTTACTTTATGATTTCAAATTGGTCATCAGGGCTACAGAGCCTGCTTTAAAAGTATCCTCCACATTTGGAGTTGATGCAGTGAGTGAACGTTAAGGTCGAAAGGGGTTCCAAAAATTTGCATCTGATGAGACTCTAGAAGATACTCCTTGTTCCGGCAGACCATCAGGTCTCCATGAGATGCAGCTGAAGGACCGCATCGACTCAAATTCGAGTCAAACTTGTCAAGAACATCTAAAACAGTTTAATGCGAGCGATGAAACCATTCGCATCTATTTGCTTCCGATTGGAAAACCATGGAAGCTGATCAAGTGAATTCTTCACAAACGGTGAAAAATCAACAAATTCTTGCGGTTAACCATTTGTTGTCACGCCACAGAATCGAACCATATAGGGATCACATATTGACATGCGATGAAACGTGGATGCAATACAACAACATGAAGCGTGCTCACCATTTTTTGTCGTCAAATAATTCAAAGCCTTTGACGGCAAAACCCAGTATCCATCAACAAAAGGTGCTTCTTTGCCTTTGGTGAACCACCACCAGAATTGAGCTTCTGCCCAGTAAGGAAACCATTGCATCTGAGTTTACTCAGCTAAATTACAACTGGTGACAGTTGCATTTATCTAGAACCATAAAACATTGGTTAGCAGAAAGGAAGTTCTCTTCCACCAGGACAATGATAGACCACACAAGAGCGACATAGGAAATGATTACTCGTCGACTGGCAACCTCTACCCCATTCCCCATATTTCCTAGACATCTCGCCTTCGGATTATCGCCTTCGGATTATTTTCTTGGTAATAGACTACCATTTACGAAATCAGTGATTCTAAAATTTACAAACCGTCGAAAGGGGGTTGAAGCACTTTTTTGATACCAAAGAGGAAAACTTTTGCATCAAAGGAAGAGAAATAGTTGTTAAATCGTTGGGGAAAGGTAAAAGAAGCCGAAGGGGACTACTTTTCTGAATAAAGTATTGTCTGATCCACTTTATGTAGCATTTATCTTAATTGGTTAAAAGGACACGAACTTTCTTGGTTACCTGATAATTGAATCGTTAAGGGTAAAAATAAAATAATAGTCACTTTGGGTTATAGTGTTATATTTTGCTAAGTAAAAGTGGATTCACGCTAAATGTGTATTTTTTACTGTTGGTGAAATTATTTTTTATTTTATTGTCATTTAGGGACGGATATGGTGAATATATTGATAAATACCACTCGGTGGCTATTAGATTAATGTTTTATGTATAATTATACTAGGAGTTATATATTTGATATTGCATCCTACATTTTGATTATACCACATCACTTTTTAAAGCCCTTTGGTCGTTGTCTCGACGAGGCATCTTGTCATTACCAAAATTGACCAGACCTTGATGGACCAAATATCTTATCATGGCAAAAAACTGACCTGATCTTGGTCTCGTCATCGGCAATACCTTAATGACGAGATATCTCGTCATCGGCAATACCTTAATGACGAGATATCTCATCATTAGCAAAATTGGTCAGACCTTGATAAACGAGATATCTCGTGAAAACCACTTAATATAAGGCACCTCTTAAAATAGCTTAAAATAAATGTACTCGAAATAACTGATACGAATTCATATTACAATGTGCTTGATAAACGATTAAACACTAAACAGAATGCACAAAAGTTTGTAAAAACGAATTGCAAAATTATTATGTTAGCGATGATGTAATATAAATTTCATGTCATATCAACTGAGCAGGTCTTTATGTTATTTAAAGATATTAACTGTAGTGATTGACATTCATGGAAATATTATTGGTTTTAATCATTCGTAGAGTAACCAACGTGTAAAATATCATGCATGAGTTTGATACTAATTTGTTTCTGATTGTTAGATACTAAGTTGCAGCTTTCACACAAACTGGTTGCATTCCTTCGGCTCTGAGGGCGAATAATATGTAAGCTTTTTATGAGGGCGAATATTATAATACTCTATGAACCTTGATGATAGTTGAAATACAAATCAATCTCAATGTTAACTGTAAGTGTATTTAAATCTATTCTGATGTGTATAATTATTTTCTTGAAATATAAATATTTAAAATATTATAAGCACCAAGCAATGCTTAAACATTGAATCATTCATGAATACTAGAATGTAATTAATTTTTTAAGTATACTGCGTTAAACTTTAAATTGAAATTTTAGTAGCCCAAGTAATTAAACACGTAATTTAAATTCAGAAAGATTCATCATGATGTAATAAATATTCAACAGGAAACAAAATGCACCATTCCTGAAATAACTGAGTTAAATATTTTGGAAAAGAACAATACGCTGGAAATAGTTTTACTTTTTTATACTATATGCTTTTAAACGTGAACGAGACGTTTGATGCATTTTTAAAGGTAAACTAATTGTGCATGAATGAATAGGTTTATGATTAGTTGACTTATCAAATACATAAATCTTAAATAATCCACGAAAGTTTAAAAAGCTCTTAATAACAGTAAAATTGTGAAGCAATGAGTAAAATTGAATAAGTTGTCCCTTTATATCTTGGAATAAGTGCTCCGTAAAATATTCACTTCTTCACTGATTACATTTTAAATTCAAATGATTTAAGAGTAAATGAAACTGTCAAATTTCGATTCCTTTTCCAGAATGAAAAATAGTATTTTATTTTATAATATTTAAAAATATTCTGTATGAAAAACTAATCCTAAAAGTTGCGCATAATTTCCTTGTAGATTATTTTTTTCTAGCTAAAAAGAAGATAGTTAAAGTTATGTTTCGAACCTTTAGTGGAATAATTTAAATAAATCTAATACTAGAAACTAGACTAAGGAAAAGGGGAAAGTAGTTCTTTGCATTAGGTCTGCATGGAGCAAAAGCAGACTTTTAGGATAATCTTATTCTAAAAAATATTCTTTCTCGAATTCTTTCGAAAGCAATTTTCGTGAAGGAAAATGCAAAATCAGAAAGTGCAAGTTGTTTGTACTTATTCTTATTTCATAAAGTAAAGCACATCGTAATAAACATTACAATCATAAGATGAGGTAAACATTTCTTCAAGGGTTTTTCAGGTCGGGGGAAATATTTTCTAGTTATTTCAAACTTTTTGATTCCCTTTATTTTAAAGTTAAACCACTAAATTTAAATCTATTCCTTATATTTATTTCCACTTTCTGTATGGAAGAATAATTCAATAAATGAGAGTCAAGTCACTTTAATCAATCGAACACATATTTAGGATATTTTGCAATAATCTCAGCAAAATGCCAATTACCTTACATTCGCGTACCGTAGAATGAAATAAGTCGATGCATGTGCACCCCTCTTATCTTATTTCAATCAATAGTATCATACCTAATTTACGCCACATTGCATTGGTTCCCATCTCAAGTTGCTATGTGGAGAACTTAGCCACTACTACAAAACTTAACTGACTGTAGTTTTTATAGCAGTACAATTATGAAGTACTTGTTGGTAGACTTTCGTTGCCCTGTCATCACACATACACCAATTACATTGGTGACCCGGACATGACTATGAACACACGCGGGTTGTCAAGCAATCAGGTAGCGTTTGTCCCATTTAGCTTGTACCTCGATTGATGGTCCACGAATAATATGCATTGAATTGCCAATGCGATACAAATCACTTCCAACAACTGTCTGAAGCCATGTGATAACAGAACTACTTCGTTACCACTCAGCCATCACTTTCCACGGCGCGTCACACTTTTTCAGTGCTAAATTCAACACTGGACAGTTAATGACCACTCATGCGTAAGAACACCTGTGATCTTAACCCTACAAATGGTTTCGACGAGATATTTCATCCATCAAGATCTGACCAATTTTGCTAGAGACAAGATATCTCGTAATCAAGATATTGCTGATTTTTTTGGTGATGACGAGATGAAAATCATGTCAGTTTTCTAATGAAGAGATATCCCTTTCATCAAGATCTGGTGAGTTTTCCTAATGACTAGATACCTCGACGAGACAACCACCAGGAGGGTTAACAGTTCTCACGGTTTTTCATTCCATTGGTATCTTGTGACAGCATCTACTTAATTCAGTCACTGCTAAATTCTAGATGGGGAGTACTGTGGCTAACTTATCCATCACTACCGTAGTATACAGGGTGTCCCAAAAAGGTTGTTCCGCAATTTATCTTTTTACCAATTGGAGATAGGTAGGCAATGTAAATTGCAAAAGTACACCAAATAAGGTAGGTAATTAAGATATGTGAATAAAATTATCACGTGATAACAATTTAAGCGGATTCAGTTTTTAATTTTTATACAACTCCTCTAGATAAAAATCCGAGATAGCAAAAATGTTCCTTACCTGCATCCCTATCGTTAGCAGAAAACTGCATTTCTGTAGGTTGAACAGTAACGGAGGTATAATGACGCAAAAAAGTTGACTTATACCGCTTGTGCACAGATGTTCAAGCAGTCAGATTAAGGACCGTATACACAATGCTAAAAAGTATTTCTTTTTCGGTCAGAAAGTGCAACATTGTGCAAAGTAATGTAGTATTGCAACTGCAGATGAAAATCGCACTGAATAATAGTAGACAATGTAATCTTCAATAAAAAATATTGTAGAAAAAATGGTTTAAATAAAAATAAAAGGAAATTTACAACGCATGTTCAAAATGTTTTCCATCTGCAGCAATGCAGAACTTCGCTCTTCATTTTTGGCCATCGTTCTAAATTAGATACGGCCCCCTTAAAATGGAAACTCTTGTACTATTCAACCTACAGAAATATGGTTTTTTACTAACGATAGGGATACAGGTAAGGAACATTTTTGCTATCTCGGATTTTTATCTAGAGGGGCTGTATACAAATTAAAAACTGTATCCGCTTAAATTGTTATCACGTGATAATTTTATTCACATATCTTAATTACTTACCTTATTTGGTGCACTTTTGCAATTTACATTGCCTACCTATCTCCAAATGGTAAAAAGATAAATTGCGGAACAACCTTTCCGGGACACCCTGTATATAGCAGTGCAACGAGTCTCAACCATGAAGTACTTTCAAGTAGACTGAATCCCACTGTCTGGTGAGAATGAACTAACTAAACCAGTTAAATGGCGAAATTGAAGTGATAGTTATAAAGCTGAGATGAGATGTTTTCGAGTTAATAGATCAATTGGTACAAAATTAAAGTGATAGCAATGGAAGCAAGTTATTAAGTTAGCCATTATTAGTTAAACATAAAAATCGGATTTTTATGTTTTTCTTGACATTTAAATTTCTCTAGTTAAGAAATGGATTGAAGTAAAGTTGCAAGCTACACTTCTTTCTCTTCCTTTTACTTCTGAATCCAAGTGCATCTAACGCAGTAGGACTATACTCCACTGGTTAACGTCTTAAAATCTACACTAACACACTTGAATTCGCTGTAGCGGTATTGCAATTACTCACCACTTGACATCGAATGATGTCTCGGAGCGACGACATTAGAGGCTTCGTTATACCTCCAATCATTTACGGTTTGGGAAATCGTATGCTTCGCAAGTTACTTGGGAGATCCCTGGACTGCAACAGCAGCTGTGATAGCTATGAGATACAATTAATTCTATACCTTCGAAGAAATTGGGGCGGTCACCTATGCATCTTTCACTATTAACAGTATAATCCTTTGTTGGAATCATCAACTATTGTGAGCATGCTCTGACTAGATGAGTAATACTCGAGCGAATGGTTTTGTAATCGACCTTCTTATGAAATAGACAGTGCCATGTGTGCACAGCTTCATATCATTTTTCCGGTCGCTCGGTTTGAAGATCTCTGTGAAGGTCACCTGAAAGGAAGCACTCATCTTTATCTGGGACTAATTGGTGAGTGTGATGAACACTAGTTTGCGTTTCGATAGTCAATCGACCCAATTCGATTCCCAAGCCCACGTGGCATACGCTTCTTCACACAGTGACCCTCCACCCACTTGTTCCTGTTATTTCATTAGAAAGTCGATGAATTTCAGTCAAAAGATATATATATATATATATATATATATATATATATATATATACGTTTTTGGATGTATCTAGACAAGAATGCCTATTGATTTTCTTTAGCTTCTTTAAAAAACAATTAGATAATTTTTTTCAGTTAAAGAAAATTAATATGCATTATAGTTTAACAATAGGTTTTTGTTTTGCTTCGAACAAAAACAATTATACTGCTTTCCCTAACGAAGGAATCGTGTAGTAAATAATTTTCTAACCAAAGCCTTAATTTATGTTAGATAATACATAATAAATATCGTAGAGAAAAACTCTGGGACGATTCCCAAAGTGCATATCATGAATTTCTTCCATGTTTTCTTCCAAACCAACAGACCCTCTTATATGATGAAAACACCAATTTATGCTTGAAGGGTCTGGATCCTCCAGGATGAAGCCCGTGAACCCACCAACACCTCATGACTTTCATATATTTTATTCTTGATCTACTTTGCTTCTAATTGTTGTTTTATTAGACACTTGAGTTTTACGCTTTCCAACTGTTTCGATCTTGCTCCAATCATTCAGGATTAAGGTATTCTAGTATGTATACACTAGAATCACGAAAATCGACCAAAATATCGATATTTATTTTATTAATTCAAAATGGTTTTCCTACTCCTTTGTTTTCAAACGATACTAAGATCTTGTAAATATTCGGAATAGTTTTCTAGTTAAAGCGGTTTTTGTAAGGTACTGTCACCACGTACAAATATGTTTTTAAAACTTCAAACTCAATTTCTGAAGAACCGTGTTTTTGCAATATACACTGCTGGCCACCGTAAATGCAACACCCTGAAGGAAGCATGCAAATAATATGAAATTTACAACATGCATTAGCGGAGGTGAGATATGCAAATGATTAGAATTTCAGCGCAGACGCACATCACGCGCGCCTGTGGCGCCACTTCAAAGCGCTATTTAAGGCTTGGAGATTTCGACGATTTCAAGTGCGGCAATTGTGTTTTTCTTGTGGTTTTTTTCAAAAAAAACGATCAATTATGCCTCGTAGAAAACAGCGATCATCTTTTGATCAAGTATCCGAGTTCGACAGAGGAAGGATAGTGGCCTACCCAGATTGTGGATTATCTTTCAGGGAAATCGGTAGTCGTGTTGGACGAAACCAAACAACTGTAATGCGGATATGTGATCGTTGGATGCAGGAGGGTACGACGGACCGACGTGTTCGATCGCATCCACCTCAGTGCACCACTTCACGTGATGACAGGCATATTGTGCGTATGGCAGTGACGGATCGCTCAGCCACATCACGAACCATAGCACAGCACATTCAGTCTGTACCGCATCATCCAGTGTCTGCGCGTACCATTCGACGCCGTTTACAGCAGAGTGGTCTGTCCGCAAGACGTCCATTGCTTCGTCTACCCTTGACGCAGAACCACAGACGTTTCCGCCGCCAATGGTGCGATGAAAGAAGGATGTGGACGGCAGAATGGAATGAAATTGTCTTTACTGACGAGTCACGCTTCTGTCTGCAACACCACGATGGTCGGATTCGAGTCTGGAGACACCGTGGAGAGAGGATGCTGAACAGCTGCGTTATGCACCGCCACACTGGTCCTGCACCGGGTATTATGGTATGGGGCGGTATTGGATATCACTCTCGCACTCCTCTAGTACGCATTGCCGGTACTTTAAACAGCCAGCGCTACATCTCCGAGGTGTTGGAGCCAGTTGTCCTTCCTTACCTTCAGGGCTTGCCCACAGCCATATTTCAACAGGATAATGCGCGACCACACGTGGCACGCATTGTCCAAGGGTTCTTCGTCAATCGCCAGATTGAATTGCTTCCCTGGCCAGCTCGCTCTCCGAATCTTTCGCCGATAGAAAACATGTGGTCCATGGTTGCTCAACGATTGTCCCAGAATACATCCCCAGCTGCCACACCAGATCAACTTTGGCAACGTGTGGAAGCTGCTTGGTCTGCTGTACCCCAAGAACACATCCAAAGTCTCTTTGAATCAATGCCGAGGCGTGTGGCAGCGGTGATCTCCAACAATGGCGGCTACTCTGGCTACTGATTTTGGCAGGAACCACACTTCACAGAAGTCTATAAATTTAATCATTTGATACTTGGTCAACATGTTATCTACAAAATAAATTTTGTTGTGATATCTCTTGTCTTTCTTGGTGTTGCAATTTGGGTGGCCAGCAGTGTACTTTGTTCAAACAGCGATAACTCAACAATGAATTGATCTATTATAATTATTTTAGAGTATCATTATAATCAATATAATACAGTGGATGATTTGATCCTCAGTCAAAGTTATTAGTTAAAAAGTGAATTTTTAGTTGATTTTTAAATGTTAAAAAATTCCTGAAAAAAATCTTGATTTTATAGACTTCCTTGGTGAAACAATTGTAGAAACACCTATTTCCTTAAGACACTTGATTGAGAGTCAAAACATGAAGAATAATATTAAGAATAATTTCCAACAGGAACTGTCTTTCTGAACAAGTTAGAATTTGAGATATCACTGTTCAAAAAGCATGCTAATTATCTAATTATATATAAATTAGATAATTAATTATTTGTTTAATCAAATTTTTCACACTGAAATGAGTTTGAGCACAAACTAATGACCTATTGTAAAAAAATTTGATTTTTAACGTCAAAATTTAAAAAACAAATCTTCTAGTGTATACGTACATCTTAAATATTATTTCATGCTCTGACACGATCAGTCACAATTCATTCCATTATCAGTCAAAACGCTTTTTTAAAAAATCTTGATATTTTTGGGCATGCCCAAAAGTTATTCGCGATATTTAACACATAACGAGTATATACGAGTATATGTGAACAAGAATACCCGGAATCGGAAACAAGATTAATGTCATTTGCAGTTGCAAAAATGCAATGCTTCGAGCTAACCTAGGTTCATGGGACCTGCACAAACTGCTTTTCTTACTTCCTGCATGGGGATATTTGTTCCGACATGCCGCAAACGCTGTTACTCAGAAATCTGTCAGTGTTTGTCTGAAGTTTAAAGGCAGGAGAATCTGTAAACTCTTTTTTGCTCAAAACATTAGATATATGCTCGAAGAGGTACGATAATACTCTAAAAAACGTCATGAGACAAGAATTTCTCCAACTGATCAACGAGGAAATCACGTGCCCTCTAACAAAATTTCGGACGAGAAGAGAAACCATGTAAGAAAACACATTTACTCTTTCCCCCGGTACACTAGTCATTACTCAAGGAGGCAGAACCCTAATACCAGATATCTATCTCCTGATTTGAATATACAAAAAAGTATAATATATACACCGCTCTTTGCAAAGAAAAAAGTACTGAACCTGTAAAAGACAGCTATTACCGCCATATTTTTAACACAGTGTTCAACTTGAGTTTTAAAAACCTCACACAGACACCTGCAATACCTGCGATGTTCTGAAAAATAAAATACAATACGAAGATCCGGAAGTCGCTGCCAGAAGTCAGATTGAAAAAGTTCATTTGCGAAAGGCAGAAAAAGCAAAAAGTTCCAAGGATGAAGCCAAACAACTGGCTAAAAGCGACATTTTTTCGGTTCGAGCTGTTTGTTTTGATTTAGAAAAAAACGCTTCCAACTCCTGCGCTTACTTGTAGTACTGTCTACTACTTAAGACAGCTTTGGACTTATAATTTTGGCATCCATGACCTTGCCACTGGTCAGAGCTCAATGTTCATGTGGCATGAAGGAGAGGCACTAAGAGGATCGCAAGAAATTGGTTCCTGTCTTCTGCGATACGCCAACCAACTCCCTAGCAGTGTCAAACAATTGATTGCGTTAAGTGACAACGTGGGGGGCAGAACAAAAATCAAAACATAGTCAAGTTTTGGATGCATATCGTCGCTACTACAACAATCGGAAAAGTGGACCACAAGTTTTTCATTTCGGGCCACTCATACATGGAATGCGACCAAGACTTTGACATTATAGAGAAAGCCAAAAAAACTCCCAATATGTTTTTATCCCAGACGATTGGGTTAACATCGTATGCAAAGCAAGCCGCAAGTTTGCCGTCTTCCGTATGGACAGAGAAGACTTTCGTTCCATTGAAAACATGGCAAAAATTCTTTCTAAGAACATCAAAGGAATCCGTAACATGCAGTGGCTGCGTTTTGAGAAGGAAACACCGTCAATGCTGTATTATAAAAACACACTCAATGAAGACACACCCTTTCAAACAATGAACCTAAGGCTGAGTCAACAAGGTCGACCGTTCTCATTGAACACAATAGTGTTGAAACCCCTACATCTCGAGCCTGTCGCCATCAAAACAGCTAAATACAACAATCTTCTGAAGCTACTGAAATACCTGCCTCCAATCCATCATGATTTCTACAAGTCGCTTAAGCATTCAACCAACAAAATACAAGCATCCAGGTTACCTGCAATCACAGACCCAGCCGAAGATCTAACTGAACTGGAATCTGAAGATGACTAGTTTTGTTTCATTTTTTTTTACTTTGTCTATTTTTTCACCTGTCGACAGATTTTTGTATACTTAGCACCTGTTTACGATTAATAATTTTTATGGTTTCTCAACCATTTTTTACTTCTATCTTATGCTCATGTAACTAGTGTTTTTTTAAATTATTTTAGTATTGATGAGACACTATACTTTTTCAATTTATTTATTGGTTATTCTATCTATTATCAGTTATATTTTGCTTTGAAACTCATACATTAAACTGTTTAACCTTGCCTTATATAGTTCCTTCAACCCTAGAATAAATCCGACTGGCAATAAACTCTAGGAAGCAAAGGGGTGCAAGTGCATGATTGCTTGAAATAAGCCCATAATAACCTTCAGGTAAACAAGTATAGGATAAATCAAGATGGAAGACAAGAAGGAACAAGGTTTGAGTGCTCTAAAAATGTTATGGTTGTTCTGTTTAAGTGTTTCGCGGAATTTTCAAGATCACTTCAACTTTGAAGCTCTTTTTCTCAAAAGTCAGTTTTTTCACTTGCATCCCTCTGCTTCTGACCCACTCAAATACAATATACGCGAAGAGATGTCACTAGCATCCTCGTGAGAAATCAACTTGGAAAAAGTTTCTTACCGCTTACCGCAAAAAGCGCAGCTTCCAGAATCTGTAAGTTGGGATTTCTTCTCTGGGTAAACTTTGTTACCCTTAATACAAGCTTCTGGGAATACTTTGCCGTGGAGGAATTTTATAAATCAGTTATTTACTCACTCTTGGGTAGATAAAAATTCACGTTTCAGTGTGTTTGAGTTTCACCGAGTTCAAAACGTTTCCTGACTCCGACGGAAAAGATATATTTGAACCTCAGGTCTACCCTCTAAAAAATTATACCGATACCCTCAAGGGAGCGATTTTCAGAGTAAACAAACGAGACGGAAGACGGAGATTTTACTTCCTGTTACTCCTAGCCCGTAGGCGTGAAATATGAGTAGACTGGGCATTGCTACTTAGAAGAGCTTCAAAAATGTGTCCAACATGTCGTCTAGTAGTCACATGACTGCCCTGCGAAAAATTTACTTGGTTGGCCGATTTGGTATCTTATCGCCTAGTTTGGCGATATAACATTTTATGACAGGAGATGTGTGTGACTGCATTTATATAGAGTTGCGACAAAAGTGGTGAAATCGCCAGTCTATTACTATTTCGAGTGGACCAATCAGATGTTAAACAATGGATGGATGTCTTCACCAGTCAAGTGAAGCAATCAGATGATGAATGTTCGTTTCCACCCAGAAGACGAAAGTAGTCTTAGGATTACGTTACTACTACTTTTGGTCACATGATCGTGAGCACATAAAAGGCTACCATTGTTCGCTCTACTTTTATATTTTCTCTATGCTAAGTGCACTCGTATGATACATATAGGGGTTATCTTAAAATGTAGTTATTCGCCGTTTCGACAACGTCCAGTGATTAATCGAATTGACGTTGACCAATTAATTATCATACATCATTTGGAGTTCATTCTTTGTTGTTAAATTGTATTGGAAAAGTAAGTGACGTCATGTCCTGAGTACGTATAGGAAGCACGTTCCACCACAAAAGCCTCTCATACCTACGGATATCGTGTTTCTTTATTGTTTGTTCAAACACTGAACAGTAGCGAATTTTCCAAGTTTACTATCAGATAACGAGGAATATCTTTCCTCGGATATTTATTTTAATAGCTCATCTTAAAACAATTAGCTTTATTTCTATATAATAAAACTTTGGCAACACATTCCTAGGAAATATCCTAGGACAAGACCTCGTGATTTTGAATCACGGTCAGATGACAATACCCGAGCTATCACCCCACTCTCCAAACTTCCACACCACGCCAACGTGCGGATATTTGAGGCCACGACAGATTTAATGGGCACCAGCCCTCACTTACACGACGGTCTTTGATTGGATCGAGTTTCGAACTAGCAACCCACCAGTTGGAAATCCATTGCTCCTCCACATGGGCTACTGTGGTCCCTTTACTATTACAGAGGATATAAATGCACTAAGGCTACGTTTGAGGAATTGCAACTGCCCCGCCTACTACTCCAGGCTGCTGCAATTTGGATAGATGAAGAAAGTTTCTGCAGACAAAAATAAATTTTAAATACTTCTAGAAGTTGATCGACAGAACTGCATTTAAGCTGGACTAATTGTCCCTCGGAGTGGAGAAGCAATAACCGATACTTCATAACAAATTAAGGCTTTTGTTTTTCTTGTAACTGGGACAAATCAATCAATCAATCAACCGAGTCACCTAGACGAGTCTTTCATTCCGGGGCGAAACCAGGACGTGTGGAAAGCCTACCTATACCTGAATATTAATAAATAACGATACCGTGTAACAAAATAGGATCACAATTGAAAATGTAGCCATGTCACAATTGAAATACGTACTTGAGAGCGAACAAGCTGACAAAAACAATTTTTCTTATGTCTAAATGGTTATTTCTGAGTTTAATATTATAATCATTTACTTATTTTTTACAGATAATTATTATGTGCTGGTATAATATTTCTTTGTAGAGTACTTAAAACTAGTTATTTTCATTTAAAAAATACTAAGAGAGGGGAAAAACTATTATTAGAAAATTAGAAAACTATTTCTTTTCAATTAGAATTTGGAGACAAAATTTTCATCATCGGAATAAGTAGCTTTGATTCGGAGTTCGAGGCAAAAATAAAAATTTTAACCCTATGAGGGACACACGTTTCTCGAACCTGCAGTCTTCCTTGCATGACTTCTAATCAGTTTTATCTTCTTCATCAAAAGAAACGCTAAGAATCTTTCAACCAATAGATGTGGATATTTAGTCATGTGTGTTGAGAGAAAAAGCAATACTGCACTACTAGGAAATCTCGTGACGCTCAGAAGGTTAAGAAAGGTGGATTTAACGAAGCGAATTTTATAGTTTAGCATACTTGCAAGATTATCAGATTAAGAAATTTTTACAGTACAAAGAAAGTGTATGTGTTCGCCTTGTATTTTTAGCTACTTCTAAAATTTTCAAAGCAATATTATTTCACAACAAATGGCCACATGTTCCTGTTACGATAACCACCTGCTAGAGCCGGTATACATTTTTTTCCTCCACAAGAGGAAAGTAATTTATGTATAAAAAACTTCCATGAATAAATTTTGTTCTTACGTAAAAGAAGTATAAGCATTTTCCTTCCTTTCATACAGCAAGCTATATGAAAGAAAATCAGCGAAGAGAAAGATAATGTATCTAAAATTCAGTCAATTTTTCTCCTTAAGTGAATAAAGAATTTTTTGTAAACCCTGGAAGAGCTTTCAAAATTCATCTTGACAAGTGTTTTATAGTTACCGTCTAGGGCATAGATAATGTTTTTTTGCAAGTTCAGTGATATAAAGTACCAGAATTAAGTAGCCAATTATGTCGATTTTACATAGTTAATGATCCTTAAAGATTAATCTAAGCAAAGGTGTATTAATGATTAGAATGTTGAGGCAAAAACTAAACGCATCTTTGACAGTCCTCGTAAATTTTCAACTGTCAATTATAAGTTTGTATTATAATAATTTGTAACTTAAAGGGAAAATATGATCAGCTAATAAAATTTAAGGATTCTGTTATTTGAACTTGTTGATTTCTATTTCTCTCTCTCTCTCTCTCTCTCTCTCTCTCTCTCTCTCTCTCTCTCTCTTGCGGTGAATATTATTCGTCAAGAGGGGAGAATGTTTTACTAATGACACTTGTGTATTATTTGAATTTGATAGTAGAGGTATGTTCTTTTCATTTTAGCTAGTGCCCGTTGAGATACGAAGATAGATTTTTTTACGAAATTCAGTAAATGTTGGTTGACTGGTAATTAATTAACGTGGCACTGGAGCAACACAACGGGCTATTGGCGACAGTCCGGGATCAATCCCGAAGGGAAGGATCCAAGGACAACTCGTAATTTTGAACCATGGTCAGATTACAAGGTCACACCTGAACTGGCACTCCACTCTCCAAACTTCTACACCATGCTAACGTGAGGATATTTGACGCCACGACAGATTTAACATGCACAAGCCCCCACGAACATGATGGTCTTTGATTGGATCAAGTTTCGAACTCGCAAGCCTCCAGTTGTTAATTCGCTATTCTTCCAACCGAGCTACCGCGGCTCTAGTGTCAGTTGAACCGAGGAGTATGATAGGATTTTTCTCTAAAGCTAAGAACAGAGGATGCTGATGTTCTGGTAGCCTCCTGGCATGTTACTCGAATACAATTTCTGAATGTCACTTACATTTTAAAATTAGCGCCAACACCTCCCAAACGGTGGTAAATCCAATTGTCCATTGGAAGCAATTTTGTTCTTAGATCGTTTGTTGATCAATCGTTGTCGTTGATCGAACTGAAAAGCCCTCTTATATAAGTGCGTATGGGTGTGATGGTATTTCAAATTTTATCTTCCCTTTTAAAATCAGTGTCTACGGTACCACATTAGTTAGTTTTAAGCTTCTCTCTAAATTAATGCACAAATTCTGTACAGAATATGATAGGTGTTTGTGAAGCTGGGTGTAGATGGATCTAGTGTTTTTGTGTAAATAGTTGAAGTGATGTGTTCTTCTCACACAGTAAATACTTGCAACTTTTAACTTGGTTTGTTTCAATTACTTGTTCGCAACCTTTTTAATACTACAACTCAATTTTCATGGGTAGCTTGTTTAAATACAGTTTCGTTGTGACCCATATTCAATTTTTGACAAGAATACAAAACTGTCAAACCCAATTCGAGCGGTAGGTTGGTAGGTAAGTAGTTGAATCTACGTCGTAGTGCAGCAACACACTGGGCTATTGGCGACGGTCCTGGGTCAATCCCGAAGGGAAAGATCAAAGGATCACGCCTCGTAATTTTGAACCAATGTCAAATAAGAACACCTGAGCTGGTACCACCCCTATTGGTGCGAAAGTCACGAAAATGAATTATACTCTTTAGATTTCACATTCGTATACTTAACGGAAAAACAACAATTGAAGTTAATGTTAGAATAGCAATTAAGTATCTTTAAATGGAATTATATGTAGGAAATTACGTAAACAAAATAATTTACTACTTTTGTGATCCGTTCGTAAATATTACCAGTTTCATAGTAGACCCAAGGCTAAGAAACATTGCTTTAAAGTTAGCATAATTCTCACAGCTACGTTTAGTTTCCATAAATTTGGGAGAAACATTTTTGCGAAATTCTATTCAAATTAATTCCACGTGCATGTTAACCCAGTAGGTAAACAGTCATGTATATTTATTAAGTTACATCACGTAAAGCTTATTAAATAACTAACTTGTATTTCTTTAAGGAACGCTCTACCTGCTGGCGAATACGCAGAATACGTATTTTCAATTTCTCTACTTTGTTTTAAACATTTGTTATGTTTTTCATTTCACTTTTGATTTGTTGTAGTATTTACTTTGATTGTGTAGCATCAACGCAACTTTAAATTAAATTTAAAAATTACCACTTTAAGTATAGAAATAATTAGCCTTAGTTAAACGTATCCTAAAATTTATTAAATTACAAACAAATCCATTTTGCATAAGTATAGGGTATTTAAAAGAGTGATTCTGTGAAATTTACGGAAATGCGCTACAATTGACCAATTGTTTCTGATCACAAATGAAGAGTTGGCGATTCAGCTATTTTGACTAGAAAAACTGCGTCAAAATGTGATCAAAGTGAGAAATACAAAATTTCAGAACATAAAAAAAATAATCTAGTGCCCTAGAATCAAATAACAAATAATCTGTGCCAAGTATTCGAAAGTGCATTGCGAGAACAGAAAAATACAACGCCCGAAAAAAAATCGACCTCAAAATCGAGAACTTAACAGCCATGATATACGGACACTACAAATTAATTTGTTCGAAAAATCTCTTTAAAAAGGCACCAATCCTGAATTATCAAATTCTATTTGTAGATTTGAAATTTCTACTATGTATACGGTATTTTTGGGGGAATCCTTCGTACCTCCCTGCTATTCTCGCTTTTCAAGTTCATTCATCGTAGAGCGCTTCACTGCCTTAAGAGTGCCAATGCTAAAAAAACAGTTTTACGTCGTAAATAGCACTAAAGCTTACTATACTATCTATTGGGTTGATGCAAAAGTTTCTCCCGTTTTGGGCGCTAGATGGCATTGCATCGCAAAACCGAAGTGTTATCTACTTCACACGTGTAGTTTTGATGTTTGAAAGAAGGAATTTCGGCGTACTTAGAAAAAAATTGTGTTATTTTGTAGTGTTTTTTAATTTTTCTAAGCATTAAAAATGACAGAAAATATAAGGAGCATTTTCGACATATGTTTTTTCTATTTACGAAAGGGCAAGAATGCTTCGCAGACGCCAAAGATTTGTATTATGTATGGTGAGGTGTGCCGTTGACGATTCCACGTGACGTAAGTGGTTCAGAAAGTTTCGTCACCTGGTTCAGTTCTTTAGCCAGAAACCTGAGAACTTCTATGAGCCCGGGATTATGCAGCTACCGGAGAGATAGAGAAAGGTCATCGAACAGAACGGCACATACTGTATTCATTAAATGTAATTTTTAATAGTAAATAAAATTTTTCTTCAATTTTGTCAAAAAAACATGACATGATGAAACAAAAAAACAGCTTCAACCCAATACATAGTAAGAAGCAGCATATACAGACAATTTTGTATTTCAAGTATTCTCGCATCTTTAGTGCTCAAAATCTGTATGTTACTTATTTGAAATGATTAGACAAATCGTTTGCATAAAATTGTTCCGTTGTGCTGGATACACAAGGAAAGATTTACTTTACTGCAAAAAATATTACGTAATATTTGCTTCAACCCAATACATAGTAAGAAGCAGCATATATAGACAATTTTGTATTTCAAGTATTCTCGCATCTTTAGAGCTCAAAATCTGTATGCTACTTATTTGAAATGATTAGACAAATCGTTTGTATAAAATTGTTCCGTTGTGCTGGATACACAAGGAAAGATTTACTTTACTGCAAAAAATATTACGTAATATTTGCTTCAACCCAATACATAGTAAGAAGCAGCATATATAGACAATTTTGTATTTAAAGTATTCTCGCATCTTTAGTGCTCAAAATCTGTATGTTACTTATTTGAAATGATTAGACAAATCGTTTGCATAAAATTGTTCCGTTGTGCTGGATACACAAGGAAAGATTTATTTTACTGCAAAATATATCACGTAATATATTTGGAATAATACTTTTAACTTTATGTCTAAGCAAAATTTACGTGATTTAACAGGAACAAACTTTTAAAATATTTGCAAATAAATGTATTCGCAATCTAATCTCATTAATTGTGATTTCTTTCGTGTTAAACTAGTCATAAACAGGAAATCTTAAAAACATAAAATTCAATTAATATTAGTGCAGCCGTTTGTTTTCCAAATGTGTTATTGAATTTTTCTTAATTCCTTATTTCAGTTTCACTTTTTGTCAACTACGCGTAAGTTAATCGGTCCGTTGTCTTTATTGCGCAGCTAACTGGATTGGAGGAAAAATTTGTAGAAGCGGCTATTTGAATTTTGATTCATCTGTGAACCATTGTGTACGGGTTGTATTTAGGAAGATGATCACTTGGAGCACTGTACGCCGATCCATATTTTGATACCGTTGATTTTGGTTTGTTATATATTTTGGAACTTTAAAAAAAACTACTCGAATTCTTCAATTTACACTGCTTTTATTAATTCAATTTATACTGCACACTTAGAAGCAACAAGTTATTAAACTATAATTCACACAATAACTGTTCCAACAAGAACAGTCTTCAAATGAAAACAAAACAAGCTATACAACTTATTTATGTAATACAAATATTTTTAACAAATGTTTCCATGCTTAAAATCCTCTTAAAACAACGCTTAGAAGCCGATAAATACCCCCTGTTATAATAAGGAATATTTTAAACTCGATTCAATCAAAAACCTTCGTGTATGTGGGGGCTGGTGCTCGTTAAATCTGTCGGGGTCTCAAATGCCCTGAAGTTGGTGTGATGTGGAAGTTTGGAGAGTGGGGTGCCAGCTCAGATGTTGACCTCGTTATCACCCGTGATTCAAAATTATGAGGTGTTGTCCTCGGATCTTACCCTTCGGGATTGATCCCGGACAGTCGCAAATAGCCCGTTGTGTTATTCCAGTTCTATGTAAATTCAACTATATACCGTGTGGATTTTGCATATGTGGTAGAATAAAAGTATTTTTAGAGAAATAAGAATTGATGGTTTTCTTATAATCTCAACAATATTCGTTGTTATTTAATTGCTAAATCCTACAGTTTGTTGGCTTAGCTACTTATATTAGTGTGTCAGTGTATCAAGCTAATTTTTTCCAGTATATTTTAAAACACATTTTAAATTGTTTATTTATATCTATTTTCCACTACAATAATTTCTAAATCCTCTGCAAAATATTTTCTTTAAGTAAGCCACTCTAGGCTGCAGCCTATTTAGAAGCACAATATTATAAAAATCTATTTCTTAATGCTAGGTCTTTTGATATTCTCATTTATTTTATCGAATACACATCGATAAAACTATGCATATTGTCAAAAATATTTTACTAGATTATCGCACACCTGCCACAGTGCGTGAGTATTTAAAACAGTTATTTCCTCATCTTATGATTACATGCGGCACTTTAGCGCTTCTAAGGATTCCAGGTCAAATACCCTTCAGTAGCTGAAGTTTTAATGCTGGGAGGAAGAAAGATATCAATGATGTAACTTGGGGGTGTTTCGTTTTTCTCGAATGGTTGCATGAGTCATTACGGACTTTAGGGGCGTGAGTCATATTTGGCGCTTTATCCCTTGACGCCAACTTTCTATTCTTACCTGTGAGAATGAAATTTCTCGGTTTGTTACAGATATGGTTTCTTGCACATGCTTGTGTCGCTCGTAATCGATTGAGATAAAGGTGAAAATGCAATATGTCGAGCATCGATTGTTGGGGTAGAACTTTTCACTTCTGTATAAAAATATGTTTTCTAATACCTGTCTTTTGTATATTCACACATAAAAATTGTATGAAAAAGAATTTTTTACTTCCCTTTCTGTTATGCATAAAATATTTATTAGACAATTAATGTTTTATAAGTAAAAAATAACCTAGCACGTGAAATCATCTGTTGCTTATTTTTATGTATTGTGCATTGTACGAGAACTACCCTGTAGATGTCTTACTATTCGCAAATCAATCTGTAGATGTACTTACTGTTCGTGATGAAAAATAATTATAATCAGTGCTTATTAAATGCAATGTAAAGGATTTGTAACGCATGTGAGATATGTTTATGTTTTTGATTACTCCTTTTATGTACTATCATTTTATTAAACTGAATAATTGTTTTTCAAGTTTCAGATTTTTAAGTTTCTGCGTTTAATGTAATGTCTCGTGACTTATCAAATCAAAGCTGCCTTCGATATCCAGTTAATATTCGAATTAAGCTTGTTTCATTCACAACAGAAATGCTTAAAGATCGTAAAAGTATTTATTTTATTATTGATAAACATAACTATTAAATTTACAATTTTTAGATTTAATTCGATAGAAAAGTCTGTTATGAAGGAGATACTGATTATTTCTTATGTTAAACTGCAAGAAGTAGATGTAAACTCTGTTTCATTCTTATATAGAGTTTTCAAATTTCCAGCATTCTCATTGTCAGTAAATTACTGACTAAAATTCTCAATATAGTTTTTAAATTCTAGGTTTTTTTCCTTGGCCAGCTGTTTTTAAGCGCATACCTGAAAGGACAGCAATTACTGTTGTGGTGAAGGCAATAAGACCCAATGTTATTTCAATATGTATTCGCAAAATTTACAGTCCAATTAATTTCCTTCCTAAAATTTGTTTGAAACAGGGGAGCAATCACTTTTTATTTCCAACTGAAGATACTAAAACGGTGTATTAAAGCAGAGATTCCAAAACTTATTGAGACGGAGGATCATATTTGGATATTGAAAAATCACTTCGCTGTTGATATACGCATGCATTTACAACTACTGCATAAATGGATCCATCTTAAGCAGGTGTGACCAAAACTAGTCACATGATCCGGAAGTCCAGTAGTCTAGGTACGAAAGTCTAATCTTCGTCTAGTAGTAACGTGAGCCTTAGACTGCTTTCGCCTGCCAGGTGGAAACGAACATTCATCATCTGATTAGTCCACAGGTCGGGAGAAGACGACCATCCATTGATTCATCATCTGACTGGTCCACGCGTCATAGTGGTAGACTGGCAATTTCACCACTTTTGTGGTCACTCTCTAAAAGTGCGCATTCAGACACCTCTCTTATATTATAATATGTTACATAAAATGTCATATTGTCAAACGAGGTGATAAAATGCAAAATCGACCAATCAAGTCAAATTTTAACAGAGCAGTCACATGACTACTAGTCGACATGTTGATCACACTCAGTCTACTTATCTTTCACGTCTCTGCTCGGATCTTTCCCTTCGATACTGATCCCGAAACGTCGACAATAGCCCGTTATGTTGCTCCAGTGCGACGCAAATCCAACTACCTACCTACTTAACCAATCTTAAAAATAATGCTAAAACAATAATATGCCATTTCTAAGAAAACTGATAATGATGTTTCGGCAATGATTATCTTCACCTATCTCCAAAACTGGTAATTCCTTAACGGTTTTAACCCTAATTCCATGGGATTGCCAAGTAGTTGCTCGAGTACTGGCACATGCGCTCGAGTGACTCAATACATGATGACACGTCTCAACCATTCTAATTTAATTACCAAGTATAATAACATTCCATCGAGTTACAAGATGCCTTTACTCTGCATGAGAATTATAGCATGCCAAAACTGAAGCATAGAACATAATTTCGGTCCGTATTTCGCCCACCGAACATGAATTTGATTTCTGTCTCTAGCCTCTACGGAAATTCAAATAACTAGCAAATGCATGAAGTATATGCTGAAGTTTCTTAATTCCTTATATCTATATACCAGTGCCTGTACTCATTGATTTTAGAAATATGTTTTAGATTCTCAACCGAAGCATAACAAATTTAATCTGTTACGTTTCCAACGTGTTTTCTAAACAGAAAATCTAGTGGTGTGGTAATATTATAGTGTCATAAAAACTTTAGTTTCCATATAATCTTAGAAAGGTCAGAAATAAAAAAAGAACAGGAGACAAATAAAAATATGCGTCATAAAATCTACATTTATTGTTTTAAATTCAAACTATATGTAAAGAAGTTTCAGGAAAGTACCTGGTTTCTGAGAATCTCGAAAACAAAAACTGTTAATAGGTTCTCAAACGATACATAAACAAATTTAATCGATCAATTTAGAACATGTTTTCCAAACTCAGAAAAGCCGTATTCCAGATTCAGAAAAAATGTATCTTGTTTCTGAGAATCTTGAAAATAAAAAAAAATGTTCATAGATTCTCAAAAGATGTGTAAACAAATTTAATCGATTATGTTTACAACATGTTTTCCAAACTCAAAAAAGCCGGATGTAATAATTTCAGAAAAAAAGTATCTGGTTTCTGAGAATCTCGAAAACACACTACACAATGTTTGAAAACAATGTATTCATTTCCCAAATCACTGATCCCGAATACTAATTGACTTCACATCCGGCTCAAAAATCCATTCTCATTATTCCGAAAGTAATCAAAGGAGTTCAATCCACAAATGAGGCTGTCGGAATTTAAATTTTATTTGTCAAATTCGAAAACGTCTTTAGTTCCTCGGCTTTAAGAATTTTTCCAATGAAGTCTTTCCGCGAGAATTCAATTCCCTAGCGTGCTGTGAGACTCGATGGTGAAATAAAAAATCTGAGTATAACGAACTTCATCTTAGAAAACTTTGAAGTTTGTATTTTCTATCACGCTCTTCATTTGCATTTTTCCAGAGAAAGTCGCGCCTTTTAGAGACTATAAAAGAAGCCGAGATTTTTCTAATTATGGAAATATTGATTCTCCTGAATTTCAGAAGAGGGGAAATTCGAAAAATACACCCTTGTAATCCAATTAATAGGCGCGTAGAGCTTTGTGGGAAAATCTATAGAACAATTGAATTGCAAATTACTTTTAAGTATCTTGGAAATCTTGGTACGAGATGTGATTAGATGGGATATAAGATTCTAATTTTTTCGTGGCTCTTTAGTAACTTGAGAACCTTGAATTTCTCATTCAGCATTCTAACACATCAAAATTATGCGCTTTATCAAGTATGAAAAGTCTCTGTATATTAATGTAGGGAACTTTGTTAAGTAATAGAATACCCAATACAGATAAGTTTCCAAGATTTTATAGCGTTCTACAAATGCTATTATATATTTTATGTACAATACTATTAAAAACATTCGTGCTTTGTTTAAATTGCGTCGTGTTACTTATAAAAACTTTTTTAGTACATGCAGTTCAAAAAATTAAGGAGAATACTCAATTCGTAATCAAGCAAGGTCACCTGACCTCAATCCTTACAGAGCATGCTTGGGATGCTCTCGGACGGCGCATTGAAGCCAATACAACACTACCAAATACCGCACTAAAGTCCGCGTAGGATTCGCGTTCGCGCACTAGAACACGCACTGGAGAGCGTGTTCTAGTGCGCGAAAGGGAATCTTAGCCAGGAACTCTTGGACAACCTTGTAGAAAGCATGCTGCACGTTGTGAGGCCTGCATTAATTAGGGTCAGAGGCCAGCACATTCCCCATAAGGTTGCTTTTAACAGAGCAAAAAATGTTTTTTCGCAATAACTGAAATTTTCAATGTGTTCACCTAGGCATTTGTTATTTCATATTTTCAGTTCCTAATGGCACCATGAGGTATATGAGTTTTATTATATGAATATTCAGTGTTCATTTGAGTCACTTTTGTGCAGGTACCAAAAATTGTTTTTGGTGATAAATTTATTAATATTAAATATTATTAAAAATAAGATAATATTTATTCCATCAATTTGCGTAAAAATAAATGCTAAAATCGCCTCAAGACAATGTTTAAGGCTCAGAGAATATAAAACTAAATATAGTAAGGGGGAAATGTATATCTGTGTGCTTGATGGCACGAGATTCGAAGCAAAGTTTGCTTATTAATGTCGCCTCTAAAATTTTAAGTACACCGCGGGAGTAATGGTGTTGTATCGATACTAAGTTGGAGATCGGTATAGAATTCTTTCGGTACCAAGTAATTTGAGGTAGATCGGTGTAGCATTGTCTCGATCCAAAAAAAATTTGTTTGTTGGAGATGGCAATAATTTGATTGTTGTACTTGTATTGTCTCAATACAAAGTAATTGATTGTTGAAGAAAGATATATTATTGTCTCAATAGTAAATAATTTGACTGTTGTCGATAAGTGTAGCATTGTCTTTATAACAAAATAATTTTATTGTTGTAGATAGCTATAATATTGTCTTGATAATTAAATAATTTTATTGTTGTAAATAGCTATAATATTGTCTCGATATACTTAATATTTTGGTTGTGATAGATAGCTATATTATTGTCTCTATACTAAATAATTTGATTGTTGGAGATAGCTATAGTATTGTCTCGATAACTTGATTTTGGAGGTAATAATATTAGCTCGTGAGACTAAGTAATTTTACTGTTGAAGGTAGCTATTGTATATTCGCTCAGTGTTACTTCGTTTATACGATAAGCAAGATAGACACGTAGAAATCCGTCTACAGATTCTACAGGCACAATTTTTTCCAGACCGGTTTTCATAAACTTTTGAATAGAATCTCTTACACAGGGATGCATCTACTGAGAGGGCTATAGCAATTTAAGCGCCTTCCATACCTTGAAAAAGCAAATCATCCATTATTTTTTATCTTCATGGAAGTGTCTCATCATTTATTCACAGGAATAAGACAAAATAATGAGAATACTTTGAAAGTATTTTACATTTTCTGATGTTTTTGTGCGTATGCCTGATAATTATCGTTGCGCAAATGATACCTCAGTTCGCGGAGAATTTAGGATTACTTGCAGTTTAATTATTTTTGTTTTATTATTTAGACGCCAGTTGTGGTAACATTTAAAAAGTATCTTTAGAATTTCTATTCATGCTATCATTAGACCTCTCCGTCAGTTAAGAATTCTTCAACTAGCATGTCGATCTTTATGCTTTAGCGTAAATTCTTTTGTAAGTACACATGGTAGCGCTCCTATTAGTTTAAATCCAGGCCTCTGTTAATGTATATAGAATTTTGTAAACAAATAAGTTTTAGCTTACACAGTCCACTTACTTGAAACTACTACATTGCACTGACGATATGCTTTATTAGTTAGAAGTGTTTGATTTCTATTTGCCTCTAATGCAGTCTCTATTAACCTAATTTCTAGTTGTAATTTCTCTCTCTCTCTAAGGCTATTATAACTTCAAGGAAATTAATTTTAAATTTAATAACCACCACTTTTATGATTTGCTTGGCTCAATGGCTTAATATTTTCACATTACTAACCCGTAAACCATAGAGCTTAGAATACCAACGTAAGCCCCTACAGACTGATATCACGAGTACTTAATCCCCTACTCCTACATGCATACATGACCTACACTTCCTAGCTCCCAAATAGTGTAGAGCTCCTCAAGAGGAAGTGGGGAATAGTTCTCACCAACCAAGAGACCCGAAGCCCTCAACTCCATCGAGCAGTTTAATGGGAAAACTTAGTCATGTTCGTCTAATATGCTATGGAATATGCAACTCAGCAGACACTGCGGCATCGCAAAAACATTCTCGAGTAGAAATAAGTAAAACTCAATTGAAAAGAAATTTAAGGTTTGTTCGAAGAAAGAAGAAATACAGCAAAGCATAACAAAAGTGGAAAAGAATGATAAATAAATAATAATCAACGTTATATAAAGTAGTAAATATAATTTGATGTTTTTGGATTTGTTACAAGAAGCTTCTGGTTCTGTGATGCTATTGCCAAAATTACATAATAAAATGTTTAAATTTAAATGATGCAGTATCATCTGCCAACAAAGTCGAATGGCCCTTTTGAATCTGTAACTCTTTCTCTGTTTCCTTTCATTTATTTATCATCTGCAAAGTTCAGCTCCTGACATTATTCAATGAAACATTCAGTGAGCAACCGTAGCAATAATGTTAGACAATAAACTAGTACAGTCGGAGCTCTTTAATCCGGTATTCTTCGGTTCGGCACATTCTGTATTCCGGCACCGATCGAGCCCGCTCGCGTTCGGATTTTTTCGGGTGGATTCAGGCATTTGTTGACCTTGACCGCCAGGTCGCGCCACTGCGCTGCCCGCGTTTTTAGTTCTCTCAGTGTTTATCGTGACTGTCGGTTTTCATTTCAGTACAGTGTTTCCTGTTTTCTAGAGAGTTACATATCACGTTTGCACAATATTACAACTGAAAGATTCAAGAAAAATAAAGACAGATTGACTGTTTTGTGGTGTGCAAATATGCTTCTGGCGACAATCAGCTGACACTTGTCGTGATTGGTAAACATAAAAACCTAGAGCTTTAAAAGGAGTCTTAAACTTGCCTGTGCATTATGATCAAACGTTGCCAAAACGACGATGAACTATAGTTTAATGTAACCCAGATAAGTATCATGTGAGAAAATTTGAGTAACAGGAATTAAAATCTCCGTTTTCTGTCTGGTTTGTTTGCATTGAAAGTCCCTCTTATATAAAGATCATAAAACATGTAGCAGCCCGTAGACTGAAAAATGTAAAGATATTAAATTACAATTGTTTCTTATGTAGGTATTTTAATTAACGTCGTATGAGAGTACATCATGGGCTATAGGCGACGGTCGGGGATCAAACCCGAAGGGAAAATCCGGTGACAACACCACGTAATTTTGAGAGAACCACAATTGTTTCTTAAAGTGACAAAAGTGATGAAATAACTCAAAGGTATTAAGACTCTTATTTGCAATTGAAAATTTTGCTATAGACGTAGTCAGTAACAAAAGATTACTTTATACAGCATATTTACGTAACGCCAAAACATAAGTATTGAACAAAGATCTTTACATCAACTTGCAAAACTGTTACCACTGCTTCGGATGAAAAAATAATTGTTTCTAATAGAAGTAGAAAAGAAGAATTGAATCATTTTATAGTTACTAAGTATTCGAAGCCGAACACCATTTTTAACCACGCCCCTTTGACAAAAGAACCACACCTTCTTTCACAGGGAAACATTCAAGTCACGTACCACAACGAACATACATCTGAGAGTTTGATACGGGAACAGATGTGCAACGTGTGAAGTGCTAATCAATGAAATACATGCGGTAAGGAACAGATGTTCTCAATGTAGGTATCGGATCAAATTTCAGATATTTAACACGTTAGATAAGCAATTAGGTTTGCTTCGGAATATTGAAATTGTGGATTGATGTCATCGGTGCTTTTCCGTTGTACCGCTGCTTCTACGATGCGGTTAATGAAATCATTCGCTTAGCGTAATTGAATTCCTAGGAAAGGATTCAAATTAACGTAAATGCAAAATTGACGGTTAATAAAATCTACACCGCTGCTCATAACAATCCAACTAATCAAATAGGATCAAGACCAAAATAATATTTTTCTTTCATTTCTTGGAATTGATTCATATTCAGTATATCATCGTAATTTCATAATTAGCTTAAAGTGCTATTACTTATATGAATATAATTTATGATCGGTAAGAATTCAATAACACACTTTGATCATAATATTTGACCAAAAATTTCCCCATTTCGATTAATTCATAATATTTTTCTACGATCAATCAACTGATTCCTCTCTCGTCGAATCAGGTCTTTATCTTTCCAAATTTTCTTAATCAATGGAAAGGAATTTTAAATCTTCCGGGTGTAAATTTTTGAGTGATCACACAAAATATCAAGAGCAACAAATTGTTATTTTCAACGGCATATCATGCAAGTAAAAGCATTCACAATGAGAATTCCGAAACAAATGTCAAATTATTATGGTAGGTATGTAGGTAGGTATTTTTAATTAACGTCATACTAGAGCAATACAACGGTCCGAGATCAATCCCAAAGGGAAAGATCCGGACACCACGTAATTTTGAACTACCAAATTATTATGACCCAGGACATGTAAACAATGAAAAAGTTGGCTCGTGATTTAGGACTTAAATTTCTTCGAAAACACTGAGCGTTTTTCACACATCTTCGAGAAAAGAGGTAAACATCACCCTTTTACTGTCCATCCCACTCTGCTTAGACACTCAATAAAACGGCATATTTTCAACCGAAATCGAAGCGATTGGCAACAGCTGTGTTATAAGTAAGTCTTTACACTAATTTTTAACTTCATGTTTGCATAATCAATTACTTAAGGAAATCACTTTTTTGTCGGTCTGAAGATGGGACAGGGACCCATCAGTAGCAGCTGGTTTTTTAGTAAGATTGTGATGATTGATTTGCAATTATAATTAATTACCCCCGTTGGTGAGGATTAAAGAGCAGAGTTTTAGGGGAAACTGTGTCAAAGAACTTTGGTCGTCTTCTGTAGTTCTGAATATATTTTTATGGAAACCAACTGCATCTATCTCCTTTGGTATTGATCAAGATCTGTATGGCAAAGAACTGATGTTGATATTCTGTCAAGTACATTACCTTTACCAAGCTAAATCTAGGTAAAGGTAATGTTTCTGCTGTGAAACGTGTCTCCTGTGAGTATTTCGAACGTGACGGATTATTTTACAAATACGATTTCAGCATGTAGCAAATAAAAAATTCCGAGGAATTCATTCCGAATTGGTATATAATTATTGGTATTGATTGATTAACGCCAAGCCGAAAATTGCCAAATCAACGACAAACTACATTTTAAGGTAACTCCGATATCTGTCATGTGAGAGTATCCTACTGCATCAATCTCCTTTGCTATTGGGGCCATGAATAGCCCAGTTGATAGAATCGTGTATTAACAACCTGAGGGCTGCAGGTTCGTAGCTCGATCCAACCAAAACCAACGTTGCAATCGATTTTACCAACAGTCGTAAATATTTTAACCAAATTTCATTCAAATCGGCAGTTTTCATTTAAAGCGATTTTTCCATTTCTCCCTTAGTTTATTGAAATCGTTTTGGGCTCGACCACACAAACTTGTTCGCATATGACGAAGTATGAGATCCCATCCATTATGTCTTCGACTCCTCTCTCAGGAAGACAGCAGGGCACAAGACCAAATGCGCAGTTTTGCGCAGAACTGGTATGGAAGTATTGCCTGCAGCAGAGGCACAACATAGAATTACCAGCCTCGTGATCTGTCTGAGTGAAGAGGAGAGCCTGTTAGCTTAGATAAGTTTATTCCCCAGCTCCACAGATAGCCGAAATTGGCTCCTCATTATGGTCAAAATAAAAATTACCATTCCTTACATATATGCTTTAAGTCCTGGTCCCGGTCTAATTAACCCTCAAGTAGCAAAATATATGTGTGTGTGTGTGTGTGTGTGTGTGTGTGTGTGTGTGTGTGTGTGTGTGTGTGTGTGTGTGTGTGTGTGTGTGTGTGTGTGTGTGTGTGTGTGTGTGTGTGTGTGTGTGTGTGTGTGTGTGTGTGTGTGTGCGTGTGCGTGTGCGTGCGTGCGTGCGTGCGTGCGTGCGTGCGTGCGCGCAACATATCAAGCCTTCAATGTATAAGATATAAGATTTTTTTGTGTCAGGGATCAAAATTAGACCAGTTAAATGATGTCCTTCCTGTGAAAAATATCCAAAAGATGTTTCGGATCATCATGAATGTTCTTCCATGACACTCCAAAACACTATAGTACGTGGTCAGGACTAGCCATGCTGTTTGTTACCCTGATAGTTGTGACAGTTAGAATGAATATTTTTCTGACACATATTTCATTGCTTTGGTGTGACCAGTTCTTTATCTAGATCAGTGGTGCGGAAACCGGGGGTCGCGACCCCTCTGGGGGTCGTTTGAAAATTTTTGTGGGTCGCCAAATTCAAAGAAATTTATTTAACAATAAAAAAATATAATGTTTTTCTTCAACAAGTATCTGGTACCAGTAAAATAGTGAAATGAGATAATATTATTTATAAAAAGAACTATTTTACGAAAACAATTGTCTGTATTAGTATATAGTACCTATACTTCGGCAACCGGCAGGCGAACAGACATAGTGATAAAAGATAATTGTCAATTTGAGATGCCCTTTACCTGCTCTCCGGTGGGATTCATATGCAACCTGGATCGGTCTGACGTTTAGCAGTGGCCATCTTTACTACAGCTTTTTCAATCTAGGTGTGCACCCCTGCTATTTAGTCTTTATATTGCGATCACAGCTAGGACCGTGCAGTTCTTTCCGTCTGTGCCTCAGTAGTTCGGTTTGCTGCTTCTTACGTTCATTCAAATGCATTCTGTAATTCTGTTTATATACTGCTTTTGCTAATTTTAAGTAAAATTTGCAATCGGGTATGTACATAACATATTTTTTAATTATAGGACATTTCAGTAGCGTGCTCGGAGGGCAATAATGTTTATAAAATTGTTATTTTTAAATATTTTGTATTATTTTTTTTCGTTTTTGATTTTTTCGAAAATCAATTATCCTCAACTGATATTTCGATGGAAACGCTACCAGGGTAGTTACTATTTTAAAACGTGTTAAGGGAACAGTTAGTTCTGTTGTTTTTGGATTACAGATGGCGGCACACTAAACAAAGCCTGCTTTTGCAGTTTAAGTGCGAGTACAAATTTAAGATCATAGTAAGATGAATTTTGAAAAATAAATGCTAATTGTAATTTCTAAATATATGTTTTCCCATCTTTGGAGTAAGTGATGTTTGACATAATTATATTAAATCACTATTATATATATATATATATTAATTTTGTACTTGTTTTATGATTAACTGTAACCACTGTGTACAATATATGTAGATGTGCGCTCGACTGGCAACACCAGTTGAGATATTTACTTACCTCGATTATCATGTGTAAATTTTTACTTGAATGTTATATTTTTTTTATATTAAGTAGCGAGCATATGCAATTGGTATGAGATGTTTCTCTTATAATTAAGTTTTATTTTCTTTAATTCTCGTCTGAATAAGCTACAAATAAACATGATTTATACAGAGTTATACCCGACTTTATTTTCTTCCCACGTGGTAGCCGCACGTGATTGAACAAACGCAAAGAAATGAAATATTGTATATTTATAATTTGGTTTTAGTTTTAATACCCTCATGATGTATAAATGGCTAAAAATAGGTACCCAATGTCCAGAAAATGAAAAGAATGACATTATAAATGAGAATGATGGACCAACATCCAATGAACTTACAAAAACTGTGAATGAATGCAATAGCACTGTTTCTACATCAAAAAATATCGAACGAAATGTGCTATCTATAAAAAATTGAGAAAATATCAATACGAGTTTATTAAATATGGATTTACATATTGCGTTGTTAATGGGAAAGAACATCCGTTGTGTGTTAATTGCAGGGATAAATTAGCAAATGAAAGTATGAAACCTGCTAAATTAAAAAGACATTTGGAAATCAAACATAAAGAATTAGCAAATAAGTCTGAAACATTTTTTAAAAAACGAGCTGAAAGTATGAAAAATCAAAATGTAGTTTTGAAAAAATACACAACAATTCCTGAGAAGGCTTTACGGGCATTTTTAGAAGTTTCATATTTAATAGGGAAAAATTTTTGAAACCACATACAATTGGAGAATCACTCATTCTTCCTTCAGAAATTAAAATGGCATCAATTATGCATGGAGAAAAATATGGTAACGATTTAAAAACGATACCATTATCAAGAGATACCGTTTCTCGCCGAATTTCCGTCATATCACGTAATATAGAATCAGTTCTGTTAAATCGATTACAAAACTCTCCTGTATTTGCTCTACAACTTGACGAAACTACTGACATTTCTAAACTGTCTCAACTAATTGTTTATGTGAGATACGTTTATGAAGAAGACATATCAGATTTTTTATGTTGTAAAAAATTGGAAGGAGAAACAAATGGAGAGAAAATATTTGAAATTATTAATAGATATTTTGAAACAAATGACCTTACCTGGACACACTGTGTCGCGGTTTGCACTGATGGTGCTGCAGCATTAACAGGTAGTAATAAAGGACTAAGAGGGTTAATAAAGAAAATTGCTCCCCATATAGTATTCAACCATTGCATGATACATAGACAAGCTCTTGTTGCAAAAGACATTGATGAAGAATTGCACAAGATATTACAGGGTGTTGTTATTGTAATTAATTACATTAAAAGCAACAGCGCCCTAAACACTCGCCTCTTTTCAATACTTTGTAATGAGATGGTTTTTGTGCATGAAACATTATTACTACATACCCAAGTCAGATGGCTCTCACGCGGCAAAATACTGCGACGTATTTTCGATTTGAGAAACGAAGTTTATATTTTTTTGGTAGA
This sequence comes from Meta bourneti, assembly GCA_933210815.1. Lineage (NCBI taxonomy): Eukaryota > Metazoa > Arthropoda > Arachnida > Araneae > Tetragnathidae > Meta > Meta bourneti. The sequence goes on along the minus strand of OW119931.1, from coordinate 32,523,470 downwards.
AAAGAAACATATATTGGCAGGTTCATTCATTAATGAAGATTGGCTCGGAAAACTCGTTACATGGTTGACATTTTCGAAAAACTTAACGATTTGAATTTAAGTCTACAGGGAGAGAATACAAGCATTTTAACATCGAGCAGTAAAATTGAAGCTTTTAAGAATAAGCTGATACTTTGGCAAGGAGAATTGAACAAAAACAACACAGACATGTTCCCGTGCTTTTTAGAATTTAATAAAGAAAATAATAGATTTCTTGATATTTAAAAACACCATTTCCCGTCATAATAAAATTGGGAGAAAACTTTTCGAAAATTTCTAGATAATGAATTAGGTTGGATACGTGATCCATTTTCGTTTGATATTTTTAAATTCAATATCTCTTTAAATGAAAAAGAACAGTTAATTGATGTTTCAAGCGACGAAACACTGCGCATTCCATTTAAGTCTGACTTGCCAAAAATTTTGGTTATCGATTGGAAACGAATATGCCGATTTGAAGAAAAAGGCAATTAATATTTTGATTCGGTTTGCATCGACCTACTTATGTGAAATCGGCTTTTCAAAATTAGTTGCCATTAAAACAAAATATCGATCTCGATTGTATCCAGAGGATGACTTACGGCTTGCGATTTCCAATACAGATCCGAACATAGAAGTAATCATGAGCTCTTTGCAAGCGCATACCTCACGTTGAATTCTTATGTTGTAATTTTTTAAAAGTATTTTCCATTTAAAAATATTTATACCCATATGCATAAATAAAACCATTGCTTCATAAAATTATGTATATTATTCAGACCTCTAATAAGGCACAAACATAAGCGCAAATCCCAAAAAGAATTCAACTTTAATTACGTTGATGATTAAAAAAACGTCTATTGTCTATCCAGGGGTCGCGACAAAATAGTACACAAAATTGGGGGTCTGAAATGAAAATAGTTTGCGCACCACTGATCTAGATGATGACATCTGTTCTTCTCTACACATAACTTGAATGGACTATTTCTCCAGGTCTTTGTCCTCTATACCAGTGTTCCTCATTACCAGTGTTCCTCAACCCCTATACCGGGCCCTGTCATTAATTATACCGGGTAGTGGTAGGTTCTCCAGGGGTTTGTCATTTTTGTTTTATAAGTATTTTTGCCATTATTATTTTGTAGTGGAAATATTCAGAGGAGAATATAATATTCATAAGTGTCGAAATGCTCAGACCCAGAACGCCTAAATAACATCTTTGTAGCAAATTTCAGTGACCCATCAGCAAGGAAATATATAGAAAATTTTTCCACTGAAATTCAAGATCAAGGTAGTCGATCCGATTCTCAGATATAATGATACTGAAACTGTTTCTTCAAAAGCTCGCATTTGTGTGTAAGTGATTGTTTCGCAACCCGAGTGACCTTATTTTTTTAAAGTAATAGACTTACGTATTAAAATGTTAGTATGAATAAAAGACAAGGGACTATGTTTAATTTAGAAGTTTAGAAATCTCGTACCTAAAGGTATTTATGACCCAATAAATAAAAATATTTCGTGGTCAGAATGGGATATGTCAGTAAAAGTCAGCACAAATTATTTAATGATTTTGGTCTGAGGAATACGCTGCAAGATTTCATTAGACTAGTGATCGATAACTAATTTACATGTAATTTTATATTTGTCAACATGCTACACCGTATGCATTAAGTATATTAATGCTCTTTATGGTTATGCCATTATTAATACTTATGTTAGTTTAATGTATAAACTTTAAAAAATTGGAAAGGTATTTACGAGTGAATTTATTGGGATCGGAACCTCATCTTACAAAATGGCATTTACCAAGCCGCGAGCTCACAAAGTTTGATAACCACTACTCTACACTAATGTGTTGTGGTGCCCTATTTCAGACTCATATAATTAAATGTGGAAACTTTTCGAGGGAAATTAACAAGAATAAATGAAAACTTAAGCATTTCTTTCCGGTGAAAGTAGAACTATTTCATACATAATCAACGCTTTACCTTCTTAGCTAGCTACAGAAAATAAAGGGTTCCTTTTACGTATATAAATTATACTCTTTAATGACGTGAAAATGCTCTTATACTAATGATATTCCAAACTCTCTTTCTCAAGTTATAACAAAGTATCGCATGCTAACGAAGGACGATATCTCATTAGATAAAATATTGAATTTCATGCAGTAATCTAATGAGACGGAAGCCTTCAATGGAGGTTATTCAACATTCTTTGACATCTTAGCAAAAGGGTTATTAGCTTTGTAGTCTGTACGGTAATAGAAAGAATGAAGCTTCTTGAAGTAATATTCACACCCATTCATCTATATCCATTTCGCTTTCTTTCTCTAGATATATATCATGCTTGAAGACGTTAATAAGTTTTAAATATATCATTTTAATAAGGAAATAAATTTGGAAGTTGTGGGTAAAACAATGTAATTATTTATTTACTTCCTAATACAATAATTTGAGCTCCTCACATAATGGTGGTTATGCCCAGAAAATACTATTTCTATGCAATGTGTCTATGGGGTTGTGGGAGCAATCCAATAGAGCCTGATAAAGTATTTGTGGTCTGGATTCGATATCGCGATATCACTCATTCAACCTTAGAGAAAGGAATATTATTGCTGGGACAGTGATACCCAACTAAGGGATTAAATGGATGTGAGAAAGAGAAAATGAAAGGCGAAAATAATATACTATGTGATTTAAGCTAAATAAGAAGGGAAGTTTGTAAGCATGATATATGCGCTGTTATATCCTACATATAACGAACATATATAGCAAATGTAAGGTTCGTAATTTATGTACAATTATTATTAATTATTATTATGAAAGTAAAATGTAATAAGTTTCTAAAAACTCGAGTGGCAATGTAACCGAATAAGAAAACAAACTTCGCAGTACGAATATTCTAGTATCAGTTTTATTCCTGTAGCGCTGTGTTCGTTGAGTAAGTGTTTTCAAATAAATTTGTTGTTTGTTGTAATAATATCTGTCTCATAATAAATTTCATTGTAACCTCCACCACTCTCCCTTATACAAACCAGAAGGTTGCGAAGATTTTACTTCTACCAAATGATCTCGCATACATATAGGGATTACCTTATATTATAGTTTATCGCCGTTTTGGCAACGTATGGCGTTTGATCTAATTAGCGTTGACCAACTCACTATCATATATCAATTTGGAATTAAGTCTTTGAAATTTTGAATGGCGAAGTGCTGAATTCGTATTCGAAAAACAAATCAGTCACGTTCAGAATACTGTACAAGAAACACGATCGCCGCAGAAACACTACCACCATCCATTTAACTTGACAGAAAAGACCTTTCATACAGAAAACGAATAGCTTAATCCCCGTACATAAGCAAGAACATCAAAGTCGTTTAAATGCATAAAAGGACAATCCAAGCATTCTTATTGATCAATATCGTGGAATATAGAATAAAAAACCTAAACCTGAAAATGGACTTACAAGATCTAACAAGTTCTTGGAAATTTTTAGATTAAAAAGCTTGAAAATGTACAACGATTTCAAATTAGATTGCTATTATTCCATTTATTTTAACACTTTTCTCTCCCAATACAGACGCTAAATATTTTCATAAATCTTGATTTATCATTGAAACAAAAAATTTAATTTTTGAATCTTGAATTATAAATTCTGTGATAAATACTGAAATGTATTCGATTATGACTTTGTTTTTCAAAGCTCTGAAATAGTGGATAAAATATTTTAATCCTATGCAAATTTCTTTTTAAAAGAAACTCTGAAACTTCGAGAAAGAAACTCTAATTTCTGTAACGAGTCCGTCTTTACCCAAGCCCCAATTGTCTGACTGGTCGTTTTCTCACTTAACAAAAGGAGGGTCATTAAAACTTCAATCGTCGTAGACTATGGATAAAAAATATTAGATTTCGTTAGTGCACTTTAAATAGTTCAAGTGGAATAATTACCACTTTTAACTCTCAACTCGATGATTATAAGGACCTTAAGAATAGTACCCCATTTGTATTAAAAGCCACATTAAAAATTAATTAAGATATGACTGCTTATTAAAAAGTTCTTTTGGTAAGGTATTTCTTTTGTAAAGTATTTCTATAAATCTTTTTTAGAATCCGTCCTGCCAACACAGAAGCTTATGGCGACTGGACATGTGGTAGCCTGGATGCATTTATTTCCATGCATCTTGACTGATATTCGGTGTAGCTGACTGATATACATGTTACTGATATGTGCTTTTTCCTATGCTCTTTATTTGAAATGAAAATGAATTAACTTTAGTAAATAATTAATGTTTAGTAAATGCACTTGAGTAAATGGAAACACATCAAAAGTTTTATTTAGAAGTATGAAATCCATTTATGTGGACATGAATACCAAGTTCATTATAAATGGATTGAAATAATATATGAAATGCGAGTAACGAAACTTTACCAACAATAGATACTAGCGTGCCCGTGCGAGAATTCTCGCTTGAACAATTCTACCCCCAACCCCCCAACCCCATCCGTTGAAAGGGTGAAAGATGTAAGCTAATTTTTTATATCCAAAATATCAAAAAAGTTCATTCAATCACTATTTGCACTTCCTCCTTGTGATCACTGTTAGCGTTGTTCCAACCATTTGTGTAAAGCAAGTCATTCTTTCTCCAAAAGGCCTAATAAGGTTATCTTAACTCTCTAGAATTCACAAAAATTGTTAAGTTCTATTTTTCAATTTTTTTCAAATCTTAACCTCGCGTGGAACATGAGTCGTTTAATATCTTTATATCATCAAATCACATATGTATTCATAAATTATTGATATTATGGAGAGTAATGAAAAGTCAGTTCAATACATAAATAAATAATTCATCGCGTGTAAGAGGCGTAAAAGGAATCTATCTATAGATTATGAAAAAATTGTTTTCCGAGTAATACTAATAAAACAATTTTATTGGAAAAGTTGTTTTTCCATCAATACTGGTAAAACAAACTGGTTTTCCGAGTAATACTGGTAAAATAATTTTATTGGAAAGTTGTTTTCCCATCAATACTGGTAAAACAGAGTTGCGTACCGCAATCGTTTTACACTCAATGTTATTCCTATTGGGATTTAGAATTATTTTTAGCCCCCCCCCCCCTCTGCACACCTTGGAGAAATAGAACGGATTCGTCAGTGCTCGGGAAATTCTTTTGATACCCCACTTATTAAGATTCGTCGCGTGTAGGAGGTGTAAAAGAGATCTATACTATAGAAATAATGTAATAATTCTAATGATAATTCTCGGATCGTTTGCACGCGCTGCCAAATATTGGGTCGGTGCGAATGAAATACCCGATGAGAAATAGCTTTGGGAAAGACCCCATACAGCTAAAAGTAATTACCTACAAGCTTCCGGCATCTTACGTCACAGAGCTACTATAAATAGCTATCACGCGTGTGAAGTACAAGTTTTAGATTTAATTTGTTTGGGCGTAAGGTGCTTCGGAATTCGACATGGAAACTCAGATTTGCGAGTCATCTTCCTTTTAGAATTTAAACTGAGACATTCTGCTGCAGTTGCTGCTCGAAACATTAACACAGAATTCGGGAAGAATATAGCCAATGAATATGGGGATTCGAATTATTTTTAGACCCCCTCTGTACACCTTGGAGAAAGAGAATGGATTCGTCAATGCTCCGGGAAATTATCTTTCTTTTGATACCTCACTTGTTAAGATTCGTCGCGTGTAAGAGGCGTAAAAGAGATCTAAACTATAGAGATAATATAGATGATGATAAGCAATTAAGATAAGGGCAATTGCTATGTACGTACATGTCTGGCTAGTAGAATTTAAATACAGAAGCGTGCCTCTTGCAGCTCACAAAAAGAAATTATAATAGCAACGGGCAAACATTCAACCCTCCAAGTAGTATCGACGTGATGTCTCGTCCATCAAGATCTCACCAATTTTGCTAATGACAAGATATATCGTCATCAAGATATTGCCGATTTTTTTATGATGACGAAACCAAGGTCTGGTCAGTTTTTTCTAATGACGAAATATCTCGTCCATCAAGATCTGCTTATGTTTTTGCTAATAGCGATATCTCTCTTCAAGACAACCACCAGGAGGGTTAAAGAGGAAATATATACAAAAACTTTGCACAAAATGGTAACACAATTTGTTGTTGAATTGTCTGAACTACCATAGCCATGGCAGTGATATCCTGTTTAGAATCGATACACCCATAGAAGAAATATAAAAGTAGAGTGAGAAATGGTAATCTTTTGTGCTCAGGACATTGATCAAGGGGCAGATTCAACTGCAACATTCCTCGATCATTTCGTCTTGAAATTCAATTGGACGGGGCTTGACTCAAATGTTCTCGATGCAACTCAAACCGCGGATTTGCAACAAAACACCAATGGATATTCTGTAGAAATACATGTAAACAGTTTTATGATGCATATATTTTGAGTGTTTCTTTAGATAATAAATATTTTCCAGTGTTTTAGAATGCTTACTCAATATTCTAAGTGCAGTTCAGGAGCATTTCGGACATGGGCCAAATTTGATATTAGGCACTTCGGCTTGGTCCTACCAGATTTGTAAAGATTTTTGGACTTTTCATTTGTCATGCTGTATCTTGTCACAAAATAATTCTTACTTGTAATATTTCAACATCGGAGAATAAATGTTCTAATATTCAATGGTGTATTGCAAGAAATAAGAATTGACAATTGAATGAGACGAGAATTATTACCCTTTTGGATACAAATGACAATATACAGAACTACATTTTTTCAGTGGTTTATTTGAATCAATTGATATCTAGATTTCATTTTGTATCTTTCATTGTGTTTGTCTTGGGTCTACACCCTCAATATGACAAATATTGATCAACTATCTCAACTAACTGTGATATATTGTTTTCAGTGTTTTGGTTGACAAATTTGAATAGCAACAATTTATGTTTCTAATATTTAATTTACATTTTTAAGTTTTATCTGCATTGAGACTCATTGGCTCAGGATCATCTCAAACAGATAGCAGATGACAATTTTGTGCTTTTATTACAATCACCGTTTTCAGGAATCTACTCAGCGTATGTGATACACTAGTTAGGAAGCATCAGGAATGCACTGTTTCCAATTACTGTGGATGAGTCTTTGGCAAACAAGCGTGCATTCTACAATGCATTTACATTGCGAAATGTATCGGGTGTAATTAACTGCACGTATATTCGCCTACAAAAGTCAAACACAGATGATTGGTTTGTGTATTTAAACTGCAAAAGACAGTTCTATCTCCATAAATGTGCAATTAGTGAGTGGAATTCTTATTCTTATGGTATAAAAAGTGTTTCTTATGAAAAGTGCTTTCTATGTTTTACAATATTCTCATTTTAAAGGTAGGTAGGTAGTTGAATTAACTTCGCACTGGATCAACACAACGTGCTATTGACGACGGTCCGGGATCAATCGCGAAGGGAAATATCCGAGGACAATGCCAAGTAATTCTGAATCACAATCAGATGACGAGGCTAATTTCTTAAGTATAAATTTTAAAAATAATGTTGAGTGAAACAAACTTGTAGTAAAAGTTATTCCACTACAATATGTACATTATCAAAACTTAAAAAAGAAAAACCTAGCTTGTAAATATATTGATAGTAATTAAGACGGGAACATTAGTTCAGCTTTATAACATGTAACAAATACTACCTAACTGATAAGTTTAATATTTTAGTACATTGTAAAATTTATGTTCAACGATTTAAATTCTTTTGTGCCTTACCTAATTATGTATATTCAACTCCTTTTTAAAATAGATTCTCATTTTTAGGTTTCTGATGTGAACATGAAAACTTTGGATGTGGTGACAAGATGGCCAGGCAGCTACCATGATTCCTTTAATTGGAACATGAGTGGCCTGAGGCAACTGTTACTACAAGGGAGATAACTTCATCCTTGGTGACAGAGGATACCCGCTGGAACCATGGCCGATGACTCCATTTATAGATCCTTTAACATCTTCTGAAGAGCATTTTAATGTTCGATTGCGCTACATAAGGACGGTAATCGAAAGGTGCAATGTACTTTTTGAAGTCAAAATTCCGTTGCATTCATGAATCCGGAGGTATTTTAGTCTACAGCCCTCAAAAGGTGTGCAGTATAATATTGGCAACAGTAGTGTAGCATAATATTTGTATACTTCGCAACGTTCAGTTTCCCGATGAAGAAGTTGATCTGGATGTGAACTTGATGGGAGCAAACTCTATGTAAATACTGATTCTTTAGCCACACATTTGCGTTTGCGATTCCAGGCATCACAGATCAGAAATAGTCTTGCTCGGAATTTTTATATTAAAACCAATAATTATATATTTGTGAATTTTTTAATGCATAAATTAAATCATGTTTTTTACTTCAAAAGTTGGATTGTGCAACTTTAATTGTATTTTTTAGATCTTATGTGTTCAAACTTGTTAGACATGTAAGTAATAACACAGTTTGTAGGTAGGAAGGATTGCTGCTTCTAATAAGAATCAAGACAAAACAAAGTTCATTATTTTTACAAAATTCGTTTTATTTTATTTACGAATTCATGCATTACATCAATTAGTTTATTGTATGGTTTTTCGTTGCTCCTTGAGCTCAGATGCCACCTCCAAAAATTGTGTTTGAATTTTTAACGATTCAACTTATTTTTTCGTGATGAATTTTCACATAGGGTTTAGAATCTCTTTTTTTAACTCAATTAAAATTTCTACTGGATTCATTTGCATCTTCTTCTTTCTTCGGTGCCTTTGCACCCTTGATGTTGCTGTTTCTAAAAATATGAAAGACTAATACTAGTTTAAAATTAAGTGAAGTAATTAAGTGAAGTCTTAATTGTTTGGGATTTCTTCCAGATAAGCTCAGAACAATTCCTGAAGGCATAAAGTAGTGATTATTCTTAATTTGGATTCAAATTTCATTAAAACAAATTTGCAAATCATTAAACTAAACCTGCACTACAGACTACGAAAAAGTAAATTTTATTTGATGCAATTTAAAGCACATATTAGAGAAAAAGATCCATGAATGATAGAAAAACAAAAAGTCATGCTTTGCTTTGTCCAAAATATTTATGAATATTTTGTTCTTTTTCAAGGTGGGTGACTCACAAGATGACTTGAACAACGCGATCCGGAGGGTAGATATATTTCAACTGTCCTGTCACGCGAGTATCTCTGCTCGCATTCTCTTCCTGACATGGAGAACCAGTTTAACCATGCTTTTCAAAAATCATGTACTGGGTTACGTTTCACACACTGTGTCATCACCCTCAGATGTGATTAATGCATTCAATCATAGTAAAACCATCTAATTTTTCCTTTGTTCAGAATAATATGGCAAAGACAGTACCAATTAAACTAAAAATTACAAAAGCAATATTTATAAATTAAATTTAAATATGTATGTGTTATAAATACAGTAGAACAGAACAGCGGACGATTAAATGGATGACGGATTATCTGAACAGCGGTGATCTGATAAGTATCTTAAAGCAAACTATATTTTAAAGCATTGCGCGAACAAATTGGTTTTATGAACCAATTAATTCTGATAATCGACATTCTGCCATACAAAATTGTGCTCAGTTGAATTGACATAATGAAGGAGAAACATGGCTCTAGTTTTGTTAAGTAAGAAGGTTAAGAAAATAATTTAAACCTTATCTAATCAACATTTAGGATAAAGTGCTACCAACATCTATATGTATATGTATATCACTAACTTATATAACATGTATAACGCATATTATATGAATAATATAATATCAACTGCTAATACAGGAGCTGCAAAATATTGCTATGAGATTAATTCATCGATTTTGACGCAAAGCTTAAATACTATTTGAGCTAGGAGCTGCATAATATTGCTAGAACTGCTCAGAACTCTCGACGCTCTAATAAAATTCTTCAGCTGTCTGATTACAAAAAGATCAGAAATCTAGAAGACTGAGTGAAAATAGGCTTAGAGATAAAAAATATCGAATCGCCTTTGAACAAGGGAATGAAATGTAATTGAAGTGGAGGTTTAGATGAGATAATTTTGGTAACAGGACTGTGGCGTGAACTTTTTACCATGCACTTTATTGGAAATAGTAATCAACACTAGAAGAATATATTTGAAAAATGTAAACAAAATGCAGTTGCATATTTTTGACTAATTTTGTTTTATTTGGACTTATATGTGCATATCGATGCTTATATTCATTATAAATAAATTTAAATGAGGTATGTAATGTGAGAAACGACACTGCCATCAATAGATATTAGCAAGCAAAAAACTATCTTTCGATCGAATAGATCGATCACGTTTCATCCCTCGAAACTAGCAGTAACGTGACCCTTAGGATACTTTCGTCCTCCGAGTGGAAACAAACGTATATTATCTGATTGTTATACGGGACGGGAGAAAACCATTGATTCATCATATGATCGGTCCATGTGACATAGACTTAGGCGATATCACCATTTTTGTGGCCATTCTATATAAATGCGCATCCACACATCCACCCCGTCATAAGATTATACCTCCAAACGAGGCGATAAAATGCCAAATCTGTAAACCAAGTCAATTTTTCATAGAACAGTCACGTGACTAGTCGACATGCTGTTCGCCACTTTATGAAGCTCTTCTAAATAACAATGCTCAGTCTACTTACATTTCACGTCTATAGATACACCAGTCCACAAGATGTTCCAGGTAAGAAGTTTTCAAGTTATTAAATCTCAGAAAACAAAACAGCAATCAAAAGAAACCAAAAGAGGGTGTGCTTGACGAGTTCCCTCCGTCCCAAAATGTAATTTGAAACTTATGCTTAAACATTAATTTGAGCTAGGAGCTACATAATATTGCTAGAACTGCTCAGTAGAACTCTCGAAGCACTTTATTAGAAATAATAATCAGCACCAGAAGAATACCATTTGAAAAATATAAACAAAATGCAGTTTTATATTTTTGACTAATTTGTTTCATTTGGATTTATATGTGCATATTGATGCTTATATTCATTATAAATAAATTTAAATAAGGTCGATGAAATGTGAGAAATAACCCTGGCCGTCTATTGATCATGCATTTACCATACATCTACCCTATTCTTCGATGCGAATGCCACTCGCACACCTCATGCATTCGCCAAAGTAAGTTTGTTATTCGGTTGGTCATGTTTCATGGCTCAAGGGCCATTTTTTGGCCAAGCTGCAACACGCACAAGTCAAAAAACATTAAATAATGCACAGACAAGGAAGGTTTTTCTGACACAAAAGAGAGAATTACACCCATTTAGGTTACAGGAATCGAACCTGCGCCGCCTACAACTCGTAAGTTATTTATTCATCACGTTAAGTAGTCATTGTGGATTATTGTTAACCGAGGGGTTGGTTAGTGGATTTCCTTAGAATAAATACAATCTATTTTGTTGATTTGAGGGTTTTATGGCGCAAGGGCCATATTTGGCCATGCTGCGCCAGACACAAGACATACAACATCAAGTAATAGAAACACACACAATGAAAGTTTTACTGACACAAAAGAGAGAAATATACCCAGGGAGGAATGTGCACCTGACAGGAATCGAACCTGCGCCACCTACAACTCTAAGGTTGCCAACCCATTGTGACTATTCAAGAGGAATTTTCAGTTTGAATTTGAATGAGTTTTAGTCCTCTGAGAATCACGAGATTTCTAACTAGTGTAGTATTGCATTTTTCCCACGACACTCATGATGATTAAATAACCTCATCGATTGGTTAAAATAATGCTATGAAAGATTCCTTTTGGTCAAGAAGGTTCGAAATCGGTTTAGGATTCATGCATACTGCAAGTTGAGAACGGATATATACGTGTAAACTCCTCATGGGGTTAAAAGTGGATAATGTTTATAAGGACATGGAGGCACACTCATCTTAATACCAGAATCGGCGACCGATTTGGCCTCCCTCTCCCTGCTATCCAACACGGAATAAGTGCCAGAAGCACTTTCAACCACAACACACTAGTGTCCTCTATATTTAGCTTTATAGAGAAAAGGCCTTTCATAAACAATAATTAATTTGATGGATTCAATACAAATGCGTGCTTTAACGAAAAGATGGAACACTTTAATTTCCCTTAGGAAGCAGTTTAAAGTCATTTCCAAGTTATAATGATCCGTTAAGCTTTTATTATGATCCCTCTCTAAGAATTTAAAACGAATTCTTGTGAGAAAAACGAGATACCTAAAATAAAAAATGGCTTTCGGCTTGAAAACCCATAATCTAAAACATTCAAAAGATAAGCTTCGCTTTTGTAGGCGATAAATTCTTAATTCTTAATTTCAGCTTTCAAGGTTGAATCTGAAGCCATTAATATATTTATTTTTCAATCATTTTAAAATGCAACCGTTGTTTCATTTTTTAATCAACGTTCGAATAATTTTTCATTTATTATGTATGAACGAAACTTTTCAACTCTACAGAATTTTTTTTTTTAATTTTCTAATTGCTTAACGGTTTGTTTTATCGTCGGATATCTAAGGCGTAAAAATCACATATTTATTCACATTTTATAGCAAAGTTAAACAGTTTACAATGTACAGTATTACAATTTCCATTTGTTAAAGTTGTTTTTAAAAAATTTATTCGTGAGAAATATTTTCAGCTTTATATACTCTTTCAATTTTGTATTTCAGTAAAAATTTATTTTTAAAAGGCGGTATTCCTTTTCAATTGTAAGATGCGAATATTTCAATTGAGATGGCCCAATAAATGTGGCTTCAGTATCGTTCTTTATTTTGAAACGTCAATCTTTAATATCTACTTTGAAATATCAAAATTTTCCAAATGTATTAATGTAATACTTTTCGAACCAATCTTTTAGGTTTTAAGATTCGAAATACTTTTTAATAAAATATGTCTTTCTGATTGATCACACCCACAAAACCTGGCGAATTTTTAGAATATCTTTTGGATGAAATATTGCAATTGTTTCATTAGCTGCATGTAAAAAAATTGATTACGAATGTCTAATGAAGCTTTTGTTATGAATTTCACATAAGCATACTAGGAATATAAAAATGTATGTAACTCTGTTTTGTAAGAAAATATCTATTATATATTTTAGCAAGCGATATTTATTTAAAAGTAAATATTCTGATACTTTTGAAAAACGATAGTTATTTCTTTATTATTCTACATTATATTATTTTTTAACACAAACGAGTTTATTAATTTTATTTCAAAACTTTCAAAATTAAATTGAATTTTTTCTATTGCTTAAGAGAATTATATTATACATATTTCTGAGTGAATCAGACTAAACACAAAGTACGCTTAGTACTTCGGCCTTAGGAAGGAATATGCTTTTTCTGAAGGGGGGTTTCTCCTGCGATACACAAATGCACTCCACAAATGTGAACCTCCCTATGGTCAACGTATGTATTTTTGAAAAAAAAAATAAAAGTTTCAGCGATAAAATCTTGTATAAATATATATTTATATAAGATTAGTTGAATCTAATATTTAATAATTTGGAATTCTAGAACACGCACCAACGTACAACTAATAAAATGTAAGGTTCTTCTCTTTTGAATTGTAACTTCAATCTATTCACAGACAAATAAATACAAATTTATATTATCTTGTTTTCTCCTATATTGTTTGGAGAAAACATTGAGAATCCGGACACTATAAACTGTAACTCAGTCTTAATTTGCGTAAAGGTTGAACGTGCTCAAGTACAAGAAATATACTCCCGCTGAATTCTCAAATAAACAACGCCGTGGAGGATTGCATTAATAAAAGTATGATTTGTTACCTTCTCGCTACATGACCGTATATTTTTCGAAAACCATACACAATAACTAAGCTTGTTTTACAAGTTCCAAGTCGCAAGAGCCATAATCCAACGGAAATTCGCAACTATCTCACAGCTGTTACCAAGACGATAAATGACCATGTAAATTTAAAGCTTTGGCATGCCTCGTATGATAATTTTCTGCGGTGTGTTTATTTTTAAGCCCCCCATGGAACACAGAACCGTAAATCTTTTTTTCTTCACCATTAAAAGCATTGGAGCACTTACAGTCTAACTTTTCTTTCGAATAAACAGCAAAGGAAAAAATGGAGGAACTACTGCACCGATTTCCCATTACCTAAGCTTTCAGGACTGCGAAATAATGGTGCCATCAAAGAATTATGACCGAAAGAGATTGGAATAATAATAAGTATTGTAGCTTGGATGATACAAGATTCGTATTTTTATGTGCGAAGAAAGTTGTCCCGTCGACATAGTAGCAGTATTATAGTAATAAAATATATCTTTGTTTGCCTTTTGTTAAACTGTGTAAAACATCCTGTCGTAAAATAAATTGAATAAGGGATGATAGGTTGTAAAGAATGTTTTGTGCCTTGTGAGTTGATTAAATAAATTTATTTTGCACGTGATAGCACAACTTCCTCTTTAAAAAAGGTTTTATTTTAACGAATGGAATATATTAATGAGGCTTGTGGAACCAAATTTTTTTTTAATACCTTTAAAGATGGATAAACACTTTGTTCAAGGGTAAAATGTTAAACGTTCAAAATCGCTCATAATTTGTCCTCAACTTTTAATTCAGAACGATTTAAATTAATTTTTGTCTCATTCCGAAATTTTTTCAAATGAATTTCACTTCTCTGTGTGTACTGTTGTGAGTAAAATATCCTGTATAAGTTTTATCAACTGATATTTATTAGTTCTTTTAAATCAAAAGCTTCATTATTAAATTTATTTATCATTATTAATGCTTGTTTGCTATTCGGCAACGCAGTACTTACTGCTGAATGGACCCATTGATAAGAAAAATTTAAAAAACAAATAGAGGTTGTCCATCCCTGTGATCTACAGGAGGGTTTTCAGTAAAAACAAATCAACTATAGGAAGAAGAATAAATACTTCCATTCAACTAATTTGATTTATCGCCACTTTGGCGTTAATTTTTAATATAAACGATATGCCGAATTGTATCAGAGTAACTTGCCAAGTTCGAAAAGTTACCAAAGCAGTAGCTCTCTCTATACTTAGATCAGCAGTAAAACCCTTTCATACAAAACTTCAAGCTACACTTTACTCACTTCAAAAGCCATCTTTATCAACATTCCTGCATGCGTTCGAATCTTGTGATTGAAGTTGAATACAAAAAGCATTCAAATCGGAAATCAATGTAAGAAATATTCAAATGCTCTGAAAATGATCAATATTCAATTCAGTTGATTGAAAAGCGTTCGAAATCCAGATAGAGAGGTATTGGATTTCGAAATACTGTGAAGTGTGAGTTGAAACTTGAAAAATTATTACAGCAAACCGCAGGGATGGCAGATAACGCGTATAGTTTGTGACTAAAGTAGAATCTTGATGCTTAAAACAGACATTTTAAAAATTAAGACTTAAACAATAATTTATAATGATTGATAAAATAATAGTGCAAAGCAATTACTTACCTCTTTATTGTAGATTTTCTACCCAATACATAAAATTGAAAACGGTAAACAAGTTCAAAAAGTAGGTTAAAGAAACACAAAGCTACACATGAAAAGTAATGAACTGCGTCTGTCTTTTTCGTGCTATCAATAGGAAGCCTGGAATACAAGCTAACCAATCAGACATTTGGAAAAAAGAAGGAAACGATTAATTAACTTAGTGCGAATCAAGTCCAAACTAGTTCATTGGTAGCGAGCCAAAGTTACCCTGATGGATAAAGTTACACCGAATGCCTATAATTTATTTAGAACGCGAAAAGTTTTTCTGTTATCAAAACATATCTTTAATTTAGTTTTCTTGGAGATGTAATTGGAATTGGGAAATTAATTGTGATCTGAACCAAGATTGTGATTAACGTCCAAGGTGTGCGATACGTCCAAGCTTGATAACCAAGATGTGTGATCCCATATATATATATATATAGACCAGAGCCGCGGTAGCCCAGTTGGTAGAGCCACGGATTAGCAACCTAAGGTTTTGGGTTCGAAACTCGATCCGACCAAAGACCATCGTGTACGTGGGGGCTGGAGCACGTTAAATCTGTCGTGGACTCAAATGTCCTCTGAAGTTGGTGTGGTGTGGAAGTTTAGAGAGTGGAGTGCCATGTCAGGTGTGACCTCGTCGTCTGACCGTGATTCAAGATTACAAGGTGTTATCATCGGTTCTTTCCCTTCAAGATTGATCCCGGACCGTCGTCCATAGCCAATTGTGTTGATCCAGTGCAACGTTAATTAATTACCAACGAACCAACATTTACTGGATTTAGTAAAAAAGATCCATAGGATCCTGATTAGCACAAGAAAACAAGTGGTTAGGAGAGTCCTGTGCACTCACGTTCTGTGGCTCAGTGAGTTGGGCTCACTGCGCTAGCAACGTGAGAATTGTAGGTTCGATTCGTATCTGATTCGATTTCTCCTTAGGTGCATTTCTCTCTCTTCTGTGTCAGTAAACCTTTCCTTGTGTGTAAGACTTGTGTGTGTATGTCGATTACTTGGTGTTGTTTTTCTTGTACTTGCTTAGTCAAATATGGCCCTTGTGCCATAAAACCCAACCATACACTCATGCATTTATGAAAAATAATTTTGTTTTTATTGTAATATTCAATAGTAAAAATAAAGAGTAGTAAACAAATTGACTGAGAATAGGTTAAATATTTTTCATGACGTGCATACAGTAAAAAGATAATTTTCGTAACTAATATGATCTCAATTATCATTGGTGTTTAATTCCTATTATCCACTTTTAATTAAATTTCTTGCGCTGAAGTAGTATTCCTTAATAACAAATAAGAATGCAGACGATATTGCAGACAATAAGAATGCAGACAATTTTAATCTATTATATCGATGGCTTAGAACAGAAACTCATTAACTGACAAAAAAATTTCACTGCACAGCTGTTTAAAAACTTGGTTTTTAGCTAAAAAAAATATAAACTTATAAACATTTTGCAGTGCTATGTATATTTTAAACAGATTACAATAACACAATATATTTCTATCATCACTAAAATAAACATTAGTGTCTCCGAAAAAATGTCAGTTAATGATTTTCTGCTCTGAGTCGACGATAATTTCTACTTCTGTCACACACCACAACACTTTCTACACCCATTTAAATTATTGTTAAAATTATATTTATTTTTAATAGACATTTTTCTTGCAATACTTTACGTTGCAATGTGAGTTGTATTCAGTTAATTATTCGAATGTTTTTTCTCTGAATACCAGCTTATGGATCTATGATCTTTCAAACTTTACTTGGAGATAACATGATAGTCTCTGCGTAACCCCGGAGCAACATGGGAGATGCTGCCACATCGCACCCACCCGTGTTCTTAGGGGGAGTGATACTATACACCACTGAATAAAAGTGTCCCGATCTGAATAAAAATATGGTAATCCTACTTAATTCACTGCATTTGCGAGTGTTGTGTTGCTTTTGTTGTTGTGTTGCTTTTGTTGTTGTGTTGCTTTGTGTTGTGTTGCTTTTACACCACAACACACTTAATGACTAAGGGCCAGATTCAACTGCGACATTTCTTGATCATTTCGCCTTGAAACTCGATTGGTCGTGGCTTAACGCCGATGTTTCGATGCAACTGAAACGACTCGATCGTGTATACTCGATTCACTGATCGAGGATATTCTACCACTCTCCGCGCCGCGAATTCGCTCGATGCGATCATTTTCTGTTTGTATTTCTTCTGGACATGGTGGATATCATTCATCTTTCAAGGAGAATTCCCCGATATTTACTAGTTCGAGGAAATCCTTTGAATTCGCCCAGATCCACAAGCATTTAGCTCGACGGCCACTTCGTTCCACCCTTGCCGCTGTTCGGCTAAAGTGGCATAAGCACCGGCGAGTTTTCGGCTCACGAGATCAGGGTGGACTTCTAAGGCGGCAACCAAAAACTTCGCTTTCTTTGCTCATTCTATAATTGTTAGAGGAAAGTGGATTGAAATTAGGAGATTGTGAAAAGATAGTTAATGCTTAAAATTGAGAGAGGGAAATTGAGGAATTGGTTTTACCAACTTACACAATGTCGTTCGTAGAATTTTCAGAGCGACAAACTGAGCCGCCAAAAAATAGGTAAACAAACATGACGCAATTCCACGTTCTCTTATTGGTCAATCGACGATCATGTGACGTCACAACCACTTGTGCAATCATCACACCACTGTGGTAACCCTAACAGCCTCGATTGTATTTCGTCGTGGAAATGAATTCCAAAATAAGACTCCATCGTAGTGCTTTCAGTCGATCTAAGAGATAGATCACGTTTCAGTTGAATCTGGCCCTAAGTAATCACCATCTTTCTTAAGAATCCATGAATTCTTCCAACCTTTAGAAAGATTCTACTGATCATTTCGAAAGAATAGAAATAGATTCTTTCTTTGGGACGATTCTATTGGTGCTTTCCTTAGAATATAATCCTTTGTAACGATTCTATTGGCCCATTGTGTAGAATATATAATCCTTTGGAAAAATTCTATTGATCCTTTCCTTGGAGTTGGATCCTTTTGAAATATCCTATTGTTTATTTCATATTAATAAAATCCCTTGGAAATATACTATTGCTCTTTTACCTAGAAAAGAATCCTTTGTAAAGATTCTATTGGTTCAAGGTCAAAATTTGTTAGAAGTAATGCAGAAAAGACTGGAGATTGCAAGGTGGAATTATGCTCGTGAACTCCAGAGAGGATTAAAAATGTTCGGGTTTGAAAGAAAAATAAAATAGTAACCCTATCTATAAAAGACACAAGAATACTTTCCCCAATAAAACGAATTCCTAATCCTAAATACATTAGAGTAAGAAAAGCAACAAAATATAATTTGAAGACACAAGTAATATAAACAAATATCTTGGCTATCAATTCCTAGAACCTATTTACATTTCCTTTCTAAGCTGAAATAAATCCATTTATTAAGTTTCCTCTTCTACCTCCAACTTCGTTATCTGATTAACAGCAGGCACTTCTCAATTATATATCATCGGAAAAACCAATCCTAGCATAAAAACTTACTTTGTGACTTTTTTATTTACTTTGTAACTTTTTATAACACTTCAGAGTAATACGAAGGGGAAGAGAAAGAAATTAGAAACATGCAAGATAGTATAATACCTATCATAAAAAGTGTTATTTTTTTCTTAAAGATATCACATTATTATTTATCTTCTCGGATTCTGATATTAAAAAGAAAGAAATTCAGTATGTGAATCTCTTTAGGAGTTAAAAGTTTAATTTTTCTCTCGGAGAAAGTGAGAAAAAACAGACATTTTTTTCAATACATTTTCCTTTTTAAAATTCTCTGTCGCAATTCATCATCTTAGTTACATTTTTTAAGTTTCGGGGCTCTCTATTCATTTGATTGCCGAAAACTGGGAGTTTGTTTTAAATACCATCTGAGAACGAAAAATACCAAAATTAAGATTAAAGGAAAGCTTGAAACATTGATTGGATCGATTGCTACGTATAAACAAGCTTTGAAGATTTTAGCAAAGTGTGGGAAGGACAGTGCTATTTCGTCTACCAAAAAGTTCTATAATGTGAAGATGTACACTGTATTGTAAGTAAATTTTTGTAGTGGTGGCTACAATCACCACAATACTTTCCCTCCAGAATTTAGAGTGGGTCAGTTCTGCTGCCATTAATTGATAGGTTGCCAATTGCGTGAAACTGTGAGAGCTGTATTAAGATCACGCGTATACATTCCGTATGCTTGGTCAAGCAATGGAAGATTGTCCTCATTTGGCTGTCTTGTGCTGCCTTTAAAAGTGAGCCGATTTAGTGCAGCCGACAGTTTGTTTAAATAAGGCTGAGTACTAACGAATAGTGAAGCTGTGATAGGAATAACAGCAGTGTCTGTTATCACAGAGCTTCAGACAGTCGTTGCAAGTGACTAGTATCTCATTGGCATTTAAACTATTCATCGTGGATCATTCATCAAAGTGTGTGGCATGTGCAATATTTCAGAATCACCGTCTAGTTTGTTTTTAAAAGTGCGTGTGTTCATAATCACTCCATTGGTCAACAATTTAGCAAAGCACGTGAAAGAGTGCAACTTTGTCAAACAAAACTTCGTGGTAAAGTTGGGTTACGCTGCTTTATATACTACTGTGTTGAAAGTAAACTTTTGTAGTGGTGGATTGGTTCACCACAAGATTTTTAGAAAAACTACATATTTGTAGTGTTAGTTCTTATTTTGTGTTTTATTTTTATTATTTTGTAATTTGTATTATGTAAATTAGTCTGTGAATTTTTAGTTTTTTTTTTCTTTCTTTTTAAGGAATAATGAAAATACCCAACCATTAATCATTTTAACAACATATTCTATCCCAAGCCATTGACCAGGATAATGTAATTTCATTAGACTCTTATTAACCACTGAAAACCAGAATCTTCGAGAAATATAATCAACACGTTTTCCTATTTAAACAAAGGATTAAACTAATTGTCTAAAAGACAGAGCGAAGATATAATAGTTTACCATTATGTCTCTTATATGCTGTTATCTCTTTGTATGCAGACTTATCTAGTGGCTCTCCTCTTCCATTTAATCAAAATAATTTCTAAACTTAGATTCGATAAAGGTAAAATGTTTTAATTTTGTAAGACACACTTATTTTGCCATTTTATTTCTTTTGCGTCGTTTGTTATGACTAAATAAGATGAATGGTTACATACACCATTAATATTTTCAAAATAATATTTTTTTCAACTTAATAGAAAACTGGTAAAGGGTAAAATAAATAGCATATAGTAAATATGCATTGTGAGAGGCATTTCCTGTCAAGCTAACTGTAGGTGATGGTAGTGTTTCTGCGGCGGACAGTGTTTCAGTACGTATTCCGAATTTGACACTTGGCTTGTTTTTCGAATACGATTTCAGCACTTCGTCGATAAAAATTCCAAAGACTGAATACCGAATTGATATATGACAGTTGGATTGGTCAACACCAATTAGATTGAAGGCTAAAAGTCCCAATATGGCTATAAACTACATTTTAAGGTAGCCCGATATGTATCATGCGAGTGCATTTGGGTAGCGGAAGTAAAATCTTCGCTTTCCGTCTAGTTTGTTTACACAGAAAATTCCTCTCATAGACTCCATACGTCCCGGTTTAATCGGGATTGTTCCCATCTGAAAGACACGTCCGAGACACACGTTGATCGATTTGTTCCGGTCACAAGAAAAACATTAAGACCGCGTTTCTTATTATGTGTTGGCTTCACCGTAAGCGACAATTAGTATATTTTGAATGCAGTTCTGTCAACACAACCTTTTGAAGAACTTTGAAATTAATTTTTGTAATCTCAAATGTTCCTCGTCTATTCAAACTACTCTATAAATCCTAGGCACAAGGATTGTTGCTAAGTTTGAATCATAGTTTCCCAAACACTTATGGTTCAACACCCCCTTTTCAAATGCAATATTTTTATACACACCCCTCTCCTCTGGAAAACTCTTTATCAACTAATCATAAATTGCAAGTGTGTAGGTGTGCCGGTTTGATTTTCGTCAAAATATTTATGCAGGTGAGTAAAATTTTAAAATTTCAAAGAGCTAAGTTTGGAAATAAAAAAAACCCGGAGTTTAAATTATAAAGCTATTTATTAAAATTCATTTCAAATGAATTGCACATAAACACACTAGATTTCTCACTGTTATTGGTAATTAATATCAATCCAATCATTAAAAATTAAAAATAATTGCTGAAAAAGATAAACCTAGAGTTGTGCTACTAATTTGAGTTGTTGGATTAACCGGAAATTTAATGGAAGACGGGTAGTTTAGCATGGCAAATGAAAATAATTAAAATCTCAGTTGAGTAATGCCAATTAAGACGCCCACTCAACATTGGTTGAAATGTAATTCGAAAGATATAAAATGAGGCCTCAAAAAGCAAATCCCAAACACTTTCGGTGTATTCGATTAGTATTTGCTTGTACGTAAACATGCCTCGTCGCAAAACGAGACATTATAGACAGTTAACGGAGAATGAGAGAGGTATTGTTGGGTTGAGAGGGAAGGCAGTTTGTCGTATCGTGATATTTCTGCACGCGTAGGTTGAAGCACTAGTATAACTATACGTACTTAGGACAGAATAAGGCTAATGGACAAAACACATCGTCGCGACGATGTACAAAAAGATGTGTAGTGAGGAATCTGGAACACCTATGACTACGCAAAAGAGGAAGGTAGGTATTTCCTAAGCATGATGGTGACGAATCATTCGGCTACATCTAGAAGGTTAGAACAACAATGGAGAATCAGGTGATGTCTGCCACCGTGTTGGCCGACAAATGCTGGGGCTAGGACTCGTAACCTCGGCGTTCGTTATTGCGACGTCCTTTAACCCTCCAAGCGTTTCGACGAGATATCTCGTCTAAGGTCTGGTCAATTTTTCTAAGAACGAGATATCTCGTCGAGACCAAACTGCCATATTACTCCTAGGGCAGTGGTCGGCAAACTCATTAGTCAAAAGAGCCAAAGATCAGCAGTACAATTAAGATTTCTTTTGAGAGCCAAATTTCTTTTCAAGAACCATGTTTTTAGGAGTCGATTTAAACTATCTACTAACATTAAATAAAACCTGATATCATAATAATAATAATCTTATTTATTGACACAAAATATTTTTTACATTAAAATAAAAATATAACAAAACACGCATTTAATGTGAACAATGACCTTGCATTTCCTTGGAAAGTTTGGATAGTCAGGTTTGTATGTCGTTGTTTTTAATTTCAAGCAGGATTCCAGGTTCTCATCAATAAGACGATTTATCAATTTACTTTTGATAAGGTTCATGCTTGAAAAAGATTGATCATGAATATGTAGAGCCAAAGAGAAAGAATAGCAAATGCTAGTTTTTTTAACTGATCATATGAGTCAGGAATACTATTCCAGGTGTTGAAAATTATCATGTCTTCCTTCTCCAGGTCTTTCAAAGCAGACCACTTTTTCTGTGAACTAAGATCACATTTATTTTTCTCCAATTTTTTCATATCAACATTAAGGCGTTCAAATTTGGAGCTCCATAATTCTTTGTTTTTAACTCCAGTAATTGCATTTCAAAAGCGCCAATGTCAATATTAAAGGGAGAAAAGTTCAATTCTGTTACGTCAGCACTGACAGGTTTTTTAACAAAGGCTAACGTCGCTATGCTATTTCTGAATTCCTGAAACCTCCGTAGGAAAGCTTCCCTCTTATTTAAAATTGTTGTTTTTAAATAGTAAATGTCAATTACCGAGTTATTTTCTTGGCGACGTTTCAGCAGGCTTGGAAAATGAATTAATGTTTCTCTTTCAAAATCTTGAGCAGAAAGGGATAATTTGTTTTCGAATGAAATGGCTTCTTCCAACATCGAAAAAATTGTGTTTCCTTTCCCCTGTAGTTTACGATTAAGATTATTTAGATAAGACGTAACGTCTACCATGAAATAAAATGTTTGGATCCACTGATCGTCCGTTAGTTCAATGTAGTCAACATCCTTCTCAAGGAGAAATGCTTTAATTTCAAATAATAAGGAAGCGAAACGTTTTAAAACGTTTAGAAGATCTGCGTATTCACTCCATTTCAACTAAGAATTCTTTAAATTGGCGATGATGAGCTTTAGCTACAATTGTGTTCACAAATCTTGATCACCAATTCCATAATATTGCAAATTTCTTCTGGGAATATCTGCGCACAAAGCGCTTCTTGAAGAATGATGCAATGGTAAACAAGTATCTCGTGATTAATTTTTTCCTTCAAAATAGAAACGAAACCTTTTCTCACTCCGGTCATACTTTTTGCCCCATCTGTTGAAATTGAAATAACTTTCTCGAGTGGAATATGACGTTTCTCCATGCATTCAATGACAGCATTTGCAATATCCTCGCCACGTGTTTGACCTTTCAGTGGCAATAATCCTAAAAGTTCTTTAGGACCCGTAGACGAAATAAATCGAACAAAAAGTGAAACTTGCGCTGTGTCATTTATGTCACAAGATTGGTCAAGAGCTATTGATAAAGCTGAAACCAATTTAAGATCTTCGATTTGCTGATTGGTTATATTATCTTTTACTGTTTTAGCAGACAGTGGTAACTCTTTAATTTTTTTAAGAATTTCTGCCTTGTTCTTAAAATTCCGGAATAGCTCTTCGGGTGCATTTATAAAATAACTTTTAATGTATTCACCGTCTGTGTATGGTTTGCCTCTCTTAGCAATCTCTCGACTAACAATAAAGCTTGCAATATTAACATTAATGGAAGATTGCACCAATAATTAAATACAGAACTCGATTTTTCTTGACTCTTCTTAAGTTCCTCGACTGCTTTCTTCCTCGCATCACCGGCGGGATATTTACTGCCAAATGACGCGTGTTTAGTTGTAAAGTGTCTCTCCAAATTTGATTTCTTGTTATGCGCCAATTTTTCTTGACAAATAAGACAGGTCGGAAGGCCGTTTGAGATTTGTATAAATGCGAACGATTCGGTCCATTCAACTTTAAATTCACGGTTTTCGACTTCCATTTTTTTTCTTCTTTATAGCGACGTCAAATGGGTGGCACCTAAAAACGTGTTTCGTTTTATAACACTAAAAGCAGCAACACAAAGTTATAACACCTTATTAAATTGATGCCAAAAATAGCTGTGAGATCTGCAGCTGGTTGAAAGATACAAGTAGCTTAATGCACCGAGTAGGTACTCTCGTCGCCAGTAGCTTAATGCACCGAGTAGGTACTCTCGTCGCCAGTAGCTTAATGCGCCGAGCAGGTACTCTCGTCGCCAGTCACAAGCTGTGACTGGCTCGCTCAACTCGTGCGTTAGTCGCGTGTGCCTCCTCCGCGTCCACCTGCGCTAATCAACACGACCGACACCCCGCTTGCCCACACGTAGTCGAAATCGATTCGTGGCAGAGCCTCACTCAAGTGGCTAAAGAGCCGCGGTTTGCCGACCTAGTTTTCCTAGGGGAATGATTAGGAGTAACCAAGTAGGAAAAACAAATTGTCCCTTGCCCAAAATTAATTACAGTTTGGAACAGGTTTTTGCACCAGAGACTGGCCACTGCAGGACAGTTTTTGACTCGAAGATATAGGAGGGTTAACCTATACCATAGACGTCAGAGGCTTTAATGATGTTGTAGTAGTAGACCCACCTCCTACCTACTCACCGTGAGGTTTAGAGCATTTAATGGTAGGAGGGGAAACCATTTATTATCTTTAAATTTTACATATTTACATAAAATGATACATTTTTTGATACAAAAAAATCCAACAAATGTTGGTGAATAAATCAAGCAAACATTGCCTGAGAGTAATTGTGTAATAAATTAGTTTATATAGAACTATTTATTAATAAATGTAATAATATAGTAGATGAAATATGATTTAAACATTCAAAGTATGTTGAAGTGTACAATGTTAAATATTTTAACTACATTAAAAAGTTAAAGTGAAATAGAAAGAGTTCAATTATTTACATATGAATTCAAGGTGGAGGAAGCCTTCCAACTATCTCCTTTGCAGCCAACACACAAGCCTTAATTTTATATCTAGACTAGCTGAATTACCCGGCGTTGCTCGGGTTGAAATGGTTAAATGTTGCTTGAAAAGTGAATTAGAATAAGCACTTTTCTTCAACAGAAAGATGCAATCATTTAAATTGCACGGAAAATACGTTTTAACTTTTTCATAGCTTCTACAATATATTTCGGACGCAAATATATACATTTAATTCCTGAATATATTGCAATATGTAAAAGATTAAGACATAAAGACAAACATAAACGAAATTCCGACGAAAAAATGCAGAATTCTAAAAACGAAAAATGCGCAAAGTGCAGTTTCAACTGCTTCTGTTTAAATACTCTCGCAATCAAGTCGTGGCGCTCACTGGGTAAATGACCATCGGTAAGAACCTCCTTGATCTCCGTCCAAGTCGGATTGCAGGTGAAGGTGATAAATAAGTCTGGTCTCCCTTACGTCCTCACGTACGTCATAGCATCTTGCGTGTATTCGTGCATGTGTCTGGGACTGCCTGTAAATGTAGCTGGTAGTACGACTAAGGCACCGAGGTTTTCAACGTTCCCGTCATTTGACACAGCATCTCTCAGGTGAATATATCAACTTTCAGTTTACGTTGATTTAGACGAATGTAAAGGAGACGCTCACTCTCGACTTTTGCGTACATATCGACGATGAACTGATGAAACAATTGCCTGCAGTTCAATACGTGGTTCTGCTCAGTATCTCGAACGATTAATCTGTACGCATAGAAATCCATCACTGAAACTTTCTTGCTAGTTGTTTCACCTGTTCTTGGGTTGATCTGCCTCAGATTAAAATGATATCCATCTTCACCATGAGGGAATATCACTGGGTATTGCAGAGCATCATAAGATCGATGTGTTTCCGAAATGCGCTGCAATGATTCACCTCGTCTTTCAATAACGATATCCCGTTGATGAAACTCATCTCCTGATATCACCACCGCAACTTGAACTCCTTGAGGAGAGTTAAAGCGCCGCGCGTGTTCGCCTGCTGGTCTTCGGTATGCTCTTATGACTACTTTATATTCATCTGTTGGCATACGTTCCAATGATGTTTCAAACGTTTTAGTAAGATTATTGTGCTCATGAAACATCCTCTGTAAGTTTAACACAATCTGACGTCTGGTTCCCGAGATGTAGGCGCACCTCTGATCAGTTTCCATTTGTTCGTTTTGAATAAAATATAGTTGTAGAAATTTTGGTGGTTGATCTGGCAGCGGAAGCAACGATTCCGCTATATGGTAAATCTGCCCTTGCACCTTGAATGTCGACGGAAATTCGGGCTGTCCAACAACTGATGTGGCGCCGAATGATGTCATTTGGAAATATGATTTGTATTTTCCGATGTTACTAAGAAAATACTTCGACTCTGACGTATCTCCTGATGTGTAAGTCAAAAGGTCTTGTGGTGGTGGTTCTAGTTGGCAGAGTTTAACTTTTCCATTTTTACAGCAAATACCAGTAGACTGATTTAAACTTTTTGGCTTGACAGTAACTACAAACCATTTCCATTTTCCCGATGGTAACACTTGCATGCAGCGAGTAGTCTTTATGTGAATCGTAGTGGAATTCTTCCAATGCTAAGCTAAAATGGTGCGCAGTCCGTGATCGTTTGGCTCTATCTCTCTTATCCTATAGTCGGGCCTCACATTGCTGTGTCGTCTCTGTTGCTCTAAATATAGTAGCATTATCCCTCTTATCCTGAAGTCGGCCTCACGCTGCTGTGCCGTCTCTGTTGCTCTAGATGTTGTAGCTCTCTCGCAATCGCAAGTCTTCTATTCCTCTCCTCGGAAGTTTCTTGACTACGCTCATCTTTCATCATCTTAGCCGTTGACTGCACTTGGCCGATCGCCTTCCGCTTCCTTGGAGGCATTGCTACAGCAAAGAAATCTGTAAAAGAATACAAAGAAATGCTATTTCATAAAATAAGCAAAAGGCACACTCTCACTGAGTAATGAAATCTATTGTAGGATACAATAAAAATAAAAAGCCAATATAAACTAAATGGTAAAACAAATTTAAAATTGCGAAGTACTTACACCAGTTTAGGAATATATATCAAACTTTTAACACAAATAAAAAATATTAATGCCTTACTTAAAAGCTGTCAATCAAAATACTCAAACACAGAATTCTAAATCATGCTAACAAATAAACTTTTATTCTGGTGTAAAAAAAGCATTAATTCTGATCCCATCAAACATATTTAAAAAATTAAGCAAAAGGCACACTCTCACTGAGCATTGAAATCTATTATAGAATACAAAAAAAGCTAAAATTAACGAAAAAAAACGAATATAAAATTATGTAGTATTTACATCCGTTTAGAAATATAAATCCAAAATGTACACTATCACTGTCGAATAAAGTAGGAAACACTTATACAATCAAAAGAGCGAAATAAAACTGTCAGATTCACTGAAAGATGATAAACTGGAAGACTTGCCGCTTCCTTTAAATACGACCAGCTAAGAATCGAGTGGGTGCTGGAATGTTCTCCACCATGAGTCCAAGGAATTTTCCGTTTCCCCAACTTTCTAGAAAGTTCTACAAAGTTTTAATAAAAAAAGTAAACATTAATTCTGGTGCTGCCAGATAACGAGTAGCAAAATTACGCTTTTATGATCAATGAGTTTTCGTTTGTGCTTTTCGGAATAACGGTGCTTGGGTTAGAAATAAATGTAATCGGTATAGACAAATTAAACTGAATAGATAAAAAAATTTCAAAAAGCAGAAGGTCGATTTTACAGAATTTTTCAGAAAGAAAATCACAACGGAGGATTCACATGTATCTATTCCGGACATTTTAAAATAAATTACACGCCTTACCTAAAAAGTCTTGTGAAACAGAATTCTACAAATCATTACGTATTCAATAAATTATTTAAGGAAATTTGGTCGAAATATACACCAACTTTCCTTGAAAATAATCCTTGAACTACTGAAAGCCTTTCCTTGAATTTCCTTGCAAACATAAATATTTTAAAATATTCTTTCCCTTCATCAATAAAATATCTATAATTTATTTACTTTATGGGAAGAACTAAAAAGTCAGTTCAAACATAAATACTGTAATTTAATTTGTTTCGGAAAAAATTGTTTTTCGATCAACACTGGTAAAGCAACCATCGCTGCCTAAAGCAATCAATCTATGCTCAATGTTATTTCTATTGCGATTTCGAATAGTTTTTAGCCCCCCAGGGCCAATAGAACGGGGGTTAAGAGTTAGCCTATGCTGACCGCAGTGTTCTAAAGTATAAATGTACCAAATTTGGTGTGGATTGGTCAAACGGTGTAGATTTGTATAGAAAATATACACACACACGCACATACACACCTTGAATATTTTTGGGATATTTGTTCGGGAGCACCTAGAACCCTAACTCTGATTTTTAAAAAAAATTTCAAAAACCTTCCTAGGGATATACCTAATAATTTCCCAAATTTTCACGGCGATTGGATGTATGGTTTTTGAATCTATCGAGTACAGACAGACACACATTCATTTTTATATATATAGACTAGCTGAATTACCCGGCGTTGCTCGGGTTGAAATGGTTAAATGTTGCTTGAAAAGTGAATTAGAATAAGCACTTTTTTTTCACAGAAAAATGCAATCATTTAAGTTGTACGGAAAATACATTTTAACTTTTTCATAGCTTCTACAATATACTTCGGACGCAAATATATGCATTTAATTCCTGAATATATTGCAATATGTAAAAGATTAAGACATAAATACGAACAGAAACGAAATTCCGACGAAAAAATGCAGAATTCTAAAAAACGAATGATGCGCAGTGTCGAATTTCGACTGCCTGAGTTTATTCTGAAATAGAGCGATTCGAAAAAGACATTTGAAAATATTGATAAAGACGATAATGATTTATGAAATTTAGTAATGCTCAAATATGACTGCAACATTTAGCTGTGCTAACTCAAACAGACAAACTCGGGATTCTAAATCAAATTTATAAAATAATAAAACATTAATTCTGGTTTGCCAAATCTAAAATAACAAAATTACGCTTTTATGATTAATGAGTTGAAGTTTTTCGTGTTCCATTACAAAATGTAAATTATGAATAATGAAATATTTTAACTATCCTTTTTTTATCAATCAAATATTCATAATATTCATGTAAAAATATAAAACTCATCATAGAAATAAAATAATAATTCAAACGTATACATCCAGCATCTCGGTACTCCAAATACATGGCTCTTTGTTATAACGTCAATCAGTTTCAACTGCTTCTGTTTAAATACTCTCGCAATCAAGTCGTGGCGCTCACTGGGTAACTGACCATTGGTAAGAACCTCCTTGATCTCCGTCCAAGTCGGATTGCAGGTGAAGGTGATAAATAAGTCTGGTCTCCCTTACGTCCTCACGTACGTCATAGCATCTTGCGTGTATTCGTGCATGTGTCTGGGACTGCCTGTAAATGTAGCTGGTAGTACGACTAAGGCACCGAGGTTTTCAACGTTCCCGTCATTTGACACAGCATCTCTCAGGTGAATATATCAACTTTCAGTTTACGTTGATTTAGACGAATGTAAAGGAGACGCTCACTCTCGACTTTTGCGTACATATCGACGATGAACTGATGAAACAATTGCCTGCAGTTCAATACGTGGTTCTGCTCAGTATCTCGAACGATTAATCTGTACGCATAGAAATCCATCACTGAAACTTTCTTGCTAGTTGTTTCACCTGTTCTTGGGTTGATCTGCCTCAGATTAAAATGATATCCATCTTCACCATGAGGGAATATCACTGGGTATTGCAGAGCATCATAAGATCGATGTGTTTCCGAAATGCGCTGCAATGATTCACCTCGTCTTTCAATAACGATATCCCGTTGATGAAACTCATCTCCTGATATCACCACCGCAACTTGAACTCCTTGAGGAGAGTTAAAGCGCCGCGCGTGTTCGCCTGCTGGTCTTCGGTATGCTCTTATGACTACTTTATATTCATCTGTTGGCATACGTTCCAATGATGTTTCAAACGTTTTAGTAAGATTATTGTGCTCATGAAACATCCTCTGTAAGTTTAACACAATCTGACGTCTGGTTCCCGAGATGTAGGCGCACCTCTGATCAGTTTCCATTTGTTCGTTTTGAATAAAATATAGTTGTAGAAATTTTGGTGGTTGATCTGGCAGCGGAAGCAACGATTCCGCTATATGGTAAATCTGCCCTTGCACCTTGAATGTCGACGGAAATTCGGGCTGTCCAACAACTGATGTGGCGCCGAATGATGTCATTTGGAAATATGATTTGTATTTTCCGATGTTACTAAGAAAATACTTCGACTCTGACGTATCTCCTGATGTGTAAGTCAAAAGGTCTTGTGGTGGTGGTTCTAGTTGGCAGAGTTTAACTTTTCCATTTTTACAGCAAATACCAGTAGACTGATTTAAACTTTTTGGCTTGACAGTAACTACAAACCATTTCCATTTTCCCGATGGTAACACTTGCATGCAGCGAGTAGTCTTTATGTGAATCGTAGTGGAATTCTTCCAATGCTAAGCTAAAATGGTGCGCAGTCCGTGATCGTTTGGCTCTATCTCTCTTATCCTATAGTCGGGCCTCACATTGCTGTGTCGTCTCTGTTGCTCTAAATATAGTAGCATTATCCCTCTTATCCTGAAGTCGGCCTCACGCTGCTGTGCCGTCTCTGTTGCTCTAGATGTTGTAGCTCTCTCGCAATCGCAAGTCTTCTATTCCTCTCCTCGGAAGTTTCTTGACTACGCTCATCTTTCATCATCTTAGCCGTTGACTGCACTTGGCCGATCGCCTTCCGCTTCCTTGGAGGCATTGCTACAGCAAAGAAATCTGTAAAAGAATACAAAGAAATGCTATTTCATAAAATAAGCAAAAGGCACACTCTCACTGAGTAATGAAATCTATTGTAGGATACAATAAAAATAAAAAGCCAATATAAACTAAATGGTAAAACAAATTTAAAATTGCGAAGTACTTACACCAGTTTAGGAATATATATCAAACTTTTAACACAAATAAAAAATATTAATGCCTTACTTAAAAGCTGTCAATCAAAATACTCAAACACAGAATTCTAAATCATGCTAACAAATAAACTTTTATTCTGGTGTAAAAAAAGCATTAATTCTGATCCCATCAAACATATTTAAAAAATTAAGCAAAAGGCACACTCTCACTGAGCATTGAAATCTATTATAGAATACAAAAAAAGCTAAAATTAACGAAAAAAAACGAATATAAAATTATGTAGTATTTACATCCGTTTAGAAATATAAATCCAAAATGTACACTATCACTGTCGAATAAAGTAGGAAACACTTATACAATCAAAAGAGCGAAATAAAACTGTCAGATTCACTGAAAGATGATAAACTGGAAGACTTGCCGCTTCCTTTAAATACGACCAGCTAAGAATCGAGTGGGTGCTGGAATGTTCTCCACCATGAGTCCAAGGAATTTTCCGTTTCCCCAACTTTCTAGAAAGTTCTACAAAGTTTTAATAAAAAAAGTAAACATTAATTCTGGTGCTGCCAGATAACGAGTAGCAAAATTACGCTTTTATGATCAATGAGTTTTCGTTTGTGCTTTTCGGAATAACGGTGCTTGGGTTAGAAATAAATGTAATCGGTATAGACAAATTAAACTGAATAGATAAAAAAATTTCAAAAAGCAGAAGGTCGATTTTACAGAATTTTTCAGAAAGAAAATCACAACGGAGGATTCACATGTATCTATTCCGGACATTTTAAAATAAATTACACGCCTTACCTAAAAAGTCTTGTGAAACAGAATTCTACAAATCATTACGTATTCAATAAATTATTTAAGGAAATTTGGTCGAAATATACACCAACTTTCCTTGAAAATAATCCTTGAACTACTGAAAGCCTTTCCTTGAATTTCCTTGCAAACATAAATATTTTAAAATATTCTTTCCCTTCATCAATAAAATATCTATAATTTATTTACTTTATGGGAAGAACTAAAAAGTCAGTTCAAACATAAATACTGTAATTTAATTTGTTTCGGAAAAAATTGTTTTTCGATCAACACTGGTAAAGCAACCATCGCTGCCTAAAGCAATCAATCTATGCTCAATGTTATTTCTATTGCGATTTCGAATAGTTTTTAGCCCCCCAGGGCCAATAGAACGGGGGTTAAGAGTTAGCCTATGCTGACCGCAGTGTTCTAAAGTATAAATGTACCAAATTTGGTGTGGATTGGTCAAACGGTGTAGATTTGTATAGAAAATATACACACACACGCACATACACACCTTGAATATTTTTGGGATATTTGTTCGGGAGCACCTAGAACCCTAACTCTGATTTTTAAAAAAAATTTCAAAAACCTTCCTAGGGATATACCTAATAATTTCCCAAATTTTCACGGCGATTGGATGTATGGTTTTTGAATCTATCGAGTACAGACAGACACACATTCATTTTTATATATATAGACTAGCTGAATTACCCGGCGTTGCTCGGGTTGAAATGGTTAAATGTTGCTTGAAAAGTGAATTAGAATAAGCACTTTTTTTTCACAGAAAAATGCAATCATTTAAGTTGTACGGAAAATACATTTTAACTTTTTCATAGCTTCTACAATATACTTCGGACGCAAATATATGCATTTAATTCCTGAATATATTGCAATATGTAAAAGATTAAGACATAAATACGAACAGAAACGAAATTCCGACGAAAAAATGCAGAATTCTAAAAAACGAATGATGCGCAGTGTCGAATTTCGACTGCCTGAGTTTATTCTGAAATAGAGCGATTCGAAAAAGACATTTGAAAATATTGATAAAGACGATAATGATTTATGAAATTTAGTAATGCTCAAATATGACTGCAACATTTAGCTGTGCTAACTCAAACAGACAAACTCGGGATTCTAAATCAAATTTATAAAATAATAAAACATTAATTCTGGTTTGCCAAATCTAAAATAACAAAATTACGCTTTTATGATTAATGAGTTGAAGTTTTTCGTGTTCCATTACAAAATGTAAATTATGAATAATGAAATATTTTAACTATCCTTTTTTTATCAATCAAATATTCATAATATTCATGTAAAAATATAAAACTCATCATAGAAATAAAATAATAATTCAAACGTATACATCCAGCATCTCGGTACTCCAAATACATGGCTCTTTGTTATAACGTCAATCAGTTTCAACTGCTTCTGTTTAAATACTCTCGCAATCAAGTCGTGGCGCTCACTGGGTAATTGACCATTGGTAAGAACCTCCTTGATCTCCGTCCAAGTCGGATTGCAGGTGAAGGTGATAAATAAGTCTGGTCTCCCGTACGTCCTCGCGCACGTCATAGCATCTTGTGTGTATTCGTGCATGTGTCTGGGACTCCTGTAAATGTAGCTGGTAGTATGAC
Organism: Meta bourneti; assembly: GCA_933210815.1. Lineage (NCBI taxonomy): Eukaryota > Metazoa > Arthropoda > Arachnida > Araneae > Tetragnathidae > Meta > Meta bourneti. The sequence continues at coordinate 32,489,484 of OW119931.1, read as the reverse complement.
CAAGGCACCGAGGTTTTCAACGTTCCCGTCATTTCCCACAGCATCTCTCAGGTGAATATATTCGTCAACTCTCAGTTTACGTTGATTTAGGCGAATGTAAAGGAGACGCTCACTCTCGACTTTTGTGTACATATCGACGATGAACTGATGAAACAATTGCCTGCAGTTCAATACGTGGTACTGCTCAGTATCTCGAACCATTAATCTGTACGCATATAAATCCATCACTGAAACTTTCTTGCTCGTTGTTTCACCTGTTCTTGGGTTGATCTGCCTCAGATTAAAATGATATCCATCTTCACCATGTGGGGGAATATCACTGGGTACTCCAGAGCATCATAAGATCGATGTGTTTCCGAAATGCGCTGCAAAGATTCACCTCGTCATTGAATAACGATATCCCGTTGATGGAATTCATCGCCTGATATAACCACCGCGACTTCATCTGCTTGAGGAGAGTTAAAGCGCCGCTCGTGTTCGCCTGCTGGTCTTCGGTCTGCTCTTATGACTACTTTATATTCATCTGTTGGCATACGTTCCAATGCTGTTTCAAACGTTTTAATAAGATTATTGTGCTCATGAAACATCCTCTGTAAGTTTAACACAATCTGACGTCTGGTTCCCGAGATGTAGGCGCACCTCTGATCAGTTTCCATTTGTTCGTTTTGAATAAAATATAGTTGTAGAAATTTTGGTGGTTGATCTGGCAGCGGAAGCAACGATCCCGCTCTATGGTAAATCTGCCCTTGCACCTTGAATGTCGACGGAAATCCGGGCTCTCCAACAACTGATGTGGCGCCGAATGATGTCATTTGGAAACATGAGTTGTATTTTCTGATGTTACTAAGAAAATGCTTCGACTCTGACGTATCTGCTGATGTGTAAGACAAAAGTTCTTGCGGTGGTGGTTCCAGTTGGCAGAGTTTAAGTTTTCCATTTTTACAGCAAATACCAGTAGACTCTGATTTAAACTTTTTGGCTTGACAGTAACTACAAACCATTTCCATTTTCCCGATGGTAACACTTGCATGCAGCGAGTAGTCTTTATGTGAATCGTAGTGGAATTCTTCCAATGCTAAGCTAAAATGGGGCGCAGTCCGTGATCGTTTGGCTCTATCTCTCTTATCCTGTAGTCGGGCCTCACGCTGCTGTGCCGTCTCTGTTGCTCTAGATGTAGTAGCTCTATCTCTCTTATCCTGTAGTCGGGCCTCACGCTGCTATGTCGTCTCTGTTGCTCTAAATGTAGTAGCACTATCCCTCTTATTCTGAAGTCGGGCCTCACGCTGCTGTGCTGTTCTCTGTTGCTCTAGATGTTGTAGCTCTCTCGCAATTGCAAGTCTTCTTCTCGGAAGTTTCTTGACTACGCTCATCTTTCATCATCTTAGCCGTTGACTGCACTTGGCCGATCGTCTTCCCCTTCCTTGGAGGCATTGCTACAGCAAAGAAATCTGTAAAAAAATACAAAGAATGCTATTTCATAAAATAAGCAAAAGGACACTCACTGAGCAATGAAATCTATTATAGAATACAATGCAAAGCTAAAATTAACGAAAAAACGAATTTAAAATTATGTAGTACTTACATCCGTTTAGAAATATAAATCAAAAATGTACACTAACACTGTCGAAAAAAGTAGGAAACACTTATACAATCAAAAGAGCGAAATAAAACTGCCAGATTCACTGAAACATGATAAACTGGAAGACTTACCGAGTTAGCTTCCTTTAAATACGACCAGCTAAGAATCGAGTGGGTGCTGGAATGTTCTCCACCATGAGTCCAATTAAGTTTCCGTTTCCCCAACTTTCTAGAAAGTTCTACAAAGTTTTATAAAAAAGAGTAAACATTAATTCTGGTGCTGCCAGATACCGAGTAGCAAAATTACGCTTTTATGATCAATGAGTTTTTCGTTTGTGCTTTTCGGAATAACGGTGCTTGGTTTAGAAATAAATATAATCGGTGTAGACAAATTAAACTGAATAGATAAAAATTTTTCAAAAAGCAGAAGGTCGATTTTACAGAATTTTTCAGAAAGAAAATCAATGCTTTCAACGGAGGATTCACATGTATCTATTGCGGACATTTTAAAATAAGTTACACGCCTTACCTAAAAAGCCTCGTGAAACAGAATTCTACAAATCATTACGTATTCAATAAATTATTTAAGGAAAGTTGGTCGAAATATACACCAACTTTCCTTGAAAATAATCCTTGAACTGAAAACCGTTCCTTGAATTTCCTTGCAAACATAAATATTTTAAAATATTCTTTCCTTCATCAATAAAATATCTATAATTTATTTACATCATGGGAAGAACTAAAAAGTCAGTTCAAACATAAATACTGTAATTTAATTTGTTTTGGAAAAAATTGTTTTTCGATCAACAATGGTAAAGCAACCATCGCTGCCTAAAGCAATCAATCTATGCTCAATGTTATTTCTATTGCGATTTCGAATAGTTTTTAGCCCCCCAGAGCCAATAGAACGGGGGTTAAGAGTTAGCCTATGCTGATCGCAGTGTTCTAAAGTATAAGTGTACCAAATTTGGTATGGATTGGTCAAACGGTGTAGATTTGTATAGAAAATATACCCACATACACACACACACACATCCTATTTTATATATATAGATAAATAATTTTTAATGATAGCGTTTAGCCAGACAGGTTTATTACTTGATTTTGGCTTAGTTATATGGTTTGGTTTTGTGTGTTGACATTCAAAGAGATAGTGGTCAGCATCTCCCACCCTTCCACAATCACAAAGGTCAGAAGTTTTAATTTTGAATCTATGTAAGTAAGCTGGGAAAGGACCATGACCTATCAGGTACCAGACGAGGTATCTGTCCTCGACGAGAGTTGCAGTATTAATCTCCGGCATGAACTCCTTCAGAAGGATGATGTTAAAAGAGAAAACACTGGAACATTGAATGGGAGCGAATCGAGTTTCCTGATGAATCTTGATACAATCTTTTGATCGATCTATGATGGACATCCTTGTTCTCAAATACATTGGGGGACGGCATGTGGAAGAGTGCCTAACAGAGCGTCATAGCGGTTCTACTCCAATAATAATGACTTTGGGAACTATTTCATTCACACTCTCGCCGTATACGGACCATAAGCACTATTAACAGTCAGAGATACATCACAGAGGTCTTGAAACCAGAAGTCCTACCCCTCATGCAAACCCTCTCTTTTAATAGGACAATACTTAGCCGCATGTCACCCAATGTCCAACGTTTCTTCTGTGACCAACGCGTTCCACTTCTTCCTTGGCCTGCTCGGTCACCCGATTTGTTCCCCATCGAACACGTGTGGGATTGGATTGCTCGAAAATTGATCCGTATGTCATCACCCGCTGTACAGCGTGCTGTACAATCGATGTATTGTGAATGCGTGTTGAATCTGTCTGGAATGACATTTCATAGACAGCCATTCAAAATCTTCTTCAGGTGACGTCTCGCTGGGTTTTAGGAGTTAGTTATAACTGCTAAAAGTCAGTAACACACAAATTGCCGATTTTAGCATGTTTCTTTTGACTAACAGTTCTGTAATTGATACATTGTACACGTACCATTGTTCAAGTGAATTTCATTGCTGCATTCAAGTCTTTGTTGATGTTGTATTTTGTATGAACAGCAGTACTATCAAGAACCATTTCTTGTTAGAACTTAATAGTTCCAAATTCGTAAGAATTTTAAGCTATGAAGTGCAAAAGCTAGTTAAAAGTTATTTTATAAGCTTTTAGAGCGCTTTTCGTGTGTTCGTTGCTTACTGGATTAAGTACACTAATTTCAGACAGCAAGTATTCATTTATCGCTAATCTATGTCAGCTTCACATAAAAGACCAATCGTAAGAACTATAACTCTTAAATAAATGTCATCTAGTATCGAACTGAGAACCTAGACACTGTTGCTCAGCATGCTGTTGTACTATAACGTATAAAGTTTAAGAAAGCTTAGAGGTACCCTGTCAACTGGAAAGCAAATTTTCAGTTAATCACTGTAACAGAGTGGGAAGTTGCAGACTTATGCAACTTCACATTTTGCCAAACGTACTACCCAAGAGTACGATAAAGATGCATTGTGCGGGACGTTTTATTCTACGACTAATTTGGTGCGGCGAACCCTTACGGATTGTAGAAAAATGTCCCCTTACAATACATCTTCACTAAAAGTATTTCATGATTGAGATTCGTTGCACCCCTATGTATACTATTTTTTCAAAAGTACCTTTCTATGGATGGGTAAGTTCCCTACACACACAATACAACTGATCAAACTAATCTTTTCTCAATTTCGAATTTCTCATTAGTTTTCTGTCCAAGTTTTTCAAAGATATTATTTAAGGAAACAATCTTTAGAAACTTTGGGAGGAAATTTTTTAAAAAGAAAGTCAAAACAATATTGTGAGAAGGGAAATAATTTAAGGATTCGAAATAGAGGTTCCATGTCTAGGATATTCTTTTTAACTTTCGAAAGAGCATCCCAAAGAAAAATTGCCTTTGCCAATAATCCGTCTTCATTCACAAAAGAATTAAAAGACTGGAATAAACCCACAACATAAAACTTTTGCCTCTTCCGATTACTTGAGCACGTACTATTTTGGTTTTATTTTTAGAAATTTTTGTCTTTTCTCTTCTGCTCCGTTAAGTTATTTCCATTGATATTCCTCTGACGAGCAGGAGAAATGAATGAAACCTTTTTGACGCTCTTAATTGGAGATTCAACCCTTTATGCTGGCTAAGCCATGACAAAATAGTGGGGAGCTTTTCGACCTTTACGCTCAAACGGAAGGATAACAGATAATTGGTGCGCTTCTTCTCAATAAATAGTACTCTGGTTTTTGTTTCTGTAAACTCTGATGCCAGATTCTTCTCAAGAAGCAGTACGTGACAATCGGCAATTAATTCTCGAAGGAGGAAGCTGACAATAATAGCAGGACGCGTTTAATAATAGCTGCAAAAAAGATTAATTCTCTCGTTGTAAAAGAGCCATCTTTTGATGAGAGGCATTATGAAAGCAATCAAATGAGTCACCGTTTTGGAAAATTATTTTTATTCGAAACATAATCGTTTGCTTTTTGCTCAGGTTCGATTCGAATTCAAGTGTTTCTTTTAAGTCTTTATGAAGATAAAAATATTCTTTGTTCACTTGTTCCCCAACGAACATTCATAAAAGGCATCACGAAGAGTATTTTTAAAAGTAAGTTTTCAATAAAAACATTGCCATATAGCTTTTTTTCTTCCAAAAAAAACTTCGATGCCGCCATCTTATATGTAACTACACTGAAGAGCCAAAAAAACTGGTATAGGCGTGCGTAAACAAATAACAGAGGTATGGAACCAATCAAAGTAACGCGATGCGGTCGCAGGGCCTATATAAGACAACAAGTGTCTGGCAAAGTTGCTAGATCGGTTACTGCCGCTACAATGGAAGGCTATCAAGATTTAAGCTAGTTTGAACGTGGTGTTATAGTCGGCGCACGAGAGATGGGACATAGCATCTCCGAGGTAGCGATAAAATTTGGATTTTCGCGTACGACCATTTCACGTATGTACCGTGAATATCGGGAATCCGGTAAAACATCAAATCTCCGACATCGCTGCGGCCGGAAGAAGATCGTGCAAGAACGGGGCCAACGACGACTGACGAGAATCATTAAACGCGACAGACGTGCAACCTTCCGCAAATTGCTGCAGATTTCAATGCTGGGCCATCAACAAATGCCAGCGTGCGAACTATTCAACTGACCATCATTGATATGGGCTTTCGGAGCCGAAGGCCCACTCGTGTACCGTTGTTGACTGCACGACACAAAGCTTTACGCCTCGCTTGGGCCCGTCAACACCGACATTGGATTGTTGATGACTGGAAACACGTTGCCTGGTCTGACGAGTCTCGTTTCCAATTGCATCGAGCGGATGGACGTGCACGGGTATGGAGACAACCTCATGAATCCATTGACCCTACATGTCAACAGGGGACTGTTCAAACTGGTATAGGCTCTGTGATGGTATGGGGCGTGTGCAGTTGGCGTGATATGGGACCCCTGATACATCTAGATACGACTCTGACAGGTACGTATGCATCCTGTCCGATCATCTGCACCCATTCATGTCCATTGTGCATTCCGACGGACTTGGAGAATTCCAGCAGGACAATGCGACACCCCACGTCGAGAGTTGCTACCGAGTGGCTCCAGGAATACTCTTCTGACTTTAGACACTTCCGCTGGCCACCTAAATCCCCAGACATGAACATTATTGAGCATATCTGGGATGGCTTGCAACGTGCTGTTCAGGAGAGATCTCCACCACCTCGCACTCCTATGCATTTGTGGACTGCCCTGCAGGATTCATGGTGTAAATTACCTCCGGCGTTACTTCAGACATTAGTCAAGTCCATGCCACATCGCGTTGCGGCACTTCTGCGTGCTCGCGGGGGCCCTACACGATATTAGGCAGGTGTACCAGGGCTTTTGGCTTTTCAGTGTAATAAGTGCAAACAAAAGTTTAACTAAAATCTTTTTGCTGTCACTTTGTGCTGAGAGGATATCTTTGTTCTCGTCTCAGTGTCTAGTAATAATATGCGTTCCTGAATTGTTATTGCGTAAGTTACAATGCAAATATAATTTTCTATTTTCTGAAGAGGCAGAAGTAAAGAAAACCTGTTTCAACTTCAGGCTTTTTCATTAAAAGTTTTTGGAAATTTTAAAACTTTGAGGGTTTATAACAATAATTTTACTAAAGAATATTAACTTCATATTTTACTAAGTAATGTATGGAGTCTATTTCAACCTTTTTGAGAAAAGGGATCCCACTTCCAACCAAAAAAAGATTGAAGAGTAGCAATTTACTGCACGTCATTAAAAGGGCTGATTCATAAGAGTCATGGAAGAGATAGAGTTCAAATAATTAAAAGACTTAGGCAACATAATGATACGCCATTTTTCAAATTTTTCAGAACAATTTTCAAGTTTTAAAACATTCCAAAATCACAATGGTTTATCCACTATTTAAGAGATGTTACCTTAAATATTCAAATATTAAGCGCTCATTCAAACGACTAGAAATTCTTTTGACCCTCTCGAACACTTTTATATTATTATTTTTCATTGATATACATATTTCTGTACCATAATCAAAAACAAATTCTGATTTATCACTATGTTGCCCCGATCCCTTTAATTTTATCATCACATACACATTGAAATTTTTTAAGATATATTTAAGGGGGTATGATGTTTACTGTAGATGAATTCGAGTTATATGGTATTGATGAAGTAGAATTTAAGTATATATAAATTAACTCCATAAATATAATTTTCACCACGCATAAGTCCCTCAACATTCCAGAATAACTCCCCTTTTCTTCTCTTTTCACCCGCTAGTCCGTTTCGCTCAAAAGATACCTGGAACTCCATATGTCCCCAATACATCTTCTCACTAATTTACCTTTTTAACTTTCTCATCTCGTTAAACATGGCTTCAAATAGGCCCACTGATTCACTTTATTGCCTCTTTCTCTGTGATCACCGATGCATTTGGCCACAATACTTAAGACGTGTGTTTCTATGGCTTACACATTACAAGTGTGTTTCCATGGCACACACTTAAGATGTGTGTTTCTGCCAATAAGCTTTCTTTTTTTTTGGTCACCTAATCTAATAACTTTTCTCTAAATTCTTAATCTCTCTTAGTCGACTAATTTTTAACTGTTCGTCCTTTCACGATCATCTTTGAATAAGAAGGTCAGATCCGCGTTCTAAACACCTTACATACAACACAGGACCTCACCAAGTACTTTGATGCAACCCATTATGCTCACCCTTGGATTTAGTAAACTATTTTCAAGGAATTTTCTGACTCTACTCTTGCGAATTTCTAACACTTCACACAACCAATAGACACCTCAAACGACTACCTACGCCACTCTTGTCGGTCCTGATACATTGATTTCGGTTATCGCATTTACATGCTAATTAAATATAGATTGGTGAATATTATATGTGTTGATAAACTCCTTCTATATGGGGTTACTAGAAAATGATAGATGTAATGGAAAAGCCACCTATAAGTTCAAACCAGTGTATGTCTGCGCCCGGCTCATCAGTAATAATTGTAATTACTCGTACTATCCATGACTGCCATAATATATCATACTATGAACATCATTCACAAGCCTGTGCAATCAATTACAAATAAGGTAATATGTAATGATCACGATCGTTCAGAAGGATAGGGTTTCAGGTACCTTATTACTAAGTCACAAGGGCCCATTTGCAAGAGTGTGTTGATCATGAAACGATCATAGACAATTATGAAACATTTTAAATGATTTATAAAATATCTAGATATATTTTTGTTTGAAAGACTTGAATATAACCATAAAAAAAATTCCGTGCCCTTATTCAAGAGTGAGTTCTTTGTAAGTTAAAAAAACACAGGTATCTCTCTCATACACAGAAAGCACTACCCTGACGCTTTTTACGTATAGTTTTTAGCATTTTTTTCTATTAACATAGTTTCATATATATACTATTTGACGTAACACAAAATTCTATGTTATGATTTTTATCAGGTTTGATTGATCTGTATGCATGGACTTCGCTCACAAAATATTGATTGCTCACAAAAAATTGAGAATCTTCCCCTCCTCCAAAACAGATGCCCTTTTTTATTTTAGCTTCTGTCCCTTCCGAGCTCTCAGCACGGTAATGATATTTACTGTTTAGAAAGGAAATTAATGGAATTATCGATTTTTTATTACTTTAGGTTGATTGGTCACTAGGGTTTTATTATGCCAAACTGCGCCAAATACAAGACAGGCATGTGGTGCTTCTGATGCACCAGTACGCAAAGTATAGTACGTCACAGACTTCACCTGTTACATAAACCTTATATTTTAGTAGATCTACAGCTTCCTTCCACTGTTTTCAATGTTCGGCTTGTAATCCCGTATTTCTTCTGTTATATTTATCATTATATTTATTAAATGTTAAGTTTCCTATATCCCTGTTGATTTTCCTTAAACATGCAATCGTCAAAACTAATTACAGTGTGAGCTATAAATTGGTGAAGATTGAAGACTTTTTTCTACTCGTCGTTGGTCTTTGCAATGCGTACTCGCCAGTTCTCAGAAACCAAATGGAGCAGACTGGATGACATGTGCTCGCTTCTCAAAAAGACTCTTTACAACCCGAGGCTTCCAACGCTTACCTTTATGGAGCTTCCTCGAGGGGCCTAACCGCCATTCCAGTAGCCGCAGAAGAATCTGACATCTACGCTATTGACGGGGCCTTCAAACTCCTCACGTCGGGTAATGAGATCGTCCGTGATCTCGCCTGGAACGACTTGAAGGACTTGGTCACTTCCCGTCTCCAATCTCCAGCCATCCCCACTCCCTTGAGGACTTCCTGTGAGCAGACAACTCCATTGAGTTCTGCACCACCTCCAGGAGTTGAGTCAAAAATGAAAACCTTATCCAAACTCGTAGTTAATGTAAAAGCTTCAAAAAGTTACAAATAAAGGTAATAGAAACAAGATGATAAACTGATATGTAATTATTTTGGAGGAATCAAACATCTATCATCATCAGAACCAGAGTAAACTTCATAAAAGAAATTTAAATTTGTTATCTTTGAACAATGTTGTCATCACTTGCTAAGATGTCCGTTTAGAGCGTCTACACACCAACAGGATTTGGATAAATCCAAATCCAGTAGAAACTGACTTGCAAATTCGAGTGTATTGAAGCGAAATGCTTCGGATTCAAGCAGTGTGAAAGGGAGCCTTAAGAATTCTATTCAAATCAACAACAGGTGAAGAATATATTACATACTCTGCACTTGCGGTGCAGATTACATTGGTCAAGCAAAATAGTAAAACTTTCGTTTGTAAGTACCCATTTGTCGAAAACAAGGAAAATAACAAATACGTCATTGTTCGACACTTGAGAATTTTCCCGAAATTTTAATTTTAAACAAGCAGAAAAGTCCAATCTCTGCGATCGATTCCTGGGCTGAATATTAAAGAAGCCTTGTCAATCTCCACCTTATCTGAATGATACTAGTACTTCCCTGCCCTTACACCGTGGGGGCCGCGGAAACCCGGTTGGGAAAATAGCACATTAGCAACCGAAGGGTTGAGAGTTCGAAACTTGATCCAACCAAAGACAGTCGTGTATGCGACGGCTGGTGCACGTCCTCACGTTGGCGTGGTGGAGAAGTTTGGAGAGTGGGATGCCAGCTCAGGTGTGACCTCGTTATCTGAACATGGGTAAAAATAACGAGATGTTGTACTCGGATCTTTCCCTTCGGGATTAATCCCGGACCGTTATATAACCCGTTGTATTGCTCCATTGCGACGTTAATTAAACCAAAAGAAAAAAAAACACTGCCCGTACACGTGGTTTGGAAGGGCTTGACTAAAAAAGGGAGTAGTGGCAACACTATTCTATGACAACACATTTGAACTTTCATGTATCTCATGTTGTTTATTTAGGTTCTGTTGATAGCGGACGTTTCAAATAACTATTCCAGTTTTATCTTTATTCGTAATTTTTTGAAGTTTTTACGTTATTAACAGCGTGGAGTGGAAGTTTGGAGAGTGGGGTGCCAGATCAGGTGTTGACCTCGTCATTTGACCGTGGCTCAAAATTGTGAGGTGTAGTCCTTACATCTTTCTTTCCCTTCGAGATTGATCCCGGACCGTACCCAATAGCCCGTTGTGTTGCTCTAGGGCGACGTTTATTAACTGCCCCTCTACATTTGCATTATTAACTACTGGAGAGTAGTTTGCCCCTTTTTTCAATCTAAAAAATAAAAGAATAACTGTTGGAATCGTATCTCGCAAACGATTCTCCCAGCACATCGACTCGGATGGTAATAAACATCACGTCATCAACTCATGTGTCATTGCCAGGAAAGCGACGATGGCCAAACAAAAGGACACGGCAAGGCCGCGATCATAAAGCTGACTCAAACCTGGTAACGCGCAAAAAAAAATACGACAATCGTTCTCTTTTTAATGGCCTCACTTTAGCCGCTGCGCTTTAAAAAAAGTAAGTCAAGTACACATCGTTATTTCTCGTGTTGCGAATTTACGACAGTGTTAAAAGTAAAAAAAGAAAAAGTCGGCCACTCCGTTTGAAGAACTGTCGTGGAAAAGAATAAACAAACAAAAACTCCAACTCGTCATCGTAAATATTGACGACAGTTGACCGAATGTCTCTTTACCGCTGTTCTAAAAACAAACATAACTGTGTTGCGCTTGAGATAGTAAAATTCTTTTCATCTCCCATCTGCAGGATGAAAGCGTTTTGTTTTAAAATATAAAATTGAAACTATACTCAGTAGTATAGTAACAAAACCGTTTATAAGAGGGTGCTGTAACCATGATTTTATGGCGTATATGGGAAGAAAACAGCTGAGATTTGGAGCCTTTCCTCAAAATGCCCTTCTCGTGTTTGAATCATAATTTGTTGTATAAGGAGTTTGAAAAGTTATTACTTGTTATAAATTTAACGACTTAGATCGATACTTGAATAAGGGGACTAGATTTTTATTTATCTCTCCGTCCTATAGACCACATATATTATGTTTCCTCCTAAGATCTTTAGTACAATACCTAAAGATATAGTGCTTCTCAATAATTTACACACTTTGATTGGTTAGGTTTTATGGCGCAAGGACCATATTTGGTCCAGTATTAGACACTTTGGATTGAAGAAGAGTGTAAGATAGTTATTTAGTCGAAAATTAAAGCATCAACTTCAACGCAAAAATAAAAAAGGTTTATTAAAATTCCATGTGTGTGAATATTCCAATTCTTAAAAAAATTCCACCTTTAATACGTACATGAAAGTATTTCTCTCTGAATATCAAATGATAAATAGGTATTTTAATTAACATCGCTCTGGAGCAACACAACGGGCTATTAGCGACAGTCCGGTATCAAACCCGAAGACAACGCCACGTAATTTTGAGCCACGGTCAGATGACAAGGTCACACCTGATCTGGCACCCCACTCTCCAAACTTCCACACCACGCCAACGTGATGACATTTGAGGCCTCGACAGATTTAAGGTGCACCAACCCCTTTTGTACACGACGGTCTTTGGTTGGATTCGAACTCGCAATTCTCCGGTTGCTAATCCGTTACTCTTCCAACCGTGCTACCACAACCCGAATAGCAAATGAATACTAATAATTTTTATTTAGCACAGTTAGAGGATAAGTAGCTAAAACACCACACAGATATATATTACAGAATAATGTGTGATATTTTCTGACTTAGAGTTTCAATATCCAAATATTTTCCGCTCAACAAGTTAAGGGACGGCTGGTTAAATTCATTATTTTAGTATCTTTACTTTTATTGAAAATAAAAATCTGTTTTTTATGGAATAAAAAAACAGTCGTAATTGTTTGCATAAAAAATTGCATCAATGCCTTCACTACAAAAGCAGTTGTCATTTCAGATGCATGTATTTAAAAAGTATAGTTATTGAGAGAGAATAACTTTCGAATCCCATTTCAAATAAATTTGTCAAATTGTAAACATATTTTGAAGTTGCATCAGGAAATTCCTCAGACTGCTTTTACAGTCCCCCTTAACATGTAGTCAAAGTACGAAATTGTACCTATTAACCTGAATATGTGACACAAATGACGCAGATTTTTATGCACGGAGATAACAATTTTTTAACTAAGTATTGATATCCCCATGAATGTTACAGTACGGAACTAGCACCCAATGCAAACGACTTGTACATGCGTACTCCGTCTCTGTACAGAAAGCCTGTTGGTACTCATGTGTACTTCAGCCAATTTAGTGTCGCAGGATTGATGTTGGACCAATGTGTGGCTTTCCTAAGGAAACCAGGTAGAAATGTTATTTACAAATGCCGGACTCATGTCATTAGTGCCATAGCTCCCATATTATTAATCCAGGAACTCTCCAATGCTTTTGAATGACCACTAAAACCTCTAACCACTCTAACCTTGCAGGCATCCAAATGTCCAGGCGTCATAGGTTGTCCAGTCACATAAAAGTTACAGATTGGGGAATCTACAGCTTCAATTCGAAGGTGAGCACGAAAGCAATATTGCATGGCCAATAGTCTAAAACAAGCAACAACTGCTCTTCGCGGAGTATCGGGGATAACAGAAATCTTCTCATTGAGCCCAGCTGTTATCTCTAGACCATAGTTTTCCAAACATTTTTGGCTTAAGAAAGATTTTACAATATTAAAGGCGCTTTTTGAGAGACTCTTCTGGTACAATGTGTCGATTCGGTATTTGTGAGGTCAAATGTGGATAATCCTGGGTAAAGTTCCGGATCGGTCCGAGTCGATTTGAACGGATACCGGTCCGATACCCGAATTTCATGAAATGAGAACTCGATACTTCATTGTGTAGTGTAGATTGATATGTGTGGTTTGCTATTTTAGGTGTATTGATACCATATACTGAGACACGGATTGATCCAGAATATCGAATCACGGCAGTTTTCAAACCGTATTTAATAGCCATCGTATGTAACCAAAAGTAAAATTAATTTCAAAACAAATTGTATGCATATTTAAACTATTGAATACTAATTGAAGTAGATGCCGTTGCTGATTAAAGGGGATAATTGACATCACCAAATTTTGACATTATACGATCAGGAAATGTATCCTTTGAAATTCGCGTTGTTGCATGAGCCTTCCTTCATTGTGTTCCTTCATCTTGCTGAAGCCACATATGTGGTAAGCCTTTTGCCGATCAATTTCAGACAGAAAAACATTTTGCAAAATCTTACAATATTATTCACGATTGACAATAACCCTAATTTCATTAGCATCTTCGAAACAAAAAATATTCCAGTTGTTCCTCCACTCTAAATTGCATACCAAACAGTTGCTCTTCGAAGATGAAGAAATCGTTCATGAATTAAGTTTGGATTCTCTGATCCCCAAAACGACTGTTTTATTTGTTTGCGAAATGAAGCGCGAAGAAATTGAACAAATCACGTGATTCAGAGACCGTATTTGCAGTGCGACTAGATGCAGTGATTTAACTGATGTCATAATCCATAAATTGTCATTAATTGAGTAAACAATATGTAAAAACAAAATTAATTGAAAAAAGGGTTTCATTTGAAAGTTGTTCTAAAAGCAAAATGATGCCCTTACATAGAAAACACCTCTTGCATGAAATAAAAATACTTCCTCGCTGTTTATAATACCTACACGAGTTGGTTTTCTTTCAATTGAATATTTTTGATACTCCCTAGAAACTGTTCAACAGGAAAAATAGAAAAGTCGAGCATGTAATCTTACCTCTCCTCCCAACAGAAATGCCCATCATCCGTCAGCTGAAAACAGAAGGGGCATGCTTCAAATCTTTTTCGCGGGGTTGGGAGATTCAGTAATCCAATAAAAATCGAATCTGCGTATTGGTATTCCAGATACGTCACAAAGATGAATGGGAAGGGATTTTCCTTACTCACAAGATATCGTGTTTAGAATACTAATCATTCAAACATCAGGTACTTCAGATTAAGCAAAAAATTTCAAACGAAGAAAAACTGAATGCATTTATCCGAGCAGCGGTACTAACTTGGGAGAGTTATTGAGGGGGTGGAAGCATATATATATATATATATATATATAATAAGTAAAACTACCCTAAGAATAGAATAGATTTCCCCGAGAAACAAGATGAAATAAAATATGTAAATGTTAAGTGAGCCTGCCTACTTTTTCAAGGGGAGCAAGGCCAGGTTGTCACTTAAAAATGCGATGCTTTGAGTTTTTTCTGTACTTATGTGAGGCCAGGCCGAAGAGATCAACAAAAGTTACCCCCGAAACCTCAAAGTACTACCAGAGAGAAAAAAATCATGAAAATAATACCTGTTACCAAGGTTTTTTTTTTCCTTTTTGATTTGTGGTGATGGTCTATATATATATATATATATATATATATATATATATATATATATATATATATATATATATATATATATATATATATATATATATATATATATATATATATATATATATATATATATCGAGTTGTAGGAGATATATATATCCCCTGCAACTAATAAATAAATTAGTTTTAGGGTAATTAGTAGAAAAAAATAATTTTCTTCGAGATACAGGTCTGGGAGAGAAACGTCACAAATTAAAATTAATTTTTTTACGTCATCTACTCAAAAATCACATGTAGTCTAAAGTATTTGTGGCCGTGGTAGACCGTTTGAAAGAAGCAACCAGGATTAGCAACGGTTGCTCGAGGAAAATCCAGTTTTGGATACCTTGACTGACCCTCTTCTGAAAATGAAATACATCCATTAAGTTTTTCCACACAGCAACAAAAGAAAAAAAAAGGCTTATTCTGCAGTTTTCAAAGTAATAGGAGTTGAGTCATTTTTTAATAATTTAGAATAGCAGTGTTGATTTGATGAACATCTACTGATTCCTATTATAATTTTGCTGTATTGGTGATTTGATTGATCACTATGAGGTTATAGTTTCAATTTATTTTTGCGAATGATCAGGGAGACTAATAATCTGACGTATATTAGAACATCTCTTACCTTCTATGTTTTCTCAGATATTCATTTGTGCTTTCGGAGATAGGCTTCCGAGAATGTGGCTTCTGTTACATGAATATCCTGAATGAACAAATGTTAAAAATGGAAATTGAATTATTTGAATTCTTGATAGAAGTGACATAGAGAGACAAGGGAAAGCTAACTCACATATAGTTAGAGTCGTGGAGATGTTTCTTAAATATATTCGTAAATGGCATGCGGTGTAGTAGATCTAGGATCCTCGATGGAAGGAAGTTTGCGAAACGTTATTAATAGGAGTAAGAAATAGAAGCACAAGTAAATAGCTATACTTCAAATTATACAAAACCTAACAAGTAATGTGTTCATACCCATGGTGTTCTTTTTTCGTTTCCGTTATACTAGCTGAATTACCGGCGTTGCTCGGGTTGAAATGGTTAAATGTTGCTTGAAAAATGAATTAGAATAATCACTTTTCTTTCATAGAAAAATGCAATCATTTAAGTTGTACGGAAAATACGTTTTAACTTTTTCATAGCTTCTACAATATACTTCGGACGCAAATATATACATTTAATTCCTGAATATATTGCAATATGTAAAAGAAAAAGACAAATACAAACAGAAAAGAAGTTCCAACGAAAAAATGCAGAATTCTAAAAAACGAAAGATGCGTAAAATGTCGAATTTCGACTGCCTGAGTGTATTCTGAAATAAAGCAATTCGAAAAAAGACATTTGAAAAATATTGATAAAGACAATAATGATTGATGAAATTTAGTAATGTTCAAATATGACTGCAACATTTCTGTGTTTACTCAAATAGACAAACAAATCCAAAATATACACTATCACTGTCACACACACACACACACACAAATAAAGTAGGAAACACTTATATACAATCAACTAAAAGAGCGAAATAAAACTGTCAGATTCACTGAAAGATGATAAACTGGAAGATTTGCCGCTTCCTTTAAATACGACCAGCTAAGAATCGAGTGGGTGCTAGAATGTTCTCCATCATGAGTCCAAGGAAGTCTCCGTTTCCCCAACTTTCTAGAAAGTTCTACAAAGTTTTATAAAAAAAAAAGTAAACATTAATTCTGGTGCTGCCAGATACCGAGTAGCAAAATTACGCTTTTATGATCAATGAGTTTTTCGTTTGTGCTTTTCGGAATAACGGTGCTTGGGTTAGGAAATAAATGTAATCGGTGTAGACAAATTAAACTGAATAGATAAAAAAATTTCTAAAAGCAGAAGGTCGATTTAACAGAATTTTTAAGAAAGAAAATTACTGCTTTCAGCGTAATGTATCTATTCCGGACATTTTAAAATAAGTTACACGCCTTACCTAAAAAGTTTATGAAACAGAATTCTACAAATCATTACATATTCAATAAATTATTTAAGAAAAATTGGTCGAAATATACACCAACTTTCCTTGAAAATAATCCTTGAACTCCTGAAAACCTTTCCTTGAATTTCCTTGCAAAAATAAATATTTTAAAATATTCTTTCATCAATAAAATATCTATAATTTATTTATATCATGGGAAGAACTAAAAAGTCAGTTCAAACATAAATGTTGTAATTTAATTTGTTTCGGAAAAAATTGTTTTTTATCAACACTGGTAAAGCAACCATAGCTGCCTAAAACAATCAATCTATGCTCAATGTAATTTCTATGGCTATTTCGAATAGTTTTTAGCCCCCTAGGGCCAATAGAACGGGGGTTAAGAGTTAGCCTATGCTGACCGCAGTGTTCTAAAGTATAAGTGTACCAAATTTGGTGTGGATTGGTCAAACGGTGTAGATTTGTATAGAAAAGATACACACACATCCCTATTTTATATATATATAGATTTACAAACACATATATTTAAAAACTAGAATAACTGTTGAGAAGAATTGAAAATAAACGAGATAAATAATGCTTAACATAATACTCGAAATATATAGCTCTAAAATTATTAAATTTTAAACTTAATATTTTGAATGTTGAAAAAAAATTTAAAAATTTAGCTACCACTCCAAGCTACAGTCGAGACGATGTTCTGTTTGAATGTCTTGTACGAGAGCCCGGATAAAAAGAGTTATTTAGAGTTCTATCAAAGAACTCTAAATAACTCTTTTTATCCATAGCACTAGCTGAATTACCCGGCATTGCTCGGGTTGAAATGGTTAAATGTTGCTTGAAACGTGAATTAGAATAATCACTTTTCTTTCACAGAAAAATGCAATCATTTAAGTTGTACGGAAAATACGTTTTAACTTTTTCATAGCTTCTACAATATACTTCGGACGCAAATACATGCATTTAATTCCTGAATATATTGCAATATGTAAAAGATTAAGACATAAAGACAAACAGAAACGAAATTCCGATAAAAAATGACAAATTCTAAAAAACGAAAGATGCGCAAAGTGCAGTTTCAACTACTGTTTAAATACTCTCGCAATCAAGTCGTGGTGCTCATTGGGTAATTGATTGGTAAGAACCTCCTTGATCTCCGTCCAAATCGGATTGCAGGTGAAGGTGATAAATAAGACTGGTCTCCCGTACGTCCTCATGTACGTCATAGCATCTTGTGTGTATTCGTGCATGTGTCTGGGACTGCCTGTAAATGTAGCTGGTAGTACGACTAAGGCACCGAGGTTTTCAACGTTCCCGTCATTTGCCACAGCATCTCTCAGGTGAATATATCAACTTTCAGTTTACGTTGATTTAGACGAATGTAAAGGAGACGCTCACTTCGACTTTAGCGTACATATCGACGATGAACTGATGAAACAATTGCCTGCAGTTCAATACGTGGTTCTGCTCAGTATCTCGAACCATTAATTTGTACGCATTGAAATCCTTCGCTGAAACTTTCTTGCTGGTTGTTTCACCTGTTCTTGGGTTGATCTGCCTCAGATTAAAATGATATCCATCTTCACCATGGGGGATATCACTGGGTACTGCAGAGCATCATAAGATCGATGTATTTCCGAAATACGCTGCAATGATTCACCTCGTCGTTGAATAACGATATCCCGTTGATGAAACTCATCTCCTGATATAACCACCGCGACTTCATCTGCTTGAGGAGAGTTAAAGCGCCGCTTGTGTTCGCCTGCTGGTCTTCGGTCTGCTCTTATGACTACTTTATATTCATCTGTTGGCATACGTTCCAATGCTGTTTCAAAGGTTTTAATAAGATTATTGTGCTCATGAAACATCCTCTGTAAGTTTAACACAATCTGACGTCTTGTTCCCGAGATGTAGGCACACTTCTGATCAGTTTCCATTTGTTCGTTTTGAATAAAATATAGTTATAGAAATTTTGGTGGTTGATCTGGCAGCGGAAGCAACGATCCCGCTCTATGGTAAATCTGCCCTTGCACCTTGAATGTCGACGGAAATCCGGGCTGTCCAACAACTCATGAGGCGCTAAATGATGTCATTTGGAAACATGAGTTGTATTTTCTGATGTTACTAAGAAAATGCTTCGACTTTGACGTATCTCCTGATGTGTAAGTCAAAAGGTCTTGTGGTGGTGGTTCCAGTTGGCAGAGTTTAACTTTTCCATTTTTACAGCAAATACCAGTAGACTCTGATTTAAACTTTTTGGCTTGACAGTAACTACAAACCATTTCCATTTTCCCGATGGTAACACTTGCATGCAGCGAGTAGTCTTTATGTGAATGGTAGTGGAATTCTTCCAATGCTAAGCTAAAATGGTGCGCAGTCCGTGATCGTTTGGCTCTATCTCTCTTATCCTGTAGTCGGGCCTCACGCTGCTGTGCCATCTCTGTTGCTCTAGATGTAGTAGCACTATCCCTCTTATCCTGAAGTTGGGACTCACGCTGCTGTGCCGTCTCTGTTGCTCTAGATGTAGTAGCTCTCTTTCATATCCTGTAGTCGGGCCTCACGCTGCTGTGCCGTCTCTGTTGCTCTAGATGTTTTAGCTCTCTCGCAATCGCAAGTCTTCTATTCCTCTCCTCGGAAGTTTCTTGTCTACGCTCATCTTTCATCATCTTAGCCGTTAACTGCACTTGGCCGTTCGCCTTCCGCTTCCTTGGAGGCATTGCTACAGCAAAGAAATCTGTCAATGATTACAAAGAAATGCTATTTCATAAAATAAGCAAAAGGCACACTCTCACTGAGCAATGAAATCGATTGCAGAATACAATAAAAATAAAAAGCTAATATAAACTGAATGGTAAGACAAATTTAAAATTGCGAAGTACTTACATCAGTTTAGGAATATATATCAAATTTTTAACACAAATAAAAAATATTAATGCCTTACTTAAAAGCTGTCAATCAAAATACTCAAACACAGAATTCTAAATCATGCTAACAAATAAACTTTTATTCTGGTGTAAAAAAAGCATTAATTCTGATCCCATCAAACATATTTAAAAAATTAAGCAAAAGGCACACTCTCACTGAGCATTGAAATCTATTATAGAATACAAAAAAAGCTAAAATTAACGAAAAAAACGAATATAAAATTATGTAGTATTTACATCCGTTTAGAAATATAAATCCAAAATGTACACTATCACTGTCGAATAAAGTAGGAAACACTTATACAATCAAAAGAGCGAAATAAAACTGTCAGATTCACTGAAAGATGATAAACTGGAAGACTTACCGAGCTAGCTTCCTCTAAATACGACCAGCTAAGAATCGAGTGAGTACTGGAATGTTCTCCACCATGAGTCCAAGGAAGTTTCCGTTTCCCCAACTTTCTAGAAAGTTCTACAAAGTTTTATAAAAAAAAGTAAACATTAATTCTGGTGCTGCCAGATACCGAGTAGCAAAATTACGCTTTTATGATCATTGAGTTTTTCGTTTGTGCTTCTCGGAATAACGGTGCTTGGGTTAGAAATAAATGTAATCGGTGTAGACAAATTAAACTGAATAGATAACATTTTTTCAAAAAGTAGAAGGTCGATTTTACAGAATTTTTCAGAAAGAAAATCACTGCTTTCAACGGAGGATTCACATGTATCTATTCCGGACATTTTAAAATAAGTTACACGCCTTACCTAAAAAGCCTTGTGAAACAGAATTCTACAAATCATTACGTATTCAATAAATTATTTAAGGAAAGTTGGTCGAAATATACACCAACTTTCCTTGAAAATAATCCTTGAACTCCTGAAAACCTTTCCTTGAATTTCCTTGCAAGCATAAATATTTTAAAATATTCTTTCCCTTCATCAATAAAATATCTATAATTTATTTACATTATGGGAAGAACTAAAACGTCAGTTCAAACATAAATACTGTAATTTAATTTGTTTCGGAAAAAATTGTTTTTCGATCAACAGTGGTAAAGCAACCATCGCTGCCTAAAGCAATTAATCTATGCTCAATGTTATTTCTATGGCGATTTCGAATAGTTTTTAGCCCCCTAGGGCCAATAGAACGGGGGTTAAGAGTTAGCCTATGCTGACCGCAGTGTTCTAAAGTATAAGTGTACCAAATTTGGTGTGGATTGGTCAAACGGTGTAGATTTGTATAGAAAATGTACACACATACATACACATATACACACATCCTATTTTATATATATAGATTATATTCTTCATACTTTAAAATTATTAGAAAAAATATATAATACAAGTGTGAAATCAGTATTCGGAAATTCGTCAATGAAACTCACCATTGTTGGACTCCTGGAACTTTTCGATGATGCTTAATACATTGACCATCATCTCTTGTATGAATTCTGCGTTTTCCGTTTCATTGAAAGGAAACATAGCGTTAATGGCTTTTAAGTCCTTCAAGAATAATCGTATAGATAAATAGCCACGATGGCCCCAAAGTTACGCTGGAAAACGAAGAAATCGTTGAAAATAAATTTTGTAATATGACCAGATTCA
Organism: Meta bourneti; assembly: GCA_933210815.1. Classification (NCBI taxonomy): domain Eukaryota; kingdom Metazoa; phylum Arthropoda; class Arachnida; order Araneae; family Tetragnathidae; genus Meta; species Meta bourneti. The sequence continues at coordinate 32,468,029 of OW119931.1, read as the reverse complement.
TAAGATATTCTATACCTATGGGAAAGTAGATTATTGTTTGAACAAACCGTTTTCCACATAAATGGAAAACACATTTATTGAAAGATTATTTACCAATAAAAGGAATACAATGTTGAATGATTTTTTAGTAGAATTCTCTCAAGTTGCGGAAATTGAAATCCATTGAACACAGTTGTTCAAGCTCTCGAAAAGTACTCAATTGCTTCTTGGGCACTTTCTGAAAGAATCAAAGCATATTAGTTAGTAGGTACCCAGTTTCGTATCAAAGTAACTTTGAAAACTTGTCTTAGATTCACTTTTTTAAGTTGGCTGAGTCTATTTTGAATTATTTTTGCAATTAATCTATGGAAAAGAAATTTTGAACTTACCTTCCACGTCTCTTCCAGACGAAAAATGGGGTCACTATTCAAAGCAGCAATAATTGCGAACTCGGAGGAAATTGTTTAGCTTGTGTAACTGCTTTGCCATCTTTACATAATGCTCAATCACTTCGGCTTTTTTGGCCGTGTCACCTTTCAGAATTTGGTACGTTGCCCAGTTGTTAGTCTGTGTAAATATGTATTTGCAAAAGATAAATTTTAAAGAAAAAGTATATATAACAAAAAAATTTACTAGTTACTATGATAAAGGAAGTAGTATTTACAAAAGCGCCCATCAATTTAATACAGTAAATTTGTACTTAATACTTACATACATAATTGAAGTCATCCATAAATTCTGCGATGCTGAATGACTTGATTGATTAAATGACAGATTAGCGAATTCTTGGAAGAAAAACTCTACTCTTTAGTTCTTTTCTTTAACTCAGGATTTATAATTAAAATAAAAGGAATATTAAAATTTATGTATTTCATGCTTACACATTTTCATAATATTACCGAAATTCATGGGTATACTAATTAGTTGGTGAAAAAATAACTAAAATCTTTATTTTCTTAAATGCTTCCCAATCCATTAGTGTCAATAGTTCCTGTAAAAGAGCAGTGTTAATTAAACAGTAAAGCTCTTTAACATAAAATATCATTAATTAAAAAATCTTTAATAGAAATATTTTATTTAATGTTATGCTTACTGATAACGTTTGGGAGCGATTTTTATTGAATCAATCATAAAAGATCTGCTGCTGCGGGATCCAAATCTAATATAAATAAAAAACGATTTCGAACAATATGCATTATTAGACAAACATGAAGTAAATTATCGTACACAATACTTGTAATTATATTGCCATTTAAGTAAACCTTCTAAATCAACAGTCATCATAACCCAATTAACTAATATGAAATAGAATGATAAGGGTTACCTTTTGTAAGACATCTTGGCATTTTTAGATCTTTATGTACTTGGTTTAATAGTTACAAATTAAGATGGATCATTACACGCATGAGTCAAACGTTTTTAAAAAATATAAAAATACTTTTCAATGTGTCCACAGATATTTTATAAAGTAGCCTATTTTTACTGAAGCTAGAAAATCGACAGAGTGAACTTATATTGCCCTTGATAACCGCTTCCAAAGACGAGGAACTATAGCTTCCTTCTTTCAATCCAAAAGAATAAAATGAAGTCTGGATGAAGTCGACTTCTCGAGATAGTAGTGTCTCGAAGAGAGTTTTAAATAACAAACTTCGTAAAACTGACGAAATTATAAGCGCTTTGCAAAATACGTACTACTGGAACAAAAGCAAAGATATCAAATGACGAGAAAACGCATCTTAATAATGAAACATTTAAAAACTACATTGTTGTGCAGTGTTGTGCATTGTTGGTCAAAATAATATAGTTTTAAAAAATGTGTAACATTGCATAACGTAAATACATAAAAATGTAATATTTTAATAATATGTAACATTGTTTTTAAAATATGTTGTTTAGTGATTATTTCATATTCATCATTGTTTGAAAACTTCATTGTTTAAATGCTTTGGTTTTTCATGAATTTTCATGAATTAACAAGATAATTGTTGTAATATTACTCACAGAATTAAGTACAACAATTTCCGCCAGCATTCAATAACCATATCCATGACAACTCCTTAACGAATGATGCTGCATAGGAATGTTACAAAGAGTTCAATCTGATAGCTCTCATATAAATATCGATTTTGTTTTGTCATTGGTTCACGGATTCTGTAATTCATGTTGTACTCTGAAAACCTATACAGCAATTCAAACCAATATAATTTTACTATCACTTCCTCAGGCACTAATGAAACGTTATTTAAATGAATAGTGTACTTCATAAACACAAGTTGCCATAATTTCATTCATTGGAAACAGAAAAATGTACTTTTAAAGTTTAAGAACATGACAATTTTTATTAACCGTTCAAGTAGTTTCGATGAGATATCTCGTCCACCAAGATCTGACCAATTTTGCTAATTACGAAATATCGCATCATCAAGATACTACTCGATTTTTTATGGTGATAATAATGATTTTTATTCAATATCTGGACAGTTTTCTTCTAATGACGAGGTATCATCTAGATTTGGTCAATTCTGCTAATGACGAGTTATCTCGTCAAGACAACCACAAGGAGGGTTAAGTTCTATAATTTTGCTATCCTTTGCATTGCATCCACAATTCTAATTTTTATGATATGACTTTAATTTCAGCCTCATTCTAATGTCGAATTATGTTTGTATATGTAACTACCTTAATTATGTTTGTAACTACCTTACTTTTAAAAAATTTTGAAAATGAGAAAATCAGTATTTCTTTCCTCTGTTGCCAAAGATTTTGAAGAAACATTTCATTTCTAAAGTAGAACAAAATTATCATTTTCTGCGTGTGCACCTACAAATGTTTTAGCATTGTCACTAAATAATGTTAACCTTTTACCTCTTCTAGAAAAGAACCTCTTAAGGGTACTTATGAAAGACTCACTGAAGTTAAGTCTAACAATTTCCAAGTGAATTGCTCGTGTCACAAAGCATACAAATATTGCTATATAAATTTTCCGCTATATACCCTTTCTCTGACCTTTATACTTGATAGTAAATGGTCCAGAGAAATCAATACCTGTGTGATTAAAAGTGTAGTTGGGATTTACACGTTCAGGAGAAAGACAGCCCAGCAGTTCAGCTAAAATAGGCTTCATTTTGTAGCAGGTTATGCATTCATGGACGACTTGTCTAGTCAATGATCTGCCATGAATGGGCCAAAAGCGTTGGCGAATACTATTATACAGTAGAGATTGAGGACCAATATGAAAATTCTTATTGTGGTAATGTAATATAATTATTTTTGTCAAAGGATGTTTAGGTGGAAGAATAATTGGGTGAATTTGGTTGAATGCTGAATCAGATTTCGTTAATCTGCCACCCAATCGTAAGATGCCCTGTGCATCCAAAATTGGATTAAGAGAGGATAAGGTAGTCCCTCTACCTGGAAGGAGTCCATTCTTTCTGATGTTCGAAATGTCAGAATAAAATACCTCTTGCTGCATATTCTTTAGAAGCATTGTTTCTGCAGCATTTATTTCATTCATTGATAAGGCACCCACCATCTTCTCCATAGGTCGTCTGCAGTTGTTAGCGAACCTGAAAATGTAACTCAAAACACGTAACACACACAGTTTAGAATAATCATTACTGATTGCAATAAATTCAACAAGGAATCATTACGAGAGTTCGTGAGCAATGAAATAGAAGAGTTCTTAACTACTTCAGAAACAGTTCCATTGTCCTTCACTAAAATTCCGCTCTATTTCAATTTCCTGCTATATGGCTCGTTATCTTCTATGGAAATCACAATTTCAGTTTCTACAGTTTTCTGTTCAGTTTCTACAGTTTTCTGTTCAGTTTCTACAGTTTTCTGTTCAGTTTCTACAGTTTTCTGTTCAGTTTCTACAGTTCTTCAGAAAAGATGGACTATTTCTCCAAAGTTCGTGATTATGAACGTCTTTGGGATGAAGTTCACTCGAAACCAAGTCTACAGGGTTCAAATTAGATTTGACATGATTCCACTCACAGTTTGCCACTCAACTCTTGTATGGTAGTCACACGATTAGTGACGAAGGTTTTCAAACGATGAGGTGAGGTCTTGATCCAGGCCAGTGCATTGAGTCGTTTCACAGCTTGATGTTTCGAATCACCCAGGGCTCCATCGTTGTTTGGCATGATAATCATATATCTTCCAGACTCAGTCCTGGTGTGAGTTGCAATGAAATGCTGTTCACAAAAAACTTCCTTCTCTTTACAGACTGATCTACAGATTCTATTTCTCAAAATCGCTGTAGTGTTTGACAAAGATTTTCTTCATCTATCAAAAGACCACAATGTGTCACACCGCGATGGTCGTTATCCACGGAATCACTAACAACGTAACCGAACACTGTTTCCTGTAGTACGAGATGATTGTCCTCAACACGAATTCTGTTACTCTTCAACAATTCGTAGAAAAGTTCAACTCCGAGCAGTATGTCTATTTTTTCAGGTTTTTGGAAATCGGGATCAGCGAGTTGAATATCTTTGGGTCATTTAAACTTCGAGACTAAAATATTGTGATGGAGTGATGCCAGTTATTTTTGGAACAACCAAGAAATCAATAGTTCTGTAAAAGTCTCCTCAATTGTTCGATACCATTGTATTAAGTTTGGATTTGATGGTCATTGCAGAACCATTCAATCCACAAACAGGTGCATAAATGCTTTCCCGTTTGAGCTTTAAGAAGTCCGCACACTCTCTTGTGATGAAATTGTTTTGGGAGCCTGAATCTAGAAGCGCTCGGAAGGGTTGCAGTTGTCCAAGAATGTTTTTGGTGTAAACAATTGCTGTCGAAAGGAGAACTGTTCGAGTGTTTGCCAACAAACTGCAAGTGCTCGGAAGTGTCCCAAACAGTTCAGGCATAAACCCAGTTTTTTCACGGTCTCGTACCGTTGCTTCACAGTCTTGTCGAAGAATGATTGGCATTTCTTGATATTGTGATGACCCTTGCACAATATGCACGAATTAGATGCAGTGTTAAGTAAGGTTTTCGTTTTCTGCATTGGAAATTTCGAATTCGTCTGAGGTAACTGCCTTGCAAATTTTCTATAATTTGGCAACGTTTGTTTAAGAACTCAATAAACTCATTCCAGTTAGTTAAGTTAGTAGAGGTTTGAGACATTTCAAACTGAATTTCTAGTTTCCTTATCTGACTTTTGCAATATTACGTTTACTAAAATCATTTCACTTAATGAATTAGTATCTAAGCTCATTAATTTTAAAGCTCTGAGATGCTTCGTTAACTTGTCTACTAGGTGTCTAAGATTTTTTGCCGATTCACTGTTTATTTTTTCCAAATTTAGAATTTCAGAGATATGAGTATCCACAATTAATCGTTTGTTTTCAAATCTATTCTCTAAAACTTTAAACAATGGCATAAATGAATCATCAGTTGCCTATACTTGCTTAGCATTACCAACTAATGCCGATTGCAAGTAGTAAAGTTTCTGAGAATCTGTCAGTTGTTTGTTGTCAAAAATTTACGAAACAAATTGAAACTTAAATGACTACCACTCATCATAGGAACCAGAAAATCTAAGCAGATGAATTTCTGATAATTTGACATTAATTTTAGGTTCACAAATATTTTTAGAATTGATTTGAAATGCATTATTAAAAGTTCTTAAGGCACGTTGGAACCTTACCTCTAACACATCGCACCTTTCTTTGTCGATTCTTGATATTCATTGTCTTTCAGTTCCATTTCAGTATCGTCTAGCACCAAGAAAAATTCCTCTTTGATTGCTTTCAGCGACTTATTCGCCCTTCTATGTCGCTCAATTTTCTTTCTAGTTCGACACTGTCCACTGAAGCAATGTCCTCGATTTCATAGGATTCTAATGTGGTTAGTAATCTTCGAACTGTTCCTCGTTTTCTGATCAATGTTCTGTGATCAGCCATTCTTTAGAATTTTAATGGTGGAGATCGCCAATGGGGGAAATTCCAATTCACTGCAAATACCGATTTGAAGACCCGTGTCCTTCAAAAATCAAATTCCAATGCAAGCACTACTGCAACTTTAAAACAAAACTCCGACTCCGTAGGACCAAACTGATTCCGATGCTCTGACTCGACGGACCAAAATGGTTTCGCCTTCTATACTATTCAAGGACCCAAGTGTCCTTTCAAAGTTCGTAAGTGAACTGTATTGCTAAATTGTGCATGTAGAAGTACATTGGAATTAAAACTGCATTTTATGACAAAACATTTATTACGATCATATATTTACATGGTACCAACCGTTGAACTGACGATTCTATACTGACAACTTTATCGTCTTTCAAATCAGAATATCAATTCCGGTTGAAGTTAGAATCAAATTTGCGCGAGAAAGTTGCGCATATGATAAATACGAACATGAAAGTAAATTGGAACATCAAATCGCGAACACGAAGACGGACGCTCCAACACATACAACAAAAATTTTGATTCCTTTTTTGCATGACAAACGATACAAAAGCACCCAAAGTACCTCAAAACCACAAAAATAGCTTTCACATTTTTACCCGTAAAGAGAACGGAAGCCTTAAAAATGCAAAAGTCCCAATTCCAGTTACACATATTGTCTGTTACAAATGAAACGAAAAAATGATGCAGAACACTGAATAAACATTCGACTGAGTTTAAATTTTATTTATATGACGTTCACTCAAAATCATTTGAGTATTACATGGAAAACTAACCCTATTGGACATTGCTCCTAAGAAAAATTTATTCTTAGCTATTCTAGAAGGAATAATTTAAAAACAGTTCTTTTAAATCCAATGAATAAAGTTTATTTGTAATGAGAATTAAATACTTTTTATAAATAAATATAAATTTATCATACAATAATTATGAACAATAATTGCGTTTATATGTTCATAAAGATGATGATTATTGGAAGGCTTTCATGTGTTTTACATAGCAAAAATATCATTGAAATATTACATTTTTTTATTACTATAGCTTAAAAGCGTCATTTCTAGAAAAATATTAAGATTTGACTTTTGTTTTTCTTTTTTAATGCTTCTGCACATAATGACAAAAACCGTGAATTTTTTAATGGTTTTCATAATCGATAATTGGTTGCTGTTTAACCCTTCTTGTGATTTTTCTTCCTGTCGAACACTACTCTGTAGTGGCCAGCCTCTGGTGAAAAATCTTGTTCCGAACTACCACCAGTTCTGGACAAGGGACAATTTGTTTTCCTACTTGGATCTTCATTCCCCTTGGAGTGATAGGGCAGTTTTGTCACGACGAATTATCTTTTACTTACCAAAATTGACCAGATCCTGGACGAGATATTTCGTCGAAACCCTTGGAGGGTTAATATAAAATGAAAATTTTTACAGGAAAGCACATTATAAACAGCATTTAAACACCATATAAAGCAATATTTAAACACCATATAAATGCAAACGTAACTGGAATTACCCATTAATTTTTAATAAAACCAGCTCAGTTTATTTTGTTCAACTGTACCGAGTAAAATACAGAACAATGGACATTGCTTTTCTCAGGGAGCAGACAGAGCATGTCTTTTGTGTATGACTTGAAGATTTAGTCGATTTTATGTCAGAAAATCTTAAGAGTACTTTGACTCTCGTTAGAAGGTTGATGTTAATAATTTTATGTTCAAGGACAACTCACTCGATTGTGAGTCGTCATGTCGATGTCGGACTGGTGTTTTCTGGTTTCCACTCGACATGAAAATCTCGGTCAGTTTTTCCAGAGGCCCACGTATATCTCGTTGGACAAGGTTTGGAAGGCCTTGTTCAAGGAAAGTGATCAGCTGTGTGCGAATCATAGACGTGAAATATAAGTAGACTGAGCATTGCTATTGAGAGGTGCTTCAAAAAGTGTGACCAACATGTTCCTGGTAATCCCTAGTGACTACTCTGTAAAAAATTTACTTGGCTAGCCAATTTGGCATTTTAACACCTCGTTTGGCGACATAACAGCTTATGACAGGATAGACTTGTGACTGCGTATTCAATTGAATATGTTTTGGGTTTGGCCAAATACATTTGCGTTTAAATTATATTGTCAATCATTAAATCAGCAGTAAAAAATAAGTTTATATATTAGATTGTGGATGCTTAATTTTACTGTATGAAAATTTTTGTAAAATTACAAATTGTTATGAAATTAGAGATTTAAAACATAAATGCATAAATAGTTGTCCCTATGAATTTAATTTTTTCATTGGATTCGTTACACTTTGTTTCCCTGAAAAGGATATAAAGGGGAGGCAACAATCTGAAATGTCCTTTTGTATTAAATAGTAGCAAAAATTCAGATTTCTATTTTAAATTTTATAGAGCAAATATAGTTTGAAGTGTATTGAAATATGACATGTTTTTCAATTCCAGTTTCAATTAACATTTTCGCATAGTTCTGACTCATAAAGTTAAAATACTGAAAGAAATGGTACAAGCTTCGACGGTCAGCTATAAGGCTTCTAAGTTAGAACTTTCCACATAAGAAGAACCAATAGTGAGCACCCATTTAATTCACATATATAGCTTTTTGAAGTCTCATATACTTGAGATTGTGATGCTAATTTGTTCACTGTTAGACTTGTTTAAAAAATATGGAAATAAATCAAACAAGCTTTTTCAAAATTTTGAAATTTATCAAAGCAAAAAATGTTTACTCCCCTTCTAAATTCTTATGACTAAGGTTTTCTGAAAAAGTTGGTTCTCTTTTATACTAAATTTGTATCTACTAGACCAGTACTTTATAATTACAAAAGACAAATAATTAGCAATAAGTTCCTGAAAACTTTATTGTCACATTCATATTATATAACAATCTCTATATACTATCTGTATCTGTTTGGCACATGTATTTTAAGTACAACACATATAAAACAATAAAGTACTTCACTTAAAATCCTGAAGTAATTTTAACACGAGAGAGAGAGAAAAATTTATCTTGATTTTTGTTTCATAAAAATATCTCCTTCATCTATTTGAAAATTAATGAATAGAATAGAATAAAAATTTTAAATCCATAAAAACTGAATAAAAGGATCTTCGACAGATATACACCCTCATCTTTAATGTACTCTATTATTATCCAATAAATGTAAGTGGAAGTTTGGAGAGTGGGGTGCCAGTTCAGGTGTTGCCTCGTCATCTGAACGTGGTTCAAAATTACGTGGTGTTGTCCTCGGATCTTTCCCTTTGGGATTGACCCGGACCGTCGCCAATAGCCCGTTGTGTTGCTCCAGTGTGACGTTAATTGAAATACCCCCCCCCCCCAATAAATGTAAAGTTTTATTTAAAGTTACACATTTCATGTACACAAAATTATTTTGAATCATTAGTGGGGAAGTTATCACAAATTCAAGGCTTTAAAACGAGGTTTCTCAGTGTAATAAAATTGTATCAATGTTAAAAAAATTCGTTTAATAGAAGAGCATGTTTTGAATATCACCCAGTTCTACTAAATATTTTAATTTATTCAATGTGCTATATTTAGAGGCAAAAATTATGTTCCATCTTATACCAGATGGATTATTCGTTTAACGATTTCATTTCGTTGTCGAATGCGTTTTTTTATGGCTGTCGCTCTTATTTTTATCGCTTGTTTTATTTATACTATATGAAAAGGAAAATCAGGAGTGTCAAGCAAATGTTTCCGAAAAGGACATTTTCAACTGCGCGCTGATTGTTTAGAATTAGGTCGAGAGAAGTCAAATTTCGTTCTCCATTTTTATGCTGTTTCAATAATAGGCTGAATTGATTTTTCTCTTTTTGTTGGACACTCCTTAAGGGTTATGCAAAAGAATAAATACTTTAAAATTGCTAAGCAATACTTATTCTATATTTGTTCACGCACTTATTCGGTTTTCCATTAAAAACGACACCATTAAAAAATTCAGTAGAAAGTTATATTAATTACTAGCAGAATTACCCGGCGCCGCTCGGGTTGAATTGGTTAAATGTTGATTGAAAAGTGATTAGAAGTAGATTAATCACTTTAAATTGTGTAAATATAATATTTTGGAAAAAATTGTTTTTCTAGCAATACTGGTAAAAGAATTTTATTGGAAAATTTTATTTTAGATCAATACTGGTAACACAAACTAAGCTGCGTACAGCAATCATTTCATGCTCAATGCTATTCCTATGACAATTTCGAATTGCTTGTAGCCCCCTCTGGACACCGCTAAGTGAACGGGAGTTAATATGTAGCCTTCGTTACCCGCAGGGTTCCAAAGTATGTGTACCAAATTTGGTGTGGATTGGTCAAACCACAGAGTAAATGAAAAGTATACATATATATATATATATATATATATATATATATATATATATATATATAAATTTCTTCTACTTTGAATGCATTTGCAGCTAAGAACATGGAACTTGTACAAGATCTTTATTTTACCATGCATGACATATCTTCAAAGTGTAGAATATCCTATTTCTGAAAAAATAAATTTAAATAAGAACATAGGAAATGTGATATAAAGTAGGGTTGGGAAAAGTTGGTGTTACAACTTTTTAGAGATACATAGAAAAAATTAATAAAGTGTGTGGTCACCCCTGACCAAAATGCAAATTTCAAAGAGTGCTAGGTGGTTGCTGCAGTGATGCAAATCGGCGTCCTAGTGCATCCCAAACATGCTCTATCGGATTTAAATCCGGAGAATATTTGGGCCACTAAATCCTCTGGATTCCTTCGCCCTCAAGATAATCGGTCACTAGCGCAGCGCGATGGGGACTAGCATTATCATCCATTAGGAGGAAGTTATTACCAATTGCGCCCCTAAACAACTTGACGTAAGGATCAAGAACCTCATCTCTGTATTTTTCAGCATTCATAGTTGCACTGGTAAAAATGTGTAGATCGTTGCGGTCATTCAAAATTATGCCTGCCCATACCATGATTCCATCACCTTTGTACCGATGCCTTTCACGGATGTTTTCAGGCTTATTGCGTGTGTTTTGTTCCCTCCATATTGTAACTCGTCTGGAATCCCTCTTCAAATAAAAACGAGACTCATCAGTAAAGAGAACTCAGCTCCAGTCCGTGGTACTCCAGTTACGATGATCTCTGCACAACTGCAACCGGGTGCGTTTTGCAGCCCGAGTTAGTGGGACACAAATCATGGGTTTCCTTGCATACATCCCTCTTTTATGCAGCTTGTCACTCACAGTATATCTAGATAGTCGAGTTCCTGTAGCTCCAGCGAACTCTCTTGAAATCTGGACTGACGTCAGTTGCCTATTTCTTTTAGCAATCGTTGCCAAATAACGGTCCTGAGAGTCTGTTGTGGTACGTTTTCGACCTTGACCTGGTTGTCTGCATACGTCACCAGTGTCTTTAAACCGTTTCCAGATTCTTGACATGACGCTTTTGGCTACTTTTAGGTCTTTACAGACCTGTGTCAGTTTCTGTCCTCCTTCCATTCTCCCTATTAAATGCCATTTCTCACAATCCGTCAAATGCCTTCGCAACGACATGTTCCACCTTCCGCACGCGAAAACTTTATCCAACTACTCGTACAATCCTTGACATTCGAATTTTAAGCAACCCCTTGCACTCCTTTCCACACGTGCCGAAAGAACGGGGGCAAAAATTTGCATATTTCTAAGTAGCGAAGGTGAATCCCATTGGACGACGTGATAATTTTGACCTTGAGTTACCAACCAATTACCTTTCATTGGACTTCACTTAATAGAATTAGCATAAAGCACCGTTTTATAGTAGTTCCTTTAATTTTCCCCGCCAGTGTATATATATACAAAGAGAGAGACAGATTGATAGATAGATAGATAAAGAAGCCCTTTCGACAATTACAATAGTTCTGTATAATTAAAATAAAATACTTTACGTATTTTTTATATAATTAAAATAAAATTTTAGATATATTTAGAATAAAAGATATTGCGTTCATCACAAAATGTATCTAAAGCGCAAAAAATATGTTTTAGATTTGTAAACTTGGGAGATCCTTTAACTATATTTTAGCTATCCAATTTAGTGTTGTACATAATATTGGAGTTTCAAACTTCATTTATTTATTTATTTATTTTCACAGCTCTGATTCTTCAACAGATGAATTAACACCAAACTTTTTTATTCAGCAAGAAATGAAATTTTAAATACATATATTTAAGTTTATTTTATCATTTCATAAAATTATTTATCATGTAACACACTAGACAAAATAGTGATCCGAGTTGGAGCAATAAATTCTCACCAAGACCGAAAACGATTCAACACAATCTTTGGGTCACATTTTTTCCAGTTATACAGTGGTTACAAAGATAGGAAATATTTTATTATTGAACGGGAAATGTTCGGAAATATATTGATTCCAAAGTCAGAAAATCTATTATTATATCAGCAAACATTAAAAGACACTGCATTATATATTAAATAATTAATTTTTTAAATAAATGAAAGTCACTCGCTTGTGAAACGAAGTTTCCTTCTTTAATAAATTTGGAATAGCAACCTGCATAGCAGATAGAATCGTTTTCAACTTTCACTTTAGCTTGCAATGTATTTGCTATGGAAGAAAAGATGTGCAAACAATATGTACGTGGGAAACGGTGCAATTAGATCATAGAGCTTAGCTAACCTGTACAAATCAGATATTTTTAGCACAAATTATCAAATTAATCCCAATCACCAAGCTAGGGATATTAATCTGGATTAGAGGTTTAAGTTATAACTTGAGGAAGAGTTCCTCATTCCGTATTCGGAAATCGTAATAAAGGATAATCGGTGAGGGGTTTATGTGAATACTGATTTTCTCTAGGAACGGAACACTTCACTTGCCTATCTGATTCTTCTATCCAAGTTTGTTCAAAAGAATTGATGACGAATGAATAATTGGTAGGCAACGGAAGTAATTACATTAAAATGTAACGATTGGTTGGTTGGTTTGGGGGATTGTATACGGAGCAAGGGACATATTTGGCCATGCTATCCAGACATACAACATCAAGTAATAGACACACACACAATGAAAGTTTTTACTGACACAGAAGAGAAAATACTCCCAGGAAGAAATGCACCTGACAGGAATCGAACCTGCGCCACCTACAATTCGAAGGTTGCTAGGGCAGTGGGCATACTCACTGAGCCACGACGGCCCCTTAAAATATAACGAATGTCTGTGCGTAGAGAGCACCTTCTACCACAAAAACACTAAAGCTGCCTCATTTGCTTTGCAGAAAAGTCTCATAAACAGCTTTGCTTTGTTGCGTGCTCAAACGTGCATTTTTTTATGGAGGAAGTAAGTCGTACAAGAGTAAAATCGGCATGTAATGAGCTCTATGTTTATTAGCGGGCCACAGTAGCCCAGTTAGAAGAGTAACAGATTAGCCACCGGAGGGTTGCGAGTTCGTAACTCGGTCCAGCCAAAGATCGTCGTGTACACTGGGGCTGGTGCACGTTAAATCTGTCGTGGCCTCAAATATCCTCACGTTGGCGTGGTGTGGAAGTTTGGAGAGTGGGGCGCCAGCTCAGGTGTTATCTCGTCATCTGACCGTGGTTCAAAATTACGTGGTAGATAGGTAGGTAATTAACGTCGCACTGGAGCAACACAATGGACTGTTCAAAGTTATGTGGTGTCCTCGGTTCTTTCCCTTTGGGATTGATCCCAGACCGTTGCATATAGCCCATTGTGTTGCTCCATTGATATGTTAATTAACTACATGCATATTTTTGTTATTGCGAGTACTTTTAAAAATTCTCAGGAGCCAATCTGTCTGACTACAAACTTTTCCAATAAAAATATCGGAGAAAAAAAATTTTACACAGGCAGAATTTCAACATTCCCATTTGTTCTAAAACTTAAAACAATCAAAAATTGGTAGCTAGGTATGTAAGTAATGGTAATTATTTCACGTCGCATTAGAACAACATAACGGGATATTGGTGACGGTCCGGGATCAATCCCCAAGGGAAAGATCCGAGGACAACACCACGTAATTTTGAGCCTCGATGGAACGAAAGCAGTGCCTCAAGTTGGTGTGGCGCAGAAGTTTGGAGAGTGGGGTGCCATTTCATGTGTTGATCTTGTCACCTGTCTGTGGTTTAAATTTAAGAGGTTTGGTCCTCGGATCTTTTTTTTGGGGATTGATCCCGGACAGTCGTCAATATCTCGTTGTGTTGCTTCAATACGACATAGTTTCTCCCATCGAACTTCTAATGAATGTCCTCTTTTATTAGAAGGTCGACGGTTGCTCCAGTGTGTTAATTGCATCAAATTCAACAACCTATCGACACGAGCCTTTCGTACGGCAATTTAGAAAAGTGTTAATGGCAACAATTTCTCAAAATAAAATTGCACACTTCAATTTTTTTTATTTTTAATTTGTATTCGTTTCTGTAGCAGTTTATGAAGCATTAGGTTTTAAAATTGTTGATTCACATTTGTTTTTACTTATTTAGAAAATCTAAATCTCCACTTGTAGTTCTAGAAATAAAATGTAAGTGCAATTGCTTCAAACTAATAGTTGTGGTTAAGGTTGTGTTCTATACTTTAAAGATAAATTCCGCTCTGAAAATCGACATAATATAAATACCAGCCTCGTATTTTTGCAAATGCGTTTTCCCCATTCAATTTTCGGCGTATAATTTGCATTTTGATCAAGCCATGAATTAATTTGTGAAATTCATAAAAGCATGTGTTGCCATTTCCTCTACGTGCTTGCAGTTACCCTAGTTTTCTCGAAATTTGGCAAAATTCAGTGCTCATGCTCTCCAGGAATTAAGTACGTTGGGGTTGACTGCATGTTATGTCTTGATGACGAATTGCATTAATTGTGACAAATTTATTTTTGATCATTTTTCTTTACTGCACTAACAAAGTATATGGCGATTATTTGTGAAAAGATGTGTTAATTCATGTTGCCTTTCTCTCCTACACAGTAAAGTTTGTTTTTCTTGGTGTAATTTTTGGGTAGCACATAAATGTTGCTAGTTGTGTGAAATTTGAGGTATCTAAATGGAGTTATAGTGTACAATTTTATCTACATATCCAAATTTATTTGTGTTTGTCTAATTTCTTGATGTTTGGCACAGCTTGACCAAATACATCCTTTGTGCCAGAAAACCCAACCAACCATCTTCCGAATTCATAATATTTTAAAGTAAATACTCCTTGAATTGAAGAACTGCCAGCCTTTGCTACTTTTTAATGAAAACTGACATGACCAAAGTGAAGTTTTAAATCTTTGAAATAAATGCACAATAACTTGGTTTAAAATTTAATTAAAATTTTGGCTAGTATTTTCCAAATTATATTCTGAATTAGCTGAGGATTTTTATTGCATGAAAAGAATATATTGAACTCAGAATTATTTTCCTTCACAAACTAAAATTATACAATTTTTATCTGGCCATGGAAATTTTGCTAAGTACCAGTATAGGTTTAATCTTCAGACTAATGATCTGTGTGATCGTTCAAAAAAGCGTACTGCTGTACTATATGCCTCGTTTGGTGGAAACGCTCTCAGCACGTTTTTAGCACACTTTTAGTAGCGAGTTATGGCAGGTGAAGGCAACCCATCTTTATTTGGATTATTCCTGTCTTTATGGCAACCTCGGCAAACGGAAAGTTTAAATTTTCATTTCAAATATTCTAGAATGTTCTTTTCATTTCTGTTAAAATTACTTTCCTCTAAAGATTATTATTTTCCGTTTAAAAATGATTTTTTTTAAGAATTCCTTCCTTGGAGACATGGAAATTGCACCAAGAGCATTGCCATAATACAGCTGTACCAAAAAGCAGCCACAAGATGTGGATCATTTGATTTCAGTTGTCCTGCACTTGATAATACCAGGATGTGCCTCCAAAACAATTTGAGAAGATTTGGTAAAACATGGCCAGCGGAACTCGATGTTTTTATTGGATCTAATCTGCTTTTCATTTGTTAAGTTCATCAAATCTTGTAATTTTAGGTAAATTTTGTATTCCAACTTCTGCATGTCCAGTGTTTTTTGTGGTGTAATGAGAGTTTGCTCTTTGTTCAATATAAAAATCATGATCAGGATATTATTGTTAAATGGCGATTGATTACCATTTGGCTATTGAAATAGCTGTTTGGCAAAAATATTAAAGTGTCAATTTAGCGAGGGACAGGTACCATGTTTTGAGTTTTAGTCTTACATGTATTATAACCCTTAATGTATTTTCATCTTGTTTTGCAAAAATTATTAATTTTTATTCTGAAAAAATTTCCAAAACTAAAGTTTCGTTTCGTTTTAGCCACTCCATCCATAAAAAAGGTTCAGGATCCTGGCAATTCAAACAAAAGCAAAAAATATTTTTCTGCTTGGCTAAAGATGTCAGGACTGTTACACTGAAAACTTGCTTATTCTCTTGCTGTTTTGTTTTGTTTTGGTATCTGTCGGACAACAGAATATCATATTCTGACCAAAATATCTGCTCTTTTACTCTCTCTTTTTGCTGATTTCATCCAAAGTTGATAAAATGGTCATAACTTGCAAATAGTAATGAAGTATGTTTTCTGTTTATTTTGCAGATTTCTTGAAATGCTGACGCCAGCATTCGAGCTGACACAAAATGAAGAATTTCTATTTGTGTCAATACAAGTGCCATATGCAAAGGTACTTCTGTACTTTATCACTTGTTTTTTAGTTGTTCACATTTGTTTAAAGGATATTAAAACTGCATCCAATGGATGTGTAATTGGATTGCAAGCATGTATAGTAATATCTTGTTCTGGATCAAATTTTTATCTATTCAAACAAGTATTATTTTAGATTATGTTATTCAATTGTTACTTTTAAAAAATAAGGCTCCTTTAATTATCTAAATTTGTTACAATAAATTAATTTTTTACTTGAAAAATGTTCTTCATTACATGTAGGGTTAGGAGAATTTGGAGCAAGAAGTTGGAGGGTGATTGCAAGTGGACATTCTCCCTCACTATTTGGAGCTAAAATGTATAATTGGGTGCATTTAGCTATTAGTAAATGTATTTTGTTTTCGTGGATGTGCTTGAACCCACATTGTAATATATTGTGACAAGCGAGAAGACAGTCAACCTTAGTTGATTTTTGAATAGGTGTGAAATTACGCTAGGGCATGGTTACCACATGCAAAAGCATAAATGGCGATCATCGTGAGATGCTTTCCCCTGCCACCTCATTATCATTGGTATAGCTTGTGGCACTGAGTAATGAACTTATAACCAGAATTTGTGCTAGATGCCAATTGTGGAAGGAACTTGCTTATGTTACCACCAATCCTCTAATTTAGCTAAATAGACTTGTTCAAAAAACATGTGGGAACAGCTGCAGTATAGACCCCCCAATCCATTTGGCGAGTTTTTTTTGTCGCCAACCCTCATGTTACTTGGCGACATTTTTTAACAGACAGTATTACAAAAAAATGTACATAAGTTGAATATAAGTTATTCTAATCTTTTAACAGATTTCACTGTAAATGAGGGTTTCCTGTTTAAACGGGGCTGCCAGTCGTGAACTGAACCATCAGTCGCACCCCATTCGATTTTTTTGTAAAATGGAAAACGAAATTTCAAAGCAACCATTATAGAAACCCTGGTGTTTTTTTATGTGCAAAGAAATTGCACAATCGCCATAATAAATAATGTAAATCTTGATTATATATAAAAATACAGTTATCACAGTCAATATATAAGTCTGGGTTAAATATGTCTATATATACATAGCGTAGGGATGCTGTAGGGTTGCTAGAATGGAGTGGAAAAAAGTGGGGGGGTTACCAAAAACAACAAATCGCAATTGAAGGTTGGCGACAAGAAAAAGTCGCCAAATTGATTGGGGGGGTCTATACTGCAGCTGTTCCAACATGTGATTTAACTGCCTTCTATTGCCCTATACTAGGCCACATAGGACTTGGGTGTGCCTATTTAAAAATAAGAGTAGATTGTGTGTTGGAAGGATAAAATAAATGATTGATCATCCTCAATTTGCATCAAAGCAAAAGAGTGCCAAGAAAAGTAGACTTTGACAGTGATTGGATCAAAAAATTTGTTAAAATGAAATTTATAGGCACAAATTAAGACTAATGGTTGCTCATTTAAAACCCAGGCAACATAACAATTAATCCTCGAGTATCATGAGATTTCAGATTAGTGTAGTATTGCACATTTACTGACTTCGCATCTATTGGCTGAAAAGATCCATCTGTTGAGGGAAACATTCTATTGGTAAGGAAGGTCAAAACTTGTTAGGAGACTGCAGGTTACAGAATGGATATCTGCATATGCATTCCTTGGAGGGTTAAAACTTTTGTGTAGCCCTATAACTAGGTTTATATTTATTATTTTACAGTAACCTCATATCATGTATTCTGCTATTTCTCTTTTTTTTTGCTTTCCCCTTTGAATTTTTTATTTGCAAACTGCAAAAAATCTCAATATTTCTTTCGGATTCAGAGGTCACTTATTTTAAGCCATTCTAAACTGAATTGGTATAAAAGATTTGAGTGTCAAAAGTGGATGAGGTGAAATTTATTCAAAAACTTTCTACTGTATTTAATATTTTAAAAGTGCTGACATTGATTTTTTGTTCAACTTGTAGTTTTGCCTAATTTTGATTTTTAAAAAAAATGTAGTATGTAACTCTTAGGGTATGCCGATTTAAATCAAGTGATTTTTATTTAAAAAATCATTGATTTAAATCAAAATTTTAAATTTCATTTTTCTTTCTGTGTTATGTTTAATAATGAAAATAAAACAACTAAACGAGATGCATGTTATTTTATTCAAATAAGTTAAGAACTTCGCTCGTACTGAGTTAACCTCAAAATTATATTGAAAATCATCCTCCCTTTGAAGACACTAAATAATAGTATTTGATGATTGGGATCATAATTATCATACAAGTATTTCCATCTTGGGCCATTGACCAATAGTTGTCACTCACAAGCCTGCTCATCAGTGTTGGTTTTGCTTTAAACATTCCGTGTGACTATAAATCGCACATGGCCAATTTTAAACCATTCACCATGTGATGAGTGAATATGCTCGAAAAATATTTTCAGTCAAATTATTAAAATTGTGGTAACTTGCTTTCTTTTAAGATGTTCTAGTTATTTATTTTGTTTTGTAATTTGTTCATAAAAAATATTAAGACACAACCAAAAGACTTTCTGCAGTATCTTCAATTTTGCACATAAATCTTCATGATTGGTATTTTCAATAGTTTCATTTTGTTTTGTGTAATATATTGGTTAATATTTATTTCAATTTATTGGTAAATTGTATGCATTTATCCCTTAGAATTCTTTACACTGCTAGAATAACTTCAATATTTATGGAATTGAAATTTGGAATGTAAAAGTTAATTCACTCATCTGATAATTGAGTATGTTGAGAAAAGGTTATAGTTTGAAGCAGAAAGCTATTGGAATTGATAATTTTTTTTATTGCAAGCTCAAAATTCCACTGAATTGGTATGTTCTGGGGGATGCTATTACACGTGTTCTATGCTGTATTGAGAAAAGCTTCATTTTCTTGTTTTAGATATAAACCCCTTTTGTGTGCTTTGAACATACCTATGAAATACTTGTCAATGCTCAAAGAATTTGAAGAATAGACATTTGATTTCAAATTTATGTATTTTCATGTCATCTCATTTTTTACTGTTAACTTTCAAAAATAACAATTTTTTCACCAATAAGTTATTTTTACAACCAAAAAATTAATGAGAAGTAGGAATTTTTTCAAGATACAAGTTCCTTTTATTTTATTGGTGACATGATTTTTCTCAAAAGCAGATCTTAAACCAATTAATTATTTTATATCAAAATAATTGAAGTAATTCAAAACATTTTAGTCATGATAAATATATAATGCAAAAAAATATGAAATTTGTATGATTGAAAAAATTCATAATATAGTGTCGGTGGGATCCGGTGACCTTTATCTGGGTCCAAAAAATTCATGTCACTGGTTATGAGTTAAACTCGGTAATCTAAACCACTTGAGAACCAGATGAAAAACATTGCTCATGCTTGGCATTTGGGGCATTGTTCTATTTACTCTATCATGATTTACTTTGCTAATTCCTGTCGCCTTTTAGTCTTTCAAAAATTTATTCCTAATACATTAATGTTTTGCATAAAAAATATTAATTTTTAAATAAATCAAAACTACTAGAAACTACACTGTAATTTGCATATCTCATTTCTAACAAATTTAAACTTGTACGGGCAAGAATTAATTAAAATCATAAAAATCCGATTTAAATAAAAAAAAAATATCGGATTTAAATCCGATGTTTTTTATTTTAAATCATGATTTTTTTCATACCCTGGTGTAACACCTTTTCGTTATAAGTGTTTTTGCAACTTGCTATATCATGCCTTTTCTCGTCCCCAATAAGTGCAGTGTATTTAAGGGTTACTGTATTTCATTTATCTGATCTATTGATTTTTATGTTAATAGTAACAAGAAAGTTTTATCTAATATCAAATGCTATAATTTCCTTGATAGATCTATTTACTGGATGAAAAGTAATGTTTTATCCTTAACCATGAGTGAATTCATAAAAGTAAAAGCTAATATTTAAGCTTTGATTGAATGGCATAGTGCCACTGGACATAGATGTCTTATTTAATGTAAAAAATTATTGAGAAATTAATCTATTTTCATATAAAAAGTTCTGTATTGATGCTCTTTGAGAGTTCAAAAAATTAAGTTACTTTTTAAGCATTTAAGTTTGTATTAATCAATCTTTTGTCTCATTTTAATGCATGTTAATTTGTTCTAGATTTCAGAAGTCGAAGTACATTTTGATGATGATACTTTTATGTTTTATTCCAAACCATATTATCTCAGGTATGTTAATTGAAAGAAATTTTGACTTGACTGAAGCTGAGGGTGCTCTTTTTTTTTAAATTTAAACTGCCATGTGAGCAAAATAACAAGCCAAATCTGGTAACTACTTATTGTAGCCTTGTGGCATTTGCACACATACCAGCAAAACTGATGCCGGATCCTACACTGCCTCATTCCATTGGCATCTTTCGAGTACACTGGCATATTGCCAATGAGAAGTAGATGTATGCTGTCGTCAATAGACATCTCCTTGGGCTATTGTATCTTTGGAGGGAGTACTAAAGAGGCAAAACCAAATTACAAACTGGGCACATCCTCTTTTGGTCTGTAAGATACTTGGAAGACAATTTTTATATCCTATTTGAAAAACTTAGAAAGGATCAATCCAAATTCTTCAAATAATTTTGTATGAGTACATATGCATTTGTTTTTCTGGTAACATTTAGAGAATAGTATTAAGCACAGGATACTATAGTGAGTACATGTATTCCTCCAAAACTTGTTGCAATAAGGTAAGTGAATAGTTTTATTTACAAAATACAAAAATTTTGTGAAAATTCAAGAAACGCACTGACTCAAAAGTTAAAAGTAAGCAAACATGAAAGGATAGCTCAAGGCATGCTCTCAGCAATGAGAACATTACTGCATCCGATTTGCTGAGTTCATCGCCGGTTGCATGTGCAGGTGACCGGCAAATCTGCCAGGTCAGGCTATGTGTGAAACCTCCCATTTGATTACATTGGATCCAGGGCTTACATTTTTGGCCAATGTTCACTTGTTATTTTATCTTTAGTGCAAAACTGTGCCTTTTTTATTTTAATTTTAAAATATATTCATTCAAAATGGCTGTACTACCTATAAGTGGTATGTTTAACTTTGAAAAAACGTTATGAATTGAAGAGTAAAGGAAAAGGAATGTGATTGGATATAAAATGAGTAATGATTGTGTGTGTGTGTATAAATGAGGAATTAATCCTATCTAAATATGAACCTGGGTGCAAAAGACAGGTGAATTTGATTGAGAGGAAAAACAAATGATGATTTTGAATGGGTTTGTCATAGGAAAGGAATGAATGGGCATCGTGTTATAAATGAACAAATAAGCCATTATTTATTGGCACACATTTAGCATCTTTAATATAGGATTGGTGGGTAAATAACTCATAGTGATGTTTAGAAAACACCAATAGGGCACCTAATTCTTCAGGGACACTGAAATTTTTTCTTTTTATGCTTTGAAAATAAAATGTTTGTTTTACCATTTAGTGTTATATTAAAATCTAGAATTCATATTTTAAAGGTTAAACTTGCCTGGGAAAGTTATTTATCAAGATGAACCATCTATCAAGTATGATATTGATAAAAGTAAGAATTAAAATTAATTTTCTTTTGTTTAAACTGTACTATAAATTGTAAATCTCAAATTAACTTTCCTGTAACTTGTTTGTAGGAATTTTTACAATTGAAGCTCCAAAAGCTCATAAAGGTGAAGAATTTGACGGTTTGGATTTGGTTACTTTACTGCTCGCACCAAAGAAAGGAAAAGCTTCAGCTGCACCATTGATTGAAGTTCTTGGTAATATATATATATACATTAATCTGATCGAAAGGAAATGTTCACATTTTTATTAGAAATGATTAATAAACATGACAAAGTTTATATATTTTCATAAAACTAATGTAAATAACTCAAGTAGAGATTTTTAAGTTTTAAAATGATGTATTATGAATTATGGAAAGAAAAATGTAAAAACACAAGGGGAAAAATGAAGGTCCCATGTTTTCTGAAAACTTCATCTGCTACAAATTTAATGTGTCTTGATAAAATTTTGTAACAACATGTAAACAGTTATGTATTTGATTGTGATTGGTCAAATATTTCATTATTCATATCTTGGTATTGTAAATGCAAGCATTCTATTCTGTTTCTTTGGTTTTAATTTTTTTCCTTCCAAAAATATATTATTTTTACTTTTATTTTTCAGTACTCATTTATGTAGTCTCAATTTTAATTAATGAGTTATAATTAATATTCCATTTAGAATTTTCACTGAGCTTCTCAAAACTTCTCTTCCTAATACATTCTGAACATTGGTATTTGTTGAATGTTCTGAACAATAAATCACTCAATCAATTGGAACATTTTTAGTTCTTGACAAACACTAAAATTCAAAAAGTTAATGAAATAATAATAAGAATACCTATTCATTTGTAAAGCTTTGCTAATAATAAATATTATGTTATCAAGCTTACGATTTACACAGCAGGTTGTTAAAGACAATGCTGATGAAAAGAAGTTCAAATCTTTGATTTTGGTGATTATGTATGTTAATTATCTAGAAAATTGGATCAATGTTTGTTCAGGTGCATTATGAAAGTTGAACAGCTGTATAAATGGAGGGAGTGCAAATTTTTCTTTTGTAAGCTTTGCGTCTCAGAATTTGTGGAGATTGCACTATTTGGTGTCCGTGCATGCTGTACTGAAAATTAAAATGTAGCTGAATTTACAACTTTATTGCAAATTTAATTGAACAATATTTAATATCTGTCAGCATCTATAGTAGAACAATAAGAAATGATCAAGTTAAAGAAACTTTGATCTAGTTAACTTTGCTGCATTATAATAGATATATTGAGTTTAGTGAAAATCCTGCCAAATAGTGCCTTGTTTGATTGAAATGCATAAAATGGGTATGTTTTGTCTTGTGCCTTGCTTTCTTTGTTATATGCAATTCTTAAGTTGCTCATCAATTTTTATAATTTCTATTCATTTAAATGTTTCTATTTTTGAATGTGTTAGGACTTTCCTTAATACATTTTTAAATGGAATAATAAGCATTTTCGGGGAAACTTTGGAATTTTATTCTACCTACATGCAAAGATTTTGTAACGTTGAAATAAAGAACAACTATATTTTCTTTTAAAGTAACCAGGATTCAGTTCTAGATATAGGGAAATAGAATGCTCAATGGCTCTATAATGCTATATTAGTGTTTGCTTCCAAAAAAGCTAATAATTTAGATCTGGTGACTTTAACCTTCATGTTATAGCTGGTTCAGCAGTTGTACTGTCTTACCTACGTACATCGGTCCAGCTGTAGCTTAAAGGTTAAGATAATATTGTGAACTGTTTTTAATGTTTTTTCCTCTACACCTCAAAAAAAATTTTCCACCATGAGCAGGCCTTCTGTCTAGTTGTCGGTATCATTTTTGTTTTGCTGACATAACTTGATTCTATTTATCTAATGGTGCAACTTACAGAGCTACAATACCAAAAGTATTGGTTTCATTTACAGAAAAGTTGTGTATGTTTATTTTGGGACATCCTTATTGCGGAGGATGGAGGGAATTTAAAAATGAAAAAAAATCCTTAAAACCTTTTTCTAATTCAGTGATGATAAGTTTATATAATTTCCTGTTTCCTTCGTCCTTGTTTAGAAGGGTCAAATGATGTCCAGGAATGTGAAGAATTTGATTGGAGTGTTGAACTTAAGCCATCTGAAGATCAGTTTGGGGACATCGTATTTTCAGGTCAACAATGTGGATTCAGCAATTCGTATTCATTTTCAGTATTTAATTTGGAGGTAATGTTATTATATACATATTTAAGCATTATATAATAAGTTATCATGATTATTTATTATGTACTACACCAATGAGTAGAGTTGCAGTCATTCCATATCCTCCCATCAGATGTTTTTACCCCATTCCATTTAAAGCTATGGATGAGGAATTTTTCCTTCAAATAATAGGAAAAATTGAAATCAATGTAAATAACTTGCAATATATTTCAATTTTCATTTTATTTGTAATAAAGTTTATCATACTAATTTTTATTAAATTATTTTATCTAAAAACCTTGACTTTTAATTTCTTTTTTTTTATGCGTGTAAATCCGAGTCTAGAAAAATAACAATTTCATAGTATTTATAAAATATAATTTTAAATTTCTTTTTCTATCTTTTCATGTACCATGAAAAATATTGTTTGGAATTCATGTTTTTTATTTTTAAATTACCTTCAGAAATATTCTCATGTTAATACATATGAAAATTTATAAAATATAACCAGGTAAATTTTTGTTTTTGATATTTTCTCTACAATATAAAAATCCTTTTAAAAAACCAGTTTGACAAAAGATGTACTTAATCTTATCTAAATAAATTTGTTTCTAACTTTGAAAGATTTATATAACCTAGCGGGGTAACTAGAGTTTCCTCGAAATAGTGAAGCAGATTAGCTTGAGACAAATAGAATTGCATGCATTATGTCCTAGGTTATATCATTTTCAATATTGTTTTTAAACCTTCATGGGGAAAGAAATATTATTTTGTAATAAAAATCACCAATTGAATTAAGCTGAGTAACCTATAGTTTAACTTAAATAGGTTTAATTATGGTTAACTATAAGTTTAGTTTGTCAACATTATTATGAGAATCGGCTTATAAACTTTGATTTTTATCTTGCAAAAACTCATCAGCTAATTGAGAATTGGAACTAGCATTCTAATTACCTTGTCAGATTTGTGAACCTATTCTAGATAAAATGCCCTAAAATCTATTGGAAATGGGTCTCCATAACAAAGCTTCTAAAATTGTCCTTCAATCATTGGAAATAAATCTCTAAATATATCGTGTAATCATGCATAGTGTAACTTGAACTGTTAATAATATAATAGCATCTATAATATCTTTGGTAAAGTGTCAACAGTAAAACAAGTTGGCTGAAGGCAATAGATTCTCTATAACAGATTGAAAAATTATAATTAAATAGGATTATATGCCTCACTATATTTTAAATTAGATAATGGAAAATTTAATTCTTACCTCTTTCTACCAGGAAGAAGTTGATGAACTTTTCGAAGTTACTGAGCCTCAGAAAAAGGCATACCAAACTCGTAGAGAAGAACGCATAGCAAAAGAATCAACTCTATTCAATGAAGATTATTATATGTAAGTATTTAATCAGTTTTTAATCAACGAACTTTAAATTTCAAAATTTGTATGTTGAGAAAAGGTTACGTTTACCCGGATTTCTTTACTTTTGAGGTAGATTCAGTGTTTATTTTCCTAAATTTACCCCATTTTTTATGTAAAACTTGGTGTCATATAAAAAGGCTAGAAATAAACATACCTTCACTTACCTTATTAGCTGTGTAACCTGTAGATGTATCTAAAAGGTTATTCTATTTGAAATCTATCTATAATTAAGATTCACAAGTTTCTTCAGGTATTGTCAAAGTGAAATTTAAAAATCTGTTTATTCTTAGATGTTCTTATGGAACAGTGGGAATCAAAAGACAGCCAAATCATTTTAATCTGATAGTTCAGATTAAAATGAGCCGGCCATGTCATTAAGTTATAAGATCAGTATCCTGCCTATATCTTGTGAAGTTCAGTCAGAAATTAATAAAGCCAATATATGAAATGTTAAAATCTTTCTATGGAGTATTAATGTTTCCAGCCTGGAATAAATTAATGGCAAAAGACTTGGCTCTTATTTCAGTTTAGCTATTCACAAAGTTTGATTGATACTCTATTTATACAATATAGCATTTTAATCATTGTATAGTGATATTTTGTAGCAATTATTTTTTAATTGGAAATCTAGTTCGATTCAGATTCTCGATTTTTATTCAATGTAACTTAAGATTATTGTGATGTAGAGAAAGTTATGAAAGGACCAATTAAGATTTATTTATACTTTGTGATATAAAAATATAGTTCAAATCTGAATAAATTCATTTGTCTTGTGTTTGCAGCTTGGCCAAATATGGTCCTTGTGCCATGAAAACCAACCAGAATAAATTAATACTAAATAAAAATTCTGCATGCAATTTGATCTATGGAATGTTTATCTTAAAATTTAATTCTTTACTTTTTTAATTTTATTTGTCTGAGGGTTACATCATAATAACTTGAACAAATAAAATGCCCATTGAGCCAGCACTTCCTGAAGGAGGAGCTCAAGGATTTCTATGACAACCCAAGACAAAACCAAAAGAGCAAATTGTGTCTGGGAAAAAAATTGTTTTTCAACTCATTCATTTCAGCCTGCAAGATTATTTAAATGTGGTAGATCGGAGTTGCATTCACAAGCTTGATATTTCTGTAATGTAACGTTTGAAATAAATTTCAAAACTAAAGTTACATAGATTAACAAGCAAAAGAAATTAAATTTAAAAATGTAATTCATTTTACAAATAAGTTTCGTATATCAATACCAATTGACTCATAATTATAAATTTTCAAACAAATTTGTCTTCAACCAATGTGGTTGCAGTCTATAAAATTTTTCGTTTATTTTGTTTATATGAAGGATTATTGGGATTATTCCGCTTGTTTTCTCCAACATTAGCACAAAATTCGAATTTTCATGTCCAAAAATTTTTTGTACCATTCACAAAAATTTGAAGCATAAAAGCTATCAATCATTATAAATCAAATTTAGTTTTAAAGCGATAATTGCACCGAATATGGCAACCCCTGATTGCCATGCTCTCTTTTGCTGTACACTTGCACATAACATACTCGGATGAATTCAAATCAGTATCCCATTCATGCTCAGGAGACGTTAAGTTGCCTCAAGTCTTTGAATCTTAGCAGGGTATCATGTGTATCTGCACATGTTCTACTTTTATCAAATCTGAGTTTATAGAGCTTGTGTGAGTGAATTATTTCTTCATTTGTATAAAATACCTAAAAGTATGGTGAATATATTTTATTGGTTTTTGGAGATAAATAATGTGGATAAAATTGTATAATTTCCCTTTTCTAGAGCTGATTTATATCAAGATGAAGAAATACAAAATCTTATTAAGCTTCCTTGCCAATGGGATGCTATTTGTGAAAAAATTCAGAACAATTCATCTGATTTACCTGATAAAAGTATGAGACTCAATGTTTTATTTTCCATAATTGACATTTTTATAATCTTAGATTATTTATTGTATAATACTTGTTCTTTGTTTTAAAATGTTTCTAGCGTATTTATTTTCAGCATTCGGTTTTTACCCTTGTCATTAAATTTTAGAATTCTCATAAAATTAATTGCATGTCACTGTCTTGACAAAGATTGTGCACCATACCGCTCATTTAAGAGTATCAACTTATTGTAAAATATAATTTTAAATAAATTCATTTATCATGTATTTAACAATTGTTTGCACATTAATTTTTAGTTGAAAAATTGTAAAAAATTGCTTTTGCCCTTAATGTTTCTCAAATTAAGTCAAATTCTTAAAATGTAGTCAGTTCTTTTTTCCTATCCAAAATTTAAATCCATTCTCTGAAGCCTTTCAGTGTTGTACAATGCTTCCTTGCCACCATAAAACCTTGAGTTATAATTGTTTTAATTTCCATTTCGAAAAAATATTCCTTAGGAGTATTTTTAACGAAAAGATTAGGATCTGGTGAGTGCTAGTCTAATTTTTGTGTGTGAAAGAACATAATCCATGTCACATTAAAAGTGTACAAGTAGCCACTAAAGTAAATCTAAATAACCCTGTTAGATATCATATGCAGCCTGCTACCAGAAATAGTTGTCAAAAAAATTTTACAGGTATTAAATACCAGGAAATCATTTTAATGATCAAATTTAACGTTAGAACTTGTCTTAATATATTTGTTTTGCTTATGTTGGCAATTAACTATTTTCCCCAGTGTTTTTTCCCTTGCTTTTTTAAATTTGGCATCTTTAAGATTTATGTATAATTTTCAATATAAAACTGTTAGATATACTGATTCTCTTTAAATTAGTTTAAAATGTTTGAGACTGGTGATATCTTGACTAATTTGTTTATTGCTTTTTAATTTGAACTTTTATTTATACACTATTTGTGTTTGTTTTTTTTCAGTTAATTTCACTCATGAGGAAAAGGAACGTCTTAGAAAATTACCCAACAAGGAATATATCCTTTCTAATTAAAATGGAAATTGTAAAAATATTTTGATATGAATTCTAAATATTGCTTTGAATAATGTGTGAGGTTTCTCATATTCTACATGTCTTCTAAAATTGAAAAAGAAAATCCTTTTGCACATACCCAAGAGTATAATTGATTATTAGCAAATTAGTTTAGATGTGAAACATCCGAGTCTCATTCACATAAGTGCACTCGTCAGAAAAAGAATCTTGAATTCTTGTGAGAAATGGATGAATAGTTTAATTTTATATGAAATGCTGGAAATGTCTTGTATTTTTTCCATAATAAACCCCTTAAGACATTTAATTTTGTTCCAGTGTTTTGTCCACCACCCCACAAGGCTGGTTGGCGAGAGTTTATGGGGGTCGAATACCGCAATCTGTTATCAGCTTTCAACAACGATGCCCTGTGTTTCTGTTTGAAGTAGAATTTGAATAATTGCACAGCTCAACAGTACTTTTTAATTCTGTCTGCTTGAAAAATATTTTCTTGCTTTTCAACCAATTATTGCTGTAAATCTACATTCAACTGAAACTGCAGACCTTCCATTCCGCAATCAAATATTTAAATACTTTCCAACAAAAGACAGTCACAACAAAGTCTTTAAATTATTAGTTAACTTTCAACTTCACAAATAGTATTAATTTTTTTAAATTATTAAGCACATTATAGTTAGATTTTTACAAAATGTACTTCAATTAGATCTGACTGGAGTTTCTAGAATGTGGCCTTATTTGATTGTAACTAAATTAATCCTTCCATGGAAAGTTTCCCCACACTGGTTTAACATTTGTTTTCAGTATGTTACAAATAAGCTCTGTGTGCTCCTCTCACTTCCCACCTTATTTAATAAACTCTCCCGATGAAAATAAGCCGAGCTTAGAAACAACCTCTTAATATTTACAAAAGCAAAATATTCATCATGTATCTTGCCTATAATTATGAAAATTCAAGTGAAAGATAATTTTTTGATTTCCTCGGCAAAAACATTATATCCTAGATGTCTTTGAAATGGGGTAAACTCGTTTAGATTTTAGTGTGTAGGAGAGCAGCCGTTCTACCACCATAGGTGCTCAATGACACAGCACCTTTAGGTGTGTACGGGCGTCACAAATCCAAGGAATTCTAGTGATCTTTTCCCATGGGGTTTACCTTTAGTAAACATGGGTGTCGTTCTCATGATACCAAAGATGTATTTTTCACTTTCGTCCCATTGTTCTATTCAATAATACTTCTTTTTCCCCTTTCACAAAATTTTTTGCTGATTGTCTTGTGAGCAGCTTGGCCAAATTTGGTCCTCTTTTGACATAAAACCCCAAAACAACCACCTACCACCAGAGCTATTTCTGTATTTGTAGAAAGAATATTTTCAAAAGTTTAACTTTCTTTTTTACACTTATAAAAGTTTAATCACAAAAGATACGAAAATCAAAATTTATTTAATTATGATTTAAAAGTAGAATTTAAATCAAATATAAATTTCATTTAAAAAAATTGTTATATTTTTCACTCCCTGATTGCTACATATCACTTTTGTGTATATGAATTATTGAGTAATTTCTACTCGTGTATTTATTTGTAATATGATAATTTTGATGTGTGGAACCTTAACTAGAATCACATTTACTTGATAAAGATCAACAAAAATCAGCTCTTTTGGGTCTAATCGATATCCTATTTGCATATGCCTACAACAAGAGGATCACTGAGGGTGAAAATACTGTGAGTTATATATTTTAAATATGTGTATTTAATATTATAATCGCTCTTTCACTTTTATTTTCTAAGCAATAGAAAACTTTTATTTTATAGGTTATGTCTGCATGGACAATTAATAGGCTCAGTGCTACTTTTTCATGGTTAGAGGTAATGTTTTTCATACACTTTTTCTGAAATACCTGTTTAGATTTTTACATGGTAATATGAATAGTACTAAAACATTGATTATGTATTAGATTAACGTTTTATTCTTTAGGTATTCACTTCAGTTCAGGATGTGGTGATAACTTGCCTTCGACGATCCCTTGTTTATCCTTTATATAGGCATTTCGAACTTTCCCTTACAGTTTTAGAGGATGTTATAAAGCTCTTGAAATTAGGTACGAACTTTTGCATGATGTTGAAACTGCACTCAATCACAATTTTATTTTGTATTAGCTATCCAATGTACTTGCTTTTTGAATAAGTTAATGTTTTTTACAAAATATAACGAAATTCATTTAACTTCCTCTGTATATGTGTTATGTTCTTAATATGATTGAAAAAGATTTCTGTAGAAAATTTCTTCACAACATTTTTCCAATGTATATAAAATTGCTTTACCTGTATCTAGTTTATATATAACATGTTTTAGAAAAATAATTATCATGTTCTTAAAGTTTTTCTGTTAAAAGATTTAAAATGAAGTGTCATACAAGTGCTGCAACACCTTGATATGTCACCTTTAGGGACAAGAAAAAGCACTATGGGAGGTCTGTCCTAAAAGTAATCAGCCACTGTCAATATGACAAGAACAGTTTGCATGGCACTGTTGTAACTTGGCAGCCAAGGAGAGGGAACATGGATGCATGTGCATGAAAAGTCAAAGTCATTGGACTAATCAGTTAGATGCTAGACTTCCTTGAGTGAGTGTTTGTTTTGTAAGCCCATCTCATTCTCTATGACCGAATAAGTAAAGAAGCAAATTTGAATCAGATTCTGCATAAATTTGAATATTCATTTACAGAAACTATTCAGATGATTAAGGCTTTCAATCACAATGCAGAGTACAGCTTGAATAAAATGTGGAATAGCTGCTTCAAAGAAAACTTGAAATGTTGAAAGTGATCCATGTTCTGGAAAACCTTCGACATATAGTAGACTTGATAATGCAGAACGTGTAGAGGCTGCAATCAACAAAGATCGGCAACTGAGAGAGAATTAGATTATCTGAAGATTTGAAGAACTACTGCCTGAGATTTTTTATGAAGAATCTTGACATGAAACATGTGACTGCCCATCAAATACCCAGGTGACTCTCTACAACCTGGATTTGGTACCTTATGACTTCTAACTTGTCCCCAAAGCTAAACTCACCTGAAAGAAGAGGTATCAAACCCTCACCCCACGAATGCAATTCAGGAGAACATTTCGAGGCAGCTATGGCAATTCCAACATTGGACTTAAAAGAGTTTTGAAAAGTGGAAGAGAAACTAGGAGAAGTGCGAGATTCCAAGGTGTCTACTTTGAAGGAGAGTGGGTACCAGAAGAGTCCCAGGTCAGGTCTGCCACTGACAACTAAAGGGGTGATTTTTTGCTATTTTTCATCCTTGGCAACTAGGAGTATCTTTTTAATCTAAACCAAAAGCTACTAATATATCAAAATTTTGGTGGCTTTTTCAGAAAATTCGCCAAAGGTAAAAAATTGTCCTTCCCTTTTTTAACATAGCAGGAGAATTTCCCAATGGATGCCAATTTCGAATTTTGGCATCAAGTCATGGCAATTATAAAAGAAAGACATTGGAATTCGTGGGCTAGATTGAAATGATTGTCATGAAAACTTTGTTAAGAAAATATTTAGTTTAATTTTAAAATTTAATTTCTTGGAGAGATTTTCAACACTATCAAGTTTCATACTTAATTAGCACATTTTGTGTTTTAGCCAATTTTATATCTGAGTAACTAAAATGAGGTTTAAAATTTATGCTATTTCACAAGTGCTTTGGCATCCCTGTAGGTACTATGTATCTTGTTTCATATTACTTGGTTTGGATACTTTCTGGGCAGACTTAGTACAGTGAAGTTTTAGAAAAACTTGTTCATCAGAGATAAAGAACAGATTATGCATTAAACTAAGCATTTTTTATTTAAAAGTGTGTAAAACTGCAAGTTCAAAGCAAAATAAACAATTTAATTTAATACTAAATACAATAGAATATTTTTGTTCTGCTGTTCAAACCCCCTTGAGGTCAGGTAAAAAGAGCAATACAACTGAATGTTCAGTATAATAAGGGGTTACTATGTACGAAAAGTTGTATGTTTGTCTGGCTGATTTGACTTTGGAATAAGGTTATGGTAAAAAAAAATCCATCCAGGCAGTTCAATGTTGTATGCAATCAGCAATATCTTAACTTTTGTTTCTTGTAATAGTGTGCTTAACTATTTCTCTCTTCTCTGAGGGTGTTCGTCTTGATTCTGGACTTGAAGAAAGATTACCCAAGTTATTAAAAACAAATTCTTTTCCTTGATGAAAGCATTCCAAAATCTTATTTTCAAAACAAAATTGATTGAATTTTCCCGTTTTCAGGAAGAAAATATGTCATGAAATGCTTATTAGAAATACACGAATTGTTTTCTGAAAATGAACCAAGGTATATACTAAATGATCTTTATATCATGGATTACAATGTTTGGATTCAGGGCAAGAGGTGAGTGAACTTATTTTCTTTGATTTTTAAATACTTTCAATATAAAAATAGAAATTGTATGACCTTTGTTAATTCTATCAAGTATTTTATCACTGCCAGTTATGGGATAGTTTTAGGTAGTAAGAAGTTTCTCTTAGGCATTTTGTAAATTTATGAATAAAGTAACCAATAGCTTGGCTTGCTGATGGTGAACGTTGTATTTGTGTTAAGTCAAGTAGGTATGAAGTCTATAATTAAGCTTTTCATATTTTTATTTCATACCTGCCAACTCTTCTGGATTTCTGCCAAACCACTTTTTTTTTGTCTTCAGGGCAGAAAAAAATATCTTTCAAGTTTTTCTTTTCCATGTGAGTAATTTTCAAATGAAGCCAAATTTGGCACCAAAGCGTGGAAATCTATAATTTCTGCCACATTTGCCGAAAAAACTTGGTTTTCCCAGTCTTCCTGACAGGTAAAATATTTTGAGGAAGTAAAATTTTCAATATGCCAATTTCAAGCTTTGGCACTCAATGAAAGAAAATCTTCAGAATCAGTTGCTGCTAGATGTTGCAAAAACCTTTGGCACTATTTTGAAGAAAAGGTCAAATTGCATATATTTGGTGCCATTTTGTATAAAATATTGGGGTTCGCCTTTTTGATTTGATTTCTTAAAATGCAGTTTGGCCCACTTGTGGCCTAATTTGGTGCTTTTAATTATATTTAATAGTTATTTTTAGACATTTTCATTTCTGGCAGTTACTCGTTAGTTTTTATGTCTTAAAATAAAAAGCTTCTGGATATTTTTTTGGATGGTTGGAATGCATGCTATTTTCTGAACAAAAAGATTTTGTCTTTATTTAAAATGTCTCAAGAACTGCTGATCTCTGAAATCTTCAAACATCCCAAGAACCAAATATTAAAACAATACTTTTAAAATTTGCCAAGAGTTGTCATTTTTGAAATTTTGTCATAATTTAAGACACATTTTATTTAACTTCTATCTCTTATGCTAAACATCTACTCACTATTTATATTTTCCTTTTATTACCCCCACAGATGTTCATCTAAAACACTTCTATCACTTGCTCAAGCTTTAGAAAAGGTAAATATGCAACTCTTAACTGAAATATTGCTATACTATATTTCGAAACAACTAACATGTTTGAAATTGTTTATTTTTAGAAATTCAATTGTATTTTTAATTGATTAATTTTTCAAGATCAGATATTTTCTAATCATTGTATAAAGCAGAGGTAAAATGTATAAGTGGAAAATAAACTAAAAATAAATATTTAGATTTATATTTGAAAAGTGGCATGAATATAAGGTCTGAACAAAAAGTAACAGACTAATTGTGTGCTTAACTTCAAAACCATATTACTTTGCCTGTAGTTTCTTTTGATTGGGCATCATAGATGTGCACCATTATTCTTGGCAATCAACAAAAGGTATTATCCCCAAATTTTGCAGTGTTTCATATGTCACAAAAGGGCAGTGTGACATGTGTCAACTTCATAACGGACTACCCATGGGCTCAACTTGTAAGGGTGGTCTTTTTCTAAACACTTCCCAAATCTAACAGCCACCATATTTGTTAGATCTCACTTACAATTTATTTATTTCTTAACATTAAAAACACTTTTAAATTACAGATTTCAAGCCATTAATGCTAGACAATGATATGCGACAAGACTGCTGTTTGTTACTTTAATAATGGGAAGTTTAAAAATATTTCCAGTTGTGGGAAAAGCTGAAATAATTGTCTATTTGTTTCTTTTTTATCCCAATTATTCATTTTTAGATCACCCCTCTATATATGATAATCACAGAAAAGCATGCTCATGTAGGGTTAATTAAAAGTATTTTAATACATTTTGTTTTACAGGTGCTTTTAACAAAAGGTGACATTGGTCTGAGTTTAGTCAACATAGAAAGTTTCGCTGCAGTGGCTTGGATGAGCCATGAAAGCTCCCTTTTATCTAATTCACCAAAAACTAAGAGGAAACAAAGCAGATCTATTTCAGAAAATAGTGCAGGACAATCTCAAAATACTAATGAAAGTACTCTTTGTTCACATATAGAAAACCTTTCTTTATCTCAAAATTCAGTGGATAGTGATGAAAATGAAGATACACGCAGCCAAAAGTATTCAGATTGGGAATGTTGTAGTTCATCTACTTCAGATTCCAGTGATAGTGATTCTAGTACTAGTGATTCAGATAGTAGCCAGGACAGTGATGATAATTGGGAAAGTTGTTCAAGTAAAACGGATAGCGATGGTGATTCTGACACTTCCGACTGGGATAACAATAGCAATAGTGATACTGACAGTGATGACAATGCTCATAGTTGTTTACTTAAAAATTCTGCTTGTAAATGGATTTTATAATATACTGAATGTAACACTGTTTTCTATTAAACTGAAATTTATTCTGTGATTAGTTGAGTACAAAGATGATGTTTTATTCAGTTAAAAAGAATTGGAACGTAAATCTTCGTAATTTATTTTTTGTAAGAATTTGGTCTGATTTTATATGAATATATCTTACATTTTATCCAAGTTGATTTCCATTAAAACGGCTTTTAATGATTTCAGAAATAAACTTCAGGTAATGAAAGTAATCAAGAAATAGGAGCTACATTCAGTTAAATTGATTTTAGTTTTGTTAGTTTAAAACCTAATAGATGCCTTTATTTATGTAATGGTTACTTTAACCAGAAAATCATCGAAATTGGAGGCGTAGCAGTGTTGCAAAGTTCTCGTATTATAAAAGAAACAGGAACATTTTTGCCTGTCATTGAAACCTGTCTTTCCCAAACCAGCAAGTTCATAAATAACCCTTAAAGCATTTCCAACTTGATCTTCTCTTTTGCAGTAAGACAACATTCATAGCATTTAATATTTATGCTGTAAAAAAGCATCGGTAAATTGTTACATCTTTTGTACACATGCATAAAATATAAATGTAAACCTTTTTCTCCTATCTTTAAATGCTTTTTCAAAGAATTGTTATGTGATGTTTTTATGAGCTATGAATGTGCCTTATATTTTCTATGTTGTCATACATTAAATTTGTATAGTATATTAAATATATATATTTGGATATTAAAATAAAAGATTTCCTTTTGTGATTGCTGTCTTAAAAATTCATTCCGATTCAGTATATTCGTAATTTTTCTTACTGTAATCTTGTGGCCTCTGCCATATCACTTGAAGTCTTAATTGAATTTTCCGTCCATCATAAGGTGCTAGCAAAAATAGGAGATCAACCTTTTATAGATAACTTTTAACTGTCATGCACTCATATTGTAATCTATAATCTTATCACTGGAAATTTTAGAAAACTATATATCTCCCTGGAGTCAACTGCCCATCAAGGAATTAGCATTTCTGCATGGGATCCAATGCTACTATAATGATATACTGACAAAAGAATGGAAATCCAATATTTTAGAACATAGTTTTTCTGAAAAAGTTTGAATGTGTAAGAATGCTTCAATTATGTTTCTGAAAGAAAAAATGCAAGCCAGAACTAAATTTTGAGGATAAAAAAATTTAGCTATTTTACCAACTTTATCTAAGTATTAGCACTTAATCAGGGGTCTTATTCAAAAATCTAAATTAAGTATTATGAAGAGGTAAACTAGGTATTAAACAATACACATTAGATATTAATATTACTAAAATCAATTTTTCTATAGAATTTCTAGTGTTGGTTGGTAAATAGTATTTTTATATACAAATGTCGTAAGAACATTGAATGGTCAGACAGGGATTCACCTTTAATTAAATTTTTTACAGCTTCATGTCTTCAAACTTAAAATTTGTGACACTGTTCATGGATGCTTTCATTTTGAGATTTTTACCTGTATTCATTGCATTTGCATTTATACAAATTAAAGACCCTATATTCCATACTGTTTCTCTTAATGGGTAATCAGAAAACGTAAAACATAATTTGCACAGTAACTAGTCATTTTGATAATCATTAATTGCCTGGATAAAATGAAGGAACTTGAGAGCTGATATCAGTAGACCATTGTTCAAGTTGGAACAAATAGAAGACCGGAGTAAATAGACAAATAATAAACTAATATTTCACTTGTCAAGACTGGTTCAAAATTACATGGTGTCCTCCAATCTTTCCCTTCAGGGGTTGATCCCAGACCGTCATCAATAGCCCATTGTGTTCCATTGCAACATTAATTAAAATACCTACCTTCACTTCTGTTGTTGCCATCTAGACTGCTTGATGTTGTTACTCGTCTTTGCATCGACCATCGGTTTTATAGAGGCATGCAGACTGATTAATGAGGGAAATCCTATGAATGAGGGCCATCATTTGCCTGCAACCTTACAATAAGCCATATTTTAACTTCTAGTCTTAAAATTTTTTCTATTGATTTTTTAATACCTTATAAATTTTATCAAACTTGGGTCAACCCTCACATTCCTCACTTCACCTTCCTTCATTCAGGTTTTTTACCATATTTATAATTTACCTGCTTATAAATTTCATTTCATTAAGTTTTATCTGAGATGGGGACACCCTATTTTTGTTCTCATTTTATCTTAACTAGCTTTTACATTTTCTTGTGTGTTTAAAAATTTTAGCCTTCATATTTTATTTTTAGATAAGTCACTGGATTGCATATTTTTTAGTCGATCTGGTTACTATTCTATCAATTATTTTTGAATTTTATTATCTTACGTTTGGCACAGCTTATCTATTTCTCGATCTTATGCCATAAAAACAAGCATCCA
The DNA here is from genome assembly GCA_933210815.1 of Meta bourneti. Taxonomy (NCBI): domain Eukaryota; kingdom Metazoa; phylum Arthropoda; class Arachnida; order Araneae; family Tetragnathidae; genus Meta; species Meta bourneti. Next base: position 32,430,158 of record OW119931.1, on the reverse strand, counting down.
TTGTTTGAGTACCGAAAACTTTAAACTTGTTAGCCTACTTTCCAACATCTATGATATGACTTTTCTTGACAGCAGAACATTGGGATGGCAAAATCAGGACAACTTATATTCTGTATTCATGAAAAAGGTAGACGATTCCTGAAATCGTTATTAAAACTGCAGTTTCGCCTCTAAATCGGAAGGACCTAAAAGCTTAAATAATAAGACATGAAATTTAAACCGCCGTTATTGAATAACAAAGCCACCAGTGAACTAGCCAATCGGATTCCGTCACTGACGTGACCAATAGGCTATATATAATTGGCCAATATTAAGTTAAGTATATAGTGGTTTTATTAACAGGATAAAATTGACATGTTTATCAAATGGCAAGTTCAATGTGGTCCGTCTGATCAGCCTGTTGGAAATTCTTGTCTGATGAATAAAAACAATTCATCTGATTCACAAATGAATCGGCAGTTGTAAAAGGGGATATGTGATATTTTTCCGAAAAATGATTTTATTGGCGGAAGCATACCTTTATACCAAGACCCACATACTGTGTAAAAAGGATTCCATGAAGTAACCTAAATGGGAGAAATGGACAGTCTAATATCCGAAACTTTAAAAAGGTGACATGTGCTGCACATGCCACGTTTTTACAACTTCTAGTTGGCAGAGACATCTATGATCAGACGAACAGTAACGTAGTCTGCCAACAGATCCCTCTACATCTTTCAATGTAACTTGTGCGTTTGGGTTGGAAGAGTTAGGTTTAAAATGTGCTTTTGAAAGTTTGTATAATGGAATAAGATTCTTCTGAAGGCAATGTGATTGATGAACGCGTCAGAAAGAAAAAACAATCGAGAACTGTACCAAAGAAATGTTATAAAGAAAGCAAGGACTAAGGAACAAGCTACGTAAACCATGCTGGTAAGTAAATATTTTTTCAGTGAGTATCAATCGAACGCGTTCATGCTTATTGTGAAATCTAAATGGGCTGATTTTTCAATGCTGTAGCTACCAGATCGACAGGCCCTGACTGCGTGCAAACTGGCTTGTTTCTCTAATCTCGCGGAGGTAGATTTTTCAAAAATAATCGATTTTGACGAATTGCCTAATAAAGATACACAAGATTTATTTTTAACTTTATGCCATTAACCCCGCCACATCAAAAGAAATTCATGATTTTCTGGCATCGCTTGAAATGAAAGTGGCCCGATACGCGGGAAAGAAAAAAAGTATAGATGCTCGTCTTAGTGTCAAAATACTATATGAAAAATTCAAGGCGGACAATCCTAAAGCAAAAGTGGGATATGACTACTTTCGTCTGTATTTCAATGAAAACTTTGACTATTCCTGTGGGAAGACCTCAAGTTGATGTATGCGTTACATGCGAGGAATTTGACCAAAAACTGAAGAATAGGTCACTGACAGCAAGAAGAGCTACGGCAGCAGAGCTGCTGGTTTCCAAGTGTCGGGCTAAAACGTTTACGTCGAAATAAAGAACGTCTCGCTGCGCATGAAGGAAGATTCTAACTTTAAAAAGAAAAATTTGGCAATTTGCTATGACTACATGCAGAACTTGTCCTAATACGTTTGGGATACATAACCTGGCTACTGGGAAAGCTGACTTGCACGTGTATAATGAAGACAGCAAAAAGGAGTCCAAACGAAGTCTAGCCTGCTAAGTTACATCAACCGGAATAAAACCAATGAACATGTGAATCTGCTTCTCTTTTCTGACGGTTGTAGTGGACAAAACAAAAATCATTCTCTGCTAAGAATGCGTATGGCCTTAGTTGAACTACAAGTGTTTGAAAAAGTTGAAATCTTTTTCCCTATTAGGGGCCACTCCTTCCTCTCTGCAACAGGGGCTTTGGGACAGTGAAACGTCTAATTCGAAAAGCTGATCGGATTAGTCACCTGACGAATATGAGGAGCTCATGAGAAAATCAAGCAATACCGGAAGATTTAATGTTATAAAGTTTACTAAGTGGTGGCCCTCATTTTAGAAGTCAGATAGTGAGGCAGATGATTAATTTTTATTTTTTCATTTGTCACTCATTTCAAACTTTTTCATGACAAAAACTTTGCTTTTATAATGTCAAAAGTATTCTTGAAGTTTTATAACTAAAAACAAATAATTTTCATAATATTATGTTTTCTATTTTCCCAGTAATTTCAGTGTTAACACTAGTGTAAAAAGGGGATACGTGCGAATTTTTGGGAATTTTGTGGGGGGGCTCTGACAGTAGCAAAACTCATAAATTACACTTGGATTATAAGTGGCTATATAATATCAATTATCTGAATTTTTTTCTTTAGTTTATGAGTACAGCGATTAAAGTGGCACACCTTTTAATTTCTCCTGTAAAATATGAGTTGTAACATATCCCCTTTTTACATCTGCCGATTCAAATATGCTTTATTCACATTAGCTATCTAGAAATTTTCGAATAACAGTATCTTCAATCTACAGACATCTTGAGGGTGAGGAAACCTATGAAAGATATACATTAAGATTTATATTGAAGTGAGAAATAATTTAATACCTTGTTATAATAAATATTATATATGCAAGGTATGGTACAAGTCTTAGGACTTACAAAAATGAGCACGAGCAGCCAAGTTCTACGCATTGTACATTTCGTTCTAAGATCTTATTAAAGTTATAGTAATGATTACGGCAAGCAAATCGTTTGCGGCGGAAAGAAGTTATGACCCTAGCTTCAACCGCATAACAAACAAATCGTTTGAAAGCGGAACTACGGCGCCTGTCTTTAAGCGTTATTTATACCTTTACCATAATTTATAGCTATAGCTTATATTTTCAACATTCTCCCCACCTTGAGATTTTGGGAGAAATCTCAAAAATACACTCATAAACCTAAATACAAAATTAATGTAATTCACAATCAAAACTAACGATTTACTCTGAGAAGTTAAACACGCATATTAAACATTCAAAATATATCTAGATAAATTAAATTGCTCCTATATACACAATTTTATACTAAATATTCACTTAAACATAACACTAAATAATTTTCAAGCACTAGTAAAAACACTAAAATAGTAAAGTCACCAAGAAAGTTATGCCTAGCTGAAATGTTAGTTCTCTTCAATGAATCGCTTGACTCTTCACAAATCGATCCCATAGCGGGTTGATAAGGGGCCTTTGACTGGAATTCTTGGACCGGCATCAGTAATGGCAGCATCAGGATCATCAGATAAGGGATACTCCACTGGAATTCTCGGACCGGCATCAGTAGTAGCAACAGGATCATCAGAGGTATCTCTTGCAGGATGTTCTAGACCCCACTTCAAGTTTACTGATGTTTCTGCGTTTTGAATTTCCAGGGGATAGTCTCTGGATCAGTCTCAGCTGGACGCCTTTAGCAGTTTTTAACTTTGCCAAGCGAACTATGTTGTCCTTGCCAGGAAACATTGATTACTCTTGCAAGGGGCCATTCCAGACGATTTTTGTCCTCCTTTTCATCAAGACGATGTCTCCCCACCATGGGGATGCAAGTGGATTGAATGCACTTGTACTTGACGACTGCATGAGCTGTAAGTGCACGTTTCCATAAACTGAGCAAGTAATTATCTCAATCCAAGTCTTCTCTTTAGATTTTGTGTAAAGCGGTCCTGCAAGGTCTATTCCAGTTACCTCAAAGGTGGCAGATAATCTCGTACGGTCTTTTGGCAAAGGAGGAAAAGGTACTTCAAGTTTATTGGCCATATGTCTTCTGCATGTGGTGCATCTGCGAATTACTGCTTTTCTTCCATTCAAAATCCAAACTTTATTGCGCAAGATGGTTATTAGAGCAAGCGCCCAATCATGTTTATTTAGGATGTGATGTTGCTCTATCATCCTCTCAACTACAAGGTGTTTCGAAGGAAGTATTATTGGAGCGACAAACTCTTCGGTTTCGTTTTCATCTGTCAACCTTGATCTCAATCTTAACGCTCCATCCTGATCTTCATATGTTTGCAGGGTCTTCAATGATTTTTGTGCTGCTTCATCAGAAAAGGATTCAACTTGAATACATCGAAAAATCATTCTCTCAGCTTTAACAAGTTCTTGAGTCAAGTTAGGATTTATCCTCAAATCTCTTGCCTTCGTATGAAATCGCAGCATCCATGCTACTATTATCTTCGAGAATTTCGAAACTCTTTCAGCAAGTTTTGTTGTAAGAGACTTAGTCAGAGTATTGCCAGCTGACACTACGGTTCGTCATTTTCTTTATCTACCTCGTTTTCATCGAGATTGATGATTGATTTCGGCCAATGATCTGAAGAGTTTCAGCCACGAAGGTCCTTCCCACCATCTCGATTCTAGCAGGGCTTTCGGAGAACAGCCTCTAGAAGGGAGATCCGCAGGGTTCCGATTTGTTGAAATGTGAAACCAATCCTCAGATGAAGTCAACTTCCTAATCTCAGTTATTCTATTGTTAACATAGACTGACCATTGTTCTTCCCTTTGAATCCAAGCTAGAACAGTTGACGAATCGGTCCAGAAATAGGATTCTACTGTTTCTAGCTTCAACGTACGTTTCAAGAAGTCATGTAACCTGGATCCAATAGTGGCCGCTAACAGTTCCAACCTTGGAATTGTGATATTCTTCAAGGGAGACACTGCTTTTAGCTTGGAGCAATTGCACTGATACTCCTGTACTAGTTTCACACCTAACAAATACAACAGTTAAATATAATTTGCTTGCATCACAAAAAGTATGGAGGCTAATTTTAGATCCTGTTGTCGCACCAATCCATCTAGGAACTTGGATCTCTGAGAGGTGTGTCAGTTCTTTTACCCATTTCAGAAACTTTTTTCTCACATTTGGGTCGTTAATTTCGGTATCCCACGGCTCTTTGTTTTTCCAAGTCAGTTGAAGTAATACGTATTTTAGTCTGTAATAGAGCCGGAGATGTGAATCCAATGGGATCAAATATTCTACTTATGATTGAAAGGATTTTTCGTTTGGTGACTTTATCCTTTTCATGAAATTCATACATTCTGCATTAATGTGCAATGAATCCACTTCTTTATCCCACACTAAACCCAAAACAATTGCTTTAGATTTCTGTGAAAGTGAAAGAGAGGGAAGGCTTGAACATTACTTTCCCAACCTCTCAAATCAAACTTTCCTTTCTTCATGATTTCTTTTACCTCTTTTATGAATATTTCTAGACTTTTTAAATCGTCTACACTAGTAACACAATTGTCAACGTAGAAACTACCTTTTAGTTTCTCTAAAGTATACTTAGCATTTTCTTTAGGTTGATTTGAAAGTAATGACTCATAATGTAGATGGTGATTAATTACAACTCCTAATAAGAAAATACTGCTTGTTACTCCAAATACTACTCTTGTGTGACGATATACTATTACATTTTTGGATTAGTCATACCACAGGAAACGTAAGGAATTTCGATCTTTTTCATGTACAGAAATCTGTAAAAATGCCTTTTTAATATCTTATATAACTCCAATTTTATTTAATCTAAATCCTATCAGAATAGACGGTATGTTTTCTATCAAATTTATGCCCGTTTCTAAGCAATCATTTAATGAAGGATGGTTGACACTTTTGGCTGAGGCGTCAAATACCGGTCTTAATTTTGTGGTACTACCTTCCTTGACAACATGACGATGAGGAAGATAATGTCCACGCACAGACACATTCGGTATCAGCAACTTGTTCTATTATACCTTCTTTGAGTCAATCATTGAATACTGCGTTATGCTTCTCTAGAAGCCCGTCCTTTTCTAACTTTTTTACAAGTGGAGAAAAGTCTTTAGACAAATTTCATAGTTATCAGGCAAATTAGTATGATCACTTTTCCATGTTAAATGCACTTCGTATCTACCCTCCAACAGATTGCTCACTGTTCCTTTGAAGTGGATTAAAACAGCTTGTTTTGCCTCTTCTTTATTTCGTTGCTCTACTTGATCACGAATGCCTATTAGCTCTAAATCCCATAACTTGAATATGTTCCACCTCCATGTTATCCAATAATACTGCAGTATCATTAGATAACATGGAGGTAGCATTCATGTGTACTCTTTTTCACTATAAAATTTTAGAACTTCCCTAATAAGGTCTAACCTAGTTTGGTTTCCATAGCAACCAAAGACCGTCGTGTACGCATGTATTTTAATTAACGCACTGGACCAATACAACGGGCTATTGGCGACGGTCCGTATTCAAACCCAAAGGGAAACATCCGAGGACAGCACCACGTAATTTTGAACCACTGTCAGATGACGAGGTCACACCTGAATTGCACCACACTCTCCAAACTTCTACACCAAGCCAAAGTGAGAACATTTGAGGCTCCATCAGATTTAACGTGCACCATTCACCTTTGTACCTGACCCTCCGGTTTCTAATCCGTTAATCTTCCAACCGGGCTACCTTGTGTTCGCAGGGTACGTAGGTATTTAACACAACTATGTTCGCAGGGACTGGTGCATGTTAAATTTGTCGTGGCCTCGTGTGCTCAAGTTTGGAGAGTGGCCTCGTCATCTGACCTTGTTTCACATTACGAGGTGTTTGATGTTAGATTCCTTCTGGATTGACCCCAAACCATCGCCAACACCCATTGTTTTCCCTCCAGTGCGACGTAAATTCAACTACCTACCTATCTTTTATACAATAGAGAATGTGATAGTGAGAGTATTCTACTCTTTAAACACAAAATGTAGATGGTCGTAGTATTTTTGCAGTGGCATTTGCTTCCTTTACATATTCCGGACGTGATGTCGCATAGCTCGTTTTTTAAGTATGATTTCAGCTCGTCTCCAATAAAAATTCAAATAACCCGTCGTGTTGCTCCAGTGTGAAGTTAATTAAAATACTGCCTTCCTACCTACCAATAAAAATAATAAATTCGAAATCCGAACGTCGATAAACTTCATTTTAAGGTATCCTCGTTTTCCGTGTCCAACAGACGAATAGCCAATCACCATCGCCCTCAACCAATCGCATTTTCACACAAAAAATTTGGACATGGTCACAGTTAAGTAAAAAGAAGTTACTGTTGGCTGCTGGGTTGAGCGAGCTAAAGTATAGCATTTCTCTAGGTTATGTTTTCGTAAACCTTCCGTTGCTCAGTTTCAAACCGCCCGTGTCGAAAAGAGAGCGAGGTTACCATATCACCAATTAACAAATTTTCGCCAAAGTGCTACAAAAAAGGGATTAACATTGGATTCCTCATAGAAGAAAGCAAAATATCAATGCTGTGACCGGATCTCTGGTCCTACAAAATGTCTGATATAACAGAGCAAAATCATTCTGTTGAGATGGATACAACATCAACTTATAGTCCAGCGGAAAAGATTATTGCTCAAATTATGATAGAGCAAAATCATTCTGGGATGAATACAACTGCAACGTATTATATTCCTGTAGAAACTGCCATTGCACAAGGTTTGACCGACCAAAATCATTCTGGACAGTTGGATACAAATTCCGCATATAGTTTACTTGAAAAGACAATTGCACAAAGTATGGCAGAGCAAAGTTCTTCAGAGATGGATACATCTACAACATATATTACAGTTGAAACAACTGGTGCAGAAAGCATGACAGAACAAAATCATTCTGAACAGTTAGATACAAATTCAGCATATAGTCTATTGGAAAAGACCATTGCACAAAGTATGGCAGAGCAAAGTTCTGCAGAGATGGATACAACTACTACATATATTGCAGTTGAAACAACTACTGCAGAAAGTACAACAGAGCAAAGTCATTCTGAACAGGTGGATACAAATTCACCATTTGATCTACTGGTAGCAAATAGTGCACTAAGTATGTCAGAGCAAAATTCTTCTGGACAGATGGGTGCAAAGAGCAAGATTTTAGAAAGGAAGGCTTTCGTGTGCAATATTTGTGATACTGTATTTTGTAACAAACAAAGTCTCACTAAGCATATGGTGAGATTACATGGAGCTGAGCGAATGCGATATTTTTCATGTGCATATTGTGCTAGGTCATTTAAAATACGGAAGAATTTGCACCGTCACATGAAGCTAATTCATTCCATTCAATTTCCTGAAACGGATAAAAGTGAGATTATAATTCTTACATCTACTATACCATATGATATACATATTATATTATGTGTTCAATTTCTTTTTTCAGCTACAATACTGAATATTAATGATTAGTTGAATGGGAGGGATAGCATCCTCTATCTGTGAATTATAGTCTAGTTATCTCTTCACTTTTCGAAGATTTCTTTTAGGTGCAATATTTTTCTTCAGGTACAGCTGTAGTCTCTGCCGCGCGCGGTGGCAACGCGTTTTTTTTGGCGCCGTGTTTGGCGCACTTTTTATGTCGCCACGGAAATCTTCCAACATCGAATATATACTGCATACGTATGGATGAAATATGTAAATCTGAATGAAACAACATTTGAATAAAAAAATACTGCAAATATGGATGAAATGTATGGAATTTTGGCGTAGTTATAAGCGACTCATGCCGGTGAGGGTAACCCATTTGTTCTCGGATTTCCAACAGTGAATCGATATCATTCTCCACATATGAATGATGAATAAAAAAAATGTACATTAGTAGAATATAAGTTTTTCTAATATTTTAACAGATTTCACACTGTAAATGAGAACTGGACTCCGGAAAGGTTGCCATAAAAATAGGTTAACCCTAACCAGGAGAAAATTCGAGAAAAAAATGGGTTACCATCAGCCTGCATGAGTCGCTTATAACTATGCCAAAAGCAGTGCCAAAACACGTTGCCACCGCGCGCGGCAGAGTACAGCTGTACCTTTCTTTAGAAACAGCTTTGAGTAAAACTCAAGGACATGGTACTGGCCCTTTTCCAAAGTGTCGACTAAAATTTTTGTTGCCAATTAATTGGTTATTTGAATAGGCCACCACATTGGATACCTTCCATTTACATGGAAGTGGAAGTACATGAAGCAAACCAATGCCAGGTTACCATATTCCAAAATTATTGGCGATGGTATGATGTTCTATCGTCCAACCCAGCTTTGTACTTTCAGACATATCCTACATTTTGATGCTAAATATTTCCCTCCAAAATTAAATCAGTGTTTCCTGCTCGTGTGTTAAGAAAAAAATGAGATATTGTTCAGAAACTAGTTAAACCAGCTTAAAAAGATAACATGCTCTCTGATTTGAGGAATACTCTTGAAATGCATCTATTAGAAATATATTTCCTTAAAAACCAAGTACCACACTGTATTTGATCCCACAATTAACTCCAAAAAGTTTCACTGTCTCTTAGTTTAAAACAAGGTTTTCTCTAATTTTAATTGCTCCTAAAGGCGAGATCACCTAACTCATCCTTGTCCTAATTTTGACTACCCAGAAGCTTTCACTCCCATGTTAGTATTACTGGACATTCTGAGAAAGGCTGATGGGTGAACTACATGCGTGCCAGTCATTTTCAGGATCTTGGAATGTAACCTTTTTAATTATGTACTCTCCTAGAGATAATAGTAGGTAGTTATCTGTTGTATTCATCTATGACTGACCTGTAATATTCCCTGTTTTCTAGAGATGTTACATGTGAGGCAGATTTCAGCAAGCAACAACTGAGTATATGCAATTTTGACTATGCAGATTTTGTACATGCCAATAGGTACAAATATCGTTTCATGTGTAAAATCCCATCGACCATGAAGTTGGCTCAATTCCAGCCAAACTTACACCAATCATTTCAGTGGCCAAAAATCCCTAATTCCATTCAAGATAGCAACTATATTTCATAACTATAGTAGGCAGGTCCCAAATTATCATTTTTTAAAAATGTGAGGTGAAAAAACAGAAATAGCAGTTACCGTATATTTCCGTGTATAAGCCGAGAATTTTTGGAACTTTTTCTAAAGCTAAAGTGGGGGGCCGGCTTATATACGGATCCGCTAATTTCGCATAAAACGAAGGTACTTTTCCGTTAGCCGTGCGCAAGCAATAAATCGCCAAATATAGCACACAAAATAATAATTGAATACCGTAATTATTTAGCACATAAAAATAATAATTGGAAAGGGAATATTTTTTTGATTCAGCTGTTGGATTCGGATCTCCGTCCGGCGACAGCAACTTGGCGAAATTTTTGAATACTTTACGAGCGATTAACAATTTTTATAGCAACTCCAACGGGTGTTGGGAAAGCAACCCTACCTTTTTACTTCATGCCATCCGAATCCAACAGCTGTTCCAGCAGACAGCAAATGAATGGAAAAACTGCTGGAATCAGATAGGGTTACCGTAGCTGAGATTCTTTCAAGGGTCATAATGAGCCCGCTCCCCCTTTTGAAACTTTGTTCCGCACATGTTTTAGGCTGCACTGCGAAGAAAAGTGGCACTGATAAAAAAATTCCCAAGCCCCAGCCGCTCCCCTTGACCATTGTTGAACTGATCATCTGTCAATTACCCAGTCAAAGGTCCGGCATCAGGTGCAGGACACTGGGGAAGATCATTAGTGGTCACCTTTGTAATAGAATGGAAAGGGGGCGAATTAGACAACCTCGCAGTGAAACCTGCGGCTTAAAGCTCAGTACGCTCGTCATTACACATCTTTACTGCCAAGTTAAATCGTGGCGACCGGTTGGAGAGTTCAATCTCATTTTGACCCTACCTGAGTTTCTTTCAAGAGCCATAATGAATCCCCTCCCCCTTTTGAATCCTAATGTCCCGTACATCATCACCTGTCAATCACTCCATCAGATGTCGGATATCAGGAGCTGGACCATCTGGACACGGGGGAAATCATTAGCTGGTTAAAACTATCATCGTTGGCGAGTGGCGTTTTACTTTACAGCGATTTGATTGGAAAATATTCCACCCGTTTTACCTTCTTGGCGACATTTACGCATGGCGTTATGTTTGAACATCACAAAATTTTTTTAAATTTTTATTTCGGCTTATATACGGGTTTTGAATTTTGGGTAAATTTTTGAAGAAAAAACGCACCCTCGGCTTATATTCGGAAATATACGGTAATAATAATAGCTGATAGAACTCTTGTTTAAAAAAATGGCTAAACAAGGTTATATAAAACCAAGCGTGTTTGACATCGCATCGCTATGGCGACAAGCAGAGGAGCAAAATAGAAAAAACGTGTTTGATTTCACGTTTTCCATTATTGGCGGAATATCGCATCGTTTGGTGACATTTTCTGGTTTGGCTAGAATGGTCAATGCGATTTTACACATGTACCCAAATATCTTGTGTTCAACTGAATGTATACCCTCCAGCTAGCTGTAATGTTTCTTTGTACTCGTAGTCCGAGTCATGTTAAATTTTATGTTTCAATGAATTTTTTTAACATTTACTTTCTTTTGAGTGAAATGTGAGCAGTAGCAAAATATGGTGATATAGAAATCCTCTGAAACTAAATCTGGGAAATGTCTGATAACCCCTATAAGATAGCCACCATAAGGGATGACATCAATGGTCTACTGTTCCTGATTTTGCTTAGGGAAATGTATCTTCGATCATAATGGCAGGCATCTCTGAACAGGTACTGTATGGTAAATGTTTTTTCAAGACATTGCTGCCTTTTTAACATGCCCGCTGAAAGTGAAACTAGAACAAGAAGTTATTTGAGTCCCCATTGAAATTCCAACATTTTGGCATAATAGATCAACTTGATTATCAATTTAAGCTTGCCAGAATAATGTGAGAGTGTAGATTCCACTATGTTTAGCTATGTGATATCTGCACTGGCTCAAGAGGAATTGCGTGTTATTTTGGACATTTTGCAGAACCCACATGCCAAAGACTCGCATAAAGTTATAAGAAAATTGTTAATATCTCAATATTCTGACTCCAAAGGGCACGTTTGAAATTCTTACAAGGTCGACAGCTAGGCAATAAATGCCCTTTGAGACTTGTTAGAAATGTGAGAACTAGCTGGAAATCATTTAACTGAAAGTTTTTAAATGTGTGGTTACAAGTTCCTGTGTCAATGAGAGTGCCCTTGAAATGCGAGTCTGAATGACCTGGTGCCCCTATCTCCTGATGTGGCCATATGACCCAATGAGGAAAGTTGTCACCCTTGCATATCCATATGATCTGTGTAGTAGTAATATTGGTACAGCTTTGATATAAAGACTGGCAATGCTTTTGGCATGCTTTTTATAAAGTTGTGGAAGGCAAAGGCAACCCTGGCTTTATTAGGATTATTTGAATCACTTATTAATTTTTGTAAATCATTATCTTGTTTGATTTTACTATGCCTGAACAACCCGTTTGCTAGAATTTAATGTGATCTTTATAACATTCATAAAATATTGCCTGGTTCCATTAGACTTAAACTAATAAATTATTTAACTTGGACACACTTCTATAATATTTTAGAAAAAGTTAAGATTTTTTGCAAAAAAGTAAATACTTACCTAGTAGTAAGAATAATCAGTTTTGTTGATTTTTTCCATTTTCAAAATTCTCTTTGTTAATTTAAATATTTTATGCTTAGCCTAAAACTAAGTTGTTTTTTTTTCTAAGAAATTCTTCCTTGGTGACGTAAAAAACATGCCAAAGTCTATATCAAAGCTGTACTGTAATATTTATCCCTCATGTTTGGGGGACCCCAAGAAATTCAGGCTATCTTCAGGAGCGTCAAGTCCTACAGGCCCAAACTCCCTATTTCCCAAAATGGAGCATTTTTATTACAAATACGCAGATAAAATGGGTATGCAGGTTGATTTGTAATCTAATGCATAAGATTGTATAGCTACTAGTGGAGACTAGGGTGCCAAGTCCTTTAGACCCCATTCTCTTGGAACCCTTCGATCCCTTAAGAACCCAATATTTTTCAGTTTGTGTTCCTGTCCCCAAACAAGGGATTTTACAATTGTACAAATGATGTTAACAATGATTTGTACAAATACAATTGTCCAGAAACCACATAATATGATACAGTTGGAGTCTCTCCAGCCCATCCAATAATTTCCCCAACTTCCACTATCAGTCTGAAGCTTATTGCAATTCATTGTTGCACTTTTACATTCCTAAGCCAATCAATCACTTTTTCTTCATTCAATCCTAATTGCAAACACTTGAAATTGACACAACCCTACTATCAAACATACTTGTGCTTTAATACTTAATATGAAAATAGAAAAACTTCCAACCAACCTTTGAAGTGCAGCAAGATAAAATTATATTCAGTATGTAGACACTCTTATTGATAAAAAATTGAAATTTGACCCTTTGTAAGTTTAGCCTCATATTTGTTATCTTATACAATTTTATTTGAATTTACATTATACAATATGCTATGCAGTCACCAGCCCAGTCTTTGGATTTTAAAACTTTTGTTTGAAGCGAGAGAATTCCTGTAATTTTATTCTTATTTGTTACCAATGGGAAATGATATATGTGAATTCATTCTCTTGTTTGAACTGCGTTCTATTTAGGTGCTTCATTTTCCAGATTTGTTATTTGCCTTAAACAAGAAAAAATTATTTCAAAAGTTGTCCAAGACAATCTAATGTTTTGATAGTGAACTTATCTTGTATCTAGAAAACTAATATCTTATAAATTTTTTTTGACCAGTGTATGATTTATGTCAATTTCAGTACTATATAAATTCTAATCAACTGGTAAAGCATTAACTAGAACTCTTTTAATCTTAAAGAATGGTTAATAAGAATTTAAATTTCAGTTCAAAATTTCCCATTCAATTTGTTTTTAAATATTTTTCTAATTCAGAGTCTCATCAAATATTTCTGAATGAAGCTGAAGAAAAAGAGGAGTCCACAGATGTGAATGAATGGGTGTGCAAGTCAAAAGATTGTATTCGCCATAAAAAAAATGGTAAGCACCCTTAATATTTTTGCCAAAAACTAAACTAAATCACATGAATTATTTACTTGGTTGTTTAAGTGTGTGTTTAGTTAATTCATTGAATAATTTTAATTACTTTGCTGCAGTTTTTGACCAAGGGATGCAAACAGGATGTCAATGTATTCCTCCGAAGGAACTTTGTTTGTTTTGTAAAAAAGATCAACCAGGTATTTATTAAAGTACTTTTTCTTAGAAATGCTAACATTAAGTTTACTGCCTTGTATGCACTTGGAAATAAATTTGAACAACATCTCAATAGGTACTGCTAGTATGGATGCAGAACAATGTTTGTAACAGTGTCTGGATACATTTTTACTAAGTCTACAGACCATGAAAATAATCTGCCAACAGCTTCTATGAAAGTTAAATAATGTTTCTCAATGCATAACTAGGATTTAGGTTTTTGTAAACAGTCTGAAAATTAAATTGACTTATCACTTTATAAACACATTTGATGTGAAGATCAATCTATGTTTTACACACTTGTTTTATTATTTTGATGTGCAACATTTTATACATTTATTATATGTTATTTGTATAACTTTCTTTCAGTTGAAGTGCCTGAAACTGACGATTCTGAGTGCATATGCTTTGAAAATTTTTTTGAGCCTGAAAAGACATGTAAGCAAAGCTTTACTTTGTTCTTAAAACATTTATTGATAGAATGATTTTGTTTTGAAACAATGTCTCTGTTTCAGTTTCAGATGCTGCCTCTGAAACTGGATGTGGGAGTGTTGATTGCATGGAATGTGAATTATGTCCTAAATTCGGTAAACTTTAAAATTTGTGTCTTTTAAGCATATTTGAACAATTTCCAAGATACACTGCCAAAAATAACACTGTCAATTTAAATTTTTTTTCCTACAGATATTTGGAGCAGTAATGCTGGTACTGGTATCCAGTGCATAGAGTGCAACATCTCCTTTGTTCGAACTAATCAATTGAGGAATCACTTAAAACTTGTGCATAAACATGTAGTGGAGTATGAGACCCATCATTTTCCTGATATGACTGGTAATGATGTATTTGTTAATTTTATATTATTTTTGTTTCCTGAATTTAAATGAAAAATCATTTGTTTGAACTCTTGTGTTATTAAATTAATTATTAACATTAAATTTAGTTTCATCAAGTACTAAGTAACTAATATTTTTATTTTCTCAAAAATTTACTTCCACAAGAAATGTTTAACAAACAAAATAGCTTTATGCTAAAAATAATTTTGTAGATTTTTAAAACCACATTAAACATATGATAGGCATACATCATCTCTTACTTATTGATAAATACATTAGTTTATTAAGTAGCCCTTTTGCACCTTCTTTTAAATGGTATATTGAAAAATATGTTCTGATTGCCTGTAAGCAAAGTTTCAAAAACGCCTATATTAAAACAATTTAGCCTCTCGGTCAGTAATCTTAGCCATTATTAGATACAATTGTTGATGGCAGTTTTACGGAATTCATTTCTAGAAATGCTTTAATTATTATAGTGTCACAACCAAACTATAAAACTCAATGGTCTGTTGATCAGCATTTGGATATTTTTTACAGTTGTCAATGTACAAGTAATCAAATTATATTTTCCATCTGAAGTTTATTTTTTAATCATTTGTAAACTATTAGCATCTGGGATTGAATTTATTTACTGTTTGGCATTAAATTGTATTTAAAATTTTTAATTTTGAAGGATTCTTATAAATTATTCAGTTTATCCGGATATTTACTAAATGGATTGTTAATCTTAAACATTTTTCAAAGCACATTTTATAAAGCAATCAAGTTTTTTCATACAGATGAACTTCTCGATAGCAGTCAGTCATGGAACCAAGCCTTTTGTCTATTAACTGTGAGTGCTCACTATCAAAGAGTGCTGTTGTCACAGACCAATTTGCCATACACTCGATTTTATAACTCCTGATCTGTATGTATAATTAAAATGCAAAAATATAAACATAACAATCATTTGATACATTATTTAAAATGAGTTAATACAGAAAGAGTATGAAATAAAAAATAACTTTATTCTTTATTAGTAAATGAATAACTTGGGTAAGTTGTGCATAAATGTTTTAATGCCTTTCCACTTTGATCCAAATGTTGATGTGGAGTATTGGTATATTTTCCATTAAATATCAAAGTTAATAATTTCTTTTAAAATAAAAATAAAATATGAATTTAACAAAAAATTCATTTAGCTTTCAAGAAATGGAAATATGATGTAGAACGTAAAGACGTATCGTGTTTTATCAAGCGGCATGGTGCAAAAAAAACCTCTAAAGGTTTGAAGTACTTCTTCGACTGTCATCGATCTGGAAAATATACTGCTAAAATTCCTAGACAAGAAAAGATGAAAAAGAACCTAGGCTCCTGGAAACTGGGAATCATATGTACTGCGTCTATGTACTGTGAAGAGAATGCTGAAGGAGTGGTTGTTAAGTACTGGCCACACCATTATGGTCATGGGAAAGAAACTTCATTTGTGCAAATTTCCCCTGAGGAACAAGCTGCAATACAAGGTATTAGTTTTCACATTTGATTCAGTAAAGTATTTTCATTTCATGCTCAAGTATTCTATCCAAAGGAGTGAAGCAAATGGATTTTTGGACAAATGATTCTAATGCCTCTCTTAGTTCAAAATATGTGCTACAAAGATATTCTTTCATAAACACAGTAATCCTTCACCCCCTCCCTAAAATCAGAAAGGCCTATCTTCTGTGACATGTTTTTATGCTATGTCATACTTTGTCTGTTTAGTTACAATTAAATCAGAATACCTCCTAGGAATCTAAAGAAAACTCAAGTTTACTTTTCTCAAAACCTTGTTCTAATGCTGTCCCTCTCATTAAATGTGTTATGTAAGGGATTAATAACATTGGCTTGATTCATGGGAAAAGCTCATTGATGTTTCAAGACTATGTTTTAGTGATTTTTTATACTATGATTTAAAAAAAATGTATCTTTAAATTTCGACCTAAAATTTTCACAGGTTCTTCACAAATTGGAAGTTCTGTATAACTGCAAAAATATCTTTATGGGGAAAAGTAAATTCTGCAATGTTTCAGAAGCATATATTGTAATAAAGAATATTTGTATCACATAAAACTAGGCATTTAAAAAGTCATTAATACATAAAAAATGCACTGAATTTAGTAACAAATTATTTCCTTTGATTACCTTATTTGGCAGAAATTTTGTCTGATGATTTTAAGTAATAATAAATTGAACGAATTTGCAAAATTAATTTTCAATTTGCCTCATATCTAAAAGATTATCAGGATTGAAAGTAATAGATTGTGTTGAAAAAGGATGACTATGATTTTTATATTTAATCATGATTTTTGCTATATTTTAATTTAGTATGATTTTTTTTGTTAAATCTTATTACTTAGATTAAAATTGAGTTTTAGAGAATGTATTCTCTCAGACTTATACTTTGGTTTTACACTACTAAAAAAATGCTTCTGTTTGGGAAAACTGCCTGTTTGTAGGTTGTTGAATCAACAAATTTGATGCAAGTTGTTTATTTTCTAAGTTGCTGCTATAAACTGCTCTGAAAAAAATTGATGTTCTGATTTACATAAAATTCTGCTCTAAAACTATTTTTTTCTATTTATATAATTAAAGGCAGTAATTTTGAATCTTGTGTATTTTAATGTTTTTGACCTAAAAGTTGCTTTTTTTCCCTCTTAGAAAATGTATCCAATGGAATTTCTGTTGAAAATCTATTAGATGATATCCGAGATCACCAATCATCAAGTGATCAATCCCAATTGTATCTTATGAAGAAGAGAGACATCCGCTTTATCAATAATGCTTATAATTCTGTTGAATACAACCCAGGCCTCAGTGATGCAGAGAGTGTGGACCAGTGGGTTCATAGTTGTTGCCAGATGGAAGAATCACCAATCCTCTTCTACAGACAAGAATTCGAAAATTCTGGAGGAGACTTCTTGCTCATCATAATGACTGAATTCCAGAAACAGATTCTCATGTCCTCTGACAAACAGGTGGTTTGTGTTGATTCTTTCTTTCGCCAAAGGGGTGGCCGCTTCTATCTCACTGTCCTTTCTGTCATGGATGAGTGTGAAATTGCATTCCCTGTCGCATTCTGCATCAGCAGTAAAGTTAACAAGGATGTCCTCACTCAGTTCTTCACATCCATTAAACAGTCCACTGGGCCCTTGGATTCTCCCTATTTCATGTCAGATAACATGAAGTTTTACTACGACGCCTGGTTGGAAGTGATGAGTGTCGAGTCCAAGTGGCTGTGGTGCTTGTGGTATGTGGATAACAGGATCAAACTACAACTGCGTGCCTTTAAGAGTAATAAACGAGTTGAGGTGTACAACACCATGCAAGTGCTTATGGAATGTCAGAATGAGACTGTTTTCCAGTCCATTTTTAAGAATTATTTAGATTCTGTTTCGAATGATCCACTGTCTAAAAGCATGAGTTCCATTGTGCAAAATCATGTAAGTAATGCAGCAATGTGGGCTTACTGTTACCGCAAAGAAGTAAAAGCGAGCACTAACTTGCGTCTGGAGGCGATGCACCATACATTTCGGTACTGTTGTCGCGAAGGGCGTAAAAAACGCCTGGATAAGTTCATCTTTGTTATAATGAAACTGCTACGATATAAAATGTTGGACCGTTTGACTAATGTATTAGATGAAGAGAATATGGACATGGCTGTAGAAGCTATAAATATGTTTCACGACATGGGGTTGGAAATTTCAGCTGAAAACATTTCATCCTTGTCTGACAAAATTTGGCTCATTCGTTCAGAGGAAGAGGGAGATGTGTACGTCACATGCGACTTTGAGTGCTGTCCAGAGAATTGTAAGTTGAAGTGCACTGAATGTGATATTTGCGTTCACATGTACTCATGTAGTTGCATGAACAGTATGATTAATGCAAATCTATGTCAGCACATACATGCCATAGCATGGAAGTTTCTGACTCCACATTTTTCTCCATCAGTTTCACCTGTGCCCGATCATTATGATGAGGAAATGGAAAACACTAATTCCACAGACATGCCCATCACAGCTTCTGAACTTTTAGAGAGAGTTTTGAAACGAGCACATGATGTGTACAAAAAAGTTAAGGCTAATAAGCGTGACTTGAAAAGAGATACCCTGACTAATATCATGAAGAAGCTGAATGAATGTGTTGACTTGTGTTCCGGAAAAATGAATCCTGAGGATGCTGCCAATCAACTTTTTGTCTTAGCCCCTTATGCTAAAGAACCTGTATTACCACAACCTATAATACATAACCTGTTCCCACAACCAAGTGTGCCAACTACTTCAAAGAAAAAGGAAACCAAGTATTTAGTACTACTTAAAGAAAAAGATACTGCTAATGATTTTGTAGTACTTGAAAAATCATTCTCTGGAAAAAGATAATAGTTTTGTTTGATCTATTAACCACTGGAGTGTTTGGCTCAAGTGTAGCTTGATAGAGAAGCTAAAAAGATAGCTGAACCCAAAAACAGTTGTGTATTACTGGAACAGTTCAATGAGCATAAGTTTGGTTTTCCAAATATTCATAACACAAATCAGATCCAATATTCATGATTACATCTAAAATTTCAAAGAATTGGTGTAACTGAATTTTTTTAGTTATGTAAAATTTTGTTCATTTGCATCAACAAACTATTCTCACAAGCAGTTTGCCTAGATTGTGTCCGTTTTCTTATTTCGAAATGTATCATTCTGAAAGAGTACTGAGACGTTATTTATTTGTGTACATCTCCTATCCTGTATTTTTTCTATCTTAACTGTAGTTTGTTTTTGTTTCAAAGTTGCTTTCACTTTATAATTGCATTTCTGGAAAATTAATTTCTAATACTTATTACATTAGAATATAATTTTAATTACATTCTAATATGTCCGTAATCAAATACAAATTGAAAGTACTGTTAGGTCATGTAGAGGCTAAACGTTATTTTTATTGCAGTATTTAGATGCTTAAAGACAGTTTTGCAGTCCTTTCAGGTCACTAAGGAATTTTGGAGTAACATTTATGGTGCCTTTTGTGAAAAGTTAATTATTACTCAACAATGGAACTAGTGCTTTTTCTTGTGGAAACCAAGAGATTTTGTATCATGCTCTGAAACTGTTCAAAAATGCTGTTTTTCAAGGTATTTTGTACAGAAAAACAAGTGTTAAAACTTGAATAGGTAGATTGATTTTAATAATTTAAAGATATCTGATCTTGATTCAAACAAGTTTTTTAAATCCATACTATATTCTTGAGGAAGCCTCAACTTTAAATAAGAAAAAGCACATTTATCTTTATGTGTAAATATAATTTGTGTTTATAGCTCTAACATGGAACTAAACTTTGAATGTACCTTCAAATGCTAAGCTAATGCCTTTAACTAATGGCGACTTCTGCTTGAAGATCAAGAATTTACAAATAGTTGATTTTTAAAATGACAAGGGATGTTTTAAACGTTCTCAAATATCTTTATGGAAAAGGAAAATATGAACAATTACTCCAAAGTATTTTTAGTTATGTATCTTGTTAGCATTCTTATTTAGGATAAACATGCTAACAATATACATCACTTTTCGTTGAGTTATTCTCTTAAAACTTGTCATTGATTTCTATCAGATGTATATTTTAGCATAAGCGTGGCAATTGTAAAATGAATGTTGAGGCTTATCCAAGATGCAAATTATCTCCTCTTCTGGTTTTTCTGAAAACACTTTATAAGTATACTGTTTTTAATATATTGCTGGCTTATCAAAACTACATATGTATACATCACAATATGAAATCAGAAAATCTACCTTCCACAGATTTTATCTTGCAAAAAATGTAAATCACTCCTATACCATATGAATATACAAATACTGTTTTGATTTACATTTTTGAGTGATATTTCTTTTGTATATACAGACTGCTATATTTTTACAATCGATTCCCTCAAGTTTGTAAGAAATGAATTGTAAATATATATGTAGCATTTCTATCCTGCAAACTTTGAGTATCATGTGTAAATATGCATCTTAAAACTTCTACAGAATATAATAAAAATATTTGTTATTGATAAATCATTTCTGATAGAATTTCAGTGGGAAAAAAAATTACATAACAGAATGTGTGATACGTAAAATAATCATCAAAATATATTTTAATTGTTTTTCTGGCTGCCTTTGTTTAACCATTTATTTCTAAAATTACCTTTGATTTCCACTTTTTACCAAATATACACATTTGCATAAAGACAACAAACATTTAAAATTACAATGAAAGCTGCTTGTTTTACTGTAGAATTTCATTTACTATTTCTATAAATTGCCCTAGTATTTCCGAACATTCTTGAAATTTTTAATAGGCAATGTTAATTATAAGATACCTGAGAGAAAACAGCTTTACATTAGTCTGAGTCCAAAAGTATAAAAATAGTAAGTTAATTTGCAAATGTAATATAGATTATATAGTTTTAAGTTTAACATTGAAAGCTTTTGTTAATTATAAAATATTTAACCATACAACAGATAACTGAATATATAGAACATTAGTTTTAGTGGAATATTTAGAATTGGACAGATTTTAAATTTAATTACAAAAGGATTTTAAAAGTTCAGACTGAATATTGATGCTGAATATCATTTTCATATTGTTATCTATTCCCATTCATTTCAGACATCTAAATTTTACGAGTTCATTTGCCAAAAAAACCCAGAGGGCATAAAATTCATATTTTAATTTAGTTACTTTTAGTAATATTCAAATCGTTACAGTAACTGTATTGACAAATGACTTAAGAGTCAAAATGAAATTTGTTGAGTTCAAACAGTAAAATTTATAATTTAACTTTAGTCAACATTTCATCTTTCATTTATTGTATCATAGCAGTAAAAAATCAACTTCCATAATGTGGAAGTATATTTTGGGAACTACTGGTTTCAATAATTCTCAATCATGTTTAGATAAATGATTTAAAATTATTTAACATTGCATGTAAAAATTGTTTCTATTCTCAAACTTTTCATGCTATAAATCAATATTTTATGTAATAATTTTTTGTGACCCAATGTAATATTAAATATCAGCCTTTTACCAACTACATTAACTTTCCTCTTATGATCTTCAATTGTCAATGATAAATAAATTGGATGTAATCAAGTTCTATTGAACTCAACAGTAGCAAATTACAATAAAAAGGAAACATTTATACATGGTTATTGATAATTCAGGTTCAGGGATTTGTTTTGTCAGTTGCTCGCTGATCCATACCTCATTTTAAAAAAATTATCAAAAAGAACAGTAGCACTATGTTGGCACATTTGTTGCAAGGGAGTGATTAACGAAATAGGGATTTAAGTTGAGCTTTTATTAGTACAAAACAAACCATACCTAACCCAAAAACTAAATCGTAGTCAGTTCGAGACTTGGTGACCAGGGAAAGACTGCCTTTCCCAATTCAACAATCAGCAAATAAACTGATGGTTAGTGAAAATTAGGTGAAAACTTAATTTGTCAACACAATATATATATTCAATCCAACCAGATTGCAAAGACAAAGTAGTGGTAGTTCATGATTAGGTAACTAATTGTAAGGCGAAACAAATGAATCTTGCCTGGTCTAGATGCAGCTATCTTGCAAATTTGCATTTCATTAACATAAAAATGAAAATTTGGACCAAATTTTTTGAAATCTTAAGAATAGTATTAGTTTCTGTGAATCTAAGTATTAGTCCTATTTCTCAAATTGGTAATTGAATCTTTTAGCTCATGTACATCTACTTAAATCTCAAAATACAAGAGAGCAATCATTTTGTGATTTTTGAAGTAATGTTCATCTACATTTATTGAAATTAAATACTAGCAAAAACTTAGTGCTATGAAAATTTGGAATTGACCAATAAATTTTCAAAAGAAAACTCCCAATGCAGCTTTTACACTAGTCTACTAAATATTTTATATTACTATTCTTACTTGTTTATAACAGTTTTATAGTTTATATCAGCAGCAAATAACATCTAAAAGCATAATCAGTAAACTCTAAATGTTATATGTGGATACTAAGACTTCTCTTTAATCTCAAAATAAGTATTTATTTAAAAAATAATTAAGTTATGGTGTAATTATAAACTATCCATGTCTCATATTTTCTGTGTTGTAATGCATTTATTTCATATTTTTGAATAACACATGAAATGAGATTTCCTGTCACAAAAATTTATTCCAACTAAATATGTTTACAATTTTTCTCAAAAGTGCTTCTTTATCCTGGTAGCTTCTTCTACCATTTCTGCTTGAGATTTCCATTGAATGTTGTCTCCTTTATCATGAGTTGCAAGCTAAAAGGAACAATATAAGCATTAATTCACTTTGAAAGTATTTTTCAACTCGCATACAAGGTCTATCCTGAAAGTATCCAACCATGTAATATGAAACAAAATACATTGTACCTAGTGTCCTTCAAAGTAGGCGCCTTGGACCTTTACAAAACATTCCGTAAAGTCTGTTGGAATCGGCATTAGCTACCTTGTGTTATACTCCTGGATCATAAATCTTCCCTTTCAGAAGGGGTTTCCCTAGGAAAAGTCAAGGCCAAATCCAGGATGTAGGGGGACTGAACCACCTGGGTGTTGGTTGTTTTGGCGTTTTATGGCACAAGGATCATATTTGGTCAAGCTGTGCCAAACGCAAGACAACATCAAGTAAAAAATGAAATGTGAAAGGGAAAAAAAGAGGCTTTGGGGACAGTAGTGGGATGACAGCAGAAAAAGATCATATGGGTTTCCCAGGAGCATGACCCCTGTGTGAGGACCATGTTAACCAGAGATAGAAAACCCCATGGAAAAAGAATAGATCACTAGAGTACCTCGGTTTGTGTAATCCGTACACACAGTTCCCTGAGGGGCCACCTGGGTGATTTGATGTTTTAGCAACCCTTCATGAGACATGATGAATGGGTGCCCCTACACGTTTCATGCTACGATTCTTCATCAAAATGTCGAACATAGTTTTTGGAATCTCCAGATCATCTTTCAATTCTACACTGTCAATCTTTGTTGATTGCTGCCCATACATATTCATCATTCTCAAGTGTTCTTAAGGCATTCCAGAATGTGGATAACTTTCAACAGCCACGTCCATCTATGAAGCGGCTGTATCATTGTTATTTGTGCTGTACTCATTGCATCATGCCCAGAAGCTTTCTTAATTTTCTGAATAGTTTCCATGCATAAATTTTGTGCAAATTTGCTGCTCTACTCACTTGGTCATTGTGAATGCGACTGTATCCCAGAACATATGCTCACTCAAGAGCATCTAGCACTCAACTGATTAGCCCAATGGGTTCTTGACTTTTCATGCATGCATATCAATGTCCCCTCTCCTTAGCTGGCAAGTTACATCGATGCCACACTCAATGTTCTTTCTACATTAACAATGGCTGAATACTTTCTGAACATGGAAAAGTTGAATACCTCATATTACAATCACAAGATTATATTACAACAGCGAAAGTGTTGAGAAAATGTAATCTTTAAGGATAATGGTTGCTCAAAGGTTTTACTGTTTAAGTATTTAAGATTTAAAAAATTGTTCTTATTTTACTACCACACGAAATCTTAACAATTCAAAGCTTATTTTCCAAAATATCAAATTAATTTAAAATTGCGATTGCAGTTATAAAAATTTAAATTCTAAGTACTTGTTTTGAAAAAGAAAATTAACTAATTACCTTAATTCACATTTTCTAAGATGACTTAAATTTTGGGCAGACACAATTCTGAAGTTTTATTTTATTTATGACTACAGAATATTGAAAATTTTAAGCATCAGTTTAGTAGAAAAGTTATTTAGAATAATAAATATTTTAAACAAAACTAAAAGTTTTTAAGGTTATTGGATAAAGCATATATTTTATATGGACAAATTTCTGATCAACATTTAAAACTTTTTTGTAAATTGTGGATATGGTCCCTATTTTGTATCACAGATAATATAAAATATAATAAACAGATACACCATCCATTCCATATTTTCATCTCTTATTATGACAATTAGTAAAATTATTTGGGAAAATCACAGGATTTACAATATTTAAGAATCCTCTGCAATTTATTTTTCACATTACTATATTACTATTTCATTACAATTTCAAGTGTATCAAACAAAATTTTGCATCATTTCATTATATTTAAATTTAGAGGAATGTCTTGAATTTTTAAACACTGTCCTTTTGAATGACTTTAATTCAAAACCGACAGTTAATTTTACATTATTTCTGAATCATTAAACGCATTTGTATGACATTACATCTGAAGATGTAGCAAAGGCTAAAATAAAAATAGCAATTATATTTTGCAGTTAAATGTTTGTATTCAAATAGAAATGTCCTTACTTTCGCATGGAATAAATGCTGAAATGATATTGGTGCAATTAAAGTTGAACTACCTAGCCAAAGAAACTCCTACATGTTTTGAAAAATGCTTACAGAAATGAAATAGTTAAGAATTTTAGAATCGAAAATATTAGCAAAAGATTCCAGTATTCTTTGAATTCCAAAAAATTTTAATTGAAAAGCTAATTTTAAACGTACAGGTTGCCTTTAAATCCTGCTGTAGGAGCTTATTGTAAGCCGAATTGAGTGATTGACTTCAATACATCTGTCACACATCACTAGTTGCCATTCAATTTTATAATCTCAAGACCAAAATGATTTTATGGCCCCAGACAGGGGCTGGCAGCATTTATGCATATGTAGCGACTCAAGTGTGTTATGAAATGGATTGTAAAGATAGGTTTTGATTCCGCGTAGCAACCTTCAGTGATTGAAAATAAATTGCTAAAATGCAACTGCATTGTCCACATTAAGATTAAAGTATATATTTCGCTGTCGTAATATTATTTTGTAAGTTAAAAGCCTTTTGTGATTTTAATAAATTTTTCTCTACTTTTCAAAACTTTAAATTGTCATCACTGACACTTAATGTGAAGTTTCAGTGTTTTCTAATCTATTTAACAGATTTTTAAATATTTTACAACCAATATTAAGGTGAAAAATAATGATCACTATGGTCTTATGCGGGTCTCATGGGCCACGTTTAATTTTATAATCAAGGGGTTGCAAAATTATTGATTTTTAATTTTCAAAGGGGTCCTTTAACTGGAAACAGAACCACTGCTCTAAAGCATAACTAATGTGGCTAAGAAAGCAACAAAACTAAACATTTAACCATGCATATTAACATAGAGAGAGAAGAGTTACCATATTATCTTAATATTGATTAAATGTCATATTAAACAAAAATGGTTAATATAACATTTCAGAAATACATAATTCTTGAAATTCACATTTCAAATTGTAACATCTAATCAGATATATTGGCATCCTTACAAACATAATAAAAAAACCAAAATAAATCAATAGATCTTAAATCTTAGCTGAGAAAAGGTCATTAAAACAATTTCTGATACAGGTATTTTAAAAATAGATCCACACATTTGGGAGTAAACTCTTTTAGCTACACTTGTTATCTTGAATTGGTATGTAGAAATACCATTCACCATTAAATAGGGTTTTCTTGGGGAAAATAAATTTTGAAAAACATTAAGCAAAGTGCACCAAATGTAATGGCTGAATTTCAAAGATAAACTGAATTTAATACACCAAAATCCCAAAGATGTCCTGATAAAGAGAGATTACCTTTACATAAATATCATCATTTTTCTCAAAATCTCCAGATTTCCTAGGTAATACATGAACATGCACATGAGGAACTGTTTGGCCTGCTTCTGGACCATCCTGAAAAAAATTTTTTTTTCTGTAACAATCTATATATTTTTTTAAAAGTTGGAAAGTTAGTTATAAATGGAAGTGACACCCTACTTGAATGGAAATGGTTGATGATGAAGCATTGTATTCCTCTTCTATTTTCATTTGCACTGTTTGCACACACATAAATAAATCTGCAACCTCTGCTGGAGTTAAATCCGAAAAACGCTTTGCACAGCGAATAGGGGCGATAAGTACATCTTTGAATAATCAAGGAAATAAGACATGCAAGTCAAAAGAATTAAAGTAAATCAAACCATTAATATGTACAGATATTAAAATCCAAAATAAAGCCTGCATTTTAAACTCTTAAAAATTTGGAGCCATGGGATATTTCATAAAAACCAATTGCTGCAATAATTGACAAAACGCAAGGGTAAGATAAGTTATTATTTTCAAAGCTGGCCTGATTGAGTTAATTATTGAAAAATATCTAAGATGCCATAAATTTACTTCTGAGATTGCACTAGAAATAAATCAAAAACAGCTAATTAAACACAAAAGATTGGTTAAATGTATCAAAACTTTAAAAGATGGCAATAATGTACAGGGTCCTTCTTAAATATGAAATACTTCAAATACTCTTCAAGTACATTTCAAGAACTTCCAAAAAATTTTAAGGACCTCATTTTATTAATGAATTTTCAAGACTACACAAAATTGACAGGTGAAAGCCTAGGAAAGTAAATGCAATGTAAAACTATTCTAAAATAGTAAATAATTCAACTTCCAAGAGCAAAAAAAATTTGCATTTAAATCACTACATAACAAAAAGGAGCAAGCCACCAGCAATGTTATTTTAAAAGGATACAAAAGGTGATGTAAATTAGTTTTTATCATTATGTGGGTAAAATTAATTTAAAAATTAAAGCAATTAACAATATGCAATAAAAATGAAGACAAGATAGAAGGCAAAAATTTACTAACCGAAAAAGAAGGTTGCAGGGCCAATGTCATTTCAAATAAGGCCATGGTAAAATTAAAGGAAATGTTTGTACTTTAAAGGAATCCTGGGTTTTGAGTTAGAAAATTAAGTTCAAGAATAATCAATACTTTTAACCCTCTGAGAGTTATGCACGTATTATTCCACCTAGCAACCGGAATGATTTCGAACCAATTTTGGACATCTTGACCAATTGAATCCTTTCCAGGATTCTTTCAACCAATACTTATGCAGCTATTTAGGCATTATGTGTGTTGAAGGATAAAATCAACAGTACACAACTCGAAAATAAATCTTGTCTCTCAGAGGGTTAAAGACTTTCAAGGACTAGGAATCCTACGGTTTGTTAGGAATCCAACCATTTTTGTTGTATTCTATAACTTTTCTTAGGGTTCCAGAAGTTAAGAAGGATTAAGAACTACAGCTGTAATAAAAAATAATTAGAGTTCTTTAATTTAGTTAGAATAGTTTAGATTTACTTTCGTGTACTTTTTACGATAAAATAAAAAACTTGTTTTCCTAGTCCTGTGATATCACTGGGATTCTAAAAACAATTATCTCATAAAATTTGTCAGTTGTGACTTTCTATTCTCCAAGTATACATAATCTCAATTTGATTATAAAAAAAGGGTATTATTATAATATTCATACACATTTAGATTTCTTTTAGAAAACATGGAATTCAATTTTCATTGAGTAAGAGTCATTAATTATGTAAATATATGATTCCCAGCTAGGTTACACAGTAAAGATAATACATCTTAAGCTCAATATATCTAAGGGTTACACATTGAGGTTCTACACATTGAAAGTTCAAATTTATATCTACCATGCATTACAAATTGTCCTAAGGATACGGCCAGGAACTATAGATTTTCGATTGACAAAAGCCATTGAAAGTTTTGTTTTATAGAAGATAATATCTGGTATAAGTTCAATTGTACTGAACTTAAATACTAGATCTGAACCAACTGAAAACAAAGAATTAAAAATGAAAAACTGATCAAAATCATACTTAACATTATCATAAAATACAAATATTTCTTAATACATATCTAAGAAAATAAGACTAATAGAGAACAATAATAAAACAACTGATTACTTATTTTTGGTCATTGATTAAAAATTTTTATGAATTAATTCTCGAAATTATAAAATATTGATTTGTTTTAGGCAAGAAATTAATGTCACATGTACAATCAAAACTTAGGAAACTAATAAATCTAAAATATACTGACAAAGTACAATACTTTTTATGAAAAGTTTCAGCATTTTAAGAGAAATAAGTTAAATAGTATTACTAGTAGTCATTAATTCGATTCATATATATTCTTACTATTTTTGTTAATTCTCAAATATTTTAGAGAAATGATTCACCCATGCAGATAGCTTATGGGCTTCACCCCCCCCCCCAAGTAATAAAAAACTACGTTTTTATCGATTTGAAACCTCAATTAATGCTTAATGAATTTGAAAAACTTCTAAATCAATATGTAGTAACTTGAAATGCACACATCAGTTTCAATTTATTTCCAATTTCCTTATATGCTTGACTAGAGGGGAAAAGAAACATCTTATATAACCCCTAACCCAGTTCTTGAACAGTAAAATTTGAACCATTTTCTGTAATGCAACACAAGACAGAACTGGCTGATTAGTCCATAATTTCAAAGTATGTTGTCGTAAAAGATGCAAGTGTGAGACAGGAGATATGTACAATATGGATTCTCTTAAGCAACTAGTGTTCATTTCCACCAATATACATTTTTTTTTACATCATAATCAATGTGCATAATACAGGGTGCTTTTTATCTAAGGGCTCCATTTTGTTTTGGAATAACTTTTAAATAAAATATTTTTTAATTACATTTTTTTACACATTTGTTTACTCAATGATATTTATGGAATTACCCATATTTGGACTTCGGCCTAATGACCACTAATGGCAGCACAGCGAATACTGGCTTTTTCGACCATATTTTTCCTAACTTTTGAGCAATTTCTGGCAATTCATTCAATTTCTTTGCAAATGCCATTCTTAAACTGTTGAATTGCTGATTTGTTAGCATAGACTTGTTCCTTTAAGTAGCACTATAAAAAAAATCTGGTCAAATAAGGAGAACAAGGGGCCAATTAACATCATCAGATTTGGACATTATTTGGTCAGGAAGTACATCCTTCAGAATTCTCATGGTGTCATGAGCTGTATGACATGTTACTATATCTTGCTGAAACCGTATGTGCTGCAAACTTTGTCGATCAATTTCAGGCAGAAATTTTGTAATACAGCGCAATATCACTCACAATTGACAGTAGCTGTATTTTCATTAGATCCATGAAAAAATGGTCCAATAATGCCTCCATTACATATTGCCAATTAATTGTGTATACAATATGTAAAAAAAGTTAAATTAGAAATGATTCATTAAAAGTTATTCTGAAACAAAATGGTGCCTTACATAAAAAGCATGCTGCAATTTACTTAGAAGCCTCTAAATATTAATTGTTTATTCATTAAAATGTATTAATTTTCTGCTTATAATTGTAACGAATTTAATTGGTACATCCAAAATGGAGCATTGTAGTTAATAACACAAAATTTAGTCATGCATTTAATCACCTTAGTCTCCCAATAGAAAAAGACTGAATTCACTTGTTTTAGAGTAGTTTTGGTTCGTTTCTCTGGTCATTTTTTACTACAACAGGGCCAATTAGACCATGGTTTACAGCTTAAAGTGGATTTGGAACCGCTACAAATATTTATGCCTAGACTAGTATCTGAACTTAGTCTTTTAAAGTGAATTCAGAACCATGATACGTTTATGCCCATGCTAGTATTGTATTTGAACTTAGTCTGTTAAAGTGGTTTCTGACCCACTACAAACATTTATGCAGACCAGTATTTTAACTTAGTCTGTTGAACCCAGGGGCAGAGAGCTAAACATTCAGTAACCATTGAGCATGTTTGTAATGAGACAGCTAATTGTCTTCTTACAAGATAAACTTACTTGGCTGGTTTTCAGGAGCAACTACACTTCCATATAACTCACTGCGCCGATGGCTCCACACAGGCATTTCTGATCGAATTTTTTTCAGGTAGTCTAGGTTTATATCTGCAAATGCTATGTTTGTACCTTCACTGCAGCAAGCTACAACACATCCCCAAGGATCAATAATCTGAGATTGTAGAGGCAAAATATTATTTTAAATATAATGGGTTGACAGTAATATAAAAAGTATCATTCACTAATATCTAATGATTCCAATAAAAATTAAGGCAAACAATAAAATGTTTCTTTAAGTTAAAAACACAATATACAGGATCATAAGTGTCAGGAAGCCTAATGTTCAAGTAGCAAATATCAGTTTCTCTAAAAATATTTCTGCCCCATTACCATTCTACAAGTTAATACTTCTTGAGAAAGTCAAGTGCATCTTTCACTAATATTTGTGTAACAGAAATCAATATTTTTTGTTTATTGGCAAATGGCAATGAACAGATATAAGCAACAAAAAATCAACAGCTACAGTATTCTTTTGCCAATTTGCAGCTTTGCTTAAATATACTTGATGTAAGCTAGGGAGCTGAATAATATTGCTTAAACTAGAGAAGAGCTCGCTGCTTTAATGATTTTCTTGCAGTCAAATTACAAAAAGTAATACAATATCTGGAAGACAGAAACCAGCACTGAAAGGAAAACGTGAGAAATTGTGAAAATAGGTTTAGATATAAAAATACCAAATTGACTTTGAACAAGTGAATGGGATGCTGCAATTGAAGCAGGCATTCTGAAGCTAATTGCCGTAACATGACTGAGGTGTACACTTTTTGCCATGAACTTTAACGGAAATAAGAATTAGCAACAGTAAATACATGAAATGCTGCTTTATATTTTTGATGAAATTTATTTTATTTGAAAGTATGAAATGCACATTGATGATTGTATTCATTATAAATGGATTTTAAAAAAGGTTTTTAATTTGAGTGAGGGCATTGCCATAAAGAGATATAAGAAATTAAGAAACTTTAACTAGTTATTTTCTGTGATTATTTTTAAGCATCTTATACTCTTAAATGTATTTACTGCAGCTATTACATGCATAAAGGAAGATTAATCTTAACTTCCAAACAAAAATTATAAGCTAATTTATATAACAGCCCATAATTAATATCATTAAGTTATAAAATAAAACACAAATATTAGCTATTCAATTCAGCATTTTGAATTCTCTACATACAAGAATCAGAAGAAAATCTATACCATTGCATGGCCATAAGATGTTCTCTTGGGGTTATGCTTTCCAGTCTGAGCAGCAGCAATTACATAGCATTGGGATTCTATAGCTCTAGTCCTCAATAAAGGCTGTAAAACATTTACAAAAAAATAAAAATTGTAGTTTAATTACTTTTCATGTTTTGAAACAAATTTAAATATGGCAAATACAAGTACAAATAATGATAAAATGCAGCAATTGCTAATAAATAAGGACATAAAAATTAAAATCTAAAAAGAAATTAGTCTATGGATCTAAAATAGTTACAATCAAACAGAAATCTTAAAAGCATTACAAAACCAAAACAAATATTTAGAGTTGCCAACCATTCATTAGATGTTTGGTTTTGGCTTGTTGCTCTATGAAATATTTTGCAACATGAGGATTAATTAGATGGACCTTTGCTTCAAGTGGATTCTGTACCACTATGAGCATCCATGTCATGACTGGGTTGGCTGAGTTTTATGGCACAAGGTCTACATTTGGCAATGATGCATCAAACAAAACAGACATCAAGTAATGGACATACACGCTCTCAAAGTTTTAGACACAGAAAGAAATACACCAAGGGAGGAAACGAACCTACACCACATACAACTTGCATATTGCTGCTGACAGCTCCTGTCATGGCTAGAATTTGAACTCAAAGTCTGAAGAATCAAGGATCAGAACTCTAACCATTCGTCTACAAGGCTAGCTAATGTTCCAGGAATAGGAAATGATTTTCAGGAATAATTATGTATTTTAAAAATATCAAAATGTCATATTAATTTTTTTATAAACACAGCACTTTACTCACTATTAAGGATGCATAGTAAATATGTAAATATAGTTACATTTTTAGTTTTGTGGTTTTCTTGGCTGCATTAAATCAATTTAAAGACTATTTTAATTAAATTCTCAAGGACATAACTCAACCTTTCTTTCAACAAAATTTTAATATTTTTCCACTATTGTGCTACTTTTAAAAATATAGGTTTCCTGATGATAGGTAGGATTTTCCAAATGGAAAAATCCATATTATTTCGATTCAAAACCATTCTTTCATTTTAGCCTGAAACTGGCTACATCTTTTTAAGATATAATATTGTAAAGAAATATTTTTGATGATATAGAAACAGTGACCTAACTCTTTGCTATGATTTGAAAAATAGAAGTTAGACGAAAGGACAGAATAAAAATTACATAAAAATTCATAACATTTCTAAATTTAAAAGTAATAAAAAACAAGGCAAAATATCATTACTACCATGCCAAAGGCACGAATCTGCCTTTTTGGCGATTTTCACCTAACTGCCTTTATCGAGGCACCATTTCATGCTTTATACTATGACAAAGCCATGAATCAGTTCAAAATTACGTTGATCCTTAGTGGAAATGACGAAATTCATAAGAAAACAATAACCTTTGAGTAGTAACTTGATTTTTCCTGAAGCATTGAAACTTTGAAAGCATTTTTGTAGAAATGTCAATTTTGCAGATTCGTGTCTTTGGTGTGGTGGTTATGTTTTATCGATGAATTGGCAATCATTAGAAATAAATAACCAGCAAAGTGATTTTCTGGTAAAATGATGCCAAAGGATTGTCAATCTGTCTAGTGATATTTTCTGCAATAACTTCACAATAACAGCATAATGAAAGGTAGAAATACATTATCATTTCTGAAAATCTGGAAAGGTTGGCTCTCTAGAAATTTATTTGCATTTCTATAGACAGATGGAATATAAACATACTTGCCTCCCAATGTGCCATTCCTGTAGTCTGAGTAAATGCAGATGGATATGTTAGAATCTCAGCTCCTGCTTTAGTCAATGCCAATGAAAATTCAGGGAATCGCAAGTCATAGCACTTGGATATATTTTAAGGAAGATTTTCAAAAATAAAAATATTAACAAATTAAGGAAAAATTTAAAAAGTAATCAAGAATTATATTAGAAAATAATGTTCGGAAATTAAATTACCGAACACAAGGTAATAAATTCAAAGTTACTTCTATTGCAGTTAATAATTACTATAAAAAATAACTTAATTTTTTCCATTATAAAAATTATTAAATGCCTATTTTTGCCACTGGTAAAAACTTGCAAAACCTGGCTGGCTAGTTGGTCAAAAAATATTCGAGCATCAGTACCTATTTAGTTTTAGAAAAAAAAGAACTTTGCAGTTTGTTAATGAAACAAAAAGGCTTGTATCTAGAAAGATATTAGCTTTTTTGCTAGATTTTGTATTTGTGCCAAGTTCGAACTGATCAAAACATTCTTCTAAATTAGAAAATTCCAAAGAACCCTTGATCAGAGGGTAACACGATCCCGATAATCATTTTTGAGCTTGAACAATAAAAGAGGCTTATTGTAAAGCTCATACACATGAACATAATTGGGCGGGACAGTCCACTGGCTAAAAGTGAAGCATTTGTTGATATACAAATTTCCATATCGAAATGCTTGCCTCACATCTATTGTACTCTGGGTATCAATCTTTCTTTAATTGTCTCTCTTTTTCTCTACGCTCAATCTAGAGTCATAAACGAATGTGTTTAATATCATTTAAATGGCAGTCCAGATTTTCACACAAAGAACGAGACATTGGCTTTCAAATGCCATAAAATTTCAAGTTGCTAAAAATTTGAATAATGAAGGGGATAACTACTCGCCAAAAAGTCAAACGATTGACATAAGAAAATACATCTATACTTTCTAAGCTAGGGGACAAGTTAGACGAGAAAGGGTCACAAAGTAAATTTTTCATTTTAAACAATTAAAAAATATGACCTATGAGGAAAGCACTGTTGAATCGACACAGGAATGTCACACTGAAAGAGCACATCAGGCACTGTGAAAGTAGACACAGGAAATATGAGTCAGCCTCTCCAGCTTCCTTTTATATGCAAACTCAAAGACACATATAAAACCCACTTGAGATTGCACTTTAGATCATAATTCTAAATTATTCACGTCAATTTCCAAAAGAAGACACTGAATCTACATGCTGGTTTCAAGGATTATTCAAAGCAATAAATAACCTTTGATCAAGCATTTCACATATAAAAGCTTGCTTCAATCAAAACGAAATGTCTCATCTCTCATCGAGCGATATCGTTCATGACAGCGCTGGATAGTGTCTGATCTGTTTTGCGATATCCAGTTTTAATTAATTTATACAATTCAAAGCCATCCAGGTCCATGGTATCGACCCATATTCACAGTGTGTGTTTTGGACAATACCTTTTACAGGTAGAACCTGTCAAACACGATTCAGGCTTTACACGTAATAGAATGTGGAAAAAAGTTTTGATTTGAATACTCAATTGTCTTTGAAACAAGACCTGCATCACCTTTTATAAACAGTGCCAAAAAGATTTGGGCTTTGACTAGAGTGGCTGTTAGGCATGCATGCAGAACATCAGCTGCATGATTAAACAAATAATTGGAGTGTCCCATTTATAAGTGTCCAACAATGGTATTGTGATCAATATAGTAAAAGAAACATGCCAGTGGGCAAGTGTAATTTGACTTTTGTTTTGGAATTTGTTTTTGTCTGTCAGTTATCAAATAGTGTACATTTGCTGAGATCACGTCAAAGTTGTTTTCCACACCTCTGAAAATATTTTCAAGTAGGTGAAGTCACAAGAAATCATGTGATGGGTCAAAGGTTACAAAGCAATTGAGTTTTCTTTTGTGAAAATATTTTTCCCACCAGCACAAAGTTTAATGGAATGAAAAATATATTTAGTGATAAGTCAAAAAAATTCAGAGCTAAAAAAATTATTTTGGAAACTAAAAAATGTTTTCTAAACAGAAATGACTTTTCCACCAATGACGTTACATGTCACATGCGATGTGATGTCGCACGATGGGTACTATAAATCCATTGCTCCAGTGGAAACCAAACATTGTTTGACAATCTGCCAGTCAACATGTTCTTCATACTTTTGCTCAATCACAAGGCTCTGGCTGAGCTGATTGGTATTGTGGGTATGAATGGAAATATTCATTGGAAGGTCAGATGTTGGAAGGTTCCTGGGCCACAAATCCCAACAAAATGTGGTCAGGTGTGGAGGGTAAAGACTCAGAGATATTGTTCCTACAGTTGCGTAACATGCTTTCATTTGCAACAGACACTGCTGGGTTTGACATGGAGCAGGTGTTTGAGAAATTGCAGCACTCTTTAAAGCCCAATTTGCAAGCCGCTTTTCAGAAATGTCATGCTGAGCGGCACATGTATTGTCAAGTTCAACAAGGCAGACCAGGTTGTATAATATTCAGATTTATGGTTCTTATTGAGATATGCGCCAAAGTGAACAGTTGTGGCGGAAAACTTTGCACCAGACCCTTCCAATGATTTGTACAATTTTGATCATGTGAAACAGATAATGAGTGAAGCAAACAAATTTTTGAGCAAAGTGCACGAGTCACCAAGAGATGCAGTGCCTGAACCTTCACAAGTCTTCAGCCACTTTAAATGAAACAGTTTCCATTGTGATGGAACAAGACGACCAACAAGAATATTTTGCCTCTTTAAACAAAATGGCTTCCATCAAAATGGAACAAGAGGACTAAGTGGTAACACCTACATGTCAGCAGTTTCAGGCCATCTTGAGACCTGTAAGCACTCCAGAATTTAGACTTGAAATGGTTGGAAATGACTCGAGATGTAGCCAACATAAGAATGGTAGTAAAAGTGGGCCAATAGAAATTTTTACTATTTCCGACATGTAAGGTGTACTACCAATGAGATGTATTGTAATGTATATAATAATTTGTACAAATTGTTTTAGTGTTTAATAAAATATTTTGTTTCCAAAGGTGACTTTATCATGTGCCATCATAAATCTCTAGAGGACTATACATTTAAAGATGCATGCATTTCGTTTGCAAAGATTCAAACAAACCATGACATTCATTATGGATCATCCCTCTAGACCCATACCAATGTAAGTGATGTGAAGGAATGGACGTAATCATCTTTTGGATTGTTTGCAATACAAAGTATTGTGCTTTTGCAACAATTGTTTTATTGAATTGTTATCCCATGCTAGACCTTTTGTATTGCTTTTTGTGACAATGGATGGGACACATCTTTTGTCCTGCTCGCAAAAGGAGCCTTTATGCGAATGTTGTTTGGCTGGATTTCTAAATTTCATTTTCAGAGAGGCTGGATGTCACCTATCTGACTGCGAAAATGTGTGCTGTTGCAAATGTCATGAGCAGGAGGATCGTGTAAAGTGGTTTCCCATATTTGCAAGTATGCCACCTAGAAACATATTGTTTCGATTAGGACAAAGTCTACACGTAATCAAGTGCTGGGGTGATACGTGTCATTGCACTAGAATCCTTTTTGAATGTGGATATTATACATGTAGGCTTTCGGATCATGGGTTGCATTTGACGCATTGTCCAAAGAGTGTGGATGGACCCTTTCCAGAAATGGACACACGTGAATGCGACAAAGTATTTAAACAGATTGTACCAGCTAGTCTGGACCAAACATTTACGCAATTGTCTCTCCAGGAGGCTCAGTTGTAATTTTAAGAATGAATAAGATGTGCAAACAATAGATAACAGTCACATACATTTTTAGACACACATATTAGAAAAAATCGTGCCAAGTCAATTTATTCCTCTTGCTTTTGACCATTTTGTTCATGCCAATTTTATAAAAGGATCTGACATTCCATATGAATTAGGAGTTGCATCCATCCATGAGCGACATTTCTCTATACCACTGATTTGAGGTATTTTTCGATTGGGACAAATCCTATGATGTTGGATTATTGCATCCAGAAAAAGCAAGCATTCCCTACAAAGATTTGACACACTACTTGAAAATGCAGCCAACTGGGATGGGTTGAATCCACAAACTGTAGTCAGGGGAAAGGACAACAAGCCTTTTTTAAAAGTTTCAATGTACCTACAACAGTTGAAAATCTTTTAGGTTATATACGTAGTATGGTGTCTAGGGTGTAATGAAGATGTGAAGCTGGATGAGAGATGAGGACTAATACAACATTTAATTATTCTAAAATTAGGTATATAAGAGGCTACATGGATCATGGCACAGCCTACATGCTGGCAAGTGTATGAGTTGTATGGACCGGTGCTCTACCTGCACGTAGAAGCATATTTATCAGTCACTGTCACAACTCCAACTGAGTTTTTAAAAGTAAAGTCAGTTACAGTTCTGCTCGGCACAACCTCTGGTGGCAGTATGTATTCTACATATACAGTGCAACTTGGATAAAACGAACGTCTCTAATTCGAAATCGTCGTTAATTCGAAGATTTCTCTTAGTCCCTTGAACTTCTCATTAAATCAATGTTAAAAAATCGTGGATAATTCGAAGTTCAACTTTCTTAATTCGAAGTTTAAGTACAGTACATGTAAAGTTAAGTAGGCTACAGTACATGTAATATGTACTGTGATGAATTAATCCAAGCTTTTTTTGGACATTAAAAAAATAACTTTTTTTTCAGACAAAACATGGGTTGACAATGGACGCGCAAAACAAAATGCTTAATTTCATATTAAATTTTATTCGAATTGCTACGAAGACGTCTCAACTAGACGGAGTCCATGAGCTAACTGTTTTTTTATCCTCTTCACATGCGCAAGCGCAGTAGTGAAGGACTCTTAACAGGAATCTTCCGGTCTGTAGCCCGCCATCCTAGACTCTTGGGTGCTAAGATGTCACAGTACTGTAGCTTACGTAATGTAAATCTTATTTTGTTTACATACATATAATGTTTAAGTCTTTCATACCATGATCTTTCTGAATAAATATTTACTTATTGACAGAATAATCTTTTCAAGCATTCAGTGGACCTGAAATTAAAGTTAAAAGATGTAACTTTTTAATTCGAAGTTTTGGATAATTCAAATTTTTTAGTGGTCCCTTCAGCGAATTATCCAAGTTGCACTGTATATACCTTCTAAAACAAATAAGTTTATAATACATTTGTTGGGGATGATTACAAGTATATAGAGCATTTCAGTTTTCACAATAGCCCAGAAGTGTGTGAAAGGGTTACAGCTTGGAAGTTTGCATGCCATATTTCTGTACTTTTATTCACAAGAATTTTAGATTAGACGAATTTGTAAAAAACAGCATGGGTACTGGTGCTCGATTACTTTTTGGACTGACTACACATTTGGATTATTCATTTTGCTAAACTATATTACAAACGCTTTAACTGATTATTTAAAGATCTCTCGTGAGGAGGAAAAATAAACTTTGTTATAATACTGAGGATTCAGACTAAATTAAATGCATTATCTTTTTGCAAAACCAACAAACATACAAAATTCATGAATGTTATATTGTTTCAACCAAAACTGGATGCAAAGGATACAATACCTAATCCAATTTTGCCTACAGGTGATTCCACTGGAGGAACTATCTCTTTTCCCGGGATAGAAAAATCTGATTCCTTCAATCGCACACCGCCAGGAATGTCAATGTCAAATAAATGTATTTTACGATACACAGCAGCAATTTCTCCTTCAGAATTGATAACAATATGGGAATTGTACACTTTTTTCTCATTTTGAGAAATATCCTACAAAGAAAATTTCGGAATTTAAGTTTCTAATAAGCATTTTTATAAAAACAACACAAATTAAAAATTATTAACACTACTGTTTTTACTTGGATTACATTTTTTATACTAATATTGTACTACAATGAGTTGCACCAATATGGGTAAAAAACAGAAGCTGGATTATTATAATTACATACTGACCAGCATTTTAATAGTTATAGTTTTTTAAAGTAGACATTTCACTAGCATCAATGTATTTTAGGAGTCGGGTAAACAGTGATGGACTGGCTCATCAAATCAGTTTGGGAAATGTAAGTTATCGACTAGCCTCAGGGTTTTTGAAAATATGTAACAAATTTGTTTCATTACAAATTGTTTTAAAACTGCCTTCAGGATTCAATTGTGTATATTGCTACAAATTGACACTACTCAGCTGTAAGTGTTGCTTAGGGAGTGTCACGTGGTTTTTAGATTTTATGGAACAAGGGCTGTGACTGCTTTTAAACTAGCCACAGGACATGATTGCATCGCCGTCCATCTTAATCGATTTGGAATTTTGAACAGTCCTGTTTTCCCTCTGCTGCAGGGGTGAATTGATGAATGCCGATCACTTCAGGGTATGAAAAAATCATGTTTTTTTATCATAAAAATCGGATTTATTTGATTTAAATCAGATTTTTAAAAATTTAAGTCGGATTTTAATTATTTTTATTAATTTGTTGCCTCTACATGTTTAAACTTGTTAGATATGAGACATGGAAATTACAGTAGATTCTAGATAGTATTTATTTATATTAAACATTAATATATATATATAAGGATTTAGAAAATACAGCAGGGCAAAGTTTTGAAATATCGAAATAAAAGTTGTCATTGGGTCTTGTTACTTATATCTTTCAGTTGAATTGTATTTCAAGAAACAAATCCATAATACTCAAAATTCTAAATAAAAAAATAATCATTCCAATAAGGGGAAGAAATTTTAATTTTACATTTTTAATATATTTTTTAAATAATAAAAAAAATAACAAATTTTAATTTTCTGGCCTTTTTGTTACCCAACTTGTTTCTTGTG
The DNA here is from genome assembly GCA_933210815.1 of Meta bourneti. Taxonomy (NCBI): domain Eukaryota; kingdom Metazoa; phylum Arthropoda; class Arachnida; order Araneae; family Tetragnathidae; genus Meta; species Meta bourneti. The sequence continues at coordinate 32,389,683 of OW119931.1, read as the reverse complement.
AATATCTTTCTTGTCTCCTACAGACACGAAAATATAAATTTAACTAATTTAGTTCACTGGAACCAAATTGTTCTGCATTAGGAAATATCTGAAATTCACAAAGAGGAAATCAAAAGAGTCCCTGTTTGGGCATTTTTTTAATTACAGGCATAATATTAGAAGAATATTTTGCTTTCGCGAATATTAAGAGGTTCTTTCTATTTAAGCTTAGTTGATTTTATTCCAAAGGGTTGATTTTATTCCTAAATAGGCTAGGAAGTGAGGGGCACTAATATTATCTTTTAAAATACTGAAAACAAATTTTAAACAGTGCTGATTCCCTCTTGAAAGGGCATCAGTTCAAGCCTGTGCAACCTTTCCACACTCGGGAGACTATGTCAAAATTAGACGACAATACTTTGTGCAATGCATGAACTAGACTGAAACTCAGCCACTGCCTGTTTTTAAAGAGTTGAAACAAATATTTGTTGGAAATTTGTCATGTCAATACAGGTGCCAACTCCTAGAAGCCTGAACTCCTTGTGTCCCCACAAATGGGAGGTAAATAATTCCAATGAGAAACTAAATAAGTTGTTAAAAAAGCATCTACACCAAGTATGCCCTAGGATTTAAATCATGATTTTTTAAATAAAAATCACTTGATTTAAATCAAGCTGATGTAAATCGGCATACCCTGAATCACCTCCTCGTTTGTTCAGCCTTGACTAGAAAAACTATTTACTCTTGTTATTTTGAGGCTAGACTTTTTGTCCTTATCGTTTTATTAAATTGCTTTTCCATATCGGTTTATTTTAATTGTTTAATGTTCTTTTTGTAAGGCGTTCTGTATTTTCTTTCTTGCTGTGCCTTCTACTGTGTATTTAGGCTAAGGATGTTTGTTTGTAGTGCTAGCTATCTGTTTATTACATTTACTTTTATTTTAGAATTGATGATAAAATCATGTTTTGTTGTAAATATAAAATTGTACTATTCCACCATTCAAAAATTTAAGGGAGCTGACTAGATTTGTAAAGTTGAAGGGGGTTGGAAGAAAAACGTTTGAGAACTGCTGAGCTAAAGGTTGGTTTAGGGGTTTTATGGCACATGGGCCATACTTGGCCATGCTCCACAAGACATACAATATAAAGTAATAGACACACAAGTGGAGCTAAAGGACTTATTGCTTCATAAACTAGGGGAAGAAAAGCTAGCCAGTTGGAATCATTTTCTAAGGAAGCCTGAAGTAGAAATAAAGAGAATTAATATGTACATGCTATGAAAAATATTGAAAATTGTCTCCTTTGCACAAAACAGCACTTAAATAAATATTTAGGCTAATTTTTGTCAACTAAATGTATAGGTTAATTGTATTAAATTAATAATTGTAATATATTTTAATTTATTAAGATTTACATTTTTAATTACATTTTAAGATATATATACTTTCTGAATCTCCTCCTTCACTAAATCCAAAACTTGGGTTATAAACAAGAAAAGTTTGATTCTAGAATGGGGAGTCTACTAAAACATTCTTCAATTCTCACTTCCTTTTTACAACGAAAGCTTACCAAAATGGGCAGTTCAACAATTTTTATAAAATAACCTCAACTGCAAATGATTTCAGATTTGTCACATAAATTTGACTGCACTCTAATGTGGTCACATTTGTGTTAATCCCTTAGAAAGCATGATGCAATTTCAAAACTTCTGATCAAGGATAACAGTTAACATTCTATCCATTTCCCAGTACCAAACTTGAGATTTCTATCAATTTTAAAAATAGATCTTTTTTTAATATAGCCTTTATCTCCAAATAATAAATCAAGACCACATCATACAGAGCCTGAGATCTTGTTAATGACAAGCAAACCAAATTTTTAAAATGTATCTAATTTAGCATAAAACGAAAACAGCAAACCTTCTCATGGCCTCCTCCTAAGGAAAGCCAAATCGATTTTTCTGCAGCTAATTTCCTATAGTCTGATATCAAAGGCCCATCTAGAGGCTCAGATAACTCAAAAGTTTGAACTCTACTTTCTCCAACATGATCAAAGCATTCTGGAAGGAAGACCATCTGAAAAGTGCATCATAAATATGAATATAAATATTATTTAAAAGTTTGTGAATGAAAGTAAAAGCTATATAAATTTTCCAAAAAAATGGTTATAAAAGGTAGTTGATACACAAAATAATTTTTAGAGGAATAAATATTTAAATATGTATTTTATTTCTAAACTAGACACAGCATATTTACGGACATTACATACATTGGATTTTCTTGGTATATTTTTACATCCTAGGTAAATACAAGTAAAGTTTTGTTACCTATGTAAATATAACTCTGGATGCAGAGCCAGACAGTGTTTTATGCAGCTCATACTGTCAAACATAATTTTAATTTAGAGGTAATTTCTACCTCTAAATTAAAATTTTGCAATTTCTAAATGTAAAAAGCAATAATATAAAAAGAGGCAATATCACAAAATTAAATTTGCTGATGGAAAATCGATGAACGAACACTAGGGTAGATTTCAAAATTTTAACACCAAAATTTTGAATAAAAGTGCAGAACCAAAGGTTAAAAATTTGGCATGGAAAGTAAGGCATCAATAAATATTTAACATCTAAACGTTTTTCTCAAATTTCTATAAGGTTCTGAGGTGCAAATTTCAAATTTATTTTGTTTATGTGGATGTATATAAGCAAGCAGTAGGGCCTGTTGTGACCATTCGTAAGTTTGGACTTTTTCCTTTTAAAAGGTTGGTTGTTTTGGGGGTTTTATGGCGCAAGGGCCTTATTTGGCCATTCTGCACCAGACACAAGACAAAATATCAATAGACATACACACACATGAAAGTTTTTACTGACACAGAAAAAAGAAATACACCCAGGGAGGAATGCACCTGACAGGAATCGAACATACGCCGCCTACAACTCAAAGGTTGATAGTGCAGTGGACATACCCACTGAGCCACGATGGCCCAACTTTTAAAGGGCACTATCTTGTTTTGCATTTTCTATCTTTTTTCAGAAGATACCTAAGTTTAATAAAAGTTCAGAGCGCGTTGATCAGTTTTTCTTTTGACATTTCTTCGTTTGCATATTTTTACATTTGATATATTCATGTAAAATTTTGTTACTCATGCAAATAAAATGAAACTTGGTGAAGTGTCCAAAAAATGTGAAATGCATCTTAATAGATTGGTTAGCTTTTATTACCTTAGCCTGGCTGGATGCTGCAAAGTTAATTAAATCTTTACAAGTTTCAAAATTTTTCTTTCTATCAGATGTAGAAGTCAGTTGACAGACTGCAACTCTTAAAGACTTTTGAGTTGCCATTATAGACCTGTAAGAGAATCTTAGAATGAAAGAATGTACACACAAGCAGTCATTTCACCTGCAAATAAGAAGAATGAAATGAAATGAAATTAAGCTTGAAATGAAATTCAAAATGTGTAAAATAAAGACATTCTTTATTCAATAAATATATACAAATACAAGTATGGGCACAACTCCTTACCAATAGGGCAACCAACTTTCGGATATGAGTTTATATGAGATTTAGCCAGGGCAAATTTTGTACATATTTAGCAGCACTGCTTCACTTCAATGTTTATGGAATGGATAATATTAAACGAAACAATTATTAATTCACATTGAATATAATATACAGGTCACAATATAGAATACAAGTTTACATGTTTCTTAGTAATAACCTTTATTGTATTTGTCCACTGATGTTGTAGAACTAAGCACTTTTGATCTTGTTCAAATTTCAAAGACTCTTTAGTCAATTAATACTACCAAAGATTCTTTAATCAATTAATTACTACCATCCGCTGACCTAATTAGCTCTAAGCTGCTTTTATTTCTTTGATAAATTCATTTATTGCTTATCAGTGAAAGAATTTTTGAAAATGGGCATTTGTGAGCCAGGGATGCTTAAAACAAAGCCTATAATTTTATTAAGATTTAGCACATCAATTTGTTTCTGAAATCACTGAAAATATTGAATGAACTTTGTTTTCCTTCCTGTTTACAATCCAGAAACAGATATTCCAATATAAATTAGTATATGCTAAACTTTATTGATTATTATAGGTCAATTTTCAATCCTTATGGATTAGTACCGCTAAACTAAGTATAAACTAGTCTATAATAATGGCAGTTAATATTCTAATGCATTTGGCAGGAATAATAAATTTAAATTTCATTATCTTGATTGTTAATGAAAAAAATGGAAGATATTGAAGGTCGATATGGGAGCCAGCAGGGAGGATCCAAAACAATTAGCTTCAATACAGGAGTTCCCAAGAACAGGAGAGTTGGTCACTCTACATCTAGGTAATTAGCAAGAAAAAAACTTTCAACCCAAGCATTACAATAGCAAATAATGACAGAAGATCTGCAACGGTAAGTTTTTACAATGATGCCAAATGTAATGTTGATATTATCAAGTAAATGGACAAGAACGTATTCTGTAAAAGTTGGATTAAGATTTGAGTATCTAAATTTTTAAATATATTAAATCTTAAAATATATATCCTTGGATTAATTACAAATTTATGTTAGGAGAATCATTTTCAAGGAGACTGGTATTATACAGCAATTAGCAAATGATATTGAACTGTAAATAATAAAAAATGTGATAAATACAAAAATTATGCATCCGAACTATTCCAACAAAATTGTTTGTTGAAAAGTGTGAAATTAAAAATGTAATCAAAATGCTTCAAATAAGAGGTTCTGTTTGTGCTTGAAAATGGTATGTAGAAAATGTATTAAAAAGTTGTCTATTACTGTATCAATTGTAAGCATAATATGTTCAAAGCACAATTTAAATTAATGTTAAAATCTATTTAAATATTGTATTGCCAAGAAAATTTGTAATATGCATAAACATTAGCACTGTAATTTCAGTTCTCTATTTTATTCTCTAAGCTAAATTTACTCGATTTACTAAACTTTTGTGATATAATTACATTTTTTCAAAAAGCCTTAACTATTATAGATAATTTATTTACTAATGTCAAAATGACACCAGTACTGTTTTCAGATATTGGGAAGGTTGTCACTTGTCTCAAGAAGTTTGCAAAACATTCCAAAGCCTTTTTTTTCACTTTTATCAAAATTTATAATTTTATTTAATATAATTTCATATTTTTAGTTCTGAAACAAATTTGAGTGTTATGAAGTTTCTATGTCAACTGAACAGAGTTGTTAAAACAACAAGCAGAATAAGCAGCAAGCATATAAAATACCAATAAAAAAGAAAACACATACCTGGATAAAGAGAAGTAACGAATAATCTGAAGCAACGGTGAAGCAAAATATTTGGGAACTACTGCTGCTTTAGCCAATGAATGAATCAGACTCTAAATAAAGAGAAAAATTAAAAATTGCAACTATGACTTTTAGATTTAGTATTTTCAACAAAATGAAGTACTTATCAAAGTTTTAGGAATTATAATCCAAGAGGAAATAAACAGGCAAAAACATGTGGCATCCTTTAATGGTTGGTTGGTTTTATGGTGCAAGGCCCATATTTGGCCATGATGCGCCAAACACAAGAGAAACAACATCAAGTAATGGATATACATATAAAGCAAGGTTTACTAATACAGAAATACACCCAGGGAGGTATCATAGCATCCTTTAATGGTGCATTCAGCACATTTTTCACCAAATGTCTTTTAATTATAACTTAGTGTTGCATGTAATGTAGGCATAAGTTTGCCTGGATTGATTTCAGATCACTTTGTTTCATGTCTGCTTTCTTAATGCTCATAACATAAAAATTAAGTATTGAATTTACTTGAGTACACTGTAAAAATACATTTAAATGTAGAAGGAATGATTTTCTTATTGTGTTGCATCAATGAGAAATAGAAGGTCAATAAGGGAGAGTTGATTAATCTACCTAGAACCCTACTACATACTTCTGATTATTGCTAGATTGCACAGCAGTCACTATGAGGAATCTGATACATGTACAGGGTCTCCTCGACTTACAACCGAGTTCCGTTCCGACTGACGAGGTCGTAAGTCGGATTTATATTTTTTTTCGTTCAAATGGGTTATAAAAATTGTACATAAAACACAAAAATTCAATCTATGTACGTATAATTATTGAACATAATGTGAAAAATACATAATATGTACTCTATTGTATCTTTTTGACCCTACCAATGTAATTATCTTTCTTTCTTTACTATTTTTTTAATTTTGTGGTCATAAGTCACATACGTCGTAAGCCGAGGTGTATTCTGTATTCATTCCACATTTTTTTACTGGCTAAAATGACCACTGCACAAGGCAAGACCAATATGAACCTGATTTCATGGTTAGTTGATTTGGATTTAATGGTGCAAGCTTGATTTCACGACATCATGATCAGATATTATTCTTGGGTTTACGGTTTACCCTGGCAGTCATTTCACTGCTTGATTCTGAGTTTTATGGCACAAGGACCACATTTGGCCAAGCTGCACCAAACACAAGACAACAATGAGAATTGAAAAAACCTCGACTACCTTACTGCGAAAATCAGAAGGGTAGTCGAAGGTAAAATAGAAGGGAGGACAAATCACATGGGTACCTATGGGTTGTGATGCCCATATACATCTCTTTAGGGACCAACTGCCAACAAGGAAAGTTACGTATCATTCATTATCTACAAGAAGTTTTTTGATGGAAACCACAACTCGCAGAAAGTGGCTAAAGATTCTTTAAAATCATGATTTTTTCATACCTTGTTTGTAGCAAAATTTCTACTTTCGTCAATCTCTCAGAATCGGCAATGAAGTCTATTAAATTATATTCTGACTTCTAAGCAACATTTTTCTGAAGAATGTAATAAAATTTTTCAATTGAATCAATAACTAATTGAAATATTGGTTCACAAACAGGCGTCTTATAGATCTAAAAAATCTAAATTTGATTGACCTTGATCATTAAATGTCAATATAGAATTCTGAAACCTAATATTTGCAGTGGCTCATTACTATGACCTATTTAGAAACTGAATTTCCTTAAAATCGGGAATATGTCAGCCACAGCTGATTTTCTCATTTTGCATGGAAAGACCCAGTCAAATTTATTGTTTTCTGGGAAAAGAATGAGATCAACTTTTCCAAACTTTTGATGTACGACCATGGCAAAAATTTGGAAAATTTTATTTCATACAATACAGATAAGCAGTGTATGTGACATAATTGTGTGATCAATTGCAACTTGTAACAAATCAAGAGGTTAACAGGGGCATGCCAACTCCATTAGTATCATTTTTGTTAACACATAGATCATATTTAGGGACAATTACAAATGGTGCGGCCAATATACCAATGAGTTTGTGACAGTGTGCAGAAGTGGATAGTCATTATCTGTGCTATGAGTATGCAAGACGAGTATTGTACATTTAAACAAAGAGGGCAAAATCCACTTCAGCTTTTATAATTTATTGCTCCTTTTACCTAAAGGTAAAACTCAGTGGCTTCCTTATACATATTTGAATGAATTGCACATAATTTCAATTAAATTACATTTTGTGCCAAATTTTATTCAAATTAATTTCATTTTAATTTTTAAATACAACTTAAATTTAATGAACTTACATTTTCTGACAATTTTAATCAATAGAATGATCACTGAACAAACGATACAAAGAAAAATTATTGTAAAACACAGTATATTTTACTTCAAAATCATAAAAATATACTAGTACTTGATAGCTTTACAGCGACATATCCAGACTACTGCTTCTTTAAGTACGAAAACCACAGAAACAGTTTATTTTTAGCCTGAAATAGTAATTGTTATAATTTGTCCTATTAAAATAGAAATGCATCAACTCAACCTCCTATCAAGTCACATCTCATCTTCAATTTTTCAAGGCTAGCACCTTAGCAGTTATCTGCCTTGAGATATCAAGCAGCTTTTATTATACTAAATAGCAAATTATTAATGACTCTCATTTTGCATCAAAGCATTCCAATAGCAATCAACTCACACAGAAGTTATCAGTGCACAGACAAACTTTCATGGCCCCTCTGAAGGGAGTTTTCCAAGATAGCTACAATAGCTTGAAAACCTTAGGTATAAGACAAAGAAACATTTAGAAATTCGAAGAAAGTAAATGTTTTCTAGCAACAGAATTCAGTCTCCTTCACTACACATTTTTCTTAAGGAGTTGATGAAACGTTAGACAATTTCCTCAAGCAAACTCAATACCTCTAATGAAAAACAACAGAATTTTGATTTAGTTTCAATAGCATTACGTAACATTTTAAATATGCCATACTTAAATAAAAAACGTTAATTTTAAGAAATTCGGAGTTACGATTCCCCCCAAAAAATGACGTCTATTTCTACTGTACAAGCTTTTATTTTATTCATAATCTTGAACAAACTACACTTGCCATTCTAAATCAGATGAATCAGCTTCACATCTGATGCAAAAGCTATTACATTCAGCGAAATCGTTCTTCGTATGTTTTATTTCAATTTTTTATGTTGCACATTGCACTAAAAAATTTGCAACTCGAAATTCGATTTCAACCAAAAACAAACATCTAAGGTTGGTCACATGTGGACGCCCCACACTCTAGGAAAAGGTGACCCGATCTTGTCTACACCATAGAATCCAGTACTTTCGAGTGGAAGAGTAAAATTCATTTATGCATGCCGAAATTTTCCCCATTTTCACGAATATCCTTCCTTCAAGTATTTTTCCCCATACAAAATCACAACTAATGCGCATGCGCTAATCTTCAAAATTTCGTGTTTTAACATTAGGATTCTTGCTGTGTCCATCCGTTTGTAGTAAAACCGACTTTCGAGATAGCAGACAAGAGAAGGCGGAGTTACTAGGGAAGGCGTGTTTTATAGAGGTAACCATAGAAAATTTCGCTGTTATTTTTTATAAACACAAGAGGTAGGCAAAACTGCTATTTTACGACTGGGCGGTGGGCTGTTACTAATCTTAAAAGTTTGAAAGGAACTGTTTTTTAACAATTTTGTCAATTAGCAACAAAATTTTACAAAGGAAACTGTTGAATGGTTTAAAAATTACAAAATTCTTTTTTTTCTGTGAATTATTTTTATAAATTTCAAATTTTTAATTAAAGATTTTTTTTTCATTTTAATTTGTTCCACAATTTTTCTCGCGACGTTCATCATCATGTTGGCGTGGTGTGGAAGTTTGGAGAGTGGGGTGCCAGCTCAGGTGTTGCCTCGTCATCTGACCGTGGTTCAAAATTACGTGGTGTTGTCCTCGGATCTTTCCCTTTGGGATTGATCCCGGACCGTCACCAATAGCCCGTTGTGTTGCTCCAGTGTGACGTTAATTGAAATAAATAAATAAATAAATAAATAAATAAACATTAAAATAAAATAGAAAAATTATTGTAGTCACTATGGCAATTCCATGCTGCAGAAATACCAAATACCTGGAGGTCATATTAAATAGTAACTAATTAAGAAGGGAATTATAATTTCACAGAACAGCAACAGATTTTCTTCTGAAACCGCCCTTTAAGGTCATTTTTTGCTTCACGAGGGCTAATTAGATCGGCACATACATAAAGTGCAAGTTTTGGCATAACAATTATAATTTGTATGAAACGTTCTACGCTCTAACATTTGTGTTGAGATTTCACATAATTCTTTTAAACTTTTGACAGCATTCGTGCGCACAACTCAATTTCTTCATATTACATTTCTAATTGTTTAATATCGGTCCCTACTGTTCACTTCTAAATCATTTTGAAAATTTCGTATCTGTGTATCCAAGTATCTAATATTGATAATTTGCTTACCTTCACGGAAAAATCAATCTGCTACTTTTCCAGGTTCCTTTTTGGTAGCGATGTCGAATCCGGGAACTAGCGATTTATTGCCAAACATGGTAACCTTGTTGTTTTGTCCAGCAAGGTTGTTTAGGTATTTTGATCCAGCTTTATGACAACCTTATGCAAATGCCTTTGGACGCCATCTTGATTTGGTGACAAAAATTGCTTGGCGACAAACATGCCCTGAATTCGACATCTTTACCCTTTTTTTTCGTACCAAATTGGACACGAGTGCAAACGCTAACAAAACAAATCCCCCTCATGCTTTTGTACTCGTACAGTCTCGAAGTCAGGGTAAGACTATCTACTCCCTCCCATCAAATAAGCCCCGCCTTCAGTAAACCTAAACATGTCGCGCATGCGCAGTTTAAAAATGGTGCCCAGGGATGGTCTGCAGTAAGACTCTTGTTTTGTATTGCTCCAGTTCCGACTTTAATTTAAATTAAAATACCTACCGTTCATCGACAGCTTTTAATAATTTCGATAAGTTCCTGTTATTTAAACCGCTTCTGGAATAACAGTCCATCTCCAATAAAAAGTCGTCAAAACAAGAGAGCTTAGGACCTGTGTTTTCGTAAACTTTCTTAAAATTTTTTTTAAAAATCACAATTCTCAAAAGCACATGGTAATCTTGATACGAATTCCACTATGAAGAAGTCATCACTTATTGTCTTCGAGTCCCAAAATATAAATTTACTTAATCAAAACCATTCTTTACAAATGAATGCAGTCTCAATGGATAGTACACAGAAAAGGAATTTTTACTGCAATGATTGCAAGAAATCATTTACTCAGAAAGATGGCTTTGTTAAGCACAGGATAAGAATACATGGAATAGATGGAATTCGATCGTTTAATTGTACATACTGTCCAAAAGTATATAGAAGTGAAAAGACTGTAAAAAACCATATGCGTAGAGACCATCCTATTAAATTCAAGGAGCAATCAGAAGCAGATCAAGGTAAGGTTTATTTTCTCAATACAATACTCTTCCTATGTCTATGTCGTCTGTGTTCTTTAAATTCTAATACGAATTGAGCCGAAGGCAGGGAATGCCATAACCATAAACCCTAACAGGTTTTGACTCCAATATGACTAATTGATGAACGTTTTAAGCAGTTTTGATAGTTAAAATCAGAACTTAGGAAATCAATAAAGTATACCTTGTCCGGATGATTTACTTTGCATATACACTATTGGGATACCTCTCCAATATCATATGGGGCCTCCTTTAGCTCAGTGTAGTGCAACAACTCGATGTGGCATGAACTCAACTAGTTGGTGGAGGTCTCCAGGAGAGATGTTCAGCCATGCTGTTTCGATAGCCTCCCATAATTGCATGGTTATGGTAGGTGCTGGATATTGTGCATGAATGGTTCTTTCGATCGTATGCCAGATATGCTCCACAAGGTTTATGTCTGGCCATCTAGGTGATCAAATCATGTGCTGGAATTGTCCAGAATGCTCCTCAAACCAATTGCGAAAAAAATGGGTCAGTTGATAGAAATGGGTCAATATCCTGGAACATCCCATCGTTATTGGGGTAAGTGAAGTCCTGTCAATGACCAGTTCAATTTGACCACATTCCCCACATCATTATGGAACCACCAGCTCGCACAATGCCTTTATGAAAAGTTGAATCCATAGCCTCATGGGGTTTAAGCCACACCCGAACTCGATCATCAGCTTGTACCAACAGGAAACGTGACTCAATAGGCTAAGCTACCTTCTTCCAGTCATCTAGGTCCAATGCATGCGTTCGTGAGCCCAGGTATGGCTATGAAGCCGATGATGTGCTGTGAGTAAGGTCACTCAAGTCGGTCTTCTGCTACCATATCCCATTAACACCAAAATTCGCTGCATGAACTTCACAGGCATGCCTCTAATATGTCCCTCATTGAATGTGGCAGTCAGTTCAAGCAGTGTCGTTTGTCTGTTAGCACGGACGCTTCTGCTCAGATGTCACTTGTCTCGATCATTTAGCAGATGTGGCTGGCCACTGCGCTGTCCCTTATGGAAAGTAATGCCTTCCATGAGGTACTCTTGATACACACTTGACACTGTTGAGCAAGGAATCTTAAAAGTCTCAAGTTCCGAAATTCTATGTGCCATGCATTGAGCTCCAACTATCATTCCATGTTCAAATTCGGTTAGTTTTCTTCGGGTAGGTATTATCACATTAGGAAATATTTTACAAGACATTCATGAGTCCAACAGGCAGCACTGATTACCTTCAGACTCTTTATACTCTTTTAACGCAATGTGAGCACCACTTGTAAATTTGCATACTGCTATCCCATAACTTTTGGAAGCCTATTCTGTTGCTCCACTATGACGTTAATTAAAATACCGGTAAAGATGTAGAATCCGGGGCATGTTTGTCGCCAAGCAATTTTTGTCGCCAAATCAAGATGGCGTCCAAAGCCAGTATGTTCATTAAAAAAAAAACGTGGACTTTCCTACGCGAAAAACCTTTAGCATAGGGTCGCCATAAAGCTAAATCAAAACACCAAGGTTACCATGTTTGGCGATAAATCGCTAGTGCCCGGATTCTTCATCTCCACCAAAATACCTACCTACCCATGACTTTTGGCATGTCAGTGTATTCAATAGTGCCAACTGGGACAAAAATATTAGGGGAGCCCTAGTACCCAAACAAAATATTCACTTTCCAAACTATTACCTATTTCTCAAAGTATAGAATGCCTATTTTCCTAAGTGTAAAGATAATTTCATTTCTATTTAAACTGATCAACTGCTTAAGAATGAGGAGTTGCCAGGAACCTCTCCAGTAACCTGACAATATAGAAACAAAATGTGTAATGATTATTGAAAAATGCATCATGTTCACTTGTTTTAATTTATTTAACAAGTTTAATTATCAGTTTTCTACGAATAACTATAGCTATATGCCCTTAGAAGAAGTCATTTTAGTTTTATTTATATGTTCATCTTTTAAATATTTTCCTGAAATAGTGATTAGTATATTGAGGATGTACTCCAAAAATTCAAATATTTGGTAGGGAGTGGTTAGTGCTCTGATCCTCGTTTCTACAAGTATTGGGTTTGAATCCCAGTTTTGGCATGGATGTTTAGTGTTTCGAAATCCACTATAAATGGTAGGCCCCAGTGTAATTTGCCCTTGTGTAATAGAAAATTACTGCAAAATGACAAACCAACTAACCTATTTATTGAGGAATGGATGTCATGAATAGCTCAGCAGCCACAATTTTGAAATTAGTAGTCATTTACTTGTATTTGGCCTCTTTAAATCTTGTTTCAATGACCCTGTTTTTGGATCCATGTGTCATTTTTATGCCTAACTGTTCTGAATTATTTGCTTATTGGCCGCAATTTCTGATCAATGAAATACTTACTTTTCCTTCTAACATAGATTAAACAGCCGCATTAATGTCCCGGGGTCCTAGTCATTAAACTTGAGGTTTGAAATCAGCAGTTAGTCTTATTTTACACCTATAAATTTCGTTTTGACAACCAAGTTTTTTGACCCAGCATTATTATTTAAGCCTAAGTTTTAAGAAATTTTCATTTGTGTAATACAAATTATGATCGAGCAACTATTTGTTCTTTCTTCTAACAATTCAGTTTTTATAGATGCATCAAGATAACACTCCTTCATCGTGCCATACTCTGCAACCATGGTAACATTTATCATGATTGAGACCAAACTTTATTGATGTTGCAAAGCTTTAAAAAAAATGATAAAGAAAATCCAATGTAATGATCCCAAACAAAAAACATTCTTTTAGATAGAAAAAGTCCAAAATTAAAAACTGTCATAGCCACTGGGTTTATATGCACATCCACATAGAATATATTAGCAACTGAGAAAATGTTCATGTGCCATTGACACATGACTTTCCTCACCTCATTTCTAACCCTGGTTGCACTGAGACGTGACTTTCTACTCCTAGTTTCTAACTCTGCCATGCCAGTGGCACAACGAGCAGAAAATACAGACAGATGTAAAATTCATAATTATTGTTTTCGATACATATAAATATATTTTCGAATGTATGCTTAACACATAGTTTGTTAGAGTTGGAAATATCAAAACAACTCTAACAAGCAAAAATTTAAGCTGTTATCAATCAATTTTATTATTAAATAAAATAAATTATGAACAGCAAATACAGTAAGTACACATGTACAAAAACATGTATTCACAACAAGTATGTGAATTGTCTTTTTGTCTTTATTATGAACATAAAACATTTGAAAAAAATAGTTAAGGGTGAAGTCATGGATTAAGTTTATTGATAATTATATCAAGTTTTTCCAATGCAAACTATTTTTATTGAAAATTTTAACTTTTGAGTATTGATTTTTATAGAAGTTGGGAAAAGATGACACATTAATAAAAGTCAAACAGGTAGATGAGCTCATACCTAACCCATTCCCTGGTTGGGTTTCTGAAACAACCCCTCTCATCTTGGAAAATTTCTAGTTATGTTATTGATTAACCTTTACACTACGGCTCCCAAATTTCGTTAACCGCATCTCAGAATGGCAGTTTTCTCTTGACTTCCTTCCCCTACAGAACTTGTGAGAGAGAATTGTGAATGACTTTTACGACTGACCACCTAGCGCGCTTTCCTTTCATAGTGTTTGGCATGCTAGACATCACCGGCGCGACATTCTGAGTTCACAGAATGATCAACAGAGTAGGGCTTCGAACAAAAGGACCGTCCTTTAGGGCCAGTTACTGACAGCTCACAAATGGTAATCAATGTCAGCAGTCACTTAAAAGGGAATAAAATCTTGGGTACAGCATCTGTACCAAGCCGCTTTAGGAAGGAAAAATCTCACTGTACGACTTGTGTACTGCCCGTAGTCTAAAGGTTAAGTGTCAATGAAATCTTTTTGATCTCGTCGGATATTGTGTTTTAGAGTTTTATTTCGTATTTTTGCATTTTTCAACCTGTATACTTATACTGTTCATTATTTCTCATATCTCCAGCTCCTGGTCAAATTCTATTGGATGACTTGGATAGCCCCCGATACTGTACATATGTATGTAAATCAAAAAGATGTATTCACCGAAGGGCACGGCGTAAGTATGCAATGATCTTTTTATCATTTTATCTGTTAAATTGAGTCACAGATTAATTTTTTGCTTGATTGTTTTAATATGTGTTTAGTTAAGCAATTAAGTAGTTATATATATTACAGTTATCGACCAAGGGATACAAACAGGATGTCTATGCATACTTCCAAAGGAAAGTTGTCTGTTTTGTAGGAAAACTGTTCTAGGTATGTTTTTAGAAATGTTATATTAAGTTTGTTAGCATCACTGCCAATTTGACAAAAGTATTGGGAAGAGCCAGGAATAAGTACCTGATTCTGTACAATATTTACCTATCCTGCATTATATGAGGATTCAATTTATTCATAAATTATATCACTTTACACTTATGGTATGTACTCCTGTCCCCATACATCTGCACTTTGATTTAGAAGACAGCTCCTTATGAAATACAAATCAGCATTCTGAGTATACTCAATGTTTATCATGCACGAATATATAAATTGAATTTTTTTTCCTGTTGAATAATTTTATTACGAAAACAATGAAACAATTACAGTAAAATCTCGATAAGTCATCACTTGGATAATTCATCACTGGATAAGTCGTCAACTTTCTTTGGTTCTGTCTAGCTCTCATAGACGGCAATGTAATTAAATCCCCATTTACTTGTTGAGAATTCAAATGCTACTCTGGATGACTCGTTACTGTGTAAAGGTCGTAAAACATGCTGTGTTCATCCCTGATGGAAACTAAATGAAGTCAAAAATGAGGACTCTGACCCTGATTCTTTATTGAATTTATTTGAAATTGTAAATGAAGGTGTATGTACTATTCTGATATAAATGACTACATAGATATCAATCAACATTGTAGTATATTCTCAAGCAACCATTAGATTCAACAAAGGAATTTTTAGAAGAAAAGCATGAAAGTGCAAGCTATGAATGTGAAAATAGGAAAATTATTTCACCACTTTATAAAACAAAAGTTCTTGTGGCCTTAAAAAAGATTGACAACTTATCTAGGTTTTTCTGTATATCTTTTAAGCTTAGAAAACAATCTTCATATTATAGTAAAGAACTCCGTTTCCTGGGCCCCCTTGCCCTTGGGGTCCCAATACCGTAGTACCTGCAAACCCCCTTCAAGTGTAGGTTTGTATATACTATACACATACAGTAACTGAACTTGGAATATTATTTTGGGAAAGAGACCAGTGACACCCCAATCATTTCATCTGTTTTTCATATGAAGTTGTATATTGTGCTTTTGAAGCTATTCTATCCATTCATTTCATTCGTATTTGTCATTTTAGGAGCCTGGCCCCAAACAAAAAATTATTGGGGGTGCTAGGGGTCGACACCTAGGAGTTTGTGCAATTAATTAAAGTGCTATAGTGTGGCTTCGGCAAGAAGCTAGTCAACCTTCAATCAGTTCTTTTCTAAATAGGTGTGAAAGGGCATTAAGAGAAGGCTACTATACTCAAAAGTATGAATGGCGATAGCAGTGGATATTCCCCTGTCAACTCATTATCAATGCTATCATTTTTGGCGCCGAATGATGAACTTAAAACCAGAATCCACACTAAGGACTTCAATTGTCAAAGTGATTTGTTTACGTTACCACCAGTCTCCTAATTTAACTAATAGACTTGTTCAATTGCCTTCTCACAGGGGGCCACTATATTCCCAATTCCTTTTTTTTCACTTCATTACATCTTTTACTTCACATTGTCTTGGATTGGCGCAGCTCGGCCAAATATGGCCCTTGTACCATAAAATCCTCAAGCAACTTACCATCTAGCATCAGCCACACTTTATTGCATTTTTGTAAATATTATGAAAATTATATTAAGGAGTTTAAAATTGGGAAGAGTAAATACTGCTTTACAAATGCTTTTGATACTTGTTAAGCAGCTGAATTGGGATTTGGTCTTCAGACTCATTGTTTCTGTATTTTTATGTTAGATGTATACATTAATATCAGTATGTATTTTCGTTGTATGTCAGGTATTAATTTCTTTTAGGCCCATTTCCTGTGCCTGAGGATACTGAATGTGTATGTATTAAAAGGAAAACTGGAAAAACATGTAAGTAAAGTTTAACTATGCACTGACATATTTATAAATTGAATTATTTTTAAAACATGCATAAAAGTGATTTTTTTTTTCAGTTGTAGATGCAACAGCTCAAACTGGATGTGAACGTAGAGATTGTAGTGGTTGTGATACGTGTCCCAAAATTGGTAACATTTGTATCCTTAATAACAGATTTGCTTTTAAATTTTTGAAATATTTACTTTTTCCTTCATAGTGTACATCTGCATTAAAGGATTTTCTGCTTTGACAAAATTAATTTAGAGATTGGTATCATATGCAGTATTCATTTTATGAACAAAGCTTTACACCGCAGCTTAATTAAAAGAGCTCATCAGGTAAAATGAAAAACTTTAGAAATAAATCAAGTAATATGTGGTTTTAAATTTTTTCATATACTTGATCGAAAGAATTTTAATATGTAACTAGCACAATTCCCATAGATGTAACTTAACATTCTCATTGTCACAAGATTTCTGAGAAATGTATTGTTTTTACCCTATAACGCATTTCATGACTAAATACCCACATCTGTATTGGTTGAAAGAATCCTGGAAATTTCAGTGGAAATATTTATTTTACTCCCACACATTTTTTGTTACAAAATTTCTTCCTAATTTGCTGTATCAGCTCACAAGCTGGAGAAACATTTTGCTATCAGTCACATGGCTATAAATAAATCTGCTGAACTAGCTTAAATTTTGAATTATAAAAATATTGTATGTTTGGAGATTGAGTGCAAAACATCGAAGCAAAAGACATCTATATCAATGGCAACATGCCAAAACTACAAAGTCACAAAATTTTTCTTTCAATCAAAACACCTTTAAAAGTCCAATGTTATAGGAAAAATAGTGAGCCTATTTGTTGAGAAATGAATATTAGGAATAGCCCAGTGGCCACAATTCAAAATTAGTAGTACCACTATGACCACTAATTTTGGTCCATAATGAAATTTTTTTAAATCTTATTTTCAATAGCTGGCAGTAAAAGCAAAATACACACTACAAAGGTTAGTTACAAAGCAATGCACAAAATTCGTTAGAAAAGGTAAGACGAGAAAGAAATAATTAGCTACCCATCTGTCTCTAGCTTCCCAATATCGGCAACAGGTTCCTGACTAATTAGTGCAGTACAAATTTGCATGTGGATGTTATGTAGGATGCTTACCAAAACCATTAACCATTTTGTTTAAAATGTTGCCTAGGAGCACCACATGGAGGTAGGTCTATAACACTCCTACCATGGTGAAAGTTAAGGTATCAATTTAGGTTCTTTAGGCTGCAAATTAAAATTCATGTTTTTTCATAATGTGAAACATTG
Source organism: Meta bourneti (assembly GCA_933210815.1). Classification (NCBI taxonomy): domain Eukaryota; kingdom Metazoa; phylum Arthropoda; class Arachnida; order Araneae; family Tetragnathidae; genus Meta; species Meta bourneti. Next base: position 32,371,391 of record OW119931.1, on the reverse strand, counting down.
AATAAGTCTAGAAAATGCAATTAAGAAAAGATTATCCAGATTTCACTACTCTAAATATTACAAAATATATACTATTTTTTTATTGGTGTGAAGAGGGGATAATGCATACTTTTAATGTATTAACACATTAATTAATGGCAAATGTGGACTGATATGTAGGTCAGAGTATTGTGCTGATTCCCTAAAGTCATAGTGGGTTTGCCCACTGCTCTAGCAACCTATGACTTGGAGATGGCACAGGTTAGTGGGTGTATTTCTCTTTTCTGTGTTGATAAAACTTGCGTTGTATGTGTATGTCCATTACTTGATGTCATCTGTCTTGTGTTTGGCATGGTTTGGCCAAATATGTCTCTTAGGCCATTAAAAAACCATCAAGCCATAAATTTCACATTGCTGGCTTTGTAGCTGAGTGCTAGCACTCTGGCTTTCAGTTCAATAAGCTCTGAATTTACATCATGGTTTGGGTAAGGATGATGAATATTTTAGAGTTTGAAATCTATTTTACGCTTTATGTCCTGATCTAATTAGCCCTCAAATAGCAAAAATTAAGCATACCTGCCAACATGTAAATTTTGAAATCTTACAATTTTTAAGAGCTCATAACTTAGACCCGGGAAATATATAACATAGATTTTTAATGATTCCAATATATGAATTAATCCAAAATATTCTGCACTTTTACTACCTTCTAAGTTTATAATGACTGATTTTTATTTAGCTGTTTTCAAAAAGTGACATCTTTGAGTTAATTTTTAGAAGGAACAGGAATATCAACTGATTTTGTGACACTGGCTTCACATTAGTGACCTCTTTCTGATTTCTTGAATTTTTGGTGAGTTTTGTCTGAAAATGCACAACTTATTTGGTGCGATCCTGTAACTACACGAAACAGCATGTGGTAAAACGAACTTTAGGAAAGGAAAATTTATTTACAATAGTAGAATTTACATTTTGGATAGTCTAGTACAGAGTATTTCCCATTGGAACTGCTTGTAGAACCTTATGCCATGAAACAATAATATTCTTTAAATATATTTCTTTAAGTGAGTGTTAATTATTTGAGTAATATATGTATAAGTATGTTTTATTTATTTGTATTGTATTTTGTCCTTTGTTCAAGGACCAATTATACATGGAAGTCATTTGATGTAATTGTTCTCCCAAATGCATACACAGTATCTATTTTGGTGATAGGTATCTACTCTTACACTTGCTCAATTGGTACCTGTTAAAAATATCAATTAGGGAATTTGGATATCGCCAAAAAATCAAATAGAGGAACTCATTTTAGCAAATTTCTTGCAATCAGCAAGCTGGGCCGGTCGGAAAGAAATTTTTTGCAGATGCGAGATGATGATTTGGCACACACCCCATTTCAAAGATTCGCCATATTGATTTCCTCTCCCTTGGAATAGCCTACTGTGAAATTAATTTATTTCATTGCATATAAAGTGTATTTTATGTTGCCAGGTTTTTTCTGCTAGGCCTTTGTAAGCTGATGGATTTTGTGATATTAAACACATTCGTTTACTTAAAAATAGTTATTCCATGGTAATTGGTTTACAAAAAAGTCAATGGTACTTCATTTCGAAATCATTTAATACAGTAAAGTCAACATTACATTTACATTATGGCATAATATGTACAATATATATTTAGTATTTCAACAATTGAATATTTAATCATTCATTTATTATTGAAAATAAAATACACTGAAAAATATTCTTATCATGATTTATGAACACTTGTTCAACACTGATGAAGAAAAAACTACAAAAATAGAAACATCAAAAGTGTATTTTTCTGGCCTTTTGCTTTGCAAAGTTTCTTAAGATTGTGTCTATCGATGGCATTGAGCACTCATTTTCTATAGCCAAGGTCGCTAATCCGCTCAGACACTCTTAGGAAATGGTCGACCTCAGGTAGTTTTCAATTAGTTTCAATTTGGAAAACGCCTCCCCACTAGCAACTGACACAGGAATGGTAAGTAAGATTCTTAAACTCACAGAAACATTGGGAAACGTATCTAGGAAAGAATTAGTAGTTAAGTAACAAAGTCTTTTTGGGGCAGCATCGGTACTAAAAGTAAGATCTCATCCAGCAGCTCATTTCCATTTCCATCACTTTCGGTTTTGTCAGTCAAAACTGTCTGCAGATTTAAACAGCACTCTCCCAGTTCATTTTCCCCTGTTGCTGAAGTCTATGAACATCAGAGAAATTTGAAGTTATTATTATTCTGCATTTGATCAGACCTCTGACAAAGAACTGATTGCTTGATTTAAAACCACATAGAAGAAGTTTACTTTGAAAGAGGTCTTTCTTGCCCCAACAGGTTGATCGTCACCTTCATAAGAAAATTGTTTCTTTTTTTTTCCTTGGCCTGATGTGAGTTTCAGCTGAGAACTCTGGATTGATTTCCAATTTCTCTGCCAGCTCTTTTGCATCAGTTATGACACTATTCATAACATTCTCCGATCTCATACTTTCCAAGAAAGTCTTGACGTTTTCAATCAGGTCTAAAACATTCTGTAAGTTGACATTTTCCCTCTGAAGTTCTTTACTTGCAAGATTGACTCTAAATAATATGTCATACCATGTGACCAAGCTACACAAGAACCTGAACTCTTTCAGATATCGTTTGATATTTTAGGGGGAGGGGTCTTAAAATCACGAAAAATTGGTATCAATATATATAAATGGCCCCCTAAAGGTAATTGGCTTTTTTGTGATGGCGGGCGCCAGCTTGGCCAGCACCAGTGCCATATATAGGATTCTGGTGCCCTTGGTAAAGGTAGGACTTGGTGTCCCCATGTCAAAATGTATACAGGCAGAATTAGGACTAAAAATAAAAGCGTAACTGTATATACTACTTTATTTATAATAAAAACATTTCATAAAATAAACTACATGAAAATTCTAAAACCTACAACTTTACTTTTCTTACTTTAAGGCAAATTCTGTGATTATGTCGTAAAAGTCCATATTTTCTGCCTCCTTTTGTAAAATGGGTGAAATAGCAAGGTTTGTCAAACGTTCTTGCCCCATGCTAGACCAGAGGTAGTTTTTAATATGTTTCAACTTACTAAAACTGCTCTCGCAGGACGCCACTGTAACTGGTAAGCTCAAAAAAGTCCTGAGGGCAATTCCTATATTCAGATATGGATCTTTAAAAGAATATTTGCATATACACTTTAACAAGTCAAGTTGGGTATTTGACTCTATATCCTCAATGAGTTCCACAATTTGAGTTTTGAAACATTGAATTTCATTAACTAAGTCTTCAACATTAATATCCTTCGAATACTGAAGCCCAAAATATCTCTCCTCCGACTAGAATATTTAATTCTTTTGTCATTGTAATTATTATATCTTTGTTGGAAAAGAAAAAAATTCTGCTGCCCCTGTGTGGACGACGTTTTTTACTGAGAGGTTTTACTGCGCCAACAGGCGCCCTCCCATCTTGGCTCCCTATGCTACCGCATCTGTTGCATGGGCCTCTGACGGGCCCTGTCTGCAAACATTGTCATCTATCAAGTAAGCAGTTAATCTATCATCCAAAAGCAAGACCATGCCTGCAGTCTGTTTTATGGTTGTTCAGGTTCATAGTTGAATGCTGTGACTGCAATTATGTTTTAGGCTTTTGTAAGTAATGAAATAAAGTCAGTATTTTCACTGCTCATTTGGTGTACTGTTTATTTTCAAAACATGGGAATCTAACTATAATTTCTTTTACTTCTGCTAACATAGTTAGTGATTTAATTTAGCCAGACTAATTTTATTCTCTTAGTCCACTCAAAGTCCCATAGTATTTTTATGAAATTATAATTTAATGCATATCATTTTATTCCATTGTTTATAGTTTTTTTACTCTTAAAATCTGTATTTAATTTTTTACAATTTTTCTTATGGAGAAATTCACAAAGATGTCAAAGCTGGTAGCAATTAGCAGTAGCAAAGTATGACATTGATAACTGGGAATGCTGAGATTGGATAGAAAAACATCTAATGCTCTGCTTTAGACTAAGTCAACTAGGTCCATTGTTGTTTCTTTTTCTTGTGGACAAATACAAATAATTTTTAGCCCTGAGTTTAAAAAAAGCACAATTGCATTTTGTCCTGGCAACTGGGTGTATGATCCAAGTGCAGCTTTAGGCAGTTGTAAACAAAGGCAGGAAATTGAGGAAATAGGGAGAGAATGATAGACCATGCGCAACGACCCACTGTGCATATTAACTTAACTGGATGCTAGGCTCAGTAGAAAGCATAAGGTAGAGGAAAGAATGTTGAAGATGTCCATTGCACATAGTAAACACCGTTAACTAAACGTAGTAAGAAACTATTTGAGGCTGAAAGGATGGGGCATCAGCAGTCCCTGGTTGGCTTTATGCGGTGGAAATCAAATTGAGCTGACTTCTCACTCGGATTTAAATTTAAAAATGGTTGCTCCATGCTTCATCCCCAACAAATATTAATATTTTTGAATTTGAGGATGCCACGCTTCCATGGATGCTATGTGTCACTGGCAATTAGTGTTATCACTTTTATTATAAATTAAGAGATAAATCAAAATTACTTAATAAAGTCTCTTTAACTTTGAGAAAGATGTATTTTTAACTAACAAAAATTAGAAAAGGAAATAATATAAAAGTGAAATGCTTACTAGCTGGTTTCGTATAGCTAGGATTAATATTAAAGTATAATTACACACACTCTAAAGAATATAATCTGGTATTTAATCTGTTGGGATTTGAAATGTGATTGCACTGTACAATTGATGGAATTTTAAATATGTTAGTTGATCATCATAGCTATAAACACTTTGAAATGCTTTGTTGAATTTAATATTAGATTTGTTGGGTTTATGAATAAGGGTTCCATAACCAGCTTCCATTTATAGTTGTTTTTATGTTGGAATAAAACTTTATGAACAGTGTTCAAATTCAAAGGTTTTTTTCAACTGTACTAGTACACAATGTACATTTTAGAAACAATTATTCACATTAATAGTTTTTTACTTTTTGAAATGGAGCAATGGTTCTCATTTCTTATTTATCAAGACAGACTTTCATAGTTTGTTACGTCCCAGATCTTAATTATTTATGTGGCCTGATATCTGAATTATGCTCTTGCCTGGGTTCCAGTTTGAATACTCTCCAATGTTTGTAGTGGTTCAGAATCAGGTCAAGGTTTAATAAGATCTTGTGTAGCAAAAAATGACCATAGAGTTACAACGAACCTAATTATTTGTTTAGAAGAAATTGAAATGTTGAGGAAGTATTTTTAAGAATATTATACTTTATTACATTAACAATAACATTCTCATACACATATTACATCTTATGCAGTTTTAAAATCATAACTTTCTATAGAAAATGTATTTATTTTGTTCAAACAACAAAAAGAATGTTTTATGTGATAAAAAATCTTAAGTGTATTTTCTTATGTTAGTCGATAGAAATGAATGATCACAACAAATGGATTCCTGTATGTCATAATTTAGTTAACCTTTAAAACAAATTTTGATAAAATTTCCCTTTTATTGTTAAATATGTAAAGTAAACTGATTAAAAAAGTATTATTCTATTAGGTATTTTTTATTAATTATTGTTCATCTTAGTTTAAATATTTTCTTAATTATGTAATTTCACAAGATTTACCTTACAGCAAACATTTATAATTGTAGTACACATTTTTTTTCAAAAGTATTACACACACCCATTAAATAAATTTTCCACACCCAATTTTTATTTCTTGCTAAAGGTAAGAAAATAATGTTTTTTTCAGTTTGATGTATGCATTATTTCTTGCATTGTGAAAACAGCTGTGTTAAATGTTTTTCTTTCAAAATTACTTTTTATGTTTTTCTGTGAAGTACAATTGAATGATATACAGTGGCACTATGAATATCAACAAAAAGAATTCGCTTTTAAAAAGTCATACATTGTTCAATTTGATAATTTGCAATCAGTTTTTTGTTTTAAAATATTTTATTGAAAATATGTTTCAGAGATAGGAATTATTCACGTTTCAATATTTCTCCAAGTGAACTATGTAAAAATATCAGCCAAAAAAGAAAATTAAAACAGGTTGGTGGGATTGCGTATTTCTATAGCAACCTGTGATTTATAGGCGGTTCAGGTTCTATTCCTCCCTAGGTGTATTTCTTCTGTGTCAGTAAAACTTTTCTTGGGAATAAAAGAAAACCAACCAAAAGCAGGTTGGTAAAAAATTTTAATGAAAACTCGAAACTGATTCGCCTCGTTGACTTTAAAATACGGACATGTGAATACGACTTGTCAGGTAGGATAACTCGCCAAATCGGGGAGGATCAGTTTTACCGAGTATCACGTGACTAGTCACGCCCAATAAGAACAAAATTCCCTTTAGGCAACGCGTTTCCTCCTACTTTGAAACCATCATTTCTGTCCAATCGCATAGCACCTTTATCACCTCGTTGTGCTGAGTTGTATGAAGTCTTCCTGCATATGATAGAGCTTTTAATGCTACATACACAAAAAGACGGTATTATTTTAATTTACTCAAATTAATTTAAATTTTTTGTTTCTTCCAATCACATTTTTTCACATTCATTTGTGGTATTTATCAAAATCATACAAAAGAAATATACCCGAAAATCAATCGTATCGGTATTTGTTTTGAGTTGTTCTATCATGACTTATGTTTCTGTCGCGAGCAGTAAGGTTCAGTGGAAAGCACAATTTGAAAACAAATGTTTGCTGTATGATCGAGAAGGAATTTTATGTGTGCATTTTTTGGTGAAAATGCCTAAACAATATCTTTAGAAGAGAAATATGTTGTCTACTGAAGGTCCATCAGATAAAATAAAACCATTTATCGAAGATTGTTCTGGCTGCGGCACGTTCGGTAAAGCATAGTTTAAATTCTGTTTATTTGAATTTTGTGTTGTGTACATTAATCCAATATAGACTATGGAGCAAGAGAAAGAAGAATTTGAAACTGTTTATTATGTAACTGCCCCTTTTGCGAATAATGAAGAAGAGATAGCCACGAGTTTCATTGTTGACACCGATGAAATAGGCGAAGACCAAGTGATTATTTTGAACGAAGACTGCTCAGTTGTATTAAATGAGAACAGTTCTTTCGTAGATGATGAATCGTCACACATGGAACATGACAGTCCTGTCATCGAAAACGAAGAAAATTCTGTTATAGAAAACGATGAAAGCTCTATAACAACCATTGAGGAAAGTTCGACTGTGATCAATGAAGAGAAAACTTCAAGTGTAGAAACTGAAAAAAAATCAGATACTGATTCTGATTCAAGCGGTCCTTATGATGGTCCTGGTAGTTCGAAACCTGAACGTCCTGTAACGCCAAATCCTCCAGTTCCTGTAGATAAACTTACCTGCAAATATTGCTTCAAAACATTTACAAAAAGTGGAAATAAAATGAGGCACATCCGACAGGTTCATAAAATAAAAAAAGAAATTGGGAGTCATATCAGATGCATTGAATGTAATACTTGCTATAAACATGTACAAAAGCTTCGAGATCATTTACAATCTGTGCATAAATTAAATATGGTAGAAGAAGAAATGCATTTTCCCAATATGACTGGTAAATATGTTTATTGTGTCTTGAGTTTCCTGAAATTGCTGTTATTTTACACACTTGTAAATTTAATCCTATCCTTGCATACATTTTTCACAAATTCATTTTATCATTGCTCTCATGGTTTGATATTAGTTGCATTTTGCACCTCCAAATTTAGTTGCGACTCTTGAATTTTAATTAATTGTCATTTTTTGCCCGACTTTTGAATTTTTCACTTGTTTGACACAAATTCAAACTAATCAACCATTTTTATTCTTCCATCTAACAACCTATATTCTATTACTTTTAAATAGATTCATCAAGGTCACATGCTCCCTCATTGTGAGACATTACTGGGACCTTCATTTATAAATATCCTTATAAATTAAGGTCGTCTGGGCTCTGCTTGCCCACTGCGCTAGCACAATGTGAGTTGTAGGATTGATTCCACCCAGAGTATATTTCTCTCTTGTCACAGTAAAACTTTCTTTGTGTGTATATTCATTACTTGGCATTGTATGTCTTGGGTTTGGTGCAGTTTGGCCCATGCACCATAAAACCAAAGATAGCCAACCTGAAAAGCTGCCATATGTTTAAAAAGAAGTGAAATCCGCAAACAGTTTGTATGCTCATGTTCCTTCAAGGTTATAAGTTAAATAAATTCAAACTTACACATGCAATCAATGATAAAAATAGAGAAAAAGCCCAAAAATGTAAATGATATCAAACTTGGATCCAGATATGTGGATCTAAAAATTTACTTGATACATTATATACTTTTGATTAGCGATATAATTTCTATTACGGATATTTTTCCACATTATTTGATGGATGTATTTTAGTATTATTACATTTCAATTAGCAACTAAGATCCAGTAAATAAAATGAGTTTGCTCCTGTAGAAACTAGATTCCCCTCACCCCCTTTTCTCTGTTGATGACACCCACCAAAAAAGAAGCATAGGAAGGTTTTATAACGCATTAAATTAACAACTTTTTTTACATACCAGTACTTTTCTTCCCATAACTATTACAGCTACGGTCTCAGACATATTTTTTACTGTTAAATCTAAATTCTCAAGCTTTAAAATCATCTTCCTATTATAGCTCTTCTGCCAATTCAGTCAACTGCACATTACAAGGAAATGGCTTTAAAGCAAAATACAACTAGATACACAATGTAAGGGAATTGCAGATTAGATAAGAATACCTGTTCTTCCGTCTTATACCCCTTCCAACAGTCGGAAAAAATGGTCGATCCATCTTTAATGTGTTTTTTTATTTCGTTCATTAATGAGGTAGCACTACAATCGTGGACCATAGCAAGAAATATTTATCTTGTTTCGTGACAAATGCCCCCAAATATCCATTGGGTGGGAATATTCTTCCAGCATTATTTTTACGAACAATTGAAGGTCATTGATTACTTCACTTCAATTAATACGAGCAATTAATCGCTGGCATGCGGTTAATACGAAAGTACCAAAATAACAATTGGTGTTTGTCTAGACACTCAAAGATGAATAAACAACTATTAAGCTTACATAATTGAATTCAAATATTCATAAGCATACAAATATATCCATCTTTTGAATTTCTCAACTTGAATTCCAGGCAATCTTTACAAGTTAGCTTATCAACTTAACTGAATTCAATTGGTGAGAAATTGATTTAAAACTTCCAACCTTGTTCACTGTTTTGCATAAAAATTGGTCTGCCATCAGTGTAATACTGTTGCAATTAACATGGTCAAATATCTAAATAACATTCTGAAAACGACTTGTAGCATGCATAAATTTTTTATTCCTGGTGTTATTGAATTCCTCCTCGTGAAAATTATTAGATTCCGAAATGGTGCCACTGATGACATTCCCTTGTATCTCACTCTAATTTAATATTAAAATTACTTCAAATTTGAATTTTCCTTCAGGGAATAGTTACGTTCGCTATACTAGCAGAATCTGGTGTGCAGAGTGCGATATCAACTTTGGTCAAGTTCAGAATCTGAGGGATCACCTAAGAGAAGTTCATAATAGTCCAATGGACTTTGAGGTCTATAGACTTCCTAACATGGATGGTAAATCATTCCATTTTGAGCAATTTTTGTGTCTTGCATTGGAATGGAAACTTCTTGATTAAACTTCCTGATTGTTGTATTTATGATGTAGTATTTTATTATTAATACCTTGGTTTTTTATAAATGTATGCCCATAGCACCTTGTTGAAAGAGTAACGGATTAGCAACAGGAGGGTTGCGAGTTTGAATCCACCCAAAGACCTTCTTGTACAAAGGGGACTGGTGCACATTAAATCTGTCGTGGCCTCAGATGTCTTCACATTGATTTGGTGTGGAAGTTTGGAGAATAGGATGCCAGCTCAGATGTTGCCTCGTCATCTGACTGGTTCAAAATTACGTGGTGTTGCTATTGGATCTTTCTCTTTGGGATTGATCCAGGAACGTCACCAATAGGCCATTTGTATCGCATTTTCAACCTCTTGTAGCATCTTATTGCCCACTTTTGCTCCTAAACATATTTCTCCTGGAGCCAGCATTGCCCCCAAGCTTCCGTCAGCTTCCATAGGACGGTGGTATAGCCCACTTCGGGAGACTGATGTAGTGTCTATATCACAAAAAATTATTTACAACTCAACAAGAAATGCATGTAAGCAATATATGTATGTTAGTAAATAGTTATGGTAAGATTTGAAACATGATTCTTACCTTAATAGATACAATATTGGCAAGGAGCCTTTTAATTTTCACCATTGTGATTTTTAGAGGTGGTTATATACTATAAAACATGGTTGAACTAAAATAAAAATTTTAAATGGGTAAAATTTTATTAAAAATTTGTTCATACTGGCAAAAATGTGATTTATAATATGATGCAAAGAATTTATATGCAAATTGAAGCATATATAAAGTAATAAATTTCTTTTAAAGAAGGTTGTAATAATTTAGTCTCCATTCTCTTATAAAGCAATAGCCGTCTGTTAGTTTTATGTTCGCATGACTTGATTCAATTTTTTTACTGATCAATTATATATTTTTCATTAACTAGCAAAGTTTTTTTTAATTTCAAAAATATGAGTTTAAGCTAAGAAAATATTGTTTATTCAGCCTTCAAGAAATGGAAACATGATATGGAACGTAAAGAGCTATCTTCTTTCACCTTACGTCATGGTGCGAGAAAAACTGTGATGGGTTTGAAATACTTCTACGTTTGTCATCGATCTGGAAGATATATTTCAAGGGTTAATACTCCTCGGCAAAGAATGCTAAAAAGCCCAGGCACATGCAAACTAGGAATTGTGTGCACGGCTGCTATATACTGTGAAGAGTGCCCTAATGAAGTGATTGTCAAGTATTGCCCACATCATTATGGTCATGGAAAAGAAACTTCTTTTGTGCAACTTTCTTCAGAGGAACAAGCTGCAATACAAGGTATGTGTTATTTTTAATCTTTGATTCAACCAAATATTTCTTTCTATTAAGAGCAGTGGCATAGCTAGACTTTAGCATCCCAGATGTCTTTAGTTCAAATTAAGAGTACTGTAACCCATCTGTAAATTGTGCTTTTTGGGAGACAAGAAAAACTTTAAAAGGGCTTCATTATACCTTAAATTACAAATTTTTATTGTAATTATGTACAACGGCCAGTTAAACACAAAATTGATCATAAAACTTAAAATGATAACTACAGTAAAATATTTTTGAAAATGAAAATTGTCTCATCAATGGTTTCAAGATACCCAAATCTTTTACAGTTGAGCCTTTTCACAAGACCTGGATATATACGCTCCCATAACTACTGTTTTCAGACTCAGAATGCTTTAAACAACAGGTGGAGATGTGGTAGAGCTATCTAAGCAGTAGATAATTGTTAAAAATAGCTTGGTTAGAAGGGAGTTTTAAAAGGATAGGACTATCTTTTAGATTTATGTGAAAGCTTTCTTTTAAATTAATAAATTCATTTAATTTTTAACATGCATCCCCAATTTTTAATTCCGTTAATTTAATACAAAGTCCAAAAGCAGTGTTATGGGTGAAGGCATTTAGATGGTCAGAAAGTGGATGTGCCTGGACTAATTCATTGTCAATTCGATTTTGTGGACTAATTCTTTATTCAATAAAAGTTGTGAAAATCAATATTTATTAAGAAGTTGAATATTAACAATTAAATGACACAGCAACAACAAACAAAACACTCCATGATGAAGGGTGAATGAAAAAGGGCTTCTATTTTGCATTCTAACAAACAAAACATCAGAACTTCTATTATCATTTAATCTAGTCATGTTCACTTTATCAAACTTTCTACAAGAATTCTACTACATTGATAATATGGAAGATAATGTCTATCTGAAGTTGTATCTCTGTTTGGACTTCAGTACACATCTGCAATGCAGTTTTTAAGACCTTTTACAATTTGGTGGAAAATATATTATACATACTATTAAATTACATGGAATTTTGTTATTTCTATTTGTATTCATATACTCTGTACCTAATACATGTCTATTCACATAATTTATGAAAAAGTGTATTGCAAGGTGTTGGAAACATTTTTGAGCATTCTTCGTATGCATTTTTTATGTTTGCTTTCCAGAAATTTGATTGCAGCGATAGAATTTTTTTCAAATTCATATCCAGCAATTAATCTTTTGCTTTGATATTATTTAGTGCAACAAAAGGATTGTTATCAAACCTAATTTGATATATATGCTATAGAAATGTAATTTATGTTAAATTTAGTTTTAACATTCCAATTTTTGATAACGCACTTATATCAGGATCTGAGACTAATAGTGGTGTAAGGAAAAAAAAACAAACAACCCATGAGTACAACCAATCCTAAAAATTTGCATTTCTGAAGCAGTTGTGGGTTTCCAATCTGATGAGTGTTTTCTCTTTGGAAAGTTTGCACGTGTGCTCAAAATTGTACTGCGTACTTGTTAGTTTCTTCAATTAAAATTCGTAAGGCTTCCGAATTGAACATCAGGGGGAATAATCAAGCTCTTGTTTCAGTTCTAACTATTGGACGTTTGAGGAAAGCCCAACATTTCCACTGAAGTCGTAAACAGTTACTTCATCTGATGGTTTGGGAAATTTCCAATTTATATTTGGGAATTCTGTAGATGAGTTTTCAACTACAAAAATCTCTTGTTCGGACACAAGATCCGTTTCAGGATGCCCAATTTCGTATTCTGAATTGCTATGAACAAACTACCGCGTAATATATAGTATTGAAAGTAAGTTAATTTCGGTCATGGTCATGTATTGCAATATAAGGTCTAATTAGCCGACTGAAAGAGAAAGATTGAAAATAGTGCTAACATTCTAAATGTTTCCAATCCAAGTGGAGATAAGAAAGAAGTGCTGTACAACTGTTCCGTCATGAATAATGCTTTGACAATACAAAGAAAAGATGCTTTGATGGTCACTGAGAACCATGTGTGCCCCTCGAGTCAGATTGCTGTCGGTATGTTTTAAGTCATTCTACCAATGTGATAAAAGAAGGTGTGACATGTTATTTCCCACATACTCAGGTGTTATTAGTTAACAAGAAGGAATGCAACGGTCATTGTGATGGTTCATATAAAGACATATGTGATGCTCGCAGAATATTTTTGTGTGAAGTTTTCAAGAGCTTCCCGTTTTCTATAGGAAGTAATAAATATTTTCATCAAAGCATGAGAAAATAGTTTAACTGTGGATACTGGGCGAACATTCCGAGTCCCCTCATTACAAAAGGCTCAGATTCTTTCAGACCTCAAACTTAGAAACGGCCGAGTCCATCCCCTCTTGCCTGTGCTATAAAGAGACCAAGAGACGTGAATAGCCTTATCTCCCCGTTGAGAAAGATGTCAGGTTTATTGACTGGGAGCCTCACAAATCGTTTATCCTCGAGCATCCAGAGTCTGAAAGGTTGAGTAAATGAAGAGATATACTTAAAAAATCAAGATTAGTTTAAAATACGCAAAGAAGCATTTCTTGTTCTGCAGTGAACTTGTGAAATCTGTAGATTATTTTGTAATATACTACTTAAGACAGATAAAGAAATCTTAAAAAAAACTGCAAAGAAATTCCGTTAGAAAATTAATACAAGGTCCAGAAACCAGATATCTATAGAAAAAATATTCAACAGCATATTGCCAATATAGAATTGCAAATTTAAAAATCCTACAACTTGAACAATTTAAAAATTAAATTTAACAATTTATTGACTGAAAGGGCTATAATTTTAGGTTCTGTTTTATAGTTCATATAGCCTTTAAAAGTTATTGTTTTACATTTAAATAATAAAAATTTGCATTTGTTCTGTTTTTTAAAGGATCAAGTCAAAGTTACTTGTGTAACTAGAGTGTAAACTAGATATCCAAAATGTTTAGAAATCAGTTACAATGCTTATAATCAATATCTAACAAAAAAAGCATTTGCCCTTCCTTAAATACCCAACAGTTCTTCAGAATAGCAAAAAATATTACTTTTATCCAAAGGTTAAACTATGCATCCAAACTATTGTAAAAACTAAATTTTCTAAAAATTAAATAACGGAGTATCGTAAAAATAAGAGACAATTGGTAAATGAACCTCAGGACCCAACTTTCTGTTGCTTCTGGATTGCGAAGGTTAAATTATGCGTTTTCATTTACAAGCTGAACACACAATAGACAATGCATTGTAAAAAAATTCTAAATTCTGAAAACAAAATCCCTCTTCTACTTTTTCAAATGGTTTTAGGATTTTATGATTTTGCTGCATTTTTGCAATGCTTGAACATTATGCAAACAGAAATGTCTCATGCAAAACAGTTTGCATTAGATACGTAATGTTAAGGCAGTACATTTTTTATGAGTTTTAAGCAATACAAGATTTTCAGAGTATTCAGTCATTTTTTAAGACTTGCTATTTTTGAATTATTGTTTTGCATAGGTTTTTTCTAAGGACAATTTTAGATGAATTTATCCGAAACTCCATTTCCCTGAGCCCTGTTTTCACTTCTATTTTGAAAAACTCCCTTTCTGAAATTTTCTGAGACTGAACAAAGTCAGAATACTTCAAATATTCTTATCTAGTGTCAAAAGAAATGAAAAGAAGCTTTTTCAATGTGGGCCATATTTCAATCATAAAACTTTCATTAACACTTACGAAGCTATTCTAGGAATGATCTATTGGTTATGTTGGGCCATTCATATTTACCTAATGATAGTGACTTAATATTAATTGAGTAGAAAGCAAAGGAATGATCATTTTTGGTCATAACTTACTAAGAACCAAACTAAAAAGCCACAAAATTAATTCACGTTATTGAGTACAAATGAATCAAGACAAAGCTGAAAAAGAATGAGAGTATGAAACTCGACTGTTGTCCATGTCACAGGTTGTTTAAAAGTGTTGAGTATACAAAACTAAACAATATATCAACTTCTTTTCTTAAAGGTACTTGTTTCTCCCAATATACATCTCTAGTTCAATTAATTTTTTTAGGAACAAAATGTTCTAAAAATGTGGAAGAGACATGAATCCTTTATACAGGGTTCCCACGCTCCTTAAAAACCCCTTAGTTTTAAAATCAAGAGTCCTTAAAAACTCCTTATTTCTTCCCAAATTTAGAACAGTAAATTTTTCTGACGGCATAGTCATTTTCTGATTTCTCCCGTTTTCGAGCTTTGTTGTCCGATCTTGAACAGGAAGCGGCAGGTTTCACTGGGAGACATGTATCCTCCCCTCCTCAGAAATGAATACAAAGAGGACCACTGATTGACCCTGCGAAGGGGTGTGACTGCGGACACACCCAGCAAGGTGGATTGACTGGTAATGACCATTTAGTCATTGGGTCTGGGGAGATAGATGACTTCCATTGGTAGATTTGCTCATGCTTCATGTTCTCACATTTATCTGCTTTTTCCCTGATGTTTTCACATAGTTTCTACAATGACAAAGTTTCTAAACATCTGAAGAAAAAACACATAAATAACAATTTTTATTTCCACATTATCCCCACAAGCAAAATACATGGCAGATGGATTTGTATTAGGTGCTTCGTGGGGAATGAAGAACTTTAAGGAGAAACAACTTGGTTCTGCTGAGAGACATGTATCCTCCCCTCCTCAGAAACGAATAGTGCTGTTAGCTCATGACTGGGAAGTAAATTGAGTAACTGTTGTTTTATTTGATGATTGTTAGCTGTTGTGAAAGCTTTTTTGTTCACATTTTTTACACAAAAATGTGTAAAACAATCAAGTTTTCTAAACGCGTGAATTTATTTATAAGTGCTGATATTCGAAAAATGTGCTCCGATATAATTAGTAAATTAACAAACAAAATCGTTCCTCTTAAAATGGAAAACAAATAAAGAAACTCAGATGGATATATGCGAATGGGATTGTAAAACCATACTTAGGTTCGAATATAATTTTTAAACGATGCATGTGCTGTGCATTAGTCATTTTGCAATGGTTAGTGATCATTTTTACATGTAAAATAAAACTACAAATGTATTCACTTAATGAAATATTTTTAGGGCCTATTCCAAAAATGCACCCCGATTTAATTAGAAAATTAACGAACAAAAGTTCTTAATGAAAACGAAAATAAAAAAAATTAAGATGAATGCAAATGGATTGTAAATCCGGATTTAGGTTCTAATATATTTTTAAAATCATGCATGATGCTGAGCATAATCCATTTTACAATTATAAGAACAAATTTTAATAAAATAAAATTTAAAATGTGCCCAAAATGATTTTAAGAGCCTATACTACGAAAATTCGTTCCTATATTAGAAAATTGACAAACAAAAAATTTCTTTTTAAAAATTAAAATAAATAGAAAAACTCATAGATGCAAATGGGGATTGCAAATCTATTTAGGTACTAATATAATGAAAAATAATGCAGAGCGGCATACGATTATCATTTTCCAAAGAAATATAGTTATTTATGCAAAATGAAATACAATTTTTGAAAAATAAGAACATGTTCTGTGTGCATATATTACTTATTCTGTGTGCATTAAGATTATCCTGCAAGAAGGTAAGATTTCAGTAATTTGTCTGATGTCAAGAATCCTCCCTTAATATTTTGTGGTCATAGATGGCTAGAGAATGTCCCAGTTGTAGAACGTGCAATTGTAATTTGGACTGATGTTATCAAATATGTTAGAAGTGCAGAAAGGGGTACTCCGAAAAAAGTAAATTGCAAGTCTTTTCTGACAGTTCGAGATGCTACAAAGGATGAGTTAATTCTGGCAAAGTTTAATTTTTTCTTAGCTGTACCAAAATTATTGCAACTATTCCTTGAATTTTATCAAAATGATAAATCATTGTTGCCTTTTTTGGAGATATGTTAAAGCTTGTAAAGCAATGTGTAGAATACTTTAATCTTCTAAAACCAGAAGAAAAGTTAATATAAGTACCATTCAGAAGCTTTCCAAATTTGATTTTTCTGACTAATTGTTATTCTCCTGTGGACAAAACCAATAGGGTTCATTGGGGAAAAAATAGTAAAGGAAAAGTTGTGCTGCCTTTGATTTGCAGCGTGATTGTAGAAGTTTTGTTATACAAATGCTACGTCTCATGGCTAAATCTCCTGCAGCATATTTACTTGTTCGAAATGTTTCATGTCTTGATCCTAGATGTATGGTTAAAGATCAAACCAAGTGCGTGAACTCCATGAAGCTTGTACTATTGCACTTTACTCAGAAAAAGATTGTGATGATATATTATTTCAATTCAGATTTTATGGAAAGCACCATTTTCAGATCCGCTTCATTGTTTCAGAATTTTGAACCAAAAACAATGTGTTTAGATAGTTTTTTAAATCACTTTCTTAGTATAGATGATACAAAGGGAAAACTAGGAAAGTTATGAAAACCATAATGATCTTATCTCATGGCCAGGCTTCTGTGGAACGTGGATTTAATATCAACAAGTCCTTAGAAGTTGAAAATTTAAAAGTAGACTCCCATATTGCAGACATATTTATAAAAATGCTAATAATATTCCAAATTTAGTAATTACTAAAGAAATGAGAAAATTTGTTTCTTCAAGGCAGAAATATGTTTTGCATTTAGAAGAACAATGCAAAAGTGAAGACAAATTTAGAAAAGAAGAAAACTTGAGCTACAAGAATTTAATTCCTTAAAATCAAAGAGAATTTGTCTTGAGGGTGATGTAATGAGAATGGAAAAGTCAGCTGAAGAACTGGCTAATGAGGTAGAAACTTCTGAGGACTTTTCTCTTTTAAAAAGTGCAAATGCACTACATGAAGAAATTAAAGGAAAAGCAGCTAAAATAACGGAATTAGACAAAATAATTTCTCAAATCAGTTGAAATTTATTCGTAAGACTTTTCTCAGGGCAATATTTAACAAGATAAATGTATTTGTATTTAAAAATGGAAAAGGAAATCTTTATTATTAAAATTATTTCTTATTTTATAAAAAATACAATGAATGATTTTCAGAATTTCATTTCTTTTTCCCCTTGAGATGACATCCTTAAAAATTATAAAAATTAGTTTTATTGTGGTTAAAAAGCTTATAGGTGTAAAATACATTCATCTTTTTTGTGCATTGTTTTTAGAATTAACTTCAAAACACAGTGTATTTAACAGACAACATCAAAAATTAACTGTTTTAAGTTACTATAAATCTGCCAACGGTCCTGCATGCATCCCTAATTTTTGTCCTACTAGGTTGACTCATACAATGAAGGTACTATAAGGTTTTTGGTATATCTCGATTAGTCCTTATAAAAAATTATTTGTGTCCTTTAAAGTCCTTAGAAAAAAGAGTGGGAACCCTGTTTACAGATATGGAGTATCTTAAAACCTTTATGCCACTTAAATTCCACAAAATTATTGTAATTTAGAAGTACTAAGGCTTTAACTTATTACTTTTAATTTTTGTTTGTATTTTAATAAACTATTAACTTGATTGTGTGTGTGTTCTCAGTTCTCTCTTCACTGTTTCACTTGTCTAGTGTTAAATATCAGTGCATTTTGACAAGGAACAATTATGAATGTGAATGACTTGTGATATTTGTTTTGTAATACTAAATAGTTTGTTTCTTAATGTAGAGTTACTGGATTTGTGTTCTTTTTCATAAATATATGCTCGAAATAGTGGTAACAAAAATTCAATGAATGTATATATTGTTTTTGTATAAGATTGCCTGTTCACATGTATGCAAGTAAAAATGAGTAACTTTCAATGCAAGAATTAGTTTTTTGTCTGAAAGTGTTTTCATTTGGTTAATTAAAATTAAATACTGCTAGGAAAAGAAATTATTTTTTAACCAAAAATATATAGTGACAAAATACTATACATTTTTTGAAAAGTGGCAACGAAAATCAAAGGAACATTGATAACCAGTGGATTCTATTTTGTGAAAGATTTATTTTAAGAAAAGTTCAAATAGTCATGCACTACAAGTGAACAAAATATAGCATGTTTACCAAAGTTCTTCCTTATGATAAACTTATTTATTTTATTTTTACTACCAAGTGAAGAATTTAATTCTAAAATTTGTTGGTTGACACTTCAGTCCAGTATAACTGATCTGTAAGTATTTAAACTATACTCATTAATACATGCAAAGCTGGTGTTGATAAAGATTATTTGTTTCACGAGTAAAGAAAATGTGTGCTTTCTGTTTGCAACTGGTGAATGCAAAATACAAAATGTAACAATTTATGTTTGGTATACCTCTCATGAATTTGTATTGCTGCATTTATGCTTATACTATGTCCCATTAAATATAACCTAATTGTCACTTTGAGAAAACTATTTATCAACTTTTTTATGTTATAGACCTGCCTTATAAAATACACCAGTTAGAAAACCTACCTGTTTTAAAAAGCCCTCAGATTTAAAAAAATGTTCTATGAATCACTAGTTTGGGCAGCTGGTTCCCTTCAACTATGTTTTCCCACTCACATTATTAAAATGCTATATGATGTATTGTGTGTACTTTTATTTAATGTACTTATTTGGTCATTTTATCTCTTGTAGAAAATGTATCCAATGGAATTCCTTTTGAAAATCTCTTGGATGATATCCGAGACTGCCAATCGTCAACTGATCATTTCCAACTCTATCTTCTGAAGAAAAGAGATATCCGCTTTATAAATAATGCTTTTAATGCGGTTGAATACAACCCAGGCCTCAGTGATGCAGAGAGTGTAGATCAGTGGGTTCGTAATTGCTACCAGATGGAAGAATCTCCTATTCTTTATTACAGACAAGAGGAATTTGCAAATTCCGAGGAAGATTTTCTGCTCATCATAATGACTGAATTCCAAAAGCAGATCCTCTTGTCCTCTGACAAGCAAGTTGTCAGTGTCGATTCTCTCTACCGCAGAAAGGGTGGCCGGTTCTATCTAACAGTCCTTTTCATTATGGATGAGTATGACATTGCATTCCCCGTCGCATACTGCATCAGCAGCAAAGTTGACAAATCTGTCATCACTCAGTTCTTCGTATCCATTAAAGAGTCAACTGGACCATTGGAATGTATGTATTTCATGTCAGACAGTGAGAGATTTTATTATGATGCCTGGATAGAAGTGATGAATGTTGCATCAAAGTGGCTGTGGAGCATGTGGTATGTGGACAACAGGATAAGGGTGCAACTGCGTATCTTTAAGGGCAACATCATGAAACGAGCAGAAGTATACAAGACCATGCGAGTGCTTTTGGAATGCCAGAACCAAAATGTTTTCCACTCCATGTTCAAAAATTATGTGGATTCTCTCATGAGTGATGCAACATCCAAAAACATGGGAAATTTCATTCTGCAAAAGTATGGGAATAACGCTCATATGTGGGCTTACTGTTTCCGCAAAGACATCAAGTTGAGCACTAACATACATCTGGAGGTAATGCATCGTACATTTAGGTACTGTTGCCGAGAGGGTCGCAAAAAGCGCCTAGACAAGTTTATATTTGTCATAATGAAACTAGTGCGGTATAAAATGTTAGACCGCTTGACCATGGTATTAGACGAAGAGAAAATTAACTTAGCTGTGGAAGCCATAAACATGTTTCACAGTATGGGGCTGGAAATCCCAACTGAAAACATATCATCGTTATCTGACAAAATATGGCTCATTCGATCCGACGAGGAGGAAAATGTGTATGTCACACGCGAGTTTGAGACCTGCCCAGAGCATTGTAACCTAAAATGTACAGAATGTGATATTTGTGTACACATGTACTCGTGTAGCTGTGTGCACAGTATGATAAATGCAAATCTTTGTCAGCACATACATGCTGTAGTGTGGAAGTTCTTGACGCCACATTTCTCTCCACCAGAATCACCTGTGCATGAGTGTGATGTGGAAATGGAAGAGGTCAACACTACAGATATACCCAACAAGTGTTCAGAGCTTTTAGATAACGTTTTGAAAAGAACACATGATTTGTACAAAAAGGTTAGAGCTAATAAATGTACATTGAACAAAGAATCATTGACTGCTATCATGAAGAGAGTAAATGAATCTATTGACATATGTACTGGGAAGCCCATACCTGAGGAAAAGAAACCTGAATCCCCATCCAAAAATGCAGTTTATGTCATAAACCCATATGTTAAAAAGGACACCCAACCTTTAATATTACCTAAAACCCTGCCAACTATTTTACCAAACAATAAGCAAATGTCTCAATATGTATTGCTAGTTCAAAATAAATAGCATTGCTCTTTGAAAATGTGCTATTGTTTACACATCGAATATTTGAAATAGTCAAAAGTATAGTGCAGCTCCCGCAGAAGGCAGTTGAGTCACTTGGTTTTGAATGAGTCTTAGTTAAATTGGGTTGGTTGTAGCATAAACGAATCCCTTCCACAACTGCTGTCTTTAGCTCTGACTCGGGGTTTAAGTTTATAGTTTGGTACCAAAAATGACAGCATTGATAACGAGTGACAGGGAAACGTCCACAGCGATCACCATTCACGCTTTTGAGTTTGGCAGCCTTCTATTGCACTTTCACATCTATTCAGAAATCAACTGACGTAAAGTCGACTGCCTTCTCCTAAGAGTAGCACTATACTACTTTGAATATTTGGTAAATTATTGCAAATGAAAGTACTTTCTTTAATGATGGAAAGAATTCTTTTCTCAGTTATAAAAACTTACATTGCACAACTTGAATTGGTTTACTGAATCTTTTGTTGCTCCAATCAAAAGGCTGCTTATTGATTTCAGATAACATTTTTTAAATACTTCTACTTCATTGATTCTTAAACATTACATTGTCTAATATTAACTATTCTGAATAAGACTTCAGTCTTATGTATGAAAACAAATGTCGAGATCCAGTTTAGGATTATTTCTCATCCTGTAATTGTAAAAATTTCTAAAACTACCTAATCACCAAGTCGATTGTTGTCTACAGAAGGTATAAACACTGCTTTTACCCTTCACCAAAAATTAAAACTCGTCCATCAAGATTTAATCAATACAGTAGAATGATTTGATGTACATATATACTTTTAAAAAGCATTAATACTGCTCACTTTTATTTTAGTTTCCTTTTGTTTAGTTTGTATAATTTTGCTTGTAATTAGTTTTATAAATTTGTTTATGCATAAATCTTCAAAATATATATTCTTTTGTTATATTTTATTAGTTATTACTTCTTTTTCATTAAAAAATACTTAATTTTTTTTTAATGTTAGGCTCAACGCTAGCATGAATATTTTATTTAAAGAAAACTTGATTTTCCCCATTTATTTAGACAGCTAGTGATTTTTATCTATTTCAAGTTTGTAAGAAATATAATGGCATTTCTTACCTTGTAAACAAATTAAAAAATTATCATATGTATATAGACACAGGATATGTAAACTTCAATTCTATTGTAATGTAAAAACTTTTGTTGAACATAATAAAATATTTTATTATTACCTTCATTCTTAATTATGTAGACTTCAGATAACATAATTTGTAATTGTCATCTGGATGCACAAAGTATGCAAATGTTAGGTGACCATTTCCTTGTCTTCCTGTCCTATAATTTATTTTTTCTATTCTCGCCATACAAATGCCAGAAAAACTGGTACCGACGAGCCAATGGAAAATTGGCATGCGTTATTGGTTGCATCTGCTGGTGCATATAGTGATTGACATCTGTAGAAGCATCTAGAGCTCTTTAAAACCATGAGAATGAAACATGCTCAAATCCTGATAATTTACCAACCAGGGTATTCCAATTTAAATCACTAATTTTCTTTTTTAAGTTTAAAATGAAACCTGGGACAATATAAATCAGTTTAAAAGTTTACTTATCAGTAACACCACATATTGATCCTTTTTATAACTGACAATAAAGATAATTGTATTGTTTGTAATGCACTGGATTCCAACTTGGGGAAATTATTTGCTTCATTATAAATGGTTTGGAACTTTATTTTGTCTATCATATAAATTGTGCTTGGTGTAAGTGTTTGTTTACTTAACAAATTTAGTTTCTCATTGGAAGTATTTACCTCTCCTGTTTAGGGGATTAATAGGATTCAGGCCCCTAGGGATTAGCTCACATGTTGGAATGACAACTGGCCGACAAAATTCTCACTCGAAACAAGTGTCACTCGCAAATATGGTGAGCGCTAGGTGTGCATCCTTTCTGACAAGTAACATCTGTTCATGTTCAGCATTCGTTCTGATGGGATTAGCCTCTTTCAACATGACAATGCTTCCAAGTCTAGACATGCCAAACTATGGTTAGAGGAATACTGGGTTTGGGGTCTTGCCATTCCCATCCCTCACCGTTATCTAACACATCTGGGATGCCATGTAAAATGTGCTGTGGAACAGAAATTCTACTCCTTGGAATACGAATCTTACAAGTGAAATCTTATTCCAGAATAAAATTTCTTCATTTCTATCTCAGAATGACCAGAAATTCTAAATTTTAATTATAAGATGCCCAAGGAGGAAATGGCTAACGTCCTAGTAATAAGTAGTTTCGTTAATTGCAATCTACAACCTAGCCTAATTACGAGACAGATTTTCATATAGAATTCATGATAGGAGGAGAAAAAGCTATTTAATTTTTACAAGCTTAATAGATGACATTTAATATCTTTGAACATTGAAGAACAATTACAGCATAGCAGAGGTTTGATATGCTGTATCATGTATTTATTTTTGCCAAATATGTGGTAGTCAAAAAATATAACATTTTGATGTGCCAGTTTAGGTAGCTATTAATGCTTCAATTTGTATTGGTATGCTTTTTAATACAAGTTTGTACTCTCTCCCACAATTGTAGGTGATACTTGCAGATATGCAAATTATCTCAATTGTGTTTTTGTGAAAAACACTCTTTGCCAGTCTGACTATCTCTTCATTAGATCCAACATGCTTTCAATCGAAATTATGAGGCATTTTCTGTTAAGCTAAATGTAGGTGGCAGTGGTACAAGTTCCCTGTACATAACTGCAGTTGGCTCGTTTTTCTAATAGGATTTCAAAACTCAATAAAAGTTCCAAAAAATGAATCCCAATTTTCGAGAATTCTCGATTCGAATAATTTCCAGGGCCGTTCAGCTTTCACCTCTATCTTTCCAGGCATTGAATTCACTGGCTTTACTCTTTTGTGAAAAATATTGACATTTTTACAATATAAACAATGGTTAACAAAGTTTTTAAGTTTGACATCACAAAAAAATAGAAAAACAATTTGAATTTACCCACAATCCTCATAACATCTCTAGCTCAAACTAAGCATTTGAGGCATGTTCTTAGTCTTTGTAATGGTCACATTAAATTAGGTCATAAAAATGCACTATTTTTATGGAATAGATCCTGAATATAATTAGAGATGAATAGAACAATCGTTGAACTGTATTATAATGCTGGTTCTTGGAAGACTTAATAAAATACACTATTTTACAAATCGCTTTGCAAATGACATCTAATGAGACCAGAGACTTACTTTTAGTCAAAACGCCTTTCCAGACCCTTTTTCATGAAATACTCATCATGTTTCGCAACTAATTTTAAAAAGTGCTGGAATGTCAATTTCTATTGTTTTTACATAATATTAGAACTTTTAAAAATATATCCATGATACAGTTATACATACTTCTCATCATAGGTGTCAATGATTGGTTTGAGTTTTAATGGCACAAGATCAAAAAGTTAATGAACAAATATGAGAATTCAAACATTTATATCATTTTACTGAACAAAATACAAATACAAAAATTGACTAATCCTCCTTATACCCATGAAATTTGGCAAAACAAGGCTTCATGCAGAGACCAGGTTCATTAGGACACAGATCACAATAATAAGGTGTATCGAGGCGTTTTCCCAACTTGTAGCATACTACGCACCGTTTCCTCCGCTTCCGAGAATTACCCATTTTGGTGGTGATCTTGGGTGTATGAACATTTTTAAAAAGAAAACCTGACAGCAATTTGACTGAAAAAATAAAAGAAATTAAAAACAATTTTTAAAAACTAATTGAAAGTATAAAAAAGAAAACAAAAACGGATGAAAATTAATTTTTTTTAGTGTTTCACATTCAATAAAAATAAACATACATTTTTTCAGCTGTAGTTATACTTTTTCTGTGTAATTGTAATCTCAATGTAGAAACATTACCACAAATGCAAAAAAAATGAAATACTCACCTAAGTCAAGCACTCGTAAACTACAGTTGAAAACTATTCTGAAATGTCTGACCATTCTTGGAAATTGGCTTACAAGGATCCCATTCCCA
This sequence comes from Meta bourneti, assembly GCA_933210815.1. Classification (NCBI taxonomy): domain Eukaryota; kingdom Metazoa; phylum Arthropoda; class Arachnida; order Araneae; family Tetragnathidae; genus Meta; species Meta bourneti. The sequence goes on along the minus strand of OW119931.1, from coordinate 32,346,079 downwards.
TAGTGAACCTTTCCAAGGCCATTAAAAAAACATTTGCTTGTAACGCCAATGTGAAGGCTGGTGACATCACCAGCCTTCTTCGAGAGCAACCAGGCCTTGTCATCAGTAAACAATGTGCTTCCTAGAGCACTAAAATTTTTTACTTTGCAGCATTTGTCCAGAAAGTGAAACACTGTCCTCTTAATCATTTACTTGTTTAGTTTCCACCTTTAATGATTTGTTTTGCTTAAAAAGCAGATACCTATTTTTTTAGCTTTTAAGATTGACATCAAAGAACCCTTCTAGAAACATACTTCTGGCAGCTATGAAGAATGAGATATTTAGAAGCTAAATAAGAGCAATTAGGGAATGTAATGTTAAAAATGAATATTTTAACAGCTTGATTTTTTAATGGGAAAAAAATCACTAACCCTCCTGGATAATTTAAAAATACATCTGAAAAAGGTATATTTATTACATAAAAGTATTACATATGAATATTAAATATATAATGTGCAATTTTTCAAGAGTTGTCTTCTCTTAAAAAGCATAATATATTGAGAGGTTATACACATATTTAGATTCTTAAAGAATATTCAATAGATGGCATATAAAACCAATATATATCTGTTTAAAATGTATAGCAATTTCCAATATCTTATAACTAAACTATTTAAAATAAAATTAGTGAAATACTAACCTTTCGGGTTCGCAAGATTGCTTTCAACCAAATTTAAGTATCTGTCGGATAATGGTTCAGGAAGAAAAATAAAGCATAATTCAAGTTCACAAGGAAAATCAGCTTAAATTCTTTACAAAATGTATTTAAAAATTCTTTATTTTACGAATATAAAAAGTGAACATACAGTAGGCAATGGCATAGAATGCACGTCTTACACAAACCAAGATTTTTTATCACATTTCAGCTCTGAAATTTGTCTCACTGCTCAGAGAAGAGTCTGAGATTATTTTGAACTTAAATAAAAGTTCAGTAAAACAAGTTGCAACACATAGGAACTTGAACAAAGTTAAAGGAACTTAATTTCATAAATTCCAAATGGCAATCACATTTCAGCATGATGTTCCAACATAATCAAGTTACTGTATTCTTAGAAGAGAGATAATCTGTTCTATTAGAAGCATTCTTTGCTGAATGACTTTCTATAAATTTGTAAGATTTATGAATTTCAAACTTTGTGTTATTAGAATTAATTAAAACTGGCAGAAATTGATTTGATGAATTCTGTAACAAATCTTTATTATTTGCAAAATATTTTTGGGCTAATGGGTTTTTATTGAATCGCCACTGTTGAGGCGGTTTCACTTGGGACAAAACAGTCGGCTTTGGTTTACCATTTGGATATGGCAACTGCTTTGGAGATGTTATGAGGGAATGATTCAGTTTATATAAAACATCTCCACACTGAGATTGTACATCAAGTATCTGCTTGTAACTGAAACGTTCCAGCCAGCTCATAACCATGGATGACGAATTCCTGCGGGTTGAATAAGGATTCTTATCATCAGCTTTTCGACTCATTGTTGTATGAGTTCTCAGAAACTTCTTCACAGATGGAGAAAAAGGCAAATTAAGAAATTGGAACAACTTTTTCGTTTCCATTTCAGGACTGGATGACAAGTCTTCATACTGAACTTTAATGAAATTTAACGGCTGCTCTCTCTGGAGATCATTGAAAATTTCAATATCTTCGTCCATTTCACGACAAAGAAAGCCAGAATCCGAGCAGTTCGTACCGTTACACCAGTCTAAAGACCATCTGGAGCTGAGAATACCCCTTGGATCTCTTGTGAGGTACACGACTTTGAATTGTGTGCCATTGTTAGCTTCTAAAAAGCTTCTCAAATCTCGCATATGAAGTCTGGTTACTTTCATTACATGCACCGGTGATCTTAAGCACACAGCATTAACAAAAGATGGATTAAAACACGTTTTTGGGTTGCTGTGGCAAGTCACCCACAAGAAAAGATTATGAGCGAACAGGAACTGGTTGCGTGCTAACTTAACCCACTGCATGTAACTTTTGGGCTCAGAAAAGTTACACCTGAAGATATTATTGAACAAATCAAAGGCTTCCGGTATTCTACTGTCACCAATTCTTTTATCATAAGTCATGTAGTGAAGAGGCTCAAAGTGATAAAATGTTTTCCAATTCTGTTGCAAGATATCACCAAAGAAGGTCGAACCAGCTCTGAAATATGTTAGGATGATAATGCGAGTGACCTTGTCTGGATTGGTAAAAGGTATCGATTTCAGAGACCTCATAGGGTCGAGACTGGGTCGCCTCAGATTGCCACTACCTTGTTTCAGAATTTCTTGTAGGCGTTCTCGACGATTTACTAACTGTTGCTCTGAAGGTGGCTGTGAGACTTTCTTAGCCAGAGGCAAACGCCTCACTTGAACTTTGGCTTCAATGTTTTCCACTCCATTAACTGAATCTTCTATTTTTTTCTGATATTGTTTAGTTGTTTGAAGCAGTTTTTTCATAGGAGCTGCTGTGGTAATGGAAGTAGTTGTAGATGTGGTGGTATTTATCACAATATAAGCTTTTATTTTGGGTAGTGTTGTAGGAAAATATGTCACCGTGTTCCGAAAGGTTTCTGAAAAAAAAAAGAATTCAAGTTTAAAATAAATTGCATGGAAAATCACATAAAAATATTCCAATGACTCAATAAAAGCATAGTAATTGAAAGATAAATTTTTATCATGAATAAATCAACTAGGACTAAAATGTTTTTCAAAATGAATGTCTTAACAGCAATGAAAATTGTAGTCCTATCAACGTAACGTGAAAATGTTGACATACCAAAATAATAAGTACATAGTGTGCCAGCTATTTGAGAACAAAATTTGACTAGAAAAACAAAAATATTTAGAAAAATCAATATATTCAGAGAATTTAGTACTGTTCTAACATACACATTACAGAATGCCATTCAATAGCCTTCAGCCTCAATATGGGTTGTTTGAACTCTCATTTTTTGCTACACAATGCTGCTTCTGAAATTGCATGCTTTGATCAGGTGATAATTAGGCTGCCATCAGGAATGTTGGCCATAACATCCCTGATGGCAGCCTTCAATGAGTCCTTGGTATTATTGAGAGCATGCTTGGTCTCCCTCAACAGTACCCTAGATGTAGCAGTTCAGAGGTAGGAGGTCAAATCAGGTGAGGTAGGAGGCCAAATGTTACGGGAGTAAAATGAAAGCTCTTCGACCAAATCACATAGTTCTCCCGAGATCTATCGATCATGAACTGCCCTCAGCATAGGATTTGCACCTGATGCCTTTGTGCACACATGTCTGATTGTTGATTCTAACACTGAGTTGATTGGCACTGGCCCTCATGAACTTGCCATAGTTCTCATTGATGATACCTTGGATTTTCTGAACTCAACTCTCCCAATGTCTAACCATTCAGTATGTTTTTCTTTTTTGGCCAATGAAGACACATTCCCATAAGCAGCTCTTTTCGGATCTGAAATACAGAAGACCTGCAACATTTAAGGTTGCTATCTCCAAGGCTGGTGGTTAAGGCAATAAGGATAGCACACCTTTTCATTTCCTTCATTAGATTTGAAGCTTCTATATTGGATGAAAAAGAAAGTATTTAATTACTGTTTGGTGCCACTTAAGACCTCTAAACATTGTATTCTCAAATAGCTGATGCGCCCTGTATTTCAAATAAAAAATTATATTAAATGTAAAAGCTATTAACATTTACAATATCAGGTTGATAAATGGAAGCATTTCAAAATGGATTCTCAGTTTTCTAATGAATGGTTAATGATTCCTAATCAAATCTGCAAATAAAAACAATTAGTAAACTAGTTAAACAATTATATCCTCTGAGATGGTTGGTTCACAACTATATATTTGCCATTTCCTTTCATTCAATAAAAGATTCATTTTCTTACAAATATGAGAAAACGTATTCAAATTGATGTGACAGAATTAAATTTTCAAAAAAAGCTAACGTTCAGGGAAAAATATCAAATATATAGACAATCCCAAAAGCACATTTAAAGACTTACAATTATTTATTAGCATTTTTAATCCATAATTTGAAGCTTTATCAACCAAAATATATCAAATATACCACATTTGAACATTATGATGAATTTAATAAAATTGTTATCTAATTGTAAAGAAATGGTTATCACTTTATGAATTGTTGGTTGTGACTACTGCACTAATATGCAGATAATACAGAGGAAATAGAAAATAAGTTTTTATCACAGCAGAGAAAATTTGTAAAAACAGAAGATGCAATCAAGTGATCTTGAATATAAAATATCAGAAATCACAAATCTACAATAATTTGCCTCTTCATGTTAAAGATCATTGGCCTCCTCTCATGTACTTTCACATGTATATAATGAAATAAATACTTCATAAAAATTTTGAAAATATGTGAGTGATTAGTGCATAAAAATTTAAAAACAAAGAACATTTAATAAAAATCTTTCCAAAGGATCAAGTTCTCTTTATAAGAGGCCATTTGTAATATACATTGAATTTCTGTTTATAAACAAAGCACATAACATAAATTGACTATTTCCTTGTATACAAAGCATAATTTGTAAGCAAAGCACAACATAAATTAATTAATTTAATTTGGATTTTGTAAAACATGAACTTTTGTTAACACTTAAAAGTGACTTACTTCTTTACATCTTGGGCAAGAAGCATTTTTCTTTGTAAAAAAAACTTTGAAAAGAAATAATACCAACAAATCAAAACACAACAGAAATTTTGCATTCTGGTTTTAATTTTTTCCTTGGAAAATAACAATTTTGCTATTTCTCAAATAGAATAATATATGAACCCCCCCCCAAATTTTGTATTCAATATTTCACCAGGAATAAACCTCAATTTCCAAGTTCATTACAGTTTACCAACGAGTCTTTTTCTTCTTCTTTTGACCACCTTTAACTTGTCGGGGACCTTGCACATTGGGTGATGTAGGTATTGCTGATGAACCAGGAGAAGGGGCTGTAGGGGTAAAGGAGGTTTTAGTGGCATCTTCAGAACTTGCCATCGCACCTTGGGTACCTTTGCCGATTCCTGCACCACGCTTGTCTTTCTTCTTTTTGTAAGTTGATCTCTCCCTTCTTGGCAGCCATCTCTCAGGATCAGGGTCGATGCTGGGGTCATAGTTCTTGGGCAGCTTTCCTTTCTTATGACGTTTCTTCTTCTTTTGTATCAGGCCATCCCCACTATCCAGCTTTCCTGAAGGAGGCTCAGACTTTCCTCCCTTCTTTATATACTTGGCACCCATCGTCCAGCTTGTAGATTCCAGATTATCAACATCAACATTTTGTGTTATCTCTGAGACAGGAGGCAGTTGCTTACTGACCTCCTTAGCTTTGTCTGGGTTAAATTGCGAATAAGCTGATATAAGTTGGGCAAGGCTCTTCAAGTCACCTGGATTTTCTTTGCGGAGTTCTTCCAACAATTTAGCTGCCTCTTTGGGATGGCCATTCTTCAATTCTATTTTTGCCGTTTCACGAATTAAAGTTCCCAGGGCAGATGGTTTGGATTTGTTCTTTCGGTACCATTTGATGGCCGATTGCAGGACATTAGCAGCGGATTCTTTATCCTCCATGCTCAAGTACAGCGTAACCAAAGCAGATGTCACACCAAGAGAGTAAGAGGCGTCTCCAATAGCTCGTAAGGTGTCACAGGCCTGATTGACATGCCCTTGAGCCAGCAAGAGTTGTGCTAGAGTGAATGATAACACAACAGATTGATCAGGATGTGATGCAGCAAATTCTTTCAAAACATCAACAGCTTTCTGAACCTTCTTTTCTTTGCAGTGCAAGGCTGCAAACAGTAGTGCAGTTTCGGCAGCATTCGACGGAAACTTCTTGGCTAGAGCTTGGATGCTACGTCTACATTGATCGATCTGGTTGGTGTGAAGCAGGAGCAAGCAATTATTGATAGCAATCATCTGACGTTGTTTACTTGTCAGCTTTGGTTCCAAACTTTCTGCTGTGGCTGTTTTAATTTTTTTCTTAGAATCAAAGACGTTCTGATCTTTATTGATGGTAACCACATTATTTGATGCTACTGCGGCAATAGCTACATCCGAAGGCTTATTTTTCAACACCTGATTGTATATCTTCAAGGCACGGTCATTTTTTTTCAACAACTGCAACACATATCCATGTTGGACGCGTATGATAGCGAGCTCAGCTTCTATTTCTTCCTCAGATGAATCATTCTCTTCCAACTGCTTCTTACAGAGCTCTTCAGCAGTTATAAGCTTTTCTATGGCTAAATTATACTCTCCTTGGCTAATGAGAATACAGGCACTGTTGTAACAAAGTTCATAAGTATGTTCTCTCAGCTGGGGAGCATTTTTGAAATCTTTACCTTTCTCTGCATACAAATTACTCACGACTGCTGCTAAGTTGGTCTCCCTCTCCTCTTCAAAGTCGTCTTCAGAATTTTTTATAAGTTCCTTGTACACATCGAAACAATCTAGAAACTTTTCAAGACGATATAACACTTGGGCTAATAGTTCCCGTTCCCTACTGCCAGGGTTGTTAATTGATTTCAGAACATCATAAGCTTCAACGATACGATTGAGACGATATAAGCAATATGCTCTTTCAAAGCGAGCATCTCGTACGTGTTTTTCCAATATATTTAAGGCATCTTCGAACTCCGACAAGTGCACGAGACATACTGCTTTGCAGTGAAGAGCTTTTTGATCCTCCTTATTTTCAAGCAAAATTTTGTTCACAACTTTCAATCCTTTATCAAATTCACCGTTATCTCCAGCTCTCAGCAGTTCTGAATACAGTGCTGTGATGTTAGCATTTGGTGCAGCCATTTCTAGACAATATAAATCTGATTTTTCATCAGAAATCACCACGCTAAGCCTAATCTTTCCTTATCGACAGTGAGTGTGAGGTGATGTGAATGGGTTGGTGAGACGTGGCGCTGGCGGAGCAACACAAATAAGTAAACGATCCAAAAAATTACGTATTTGATAGTGTCGCCATCTCGGGGTACATGATGCAGTAAGAGAAAATATTTAATTTTTTAATGTGTCAAATAGCTCATAAAGAATAACTTAATTTTAGAGTATAAATTTGCAGCCTAATTCAAGTACACTCATAAATATTCTTGTAGCATACAAAATTTTTATTATGAAATTTGAAACTATTTTAGTTCTATTTTTCAATGAACGAAGCTTTTTCGTAAACAATGTCATACAAAACAAGCATATAATAGAGTAACATAACAAAAACAAATGAGTAAAATGTACTACAAAATAATTAATCTAATAAAAACAAAGTCAAATTTATCAATCTAGATTAATTTTCAATGCCTTCATACAAGAAAGTTCCAAAATAAATTATTTCGTTTAAATTTTAAAAAAATAAAACTTATATTTTCGCTATCCTGCAACTATTTGGAATTGATCCCAAAACAAAATAAACAGTGTAGGTTATCCAAGAAATGATCAATATGTCAAGAAACAGGAATATTCGTGATAAAATTATCAAAAATAGGCAATTTTATTCACTCATCTTCATTCTAACGCTAAAATAACGCTTTTTTGTTAGTGTTAGACTACAAAATATGTACTACACAACTTATTGAAATTTAAAATAATTTACAAAACGAAGTAGTTTTATATTATTAATTTAAAATCTAAATTATTAAAATAGTTGGATGTTCTGGTATCTGAAAATATTTATTTTTATGGTTACTTTTTCAAGTGTTCCAGTCTAAAAGTCAGCACATTTTATTGTGATGAATGCGATGTTCATAGGTTAGAACCCCTTGGTCCCTTGAACCCAAAGGAACCAAGTTGATTCGTTTAAATGTTTCAAAAGATAATAATTTCGAAATAAAAGTTGAACCCTTGGTTTAACAAGCTCAGGATTCGTATCCTGGTCTTGCAGATGTTAGTTGGGGGGTTCGGAATCGATTTTAAGTCATAGGTCTCGGTCTAATAAGCCCTCTTGTAGAAAATAATGATCGCAGAACGACAAACTAAACCAAGTAGAATTCTCAATAAAATTCTTTTTTGGAATGAAATTTTACATAGATGAATACTCATGTAGTTAATCACAATTGTGTAACGACCAACGAAATAGTTTAAAAGTTAGAAGGGTTTTTTACTTAGAAGGGGGGTTAAGTTTCTTTAAATATTCAAATAAATTATAACATTTTAAAATTAAGAACTAATACCAAATATTTTATTTATTTATTTGAATTAGTAATTAATTTATTTATTTGAATGGTAGGTGTTATTCATAGCTATATATAAACTTTTAAAAATTTAGTTGTATTTTCATTTATATCATCATTTTGAGTACTTTCGAATTCGGAATAACATTCTAAATGCAATTACACTTAAAGTAGGTTTACCAGATGTCCGGACAATACCAGAATTCGCGTGTGTTGCCCCGATTCCTCGGGGAATAATAAACTGTCCTGATTTTTAAGAGAAATCATATCTGTCATTCTGTTCTATACAAAAAGAGCTAATATCAAGATGTTGTAGCGTCACTAGTAGGCATAGTAATACTATTTTAATTGCAAATAGGGTTGCAGTAAGTAAACCACTCAACTTGTTGTTTTAGTAAAAATATATATATATAAGGAAAACAAAATGTTTGTTCTTTTTTTCTTGTGATGTGATGTATGTACGAATCCATGTGATGTACGAATAAAATAGGTTTGTTCGCGAAGTTGCTTGACTCCATGAACTTTTAAGTTTGCATTAATGCAGCGGATAACAAACATAACAATGTCCTTTTATGGCACGTTCAAATCATTAGTTTCGAAGCTACTCTCATTTCATGAAAAATAATTCATTCTTAGATTCCCAATGAGATAAAATTTGAAATGTATGAATTAAAATGTAAGACTAATACGAAAAAACAGATCCTTGAATTCTATCTTCCCTCCTACATGAGGAATAAATAGCTTGACTTCAGTGATAATTATGATATCTTGAACTTTTGATGATTTTGTCTTAAAATGCGCAACCTATTTGGTATAATATCCTGCAATTACACAAAACAGCAAGAGTTAAGTGAACTTTGAGAAAGGAAAATTTATTTACCGTGGTAAAATTTACGTTATGAAGTCTATAATAAAGTATGTTTTCCCTTAGGGAACTGCTTGTATTGCCTTGGGCCATGAAACCCAAAACAGATAGATAACGTAGTCGTTGGAATCTATAAACATGCGATCTCGTGCTTTTCTAAGTTTCGGTCGTTTTCAAAGATGTGGATGTAAAATTGAATATACTGTGATGGAATGTAGGTAGATGTCCCAATCCAAGAAGGCTGAACTTCAAAGAACTATTTTACACAATGATATTGACATTTTCAGAATTATGCAGGCAAACTTTAGGTTAAGAATTTCAAATTTTATGCTTTTCCTGGATACAAAACCTTTATTCTCACATAGAAAAGTTGCCAGTAGTATATTGATCGGAATTAAGATTAATGTAACACATGTAAAAGATATGGGAGAAATTTCCGATTAGAGTGTAAGGGCCGCGGTAGCCTGGTTGGAAGAGTAACGGATTAGCAACAAGAGGATTGCGAGTTCGAACGTAACCAAAAACCGCCGTGTACAAAGGGAGTTGATGCCCGTTAAATATGTCATGGCGACAAATGTCCTCACGTTGGGGTGGGGTGGATGTTTGGAGAATGGGGTCCAGCTCAGGTGTGACCTCGTCATCCTACCATGGTTCAAAATTACGTAGTGTTGTCCTCGGATCTTTCACTTTGGGTTTGATCCCTAAAATACCTACCGATAAAAGTGAATTAAGTTAAAGGTGTGGAAAATAGAAATTTTTTAGATAGGCAGGTAGTTAATTAACGTCACACTGGAGCAATACAGTGGGCTATTGGCGACGGTCCGGGATCAATCCCGAAGAGAAAGGTCCAAGGACAACACCTCTTAATTTTGAACCACGGTCAGACGACGAGGTCAACACCTGAGCTGGCACCCCACTCTCCAAACACCACGCCAACGTGATGACATTTGAGGCCACGACAGATTACACATGCATCAGGCCCAGTGTACACGACGGTCTTTGGCTGGACCGAGTTTCGAACTCGCAACCTTCGGGTTGCTATTCCGTTGCTCTTCCAACTGGGCTACCGCGGCCCCTAGAAATCTTTTAAATAAAATATTGCCGATATACCTCTTAATAGCAAACCTGACCAATATAAATGATTTCTAAATCTTAGTAAACAATTTTATTTGACGATATGAATGCACATTCCAAAAAGTGTGGCTATATACAAATGCTGCTGAACTAGAAAACTAAGAATCGAAGACATTAAATTCTAGTCCAATTGACTCAATTCCCCATGATCCAACTGATTTACATAGATATCTACATTATAATAGATCCAGCAGCCCTACAGATTTATTGTGCGTTTCGTCAGATTTGAGTGCATCAACTACAAGGAATGATATCGATGATTCAGGCTCGGGTCATAGGCAAACAATTGCCTCTATGAACATCCCTTGTCCAGCATACGATAACAAAGCTTCCAGCAAAATTTCATGGAATTTCTTGAAGGCAAATTGGAAAATGTTTTGGAGCTGTCAAATCAAGTGTTACATGGGGAATTTTTTTTACTTAATTGTCAAACTAGTAAACTGGTGTCTAAAATAAATATAGCAATTTTGCATTGCTCAAAGGCCAGTATACCAAGAGGAAAAATTAAAACACTTAAGTATTTCTGGTCCCGTGAACTAAAGAATAAAAGGAAAAGCATGACCGGCGCAGAAGAAAGGCCGAACTCTAAATACCAATTGATCTAACTACCTGGAGAAAACAGACAGCGATATTCAAAAACGGTATAAATTGTCTGCCTTTTGCCGATAATTCTGGGGATCCAGGCACCCAAGAAAACTGCAGATTGATATTGAGGGAACATTAAATAAAACACTTGAGGTGTTGTCATGCTGGTGTGGGGAAAATAATAGAATTGTAAATTTAGAAAAAACGGCTGGTCAGTCTTTTTCTTTGACACACCAGTTTTCACCAACAGATACAGTATAAAGGTACCCCAATTGAAAAATACAGATAGATTCTACTTAGGTGTTGTAGCATTGATAATTGATTAAGTTGGCAATTTCATACTGAGAAAATATCAGAGCGGTTCTCTGAAAGATGACTGTACTGAAACTGGCAGGTAGTACGTGGGGTTGTGCCCGTTCTATTCTTAAATACTACACATAAAACCTTTGTTTTGCCTTTTATATAGTACTGATGCGAAGCTCTTATGACCGCTAACAAACAAGTATTAGAAAAGTTGGAGAAACTACAGAACCAAGCCTTATGATTAGTCACTGGGGCAGTGAAATCCACACCAGTAGATGCAATGTTATTGCTGACAAAAACTAAACCCATTCAAACTATTGTACAGGAAAAGCTTTAATCCTATATGAAAAGCTAAGATTAGAAAACCCTTATTGGAAAAATTACCAGATAAAAGTTAGAAGTTTAAAGACCCAGAATGGATTTATACAAAAGTTTTGGATATTAGAAAAGATTTAGAGCTCCCCCCATCTGTACAACCCCTTCTAAAACTTAGAAATTCTTCGACATTAACAAATATTTAAGTGAACCTGGATCTTGGTGAAACTACTTATAATAAAGTCACTGCACGGGAAGTTCTGAATTGTTTAGCACTGGAGACAATTTAAACAAAGTATTCGGTATATATAACGATTACCTTTAAAGTCTAAAAATAAAAATATTGTCTTTCAATGGATACCTCGACATTGCGATATTTTTGGCATTGAACTGGCAGATCTTGCCAAAAAAGGGACCACCTTACTACAACACTCAAATTCTAGGACTTCCATTCAGCAAAACCATCCTTGAGATATCTATTGACAACGAGAACAGTAAGGTAGAATAGCTACAAAATTATGGACTTACGGTTGCTTGGACGAGGTGCCTGACAAACCACGGCGTGATACTTTGCCAACCTTCCACATAACTGAGCATGATTGCCTTGCCGTCCATCTGCATAGAATTAATATTGTCACCGTGCCTTCTTATCAGTCAGTACCGCCTGTAGCAATCTGACCCTATGGACAGATCCCACCTGCTTCGCCACAAAACAATTCGTGGAGACACAGATTTCACGATCCTGGAGAGCGAGAGCCCTGTTTGGGCGACAACTCGATTTTACATTTCTTTTTCCTGTATTATCTCTTTTATGTGATGTGGTGCAGATCTATACTGCGTTGTATTATAGTAGCTTGTAGCTATGCATTTCTTTCTGTTTGTATCTTGCCCTGGTAATTGGAAATAAAAATATCCTCTCTTTTTTTGGAAAGAAATTCAAAATTTAAGATTAAATTTTAAATCCCACCGAAAATCGTACAATCTTAGTTTTCATTGGCCTCGTCTAACCGTACGCCGTATAATCATGCAATTCAGCCATTGTGTGGCCAAATCATACGAATAGGCAGGTAAGCAAGCACTGCAAACAAGTAATACCATTTTTAAATGGTGAAAAATTGCAGCTAGGGGTTATTTTGCTTACCTTTGACATCAGAGCTGCCGCTATATTGGAACGTTCTCCCAATGTTCTTTCCATCCATGGATATCTGTACCAGGACAACACAGGTCACGGACGCTAGGACTAGGAAGAGGAGGAATCTCCTGGAACCAGACATTGCTTCTACGATACTAGAAAATGACAAGGAATGTTTAAGAAAGCTTGAAGAATATTAATGAATTTAATAAGCAATGTTAACGTGTTCATAAACAATAATCACGATTGTGCACAAAACGAAGTTGTTAAAATGTTAAAACAGTTCATTCCAAACAAATAATGAAACATACGTACTTATTGCATTAACATTTTGTATTAAGCCATTGCTTGTAATTATGCTTCACATGAGGCTTTTTGTTAAAAGTTAAATGTATACGACGCTCAGTATTTTTGTGGTAAAACGTGCTTTCTGTGCTTATTCCCTATTGGATAAAAGTAAGTATTAAAATACTCATCTTCGCCGTGATTTGTTTGTTAGTATTGAAAATCCCTCCCAAAGCACCTTCTCAAGAAACATGCGAAAAAGTTAAAAAGGCAAACATTTTTTAAGCAAAAATAAAATGAAATTGTAGCGTAGAGAAGTACAATTTTCTATTCTCGTTGTACAATAAGTATTCACTAAAATTTAAATAGAATTTATGTATTTTTATTTCGTTTGATTTTATAATATTTTTTAATAAAAGTAAAGCAATCGAAAACTGACTAAGCATTTCAAATTTTGCTCAAAAGTCTAAAATAAGGAATGGATTTTCTTCAAATAGACGATTTCAAAATATTCAATGACAAAATATTCAATAGACAACAGATGTTTGTCGTCAGTAGTAGTGCATGGGGCGGTACATCGCAGGAAGTGACGTCACACCACATGATCGGAAATGGGCATGTCCGAATGAAACCATACCGCGTGACCGGAAGTAACGGCATGACGTACCGGGAGTGGAGTTTAATTTTCCTTTTCTCGTGTAGGAGTTGAGATGTCTTTTTGTTGAGTTGTTTTCCTCCTGCAGTTTTTTTAAAGTTTACAATTGTGAAAGGTAAGAATTTGGGATACATTAACTTTTTTAGGAACTCGTCATAAATTGGTGCTGGGGCCTGCCGGACAAAACCTTTTGCTGCCTGTGAGCTAACCCAGGGATTGGGAACTGTAGTCTTAAGGCAGGCTTTCTAGGTCCTTAAGTGTGGCCAGTTAATTGAATTCAAATTTAAAAAGTACAATACAAGCCTTCGGCAACATGCCCGAAAAATGCTTGTTTGCTTTTCAATCACTTATTGTTGCGAAAAAGGTAAAAGTTTACTTTAAAATTAACAAATAGTTTTCACTTTTGAAGTTATTATGTATAAGATTTTTACAAAAAGAATGTACATTTTTAGTTTTTCTGATTGTTCTTGAGTGCGGCTTTATTTGATAACAGCTTTGTTAATGTTTCTAACCTATTCCCTATCGGAAGGTTGGTTGGTTTAATTTTAATAGCACAAGGTCCAGTAATAGTCAAGTTGAGCCAGACGCGAGTTTAAATAAATTTTAAAATAGATTTTTAAAAAATACATCTCTCTCTCTCAATATAAACAACCGAATCAACATTAAAAAGTATATTATTAATATATAATTATATAATACATGGATTAAAATGTACCCTTTCGGAAGGATTTCAAGTGTAACGAACTACCGAGGATTTTACTTCCAGTTATCCAATACGGAATTACGTACAGGAAACACGCTCTATCACAAAAATACTAGCGCCATCTACATTCAGGCGTGTCTGCATTTTTCTACTTATGGGTTGAACAAATCTTCGATTAGTAAGGAAAAGCTGCTCATGATCAGATCGTGTTCATCGCCCAAATTACTTATTCAGGCACGCATACAGAAAATTATTTCGGGTTTGACGCAAGCTTCTCCGTCTTCACCGTGTATGATTAACATATCCACGTATACCCCACTTGTATGATTAACCAAACTTCTATTTACGCTGCTCAAACTAGTCTCAGCGTACATAATTTTTTTGAACAAAATTTTCTTGAGCCTCGTGGGGCACTCACCTTGAACACATCCCTGCGTCTAGACCAGGGTTCTTAACCTTTTTAGCGATCGGCACCCTCTTGAATCTAAAAATAAGTTCTCGCACCCCCTTGAAAATTGTGTTTCTATTTCCTTATTTAGAAAATTATATCTTTTGCAAGATGATTTATCTATTGAAAAATATATGTGGCTGAGGGAAAGGTAGAGAGGGGAGTGGGGGTCCCAAAAGTCGACGTAGCGTTCGCTAGTTTCTCACAGGCAGTTTCCATCGAAAATTTAGAAACTTCTCTCGCACCCCCAGGGATAAACACGCCCCAGGTTAAGAATCACTGGTCTAGACGAATGAATGGACGAGGCCCATCCCTTCCCATTTAAAGACATTCACCCAGCACACACGTGTTCTTCGATCATCAGATCGAACACGTCGTCGGGGACGGACGCATCCAGAAGCAGCTCTTGGATCTGTTCACTTAACGGTCTTTTTAAAGGCCTGCGATGTCTTCGCCCGAAGCTGAGATGACTCCACCGATCTGCGAGAGGAAGACCCTTCTCTGGAACAAGATCATGATACAGAAACAGGAATTGGAAGACGCAAAAACCAACCCTGGATCTACCGATTGCGTGAACAGTTTGGACAACATGAAATGGAAGCTGACTTTTTTAGAAGGCAGTGGAATTTTCTTGCTGATACTAAATGCCCAGAATCGTGTCAAAAGCACAAAAATAAGCGATTATTCCCTAAACTCCCATCACGAAGCATAGAATCAAATAATGCGAGCATTAATAGCAGTAATAAAAAACCAGCTGAAAACAACGAATTTGATCCTCCACCGAAAAGGCACATAGCCAAAGCTAAATCAGCTAAGAACCAGCCACCTGCAGAAATAGAAACACCAAACAACTTCAATATATTGGAAGAGGTCACTGATGACCCTCCAACACCCACTTTACCAATCATTCATATACGACCTAAATCTAATCACCTAACTTTATTCAACGAAATCAAGGAAAACCTCAACATCTCCCCAACATATAAACTTGCAGGTGCATTCATAAAGACAATCATTAACAGTGAAGCAGATTACTTCTCTTTAACCAAACATCTTACTGATAACGATATTGATTACTTTATTGTACCCCCACGAAATGATCGCCCAGCCAAAGTTGTCATCATAGGTCTCCCCCAAAATACCATGAAATCTGACATCCAAGACGAATTGGAAAGAAAAGGATTCGTCATTGAGCGCATCGCGCAAACGATGCAGCAAAAAACAAAACTCCCATTACCATTATTCCTTGTCACGCTCATCAAAACAGAGAAATGGGATGACATATACAAACTGAAAAATTGCCTCTACATGTCAATAGTTGTGGAGCACTACAGAAGAGCTAAGGGCCCCTCTCAATGCTTCAATTGTAACCTATTTGGACATAATAATAAAAATTGTCATTTAAAAGCTAGATGCTTAAAATGCGGACTCGAACACCGCACACATACCTGCCTGCAACCTAAACAAACGAACCCTCGTTGCATTAACTGCCAAGAACTTGGTCATGTAGCCTCTTGGAAAGGCTGTAAAAAATATCCCAAAAAACCTTCTCCAAAATATGAACCTAAAATCCAAACTAAGCCGAAACAATTCTTCAACTTTAACTCAAACAAAACCCCAACAGGACTCTCTTATGCCGAAGCTCTTAATCAACAAACTCCTCCCCCAACTCAAACGGGTAGGCCACACCTCCCAGCTCACAATTTGATCAACTCTATTCTCGATATCCCAAACCTCAACGAAGTAATTGAAATCATTAAAGAGATCACATTGATCTTTAGTCATTTTGGTGGACTTAAGTCCCATCTTACAAAAATTAAAAAGTTCCGAAAACCCCTTTGAAAAATTATTAACAATCGCTGAAAACATGCTAACTGATGATTAAAAACAACTCTGTAACATCTACAACTTACAGTTATTTTTCATAGTTCTCTCTTATCATTTTTCACATTCTGGGTAATTTATCTTCAGTACAGTTATTCCACTGATTTTATTCCACCGGAGGTGAAGGCCGCTTCGCTGCCATGTACTCCGTGATACGAACGTCCTACCGTCTACACGTGTTCTTCGTTTGCTTCTGCAACCGATCGAATTGGTATAATGCTAAGTGAGCATTTATTTGCAGATATGTTCGACTACTTAAAGGTAGGTACGAAGATAGTTGAATTAACGTCGCACTGAAGGAGCACAACGGGCTATTGCGACGGTCCGGATCAATCCCGAAGGGAAAGATCCCTGGACACTTCGTTATTTTGAACTACGGTCAGATGACCTCAGAACACCTGAGCTAGCATCCTACTCTCCAAATTTCCGCACCACGACAAAGTGGGGATATTTAGGATGAGGTCACGACAGATTTAACGTGCACCAGCCCCCAAGTACACGAAGGTCTTTGGTTGGATTGAGTTTAGAAATCGCAACTCTCCGGTTGCCAATCCGCTTCTCTTCCAACCAGACTATCGCGCGCCCCGACAGATTAGAGAGGTATCTACGCTTTTTTTTCTTGTTTAGGGTTGGACAACACTTCGATTTTCAGATTAAGTTAACTTAAGCATTTTTGTTTTTGTAAAATCTGGAATATGTCGGGGGTGGCTTCCCCCTTCGTTTGAATTAGTTTATGGTTCTGGTATTTTCTTTATGGCCAAGGACCACAACTGGCCAAGCAATGATGATTTTCCATCAAATAAATAAACATACACACAACGAAAGTTTTTACTGACAGAAGAGAGAAATACACCCAGAGTAGTTAAGGAATCCAGCCTGTGCCACCTGTAGGCAGCTAACGCAGTGGGTCGGCCTACTGAGCCACGGCGGCCCCGAATTAGTTTACGGAAAAACAATGCTTAAGAAAATGTCAACATGTGCGTAGAAAGAATAATTTACACTTCCCCGTTCTTTGCATTATCTTATCAAAGCATCGCAGATAATTAAGCTCCCTGAAAGAGCTAGCTGTAAAAATTTCAAGGCCGACTGAGATCCTGCTAGATAAGTCAAGGACGAGATTAAACAATAAATAAGTAGGTTTCTAGGAAATGGAATATTTTCTAACACCAAAATATGAACTCAGTGTGCAAACATTCTACAGCATCTGTTGGCGTACTTGACTTTGCCTCACTGCTATGAAGAAATCAGTTTCTTGTTTCATTACAACAAACGAGTTGACGTCATAACAGGTTGAGGACAACATTCAAGCAGATGAGATCACATGGAGTAGAGTAGTAATAGTAGAGAAAACGAGAACAAGAACTTTAACCCCTCGACTCGTAAAACCTGTCTGTGGAAATGCTTTTCCGAAGTTAGCTCAAAAACATTTCAAACACGATTCTTAACGCAAACCGTTTTGTTTTCACGGAAAGAGATGGAACATTTAAAGTTGCATTTTCAGAGGCGAGAATTTCCCTAACTTGAGAATTAACGTTGAGGTTGATAGATTAAACTCTCAACCCAGTGGTTTTTCAAAACTTTATATTCTTCCGCCTCTTATTTAAAAAAAAGTGAACCAAGAACTTTGTGGAGTCAAAAACTTAAGTCTTTTTTATACTGAAATCATAAAAACAAATAGACTGTTAAGGAGAATATTGTTTGAGGAAAATGGCGTCACACAATCTTCATTTTCTTATTTCATTTTTTCTTCTGAATCTTCCACCTTGAGAAATATTTTCGGCTGAGCATTAAAAAATCCAGAGATATGTTTTCGTATGAATAAGATATTTAAAATAGGAGTTCAAGAGCAATGCAACACAGTGCAACTAAACACACCCATGAACAAATCTAAAAACCCTCAAGACAAGGTTTAAAACAGACAAGCACGATTTGTCAACTTGCACAATCGCACCTTCTCTAGAAAAGTGACACCAATCAAAATAGATTTTTTCCAGTTAATAAACTATTTAAACTTGAACTAATGGAATTAAATTTGAAAAACCATATACACTGCTGGCCACCGTAAATGCAACACCCTGAAGGAAGCATGCAAATAATATGAAATTTACAACATGCATTAGCGGAGGTGAGATATGCAAATGATTAGAATTTCAGCGCAGACGCACATCACGCGCGCCTGTGGCGCCACTTCAAAGCGCTATTTAAGGCTTGGAGATTTCGACGATTTCAAGTACGGCAATTGTGTTTTTCTTGTGGTTTTCTAAAAAAACCGATCAATTATGCCTCGTAGAAAACAGCGATCATCTTTTGATCAAGTATCCGAGTTCGACAGAGGAAGGATAGTGGCCTACCGAGATTGTGGATTATCTTTCAGGGAAATCGGTAGTCGTGTTGGACGAAACCAAACAACTGTAATGCGGATATGTGATCGTTGGATGCAGGAGGGTACGACGGACCGACGTGTTCGATCGCATCCACCTCAGTGCACCACTTCACGTGATGACAGGCATATTGTGCGTATGGGAGTGACGGATCGCTCAGCCACATCACGAACCATAGCACAGCACATTCAGTCTGTACCGCATCATCCAGTGTCTGCGCGTACCATTCGACGCCGTTTACAGCAGAGTGGTCTGTCCGCAAGACGTCCATTGCTTCGTCTACCCTTGACGCAGAACCACAGACGTTTCCGCCGCCAATGGTGCGATGAAAGAAGGATGTGGACGGCAGAATGGAATGAAATTGTCTTTACTGACGAGTCACGCTTCTGTCTGCAACACCACGATGGTCGGATTCGAGTCTGGAGACACCGTGGAGAGAGGATGCTGAACGCTTGCGTTATGCACCGCCACACTGGTCCTGCACCGGTATTATGGTATGGGGAGGTATTGGATATCACTCTCGCACTCCTCTAGTACGCATTGCCGGTACTTTAAACAGCCAGCGCTACATCTCCGAGGTGTTGGAGCCAGTTGTCCTTCCTTACCTTCAGGGCTTGCCCACAGCCATATTTCAACAGGATAATGCGCGACCACACGTGGCACGCATTGTCCAAGGGTTCTACGTCAATCGCCAGATTGAATTGCTTCCCTGGCCAGCTCGCTCTCCGGATCTTTCGCCGATAGAAAACATGTGGTCCATGGTTGCTCAACGATTGACCCAGAATACATCCCCAGCTGCCACACCAGATCAACTTTGGCAACGTGTGGAAGCTGCTTGGTCTGCCGTACCCCAAGAACACATCCAAAGTCTCTTTGAATCAATGCCGAGGCGTGTGGCAGCGGTGATCTACAACAATGGCGGCTACTATGGCTACTGATTTTGGCAGGAACCACACTTCACAGAAGTCTATAAATTTAATCATTTGATACTTGGTCAACATGTTATCTACAAAATAAATTTTGTTGTGATATCTCTTGTCTTTCTTGGTGTTGCAATTTGGGTGGCCAGCAGTGTATTTTTATAAGATAAGCGAATTCATATGCTTAAATGTGTTCATTCTTTTCTTTTGATTCTTGTAAAATTTACTTCTGAGTTGTGTCACTTTTCTCTAGAAGGTAGTATATGTGGAATGAAAATCTTCCAAAGTCTTAACTTGCCCTTGCGTAAACAAACAATTCTAATAGAGGCGCCAAACCAAACCTACAAGGCATGTGTGTATCGAAATTAAAACGATAAAGATATTCGAATGGAATATGGCTGACTAAGAAACACTGAGCAATAAATAGTCCTACAACTTTTTCTGTTAATTTTTTTATGTAATCGTCTGTCCATTTCATAATAATCGTATTGAATCGTTTCTCTTAATTTACCCTACGGAACTCAATATTTAATGATAATTTGAGCTGTTAATTTAGCTTAATAAACAAGTAAAAACACGTACTTTCGAAAAGTTTTTTGAAATGTGAAGTCAAAAAGTAATTAGACAAGAGAGAGATAATCATGGGGGTTAAGAGTCCATGGTGTGTGAGAAAACTTACAAAATCACTTTTTTATTGTCTTGTGTTTCAAATTAGAATCAAATGAAGAGTCAACTCAAAGGTTCCACCATCACGAAGCAGAATAAAAAACAATTCATGTACTGGAACAGACTTGATTAATTTCAAATTAAAGCAACTTGGATTCCCTCATGCCTTTTTGTTTGTTTTTCTTCCATTTCTTCCACGATCGTGTTCAATACGTCCTTGATAGGTCGATTTGTTTTCCATAAATAGCAACTCCTTGCTTAAACAGACATCGCTTTTGTTTGGCACCAGTATGCGTTGTGTATTCAGTTGGACTTTCAATTAAATTTTGGATTGTTCGTATTTATGAGTTTCTTTTTATCTGTCAGAAGAATTGTTTGATTGCATTTCTAGTCATTTGAAGATTGTTTATTTACCTTGGAAACGTGGAAGTCGCCATTTGTATTGCAATTTCGTCGAAAAAAGGATTGTTTGTACAGAATTAGATATGTGGAATTTTTGCAAAATCAAAGTTGTAGCCAGGAAATCTGAATGACAATTTTCTTTTTTTCTTGCATTCTCGAAGAATTTCATTTGAATTCGAGATTTTCGTTTCTGCAAATCCAAAACATTTTCGCGAAAACATTACTTTTGCTGTTAAGTTGAAAATAATTTAAGAATATAAAATCAAAACAGAAAAAAATCGTCTTTTGAACACATAAAATCGGTGGAAATAAAAATATTTACTTTCGAACATATAAAATGTTCGCACATCGATTTTGAACGAAGTTCCAAAAAAATTCATAACAATTACTATGCACTCAGAATTAAACTTTTGTTAAGACTCTTTATCATTTCTTCTAGAACAGTTATGAATAGACAGCAAATATATGAACAATTCATATTCATTCAGATAAATTTTGTCAGTATTTAACACTTCACACTTGTAACACGGCCAAATTAGAAAGAAAGCCCTCTATAAAGTGAGTGGTGAGTAATAAATTAGTTCATAAAAACAACGTTTTTGCTCAGTTAACTTCGTGCTACGCTACGTTTCTACTTACGACTATGCGATAAATAGCACTAACTGTTGCGGCATTACAAACGCACTCTAAAATTAACGAAGGAATAAGACAAAAAGCATAAGACCATTCAGGATGTAAGAATAAAAGAACCTTCAATCTCTGGATGGGTTGGCGAGACTAATAAGAAGCAATTACTAATAACTAGCAAAGTGCTGTACAGCTATACTCTAGCATTTTGTCCCTCCACCCAACTGACAGAAGATTTTCATTATAATTAAATCGTCTGCTGAGATTACAAGGCTTTGGTTTTTGGATTGGAAGGAAGTTGTTCGTTTGCTAAATTTGGCGATTCTTATTTCTTAGTGAGTTCTCTTATTCAATTAACGCAGTCGAATTTTATGTGAATTTTGATAAAGATAAACAAAATAGGTACTTATACATGTAACAGTCACTTTTAGTTTGAAGTGAATTTTTTAAATCGGGAGATTATTCGGATACTTTTAATGCGCAATGTTTGCCATTGGATAATTTTGGGATTGATTTTATTCGTCATATCATGGCTTCATGCATTCCTCCATGACAGGTAGACTGGCTTCCAAAAAGTACCACGGAAAATTTTTGAACGGCTCGTACCTTGATATTCACAAAATTTTTCGATTTGAAACAACTTTTATTTTCTATTTAATTAACACATGTTTTAATTATAATTATCATTTGAAAATTAATTTATAATTACCTTCGTTATTATATACTAATTGTGATGATAGCAATGTATTCAAAGTTTTAAATTTGTATTAATTGACTTTTATTTTTATTTTTAATAAAATAAAAAAACACAGTAACATGAATTTTAGCTGACAATGCCGGATAGGACAAATAGAAGGGCAGACTGAATCGATAGATGGCCAGACCCTTAGTTTTCTTGATGTTTCTGAGTGATTGCAATAAAATTTAAATTGAAAATTCTATAATTTCCCAATTTCATTTGGCCCTGAAATATACCAGCGGACGTGGAATTTTCCACATAGCCAGTCTGTATTTGAGCCAAGGAAGTGCATTAAATAAAGATTAGAACATAAGTTAAAATAAAACTGAAAAGATTAATTAATAAAAAGCCGTGACATTTGAACAATTCTTGTTTCACAGAAAGAAAGAATGAAAACAGTATAGACCATAGCATGTAATTTAGAAAGTAAAGTAAGCAAAATTGTACAGAAATTTTCAAGATTTATAGGAACTTAATTTCATGTGAAATAAAGTTTGAGCTATATATGCATTGTTTGATTCATTTCAATCTAAATCGTTTCAAATAATCTGACCAACATTTGTAAAAAGACAAAATTTCATATTTTGAAGTAAGTATCAGGGACTCTAGTGTGTCATGATCAAAAATAGCTTATAAATAGGTTTGAAACTTGGAGACGGAATCGAGAATTCGAAACACCAAGCCACATTTTCTCTTTTTAGTTAAAAAATGTAGTGAAAAGATAGCACACATCGATCAGTGCTAAAGATTATGCCAATTCATCCTTTCAGTTTCCTCTCAAGAGAATAATTTAAACCAAGAAAGTAAACTATTTTTCAACCAAAAAAACACCACTTAGAAAATTCTTTGCAAAAAAAGTAAAACAATGGTTAAGTTTAAAAGACGATTTATCGCCAATTCTGGAAAAACTCCCGAGTTGAAAATAATGTTAATCATGCGACAGTTTACCAAACCAACACTTTTGGTAGAATTCAGTTCAAAACAAAATTGTTTTCATGTGTTATGTAAAATTTTTTAACCGGATACATCCAAGAAAAAGTTTCTTCGTCCTTTTTCTGACGTCACTACAAAAATTTGCATATCTATTTTCAAAGGAAGCTTTCTGAACCAGTATCAGCCGTGAGAGGAAACATTTCAAGGTCATTGTTTTTAACTTTTGGCGTTCTTTTCAACCCTTTCAGCTTGTCATTTGCCGACAAGATTTTCATCCGCCTGAATTTTCGCATAAAGCTGTTTAAATCAGCTAGGTACGCAACTTCAAACAGCCATGCTTCGCTTTTCGTTAAGACGACAAACTTAGGTTCTCGGTAGAATTAATTACGAACTTATTTCTCTGTTCAAGAAATCTGGGGAGCATTTTTTATAATTACCATCAATATCAACAGTGGCAGACAAGGGTTCGGGAGATCCTTGGATACCACGAAAGTGATGGTTTCTGATTTTTGAAGTATATACAAATAAAATACTGTATAAATGCATGAAATACTTTTTATATTTTTTTACAAATAAAATAATTTATGCTTAACTGTAATTTTAAAAATTATACTATCCAGTTTAATGACGAAAATTCCTTACAAATTAAGAAAGTAATGATTGTGAACCTTGCTTTCACATGCTGAAGCAATCATATTCACCAATGAAATAAACGGAGCATGTGCACGCAGCTTCATGTTATGTCTTCCGATAACTCAGTTTGAAGATTTGTCACGTGGTTGAGGGGAAAAGCAAGAATCCTAAATTATTGATTGGTTAAAGTGATTCTCCACCGTGATAAAAAAACACTAGTCAGCGCTTCGATAGCCAATCAGCTATCCATTCGTAAGCCCACGTGATTTACCCTTCAGAGATCTTACGACGACTCCGCCCACATGCTCTGTCTATTTCATTAGAAGATCGATGATATTAACATATTTAAGCAACTTATCAAGCCGCAACAGTGATACAAAAATAAAAAGTGAACTTCTTTAAACAAAATTTAAATACTTGTTAAAAGATTCTTTTTGTAAATATTTGAAGAACAGCCATTCGTGTACTAGCATCAACCGAGGTGTCACCTTTAATGCACTCAAAGTAATCCTTTTTAAGTTCGTCTAGTAACCAAAAATAGCAAAATCTTTTGTAAATGTGATTTGTATAAAAAAAATTCCGTTTTAAACTTTGGGTCTCTGAAATAAAATCCTGGCTATGCTACTGTACATCAGTGTAAAAGACTAACGTTTCACGATCTGCATCCTGGCACACGAGCGTCAGAAGTCTAGTTTCATTGAGTTCATCTAATATTCTAGACTGCTCTAGTTTTAATGTAGTTCATATATATTGAGTCTAGAAACAACCTCACGTGGATTCTGAGAATATTCCTTTTAAGATATTGGCCGACCCAAAGAAACCAAAATGCAATTTATTTCGTGTAATCAAAAATTTGCGAATTTATGCTTAGCATTTTATTTTTAAGTTTGAACGAAACAAAACATTTGTCTCCCCTTTCCGAAAACTACCCACCACTTTTCTCTTTGAAGTTTGGTAATACTCAAGGCACCTCGCCTAATTGGCGACTAAAATGTTCGTCGCCAAACGGCTATTTGGGTAGGTCATCATGTTGGTTGCCACTTGCGAGCAAGTGGATGTGCATGTAGCAAACCCACGAAGGGTTACCATATTTTACAGTTAGTGCCAATTCACGATGGTGCCATATTCTTAGTCTAACCTAAAATTATTTTTCTGTCGTGTCTTAAATTTTAAAAAAATATGATAATTAATGTTCGTTTCCTCCCGGCATACTACTAGTTTTGGTTGTATGATCCTGGGCATATAAAAAGTTACCATTGTTCACACAACATTTATATTTTCTCTATGTACAATAACAGACATTCACGTCCACTCGCATAAAGTTGGTTCCGTTCAACCTTTCCGCCGTGACGTGTCTTTGGCTCGTGAAGAAGCAGCTCTCTTTACATACACATACATTCGCTTTTCACACTCTTTCACTTCAAATTTCTAAAAACCCCAAATTCGAAAATCTAGACCAGAGGTGCACATCTTCGGTATGCAACTGCCTTCGTGCAAAATTTCAGGCTAGTAGTTTTGATGTAGAACAGTCTTTCTCTTCACTGTGTGTGTGTGTGTGGGGGGGGGTAACTTGGGAATTGCGCTTCGCGAAAAAATGCAATCTACTCTCGCCTCTACTGCTCTTAAATGAAGACAAACACAGTGCATATACCGTTGGATAGAAGGAACAACGCATCAAACGAGATATAAACAGCTGCTGCTGTTTGAGCATGAGCGAACTGGCAGCGTAGCGAAAATGTCCCACATTTCGTTCGTTACCGAGTTGTCATGCATCCATTTAGATGTCACCACGCTTGAACATGTCATATAGCTTTGACGTCAGTACCTCAGTTCGAAGTTAGAGCCGCGTTATGAGACGTGCATTGCACCGGTAAGAAAACCTAGTTTGACTGAGGTAGGGGGAAGCCATCGACTTAAAGATTTCAAAGATGCTCTAGAAACACTACGCAAAGCACTACCGCGATGAACGAGCTGCACAAGCAATCCAAGGTCTCTGGAACTCGAAAGACAAAAGTCAAGACACCTTCTGAGCAAAAGCGTGATAAGCGTGCCCGGGAGAAGTCGGCGTGGGTGGCAACATAATTGAATCATGCGGCATCGGAGTCTCAACCTTCGACATCTCGTGCACCCAACATCGTCATGCAGCACGAGCTCATGGACGTGCATGCAACAGCGACTGACCTGACATCTGGACTGAGTGGGTCGAGACCGAGCATATCAGATGCCGAGTATATAAGGTATTTGGCATAGGTATAAATACACTGCTGGCCACCCAAATTGCAACACCAAGAAAGACAAGAGATATCACAACAAAATTTATTTTGTAGATAACATGTTGACCAAGTATCAAATGATTAAATTTATAGACTTCTGTGAAGTGTGGTTCCTGCCAAAATCAGTAGCCAGAGTAGCCGCCATTGTTGGAGATCACCGCTGCCACACGCCTCGGCATTGATTCAAAGAGACTTTGGATGTGTTCTTGGGGTACAGCAGACCAAGCAGCTTCCACACGTTGCCAAAGTTGATCTGGTGTGGCAGCTGGGGATGTATTCTGGGTCAATCGTTGAGCAACCATGGACCACATGTTTTCTATCGGCGAAAGATCCGGAGAGCGAGCTGGCCAGGGAAGCAATTCAATCTGGCGATTGACGAAGAACCCTTGGACAATGCGTGCCACGTGTGGTCGCGCATTATCCTGTTGAAATATGGCTGTGGGCAAGCCCTGAAGGTAAGGAAGGACAACTGGCTCCAACACCTCGGAGATGTAGCGCTGGCTGTTTAAAGTACCGGCAATGCCTACTAGAGGAGTGCGAGAGTGATATCCAATACCGCCCCATACCATAATACCCGGTGCAGGACCAGTGTGGCGGTGCATAACGCAGCTGTTCAGCATCCTCTCTCCACGGTGTCTCCAGACTCGAATCCGACCATCGTGGTGTTGCAGACAGAAGCGTGGTGACTCGTCAGTAAAGACAATTTCATTCCATTCTGCCGTCCACATCCTTCTTTCATCGCACCATTGGCGGCGGAAACATCTGGTTCTGCGTCAAGGGTAGACGAAGCAATGGACGTCTTGCGGACAGACCACTCTGCTGTAAACGGCGTCGAATGGTACGCGCAGACACTGGATGATGCGGTACAGACTGAATGTGCTGTGCTATGGTTCGTGATGTGGCTGAGCGATCCGTCACTGCCATACGCACAATATGCCTGTCATCACGTGAAGTGGTGCACTGAGGTGGATGCGATCGAACACGTCGGTCCGTCGTACCCTCCTGCATCCAACGATCACATATCCGCATTACAGTTGTTTGGTTTCGTCCAACACGACTACCGATTTCCCTGAAAGATAATCCACAATCTCGGTAGGCCACTATCCTTCCTCTGTCGAACTCGGATACTTGACCAAAAGATGATCGCTGTTTTCTACGAGGCATAATTGATCGTTTTTGTGAAAAAACCACAAGAAAAACACAATTGCCGTACTTGAAATCGTCGAAATCTCCAAGCCTTAAATAGCGCTTTGAAGTGGCGCCACAGGCGCGCGTGATGTGCGTCTGCGCTGAAATTCTAATCATTTGCATATCTCACCTCCGCTAATGCATGTTGTAAATTTCATATTATTTGCATGCTTCCTTCAGGGCGTTGCATTTACGGTGGCCAGCAGTGTATATTATAGTAATTATACACATGCGTTTTTGATGCAAACTGTTCTGTGATGCAATTTTCTGCATCATTTACCTCTTGAAAATTTAAGTGTTCTAAGTCAGTTCATTTGAGTTTAATTATACATTTGAGAAAAATTATACATATAAAAGCACATAAAAATGATATCGTTATCTGCAACGAACGGGGCGATCCTCAAAGCTTAGCTTTTGGGTGGCTGTGGGACTTCTAGCGTCTCACCTACTCAAAATGGTTGAAGCTGGGGTTTTAAAGCTGCCAAGTTGATTCTCACTTTCCTCATTTGGTATTCTGATGCAAAAGAGCGACAAAAATAGCAAAGACAAGCACGAAGCTATTGAAACCAAGGAAAAGAATAGATAAAATCATAAACAAATCATTGTCCCCAATGATTGTTTCTTAAATAAAATAATTAAAACTGCAAACGATAACAGTTATAAATTAAATGTTTCTGCAGCATGCATACACATTTTTAAAGATTCGTGTGAATTCATATAGAATTCTGTTCATTAAAAAACGAAAATTACTGTTATGGTTAGAATTGTAATCAATGTCACGTTAACATTCGCGTGGTAAGAATAAATCCTGATATTCCGTTTACGATAAGCCGATTCCCTAAATATTTGAATTAAGTCATTCATTACATTTTGCTCCTCGGACAAAGAAAGAAGTCATTAGGAAATCATTTGTCGTTGAATTACGTACTTCCCGTCTCAAGTTTGAAACGTTATTAATCAAGATATTAGACATGAATGAGATTCGGCAAAAGAAAGATATTGACTGTAACAAGGCACTCATGTAGCCCAAAAAATAACGAAAAAATGAATTAAGTGCCTGAAAAGGTTTTTATTCTTTCATTTAGTCCTATATCAAAAAAGTATGACGAACTCAAAACAGACGACGATTTTGCTGATGGATCAAGCTCCAGTTTCTTAGACGCAGAGAACTTTAAATGGCTTTCTTTGTTAATTCTAATAGCAGATGCGTAAACTTTCGATTTTGTTCCCGGGATCTCAATTTAAAAATGGAATCTTATATTCAGAACAGGATAAGAGAAGCAGCATTCATAAAAAAGCTTTTCTATTTTCATTACCATGATATCTGTCTAACGTAGGTCGAATGAAATTTGCGATGACATTTGATAACGTTACATTTTAAAACCGTGACTTAAATGACCGAAACAAAGGTCAAAGTGTTAGAGTAGCTAATCATTCTTGACAATGACATCAGTTTTTAGTCAAGGTTATATAAAATGGTGGTGGTAGGCTTCCAAATGGGACGGTTCGGTCTTTTAAAGGAGAAAAACATTGAGCCTTAAAATTCTAATATTTGTTCATCCTTTAGTTCTTTTGTATGTAAATAGGGCTACCAGTCCTAAAAATGGAATTTCCTGATTAACTCAGTAATTCCTGACATTTCAGGAAACTTCCGGACAAATAAAATTCAATTGATGGTGTTTTAATAAAAAACTTTTACATTGAAAACAGTACAAAAAAAAAACAAATTTTGCTATTGGTAACAAAAGTTTTCTATCTTATCTTCTCACTCACTTCTGAAATTGAACTACTTCTGGTCGAATTTT